>CM066163.1:81984107-83222857 GCA_033629205.1 Lithocarpus polystachyus
AGAAAAAAATAGTTAAAAAAATTCCATTTATAAAGATTTAATTTCCTTTAGCAAGACTTCCATATTTTAAAAAATAAAATAAAAATTTAATAGAGCACAAAAACACTCTAAAATCATCATTGACTTTTACTTTTATCGTCATAGCTTATACCAATATTGTACTAAATAGTAGTAAAAAAACTGTAAAGGAACTTATAAATTATGAGTTCTAAAACATTATAAAAAAAAAAAACTAATCTCATCAATAATCAATTATAAGGTTTCTTTTTATTTCTCTTTAGTTCTTAAAAAAAATACATTTATGGCTTTCTCACACTAAATACCCAAAAACGTAAAGCAACCATAACTTTTACAAAACCCAAAACATCTGACCTCAACATCAAAACCATATATAATTTGTCATCACTCAAAAAAAAAAAAAAAAAAAAGCAAGCCCTCGTCTTTGGTTAAAGCTAACTCATACGGGTTAAGATTAGATAGAACGATGAAGTTGGAGCTGGGTAGGTATCATTGAAAGGTTGAAGATAAATGACATCATTCTTGGTCGAAATGTATTTGAGATGAGATGTATGAAGGGTTATGAGCTATATATAAAGGAGTAGGAAGTGCAAGAGATTTATCTTGAAACACTGAACCAAAGAAATCTAAGAGTCATACAAAGAATCTTTATTCTTTAATAGAAAAAATCTTGAAACATTAAACTAAAGAAACAAAAAGTCTTTATTTTATTTATTTTTTTTGTTCTTATATTGTGGCTTAAGATTATTTCAATTTTCTTTTCAAATAGTGCACCACGTGGTAGCACCTCATGCTTTCACGCATGAGGACTCTACTTTTATATATATATATATATATATATATTGATCTTGTTTAAGTGTTTTTGATATATGTGTGGGTGAAAAAGTCTATGAAAATGTGTGTTAAGTGTGTTTAAAATGCTCAAAAGATTACTTGAAACGGCCGACCAAACATGCCCTTAATACTGAATGTCATTTTAAAACACATGCAAAACATTAAGAAAGGAAAACTATCTGAAATTTCAAGCCCAAAGCATTCTTCAGTTGTCATGGGCTCTGCCACCTCTTGCCCCCCCCCCCCCCCCCCCCCCCCCCCCAAAAAAAGAAAATGAATAGTTAGGTTTTATCCAAAATCATACTGGAATTGAATGTTTTTCTTTAAGCACGCTCAAGATGAAGTCTTCAAATATCATATAGATGTATACTATGAATGATTAACATACATTATTGTGCATATTTAAAACAATAAACGATGAGAATCAATGAATAAAGTGAATAATAGCACCAAAGCAAACTTTACACCAATGTCTAAAAACTTTTATTTACATCGTGGCCACCATCTATGATTCAGGTGAAAAAGAAAAAAAAAAAAATTTGTTCACCAAAGAGCATGAGCATAAAAACAAATAAAAACATGTAACAAGGTCCAAATAATTACAACCCAACTAAAAAAAAATTAATAAAATCAAAATACCAAAACACTGTACTCAAAACTCATTCAAATTAACACCGAGTATGACTCAACTCAAGCAAATCTTCCCAATCCACCACCTCGTCCTCCATTTCCTCCTCCTCATATTCCTTACTTGTCATTTTCATCATCTCCAATATTGTCATTGCCTTCTCTCTCACACACTTGCTCCCTTCTTTCACCATCTTACTCAACACCTCCTCCATCTCAACTGCCTTTGCCAAAACCCTAAACCTCAACCCACCTTGGCTCAATCCATACAATACACTCAAACAACTCTCTTTGGTTGACTCAGAGTTCAACTGGGTCCCACCCAAAAACTTGACCAAACACTCAACCGCACCCGCATCCAACATTGCAGCCCGCCCATCCGGGCACCAAGCAAAGTTACCCAATACAAGCATTATTCGACCCGTCATATGACCTGGCTTAACCATACCCAATAGAACCGGGACCGACCCGAGTTTCACTAACCTGACCCTATTGCTCTTAACGAGCGAGAGGTGATAAAGCGCAATCACCGAGTCATGCCGAGTCCGGTCATTCTCTGACCTCAGCAAGTGCATCAACGGTTCTAAAGCACCCAACACACCAATCGCGGTCTTGTTGTCATCATCAAGGGCCAAACTGAAGAGTGCACCAGAGGCATGTTCCTGCGCCTCAGGGAATCCTCCCTTCAAAACATCAATCAAGAGTGGGACCATTCCTGACCGTACGATCTTCACCTTGTTGATATCCTCCAAAGACAGATTCACCAACGCCGCGACTGTGTTCACTTGAATAGTTGAGTACCTGGACATGATCAAAGATCGGAGGGCTGAGAGTAACCGAGGGGTACATAGGCGGACCCTACTGCTCTCTGTGGACCGTGTGATCTGTCTCAACGAAATCACGGCACGTTCTATCTCAAACACCTGTGGGCTTTTGAGTTTCACCAACAACTCCTCCTCTTCTTCGTTGAAACCAAGGTTTAGGGTATCAGAGGAGGAAGACGAGGATGAGTTGTTGTTGTAGTTGTAACTCGGGTGAATCACGAGTTGGAGAGATGGGGTCGACTCGGCGGTCTCAACTGAGTCGACTGAGCTCGAGCAGGAGTGTGTTAACTCGGGGTCATTGAGTTTCACTGTAGGGCTTTCTATAGCCCCTTGAACCAGGTTCTTCTCCGAGATTGCGATCTGGGTATCTGGTTTTTTGTTTTCGATCTCCATTAATGCGCGGACGAGGTTTTTAGCGTTGATGGGGTCGATGGGTTTTGGTGGGTCTACACAGTGAAGCTTGCACCAGTTGAGAATGGCTGTTTTGAGAGCGAGGTTGGGGATTACAGAGGAGAAATCTGGTGTGGACGAGTCTTCTGCAAGAGTGGGAGTGAAGGATAGGGCTTTACAGGCTAAGACGCAAGCGTTTTCCAATGTGTGGCCTGAGGTGACGATAACTGGTTCGGCCATGAGAGACCCAGAGATGGGACAGAGAAACTCGTTTGGAGGCTCTTTTGATTTTGGGTTTCGAGGTGGTGAAGATGAGAACCTGTTGAAGAGATACATCAACTTCCATTTGTGCCTGGGAGTCATAGTAGGAGTCTTTTTGATTCTGCCTTTCTCTGTGTCTTCTTCGAATCCCCAGTCTTCTTTTTGAGGCTTGTGAACCACATACCTCATCATGCTCTCTTGAAACTCCATTTTCTAAATTTTTTTACTATCCCACAAAGACCGAAAGGTTTCAGTTTTGTACGTGAATAAATGAAGAAGCAGTAGTACGGAATATCAAGAAATGTTGCATATAATGAAAGTCCATTGGGTTTTTAGGAGAAGGGTGAGCTGGAAGAACAAAGATTGTGGCAGTTTGCCCAAGTGTTGATCTCCTAAAGATGAGAGAAGGTACGCTGAAGAATATGGTTGTTTTGACTAGACTAGGTCTCTTTCAGAGTAAACAGAAACATAGAAAGAGAGGGATATCAGAGAGTTTGTTGGGATAGAGAGAGAGAGAGAGAGAGAGAGTTAAAAGAGAATTTGTTGGGATTGTGTATGACCAAAAAAATGATATGATTTGGTGTTGATGTGGGTTGATCAATCATCATCAATTCCTGGTGAGATGTGTATGCCTTTTCTTTCGGAAAATATTAGGGCTAAAGATAAAAGTAGCAGAGGCAGAGGGATGCTCCGAGAGACTATACGGTTATTGTTGATTAATTCTTGCTTTTTTGGTACTATAGTATTGTTTATCCACTTGGGTTTGTCTCTCAGGCATTTACGTTAAGTGAAAAAAGAGAATGCCACCTCAATGTGTGTCTGTTTGCTTTTTAGGCCAAATTATTAAGTTTCACTCAACTTGCAAAGCTATAATTCAGTCCCCAGCTTTAAACGCCTGCAATAATGCTAATAATACGGAAAGATGGATAGAAACGTTTAACAGGAAACATTGAATAGAGATGCTATCACTTTGATTAATGTATATATTTGGATTTTAGGTGATGTTGACTCATTGTACATTTATGTTTTTATCGTTGAAACCCAATTACATAGTTTACTTTAAACATTTGTTTTGACTAGATATAAATCTTCTAGAGTTCTTAAGATACTCTATCAATAGATTAAATATAACCATTCTTTTATGATTTAAGAATCTAAATTTTGTCATGTCATAAACGAATGGTTATAATTTAAAGAAATTTATTGGTAGAGTACACTAGAAACTCTACAGAATCTGAATCCTATTGTAACCTAGCCCATTTGCCACCAGTGTTTTTGGTCTAGATATTAACTTATTCGGTTTATGTTTAGTCAAACCTCAAATTTTCAAATATAAGGATATTTTAGTCTATTTTCAACAAAAATACATTAAACAAAAAACGAAATAAACTACCGTCTAACCTCAATGTATGCATTACCATATTGAGAGTAAATTTTTGGAACAGATACAGTACTATATCATAGTCTATATAACTAAATCGAAAGCTATGAAAACAGTAGCAGGAAAATGATGATTGGATGGATCATAAACGATTTTGGTTCAAGTGAATCTCAAGATTTCTCTTGGGAACTTATCAGGGTCATTATTCATGTTCATATGGGGGGCTCATTTGCTAAAAGAAATTAAACGAGGTTACTCTAATCTGCACCAATAATACTTTATTTCTCTTTCTAAATTAACAAGCACGTTTTCTCTAATCTGATCTACCAAATAGAAAGGTATATATAAAGAAGCAATATTATATTTGTAAGGAGACAGATTTGGATCACCAGCCTAATAGTAGATGGATCAGTCCAAAAAGCCCAAAAATAATGAATTTGTAGAGAGTAGGTAAAGAAAGTTGGGCTAGCTCAGATTAAACAATTAATAAGGCGGGCTTGAATCACAATAAGAATGAAATAAATGAGTTTAACTTCAGGAAGTTGTCCTTGGCCAATGTCCAAAGAGGTTAACTATAATATATGTTGTTCTAAGTTTGATTACACGTTTAGTTTTTCGTGTCTACAGTGTTTCTCACTCTCTATTTTTCGATCCCCATTCTTTAGCTCTCTCCTTCCTTTTATACTTTCTCCTCTCCTTCTTCTAGCCTTCCACGTGTAGATTGGATGATCTTTTTAGATACTTGTCACATCCCTCCTTTTTCAGAAGTCTTTGTGTAGTAACTGTAAGGTTGGAGAGCACTATTCAGATATCATTTCCACATAAATGCGGCCAAAGGGTTAGATGTAGAGCATTCAATGCGGTGGTGGCAGCCTTCTTCCTTGATATTTTGGGATCTTTTCTTGGCACATGTCTTGGTAATACTTATCCAGTCCGCTAGAATTCTTTGGGATGTTCTCCTGATCGGCAGAGCCCCATGACTCATCCCGGCTTTGGTTATCCGAGGTAACATTCATCCTCGACACAGCTTCTTGGATCATCAAGTTCATATTTAACATTTTTATCTTTCAACGTAGACTTTCTAGGCTAAGCGGGGCTGTCCTCGGACTAGCCTTAGTCCCCGGCTTGGGCTTTAGGCCCAACGTATACAGAGGCAAAGAATTTTGGCCCATTGCTCCTACAATATTTATTATATTTTTCACAACTGTTAAAAAATTTAATAACAATTGAGTTACTAAGTTGTTATTAATTCTTATTTATGCCTATTTTGAGCTATTAAGTTGTTACTAATTTTTATTTAGATTTATAATTGATATCACTTTATTATTTATCATTTATAATTTATCATTTCAATATTTGTGAAATCAATAATTGTGACTCTAGACTTATTAATTAAAATTTTCTAGATGCTTAATTGCATAATAGGAATTTACTCCGTGACTCAACAGAGGTTTGAGTGAATCCTGATGTGTCATTCTCTCGACTCTTCATTTGATATAAAGATCTTTGTAATGGGCCATTATATGACAACCCTCTATGCTTTAGCTCACTATTAATCCAAAAGTTACAGAAAAGAAGCTCTTACTTCGCAGAACTTTTCTGTCCAATAATTTATGTTTTTCATATTTGTTCTGATTATTTTGCATGGAGATATTCAACTAATAAGTCACCAAGAATACCGTACCACTACATTTTTTTTTTTAAATTAATTATTGAATCCTTAATAACTAAGTTTTTGTAGTTGATATGCATTGTACGAGTGCTCTAGGCTGGATGATATCTCCTTTTCTTTTTCTTTTTGGTTTTCTAATTTTCTTTTGGTTCAGAATAATTCCCTTTCTTTACCAAAGTGATTGATTCCGTTTTGTTTCTCCACAGATGGCCCACCCATTCAAATTAAATGACAAAATAGGTAGATTCTCTTATTATATTTGGGGAGAAGTCCAAATTGTGTTGTACAAAATTGTTCAATTTTGCTGTGAGCCTTTAGAACCATGAGAGAGTCCCATTCTATAAGCACTTTTGGCCCTCAAAACGACCTATCGTTTCTGCTAAAACCTTCATATATTTTCTGAGAGCAATGATATACTTTTTTTAACCCTATTTTTCACTGCTAAATTGTGTTTAGTGCAATATTTCTTTCGTATGACACATTTTCGACACCACTTTTATTATATATTAATCACCTCATATGTCATAAGATTTATTGATTTTTCTAAAAGACAGAGCCACACTTAAAATGCAATTTATAGCCTTATATGTATATAACACAGTACCAGTGTACTACAGGTCCACAGTAACAGAGAGCAAAAAACAAAGCTCAGAAAATCTTCAAAATGGCAATTCCTCTTAAATAAATACTGAAAAAAATTATCAAATTCTCTCCAATTCTTGGGAAGAAATCTGAAATCCATAATATTTTAACACAAATTATTATTTTTCTGCTTTGGTTTGGCTTATAAAAATAAAAATTGTCTGAACATTTCACGTGCAGGTTGTGATAATATAAAAAAAAAAGTCATAGCAAAGAGAGGGGCCAATGTGATTAAGCACTTTTAAGGCCGTAAAAGCAATAAAAAGGGGCGTACCAATTTTTATATACATGAGACTGTGATCTAGTATGTCGCTGGCAGTCTGGCATGGAACCCAATAGAGGCCCATTTCACAACAAGTCATTCACCAAGAATTATTCCTCTTCTTTTTCTTTTTAGGCTGAACCATGAAATGAATTACGCTTTTTAATTCTTTAGTAAAAGTGTCCAAAAATAACATCTGGAAAGATCCTGGATGCAATCTATTTCTACAATATTAATTTAATATTTTTGGCTATATATATATATATATATATATATATTGTTAAAGGTACTAGATATTGATGTGGGCCATTTTGGACATGAGTCAGGTCAGGTGTCTCTCAGCTATTTGCCCATCAATGTTGGATACTTATTATGCCGCATTAAACCAAACAGATATGGGCAGATTGGGCCTTGAAGTGTTCAAAGTGCCCTCCTAATTTTCTTTTTTCTTTTTAATAATGGTCCATGTTTTGTAATTGGGCCCGTTCGACCCGGCTCATAATTTATGACCCATGGAGCATCCACTCGGGTTCTCTGATAGAATTTTAAATTACATATAATTTTTAATTTATATGTAAATAGGATTTTATATGATTACATAGAATTTTAAATACTGCACAAGATTAAAATAGATTTGATAAAGACTGATATAAATAATGCAAATGTGAAAATTAAAATTAGACTTTAATTAAAAAAAATTGAAAATTTTAAAAATGTTACCGTTGGAAGATTTAAAAAATATAGTTGTTGGGAATGGATAAATGAAGATTGAAAAATAATAAAAGAGAATTTTTTGAGACAAAAAGATAGAATAAAGGAGAATTAAAGAATGAATGAAGAAATAATATATAAATTAGTAGGTAAAAACAAAAAGTAACTATTTGTTAAAAAAATGCTCTAAATTAGTTAATTAAAAAATAAATAAAGGGATCTTAGTACAACCTCAAAGTTTAGAGGTCTAAATCACTTTTATTTTCTGCCGTTTATCCTAAAAAAGAAAAGCTTTTATTTTTCTTTTTAAAAAAAAAACTAGTATTATTTTTCTATTATTATATAAAGACATAAATACAGATTAAATATATACCATACGAATTACGATATATATACATTATACACTACCCTGTGACGACGCGGCATACCCTCGTTTTTAAGGCTGCTGCTAATTCCGCGTAGACACGTTGGACCAACCGACGAAGATTTTGAAATCCCGTAAACAATTGGAATCCCAAGTCAGGTTGGAGTTGTCTTTCTACCCAAGCCAACTCCATACCTATAAAAACAGCCCTGCCGCTTCTTATTTTGTTCAAACATCTTTACAAGTTTAAACAACGCAAGGGAGAGTTCCACAGCCAGAAGAAGAAAAAATTCAGAGGAGAAACAAATAATAACACAGGAAGCATGGGAGGAGGAACAGAAGCTTTTCCTGATTTGGGTCAACATTGCCAAAACCCAGATTGCAATCAACTAGATTTTCTACCTTTCAAATGCGACGGTTGTCAAAAGGTATGCACTATTTCATCCATAGCTTCCTCAATTTCATGATTTTCCGTTATAAAGTTGTGGCCTTTTTTGGGTTTGGTCTTAAATAATATGTAGAATCATTGTTGTTGATGTGTATGTTTTTGTGAATATGTAGGTGTTTTGTGTGGAACATAGATCTTATAAGGCCCACGAGTGTCCAAAATCCGACCATAATAGCAGAAAGGTTGTTGTTTGTGAGACTTGTTCGATGTCTATTGAGACAACAGGACGAGATGGTGAGGACGAGAAGGCTATGTTGGAGAAGCATGAGAAGTCTGGTAATTGTGACCCCAAGAAGAAGAAGAAACCAACGTGTCCTGTGAGGCGGTGCAAGGAGATACTGACCTTTGCGAATACAAGTACGTGCAAGACTTGCCAATTGAAGGTGTGCTTGAAGCATCGATTCCCGGCTGACCATGTATGCAAAAAGGCAGCAGCAGCGGCTACTGTGGTGGAGGGTAAGGGAAGATGGAATGATAGGTTTTTGGCTGCTATGGCTTCGAGGAATGGAAAAGATTGTGGAAGCAAGAGTGGACATGGTTCTGCGTCTACTCCCAGTACATCTTCATCTGTTAAAGCATATTGATAAAGATCGTATACATGTGTTTTAGATTTAGTTTTACAATTCATTGTATTGATAAAGATTATCTGACAGAAAGTTGGTAATTGATTGTGTGCTTTCAATGATCTTAGTCATCTCTCCAATCCAGCTAGTTAATTAAGCATCACATTCACCAATCAATATCACAATTACATAGAACTCATGTTTTTTGCTATGTTTACAGCATAGTGGAGTTGTGTATTGGGTGAATTTATACTCCAAAAAGTCTAAACAAATTTTAACAAAATTTGCACCATTGCACCAATGTTTCCGGTCAAGCATGCAGATATTATCATATTGACCTTCTCACCTATGCAATATCCTATAGATTGAAAATGCTATCGGGTTGGTTTGGATTAGATATTATCATAAAGGTACAATTATACTTTTGCCAAGTTTCAATAAAAAGATAATCCAACAAAACCGAATCATTCCAAATCAATATGCAAAATGAGAATAAAAATTATCTTGATTAAACAAATAGTTAGATGTTTCACTAGCACAACCGTCCATATCCCATTACATATATAAACCGTTCCATTTTTTTTTCCAAGACATAGATTTCAGGTTCTTGAAAAGCAACACACATATCTCCACCTAAAAAATACTTACACTCCCCATGCTTGTCAATATTTACTCGAGCTATAAGTAACAGATGTAACAAATACTCTCCAAAGTGCAGCCAATAAAAGTTTGCAGCTATGGTTGTTCTCGTCTGGAACGAGGCCACAGAGCAAGAAGAATCTTCTTTCTCGGTCCCTGCATGTCAAACAGCTTTTGTGAGAACAGACTAATTGTTTTCCATTGGACATCTATACATGAAATGAAGATGATATACAAGGCAGTTCAAGGTGATTGGCCAGTAAAGGGGCCTTTCAGCTGCAGTCAGTAGTCAGTATTTACACTAAGCTGAACTTATTTCCATACAATTTATTGGGCTCACAATAGACTAAAAGAATTTTGAACAGCCCCTATGTGATAATGTTTCTTTTAGTTGCAGTCAGTACTCAGTATTTACACCAAGCTGAACTTATTTCCATACAAATCATCAGGCTCAAAGTAGACTTTTTCACAGCAAAACAAAATTAAACAGTTGTCAAATTTTAAGAGAGTGAAAGCACGGTACCATTGGTATCCCCATATCTTTGAGGTCCTTATCACCCATCTGCTTCAATGCAGTCATGTCCACCTATGATCAGATGAACCAAGTATTAAATTAATGATTTTTGGTTATGCATATCCCAGTCACAACTCTGTACAGACTGCAGACTGATATTGCTATTGCTCGAAACATAAACCATCACAACAAATCTATCTTGCTCTCTCAGAAATCAAATCACTGGCTTATACTTTCCATTCAAAATATGGGAAGGTCAAACATTCACCACAGAAAAACTTATCCTCAGGAAATTTTTCGTTCAAAAGATAGGATAGATGCAGGTTACTTACCTCTTCAGCCCGGAAAAGAATGTTATATTTCCCCAAACCAAGTGATTGCAACAGGCTAGGGACAGTGTGAGATTCCTCCACCTTTTAAAATTCCATTCAACAGAGCATGATTAATACATAACATTAGATGACCAACAGCAATTATACACAACTATTAATCTAGATAACCTCACAAATACAAACCAAATCCTCTTAAATTAAGCTAAAACAGTGCAGCAGGGGGAAAAAATCATACCGAATGAAAACTTTTCTGCCCAATGCCACCTATTGGTGTAAGCTGCATAACTAGCTCTGAAGTTTCAGGACCTTTGACAGTTAAAGGTCCTGTTGGCCTAGAAGCACCATCATTGCTTATAAACCATCTAGGTCTTGAATTATCACCCGCCCTTAGTGATGGTACTTGGTGCAGATCATTGAAATTTCTTTGTGGTGAGAGTCCCCTAGAAGATTTTAGATTTCTATTTGGGGATCTAGGTCTTTCTGTGGCTTGCCACAAAAGAGCATGTCCTTTTAATTCAGACCTTTGCTGCTGCATGTTATGCCTTGTAGGCTGAATAGTTTTTGACAACTTTTGACTTTGGTCCATCTTCCTTCTCTCTTCAAAAACCCTTGGAACTCGCTTCATCTTTCTTTTGTTTATCAGTTTCAAACGCAGATCATTTGGATTCATCCGTGAATCTTCACATGAATCAGGGCATCAGAGTTAGGGCAGTGAAACATATAAAGAACTAGAAACAATATAAAAAGATTATATAATAAAAGATAAGTAGTCACCATGCACTCCAATGTCACCGCGACCCCGATTGAAACCATTGCTTTGCTGCCTGTAAATGATATACACCCATCAATATTAAACTAAAAACATTTTTTGTAACAACTGAATCAGAAACATGGACAACTAATTCTATGAATACCATAAACCAATCCCTGAGCCCCTGTTTTAAATGAAATTAGGTTTCCTGGAACAATAAGACAGGAATCAAAATTTTCAAAGAATTTTCATCACTTTAAAACTCATTAGAATTTTGAAGAAAACACTCCCTAGACCACCTTGACCCTGGTGGTGTTTTTGGAAAAGAAGCTGGGAAGAATGCCACTAAACTCACCCCCTGCTATAACCAAGGTTTAAACTCCTGTCACTTCTCTCTAATTTTGCAGCAACTGAATAAAGCATAAAGCTTCTCCTATTTTTCCTCAGTAATCATGAAAGGTATTTAATTGTCTCAACAGCCTATATGGTCCTAGCATAATGGATCCCTAAAACCATCAATCTAGACCATCATAAAATACTGGCAAATTATACTCAATCAGTTTAAATTCACAAAGCAACTAAACAACACGCACCGCTTGTTCGTGGACCAAAAACCATTGGCATTACTTCTATATCTCTCTTCCCTGGACCATTTGTTGCCATTAACACTAGGATTTGCGTGGGCATAGCCTGATCTATTTCCTTCCCTCTTTACTACCTGCAAAAGAATTGAACCACGCAAACATTGAATCAACAAAACAACACACACAACGCAAATACAAATGAACTAAACTCAATCTAATCATCAAAACAAGTTACTTCTCTAAAACCCAAATCCAATATCTCGCCCACCAATTCACACAAGCAACAAAATTAATCTCAATTTAACCAACAAAATTAGTTACTTCCCCAAAACCTGCATCCGAAAACTCACCAATCAGTTCACATGGTCCGACAAGCTAAGCTCAACTTAACCGACAAAATTAGTTACTTATAAAACAAACCCGAGTCCGAAATTCACCAATCAATTCACACATTCAATGAGTTAAACTCAATTCAACCAAAAAAACCCAGTTCCTTCTCCAAAACCCGAATCCGAAAACTAGTCAATCAATACAAGCAGGCACAAAAAAGGGTACGCAGAATTAGGATCACGCAGCAAAACAAACAACTCAAACAAACCCAACAAGCTCCAAGTTAAATTATCACCAAAATAACCAACCCCACAGCTTTAGCTTATCAAATCACCCACTTATTCTTAAATTGCCAACCCCAAAAAGCAAGCTTTCTTGTTTTCCCAGCAACCAAACAGACAGAAAATCATTAAACTAACTCAGAAATAAACCAAAAACAAAAGAACGTGTATGTTATGCATGTGTGTACCTGACCACCAGAGCGGCCGAGAGTGATGGTGACACGTGGTTTGGACATTGTAGGAGACTTGAGAAGAGAGCTATGAAGACGGAAGCTTTGAGGATATTTAAGAGAGAGCTAAGTAGGTGAGTGACATTTTCGACGTTTTTTCTTTTTGGTTGGGGAACCCTAATTGCTGTGATATTTCCAAGCAAAGAAGAAGAAGAAGAAGATGCGAAAGAGAATGGTGGGAACGGAAGAAGTTTTCTTTGTGAAGAATAATAAGAATGTTAGTCAGGAGGGTGACGTGGGTCAATGAAACAAGTCAATGTAATGGGTCGCGAGCCTCTTCCATCTCCAATGTCTTAATAAATCAACAAAATTGGTATAGTTAATTAGTTACATTTGCATGTAACGTATTGTTGTATTCAATTCTTTCCATTAGTAAATATAGGGTCAAGCTGTGAGTTCTAATTAGCTCAGTTGGTAAAATTTTTAATGTTTAAGTAAGTGATTTGAAATTTAATCATCTCTACACCAAAAACCGATTGATAGTAGTCAACTACTGTTTTTTTTAAATGATTTTTAATCTTATTTTAATAAAATAATTTCTAATAAAGCAAAAGAATTGAACTATTTATATTTTTTGAGGGAAAATTATTAGTTTACATTGTACTTGTAATACAAGATTTACATTATAGACTAAACAAATGTATACAATCTTATATTGATAGTACAATATAAACTTATAATTTCCCTTCTTTGAAATATAAATAGAATTAATTTAATTATAACACTTTCCAAAAATATTATTGAGAATTTGTTGTTATAGAACCAAGTCAAATTGTGAAGAGTATATATATATATATATATATATATATATAGTACTCAAAATAATCATTAAATGGTTCAAAATGTACAACTTTCTTATTCAAAATATAGCACTCAAATTAGTTACTAAATTAAGTTTCTTTCAAATATAAAATAAACCTAAACTAGCTCTTGACGTGGGTTAAACCATAGTTTGATTTCAGCCCCACTTAAGGATCTAATGGTTGCATACACCGAAACACATGTGGATTAACATGTAAATTTTGAGGAGCCAAAGAGGATTTATGGCCACTCCCTCATTTGGATTCAATGATAACCTGATTTAAACTGCACTAAGGATCTAGTGGTTGTATATATGCACTAGAATACAATAATCCTTGAATTGAATGAATTTATGTCATTGCTCTTGGTAAGTTCGAACTTGCGACATACGCTACAACCTACGCCATAGAAAAAAGATATAGTGTAATAGACATTTGTAATGCCTCCACCCCCTTGTGACAGGGGTGACGGGTGTTACATATGCTTATTGCACCACATACCCCCTCTGCACCAAGACTCTAATAATTAAGCCACAGACCATAATGTTATTTGTGTTCTAATTTGATCATGGCATTACTGTTTACCCATAATATAGTTCAAAGTCAATTGTTCATTTGTTGGATTAATTGCTCAATTTCTACTTTGTTAGCCAATTATGATATGTTGCCTTTTCCTTATGAGAACCCCCCAATGAGAAGAGATCCAATTGATGTGCTATAACCATGCAAATATTATGGCCCAAAATGATTGATACTATGTTCTTATTTAAGAGAAGTTCGTAAATACGTTATGAGGATTATCATTGCATTCATATGGAACAAAAGTCTTTAGTGAAGTATAAATAGACAGGCACTAGGGCCCCCTAAATAATTCATTATTGCTGTGGTAATACCAATAAGATAAGAATATCATCTTATAAAAAAAAAAAAAAAAGAAGATAAGAATATCATATGCCTAATGCAATTCAAGGTCATAGCTATAGTAAAGAAAAAGTGTCCCGAGGAACAGAAAGAAATTAGTATTTATCTTTTGTTATGAACCCAACTATTCTTTTCTTGCGGAGGTCATGATAGAGAACCAGCGGTTGCCTTGTTGGTGGGGTTGACGTTAAATGTCTACACTTCGGGGCCCCCAGCATTCCATTTTAAGTTCTCTCTCACATTTGTGGCACTGAGAACTATAGAGAACTATGCAAATTAAAAGTACATGATAGGGAATAGGAAAAGCCAGATATGGATCCTGATTAGGATACAAATATACATACAATGATGATTATTTTTTTCCTAATACAGGTAATTGACTGCTTCAACAAGTAATTATGATACACTAAACCATGTTATATATTTGCTGTTGTTTCTCTGATCTCGTCCAAGGAGATAGTCTGCAATGGCAAAACAAATTTCGATTTGTACCAAAGAAAAACAATTCTAGTTAGAACATGTATAATTATAACCATGATAATTAGAAGAAATTTAGTAGTAGTAATAGTTGCAGTTATTGCAAGATGCTGATGATGATGGCGGTGAAATAAGCATAAAAAATGTCCGTCTGTGAGTGCATGTGCACCAGTGAATGCACGTCAAAAAATGACGCGACTGTCTAATATTGGAGTCTTGTTTTTGAAAATTTTGATGGCAATCCAGCATCATAAACAAGCTTCAACATGTTAAGTCCCACCTATGAAAAGAGCTTAATATCCTCCACCTTTTGATATAATGAGTATCAAATCAAAGTAAATCTAGTGAAACAAAAAAACCGTGTAAACAATTACCTGTTCCTTGCCAGCAAAATCATTGTCAGGAGTAAGAAAGAGCATACAGTGGCATTCCTTCCTGCCAAGGGCAACTTAAGATTAATTTGAAAGGCCAAATTTACACATACAAAAATAACTAAATAAGTAATTGAAGAAAATGATGATCTGCAATTGCTTGCAACTTCACATATTAGACTTCCTGCCAAGGGCAATCTTATGATTAATTTGAAAGACCAAATTTACAAATATGAAAATTAGTAATTGAAGAAAATGATGATCTGCAATTGCTTGCAAGTTCACATTTTAAAGATTTAGATGGGTAGATAAGCTTACAATTCTCAAGCCATTTTCAAGAAAAAGTAACTTCTACCTCTAATAGCATAATATTTTACCATTATATATATTTTGGGGGATAAGTTAAACAAATACCTATTCCTCAGATTACAGAATGCAAATTTTCAAGAATCATCCAATTTGTTGAAGAACATATTATAGAGATCAATATAGAGTTCAAAATGTTTATGAACAACATATGAGCCATGGCTAAGACAAAATATATATTCTGACATTAACAAATCTTGATGCCATCAATATACTTTTATCATTTTGACAAAGAGAACCAAGATACAAATTATTGTATGAATTCCATAATGCAATACTGATATCTCACCCATGCATAATGTTCAAATGACATTAAAATTAGTCAGTATTAAATTTTACTTGAAGCAAATCTGCATTTCAATAAGATTTAACAAAGTCCCAATACATGCTGCCACCCAGATCCTGAATTGGAACATCTAATTAATAATCTCAATGGATATCCTTGTGGCCTCTAAATAGAATTTCAACAACAACAATTTTTTTTTACTTGAAACTTTGTTTTCTCTCACGTAACTCTTCCAACTAATTTACTGTGCCCAACCTTGCACTGGCTATGAGCTGTTACTGATGATACCAATAGAACTTAAACTGGTAGGACTTTTGCAAAGGATTCAACTGAAATTAACATCTGCACCAAACTCATATTATCTATGCACTGTCTTGCTATTTAATCTAAGGGTCTGTAAGAGAATTGGAGGACATCATCTTCCATTGCTAGCTCAATTGGTATCCATATTCTGTTTCTTAACAGTGCAAATGATCTCTTTTTTTGGCACAAAAGGAAACAACCCTAGACAACTTTTTGTTATATAGCATTACCTGCCCACCTCTAACTCCATGCAATTGAATTTCTATAGAATCTAACCATTCTTGTAGCTAGAATAATCTAAACTCCACACCATAAGGCGGGGGGGACTTTGAGACAACCTAAGGTGAATAATCTGAACTTATAAAAAAAGAGTTCAATCTTCTGTACTTGTAAATCTTATGCCCTCTCTAATGGTTTTATATCAAGTTAGTGTGTGTGTGTGTGTGTGTGTGTTTATATACACATACAATATCAATCTCTTTTCTCAAATTTTGAAGTCCTATAATATGCTTTATATTAGTTAAAAAAGAACACACAAAAAAAATTTCTACTTCTCTTGGAACTATATCATCATTTACCAAAATTAAATGGTCCCTCTATCTCAAAATAATATTCCAACTTAAAAATACATAACTTTTAAGGAAAAGTAATATAAAAAAAACCTCTTACCTACCCCAGTATTTTAATTTTCCAACATTATCCCATTCATTTATTTTGAAAGTGAAAAGGCAATCATTTTTTTTTTGTTGGTAATAAATACAATTGAAAAAGGCTATTATTTATAGGAAGTGTAAAAAATTATTCTACACCTTTTTGACAATGAACTACTACTTAGATACAGCCGAAAAACAGGAAGTATAGACTATTATTGAGAGACGAAGGGAGAAATTTTTCTGCCATCACTGATTAAAAGTTCAAGCTTGACTTATGACTGAACCACGAAACTAAATCAATTTCATAATTCCAATGATGAAAAGACTAAAATATATCAACATAAATCCTACAGAGCCATTAAGGGCTTATATTTCATAACAAGCACGGTCAAGACATTGCAAAGCATGATTTTGATTTCCTTGATAGAAGCTTAGCAACAAGAAGCAATCTTCCTTGAAAACACAGGACATTTAGCTTTATGTTCATTGACTTGAGTACCAACAATCTTAAGCTTATAAGGATTACAACTATGTTAAAATCCAACTACAACATTCAAATGCGTGCATCTGTCAATTTGTTGCACATCATTTTGAAATAATAAATATATATTTACCTTTCTCTCATAGGAACACATGGACAGTTCCAAAACCCCTGACCAGCCTCGGCAGGTTTGTCATCATAATGCCTGAAACAGAATACGTGCATACTTGGATTATGAAATGAATGAATATAAATTGATATTGACCTTAAAAACCAGTTAGAGATCCACTGGAAGTATAGCACATACAGAAAAATATCTGGTTAAAAACAAGAGTCAAAGAGAAAATATTTACCGACAAGGGCAAAGTGGTGCACCCAATGAATCTTTATGGTCAGCCAATCCCTGTTCAAATTTGAAGATAAGTTTCTTTTAAATATGTATCTACTAAATGGTTTTCAACAAATAAAGGTAGATGCAATGGAAAGACTGAAACAAAGAAAAGTAACCAACAACAAAATGAGTTCAACATTTAAAAATCAGATTGGAAATGACATTTTTCATATTTAATCATCTGCATTCTTATCAAGTGCATCCCTAAATTTAAGAAAGATCTGGTTTGACTATCCATGAGAACATTTTGCAACAGTGCATCCATGTCTATTACTTGTATCTTTCTGATCTTTTGAGACAAAGTCAATTTCTAGATTTTGCACAAAATTTACATTGAAAGGTACAAACAGCTAAATTTGAAATAGAACATTATTTCAGTGATAGATATGATGTTGATAAGTAAAGAATTTCATTGAAAAAACTTAGATAGTGCTACAAAACACAGACTGTATACAAAATTAGGAAGCACAAAAAGAAACAAAAAATAAAACAAATAAACAAAGTGAAAAACAAATGGCAGCAGCTAAGAGAAGCATACAAAATTAGGAAGCACAAAAAGAAACGAAAAATAAAACAAATAAACAAAGTGAAAAACAAAAGGCAGCAGCTAAGAGAAGCTCAAGGAGTCTGAAAATTCTAGAAGCCCCTCAATATAAAAGGAAAAAGAGGACATAGTCCACTCATATAAGGATTTTAGAAGTATTTTAACTTCATCATGCTGACTTCCAGACCCTTAATCAAAGCACCAGGATCCCATTCTCTCTATAGACACCACATGAGACACAAAGGAACAACTGAACATATCCCCCCAATGCATCTCACCAATGATGTTATGCTTGTGTGTTTAAGAAGTCACCAAGCCTACATTATCATTCAAAATTATTTGATAGGACTTACGAGTTGGAATGTGAAGGGCCATCAGATTATAAGGGAAACCAATTTAAAACAGAAGGCAAACACACAAAACTCCCAAGAATGGGAGGATCACCCTTACCGACAAGCAAAAAATAATTCAGTGCTCTAACATGAATATGTTACACCTAATAATTAGAGAACATATTCAGAGATGGGCCATAAGAAGTTGCAACCAGTCATCCAAGCAAAATACTAGAACAAGCTATGTTTTAGAACCCTCTTACCAATGTGGTGCAGACACAATGCAAGAAGAGGACAGCCCCACTATTGACCTCATGGATGGAGCTTGCTAGCAGTTGGGCCTAAGGCCCAATCATTTACTTTCTAGGATTGAAAGTAATTGGTTAACATTATCTCTTTTTCTCCTTGGTTTAGGAATTTCATTCATTTTCTTACCTGGGTAGCAGAATAATAAAAACATTTATTCCACAAAGGTTACTGAAGGCTGGATCTCTTGAATGCCATCAAGTAGCAGATTATTCAAGGTAAAATCCATTTATAAAGTGCTATATGCTGGAGGTGTGCAGTCTTTTCCACAAAAAGGTATTTGGAGGGTTAAGTAGCTTTTTCCTTACATGGACAGCAGCCTTAGGGAAAATTCTAACGATAGACAACTATCAAAGAAGAAACATACTTGTTGTGGAATCATACTGTATGTGCAAGAAGATGGAGAATCATTTGAACATTACTTCTAAATTGCAATATTACAAGAGAAGTACGGTCGCTAGTGCTATGTTTATTTGGGGTGCAGTGGATCATGCCTAGTGGGGTAATTGATTTGTTGGATTGTTGGAAGGGAGGCTTTCTAGAGTCTAGACATTGGAATGGTAATATTTGGAATGTGATCCACTTGTGGCTTGTGCTTAATGTGGACCATTTGGATAGAAAGCAATAGCAATACATTTGAAGAAATAGAACGAGCCACTATGGATGTTAATATGATCTTCTTACATGCCTTCTATGATAGGATGGCTACTTTATGTGGTCATCCAATCTATAATTTACTAGAGTTTCTTGATTTTTGTAAGTTTAGTTGATTTGTGTTGCCTTCCAAGTACCTATGTACTTGGATATGCTTTTTCTATACTTATAATAAAATTTCTTACTTATATTAAGAGGTTAGTAGAATTAACATAACTGGTTACAATTGTTCCCTTGCTAGGATAATAAATTTGGAACAATAAAAAGACTTATTACCAATTGACGGGATATTGGAGGTAAGTTGGCCCAGGGAGGAGAAAATAGAATACAATGCCCTCATTTACATAAGTCTAAAAGGCAGAACACAATATATAAAAGAAGAATTCTTGGATAAAGGTTTGAAACCAGATGGGTATATGAGAGGCTATCCATTTTTGGACCTTGGTAGACATTCGGTGCCTCACTTCTTAAAGATCAACTCAGCCTGATAACCAGTTCTTACTATAAAGAACCTCGGTTATGTGCATAAGTGCACTACGTTCATAAAAATAAATATGCACAGTAATAAAGCAACTTGACATGATAGACATCCAGGTGTAATCATCTTGCTTATTTTACACGAGAGAATATTATACCTTAGTCTTGGCTCTGCCCTGAGATTTAATTAGGTAGGACAGAAAGACAGAACCTCTATTCTAAAGCTCAGGAGACAAAAATGAACATTAAAGCAAAAACAGATTTGACACTCAATGGCCAGTGGTAAGGTAACTAGAAAACAATTGTTAATGACCAACAGGATATCAGAATTCACAAAGCTAAGGAAAATCCTTCTCTCATAAATTTTTGATGCTATTCATCAGATGTAATATGCTTTAATCTAAAGTATAAAGTAAATCTTATTGCAGTTTACACTATAATTCAAAATTGCAAAGCCCTTAAATTATATTCTGGTTGGCTGAATTTGACACTCAACCCACACCGGCGCAAGATGATTCCATGCCCAAAACCATGTCATGTCATATAACACAGGGGTGCAGTTACAAAGCTGAAACAAGTATTATAGCGTTGTAGGATGCTGTCACAGTTTCATTTTAGAACATTTTTGCCCCAGCATGGATCATTTCTGGTGCTTAAAAAAATAAATATGAAGGAAGAATGTAGCTGCAATGGGGGTGAAACTCACAAACTGCATGGGGGAGAAACTCATAAGCACTAGAGCAGTATGTTATCAAGACCACACAACTGTGCTTATGGGGTGTCAAATTAGAAAATAAACAAATGTTTAATAACCAACAAAACACTACCATTTATAGATACTAAGGTCAGGAAACTTAAAATCTAGGAAACACAAACATGGACGCAGGTACGGGTAAGACACAGTGATACGAGCAATTTCTGAAAAATTATAACATTACACAGCTGGTATGACACCAGTACGACATGGGTACGACACCTTCAATAAAGTGTTTGTGCTTCCTGGTTAAAATACCTACCCAAGTTCCCCACCTAATATAGCTCATTACCCCAAGACTCTCAAACAAATTATTATTATTATTGTCATTATATACTGATGAGGAATGTCAAATATTATATTTAAGCGAAGAATTCCAATATGCAAAAGGGAAAACAAATACATGAATTCAATATTCATCATCAAAATACAGTGGCAAATACAATCCACTGACAATATGTACCTTGATAACAACAGAAGTCACTCCCTTGTCCACACAGAAGTATGTTCCCGACTTACGAGCATACTGCTCGGAGAACTTCCTCATTATCTCAATAGACTTCTCCGAAGGGTCCACTGAAAGAACAACCAATTCAAATCAAATCAAATTTAAAATTAATTTTTTTTTAAAAAGATATTTAATTTTATCTGTCAAATCAAAGGAAAACATTTTCCATAGTTTATGGCCTAGAAAAACTTTGCCAATGATAACTTTTTTTTTTTTGCCCAAATCAATTGTTTTCCTACTTAATATTTTGCATGGATTCTGAATTTAGACCCTACTCTCCCATTTAAGGATCCTAAATGCCTAGAAAATATTTCGCATTTGAGTGTTTTTTTTTTTTTTTTTTTTCATATGATTATATGGAGTTAGCGCTAACGAAACAGCAAAAAAATGTTTTCTAACTCATTTTGAGAGTCACAACCAAACAAACCGGGAAAATTAGTAAGTAACCAAACTAAGTCGTTTTTTCAGATAACATTTTCTTCCGAAACAAACAGGTAGAACTATAACTTCAACAGTTAAATTCAATTACAGCATATCACAAACACACACACACACACACTGACACTGTCGAAGCTTCCAGAAACTAATGTTTGAAACAAAATTACTTAAAAAGTTAAACAACAAAGAAGAAAATAAAGAAAATGTTGATTTTTTATTTTTTATTTTTGGTTTTTGGGTTACCTGCGGCTCGAACGACAAAGCGGTGAGGGGAGCGAGTGAGAGGAGAAGTGAACGACGACGACGGAATGCGAATGGCGAAGGAAGAAGAAGCTTGAGCTTGAACTTGAACAGTAGTAGTAGTCATCATCGCCAAAACTGGAGTGGCACAGCTCTCCCTGTGACTGTGAGTTTAATAATAAATAAGAGAGATAAAAACTGAGCGCTTTGTGATTTATATTTATATTTTTGGGTGGATTTTTAATTTTTAATCTCTTGCTTTTAATTTAGATTTGGGGATTATTTGTTTAATTTTATCTATGGGTTTTTTTTTTTTTAAAGCTGTGCCCGCCACACCCACAGCCACTCATTGTTATATCGGTCTAGGAATTACATCAACCACTCGGTCCGAGACCGCGACACCAACCTTTTCTGGGCCTTGGGCCTCAAGCTTCATTTTTTTTTTTTTAAGTTAAAATGGTTAAAATTTATTTGGATAAATTACGGTCATTTAGCCTATATATATATATATATATATATTTGTTTAGTCTTTATCCTTTATACCATATTTTAATTGGTTCATAATTTTTTAATTTTGTCAATTTGGTCTCTAACCTTACATTGTCAAGTTAATTTAATCATTGTCGTTAACTTTTGAATGGAAATTACCAACATTATTAGCGACCAATATAGAAAATTAATTTATTACTGCATAATAGAAACTAATTTTTTATTTTAGCTGTTAGTCACATCAGTAATTTTCATTCAAGAGATAATAACAAAGACTAAATTGACACGGTACTGAAAAGTTAAGCACTCAATTGACACAATTGAAAAGTTAGAGACCAAATTAAATATAGTGTAAATGATAAAGACCAAATCCATAGTTTACCCAAATTATTTTTTTATAATTTCTTAGTTTTGAATTTAATCTAGATGTTTGAAAAAGTATTAATTTCACTCTTAAACATTTTACTGAAAGTACTGTAAATAAAAGTTAAAAATAATTGAAATAATACAATGAGATTTATAAATAATATCAAAAAGTGTAGTGAAACACATAAATAGTAGTAAAAATAAGCTGAATAATAAAATAAATTGACAAAATTATAAAGCATATCAAACGATCATTGAAATTATAGAATTTAATTTGTTTTTGGTTCGGACTGCCACGTATCACATCAAACTTGGACCCCACCAAAAGCATCTTGTTGTCCTAAGCATGTGGGATATCCTTAAAATAATCAAAATCATGTTCTCAATCTACACGCATCAAGATATTTTATAGTTTATTTGACAAAGTGTATATCTAATACAATCTTATTTTGAATTTTTTAGGATAAAATTATATCAATTTTAATTTTAATTACTTTATTTTATAATCGAAAGTTCAATTAAACTAGTTTTGGGTTCTGATTTTTATGCAATTTATAAATAAAAAACTGCATTTCCTGATCCATTCATAGCCAATCCAATTTCATGATTTTTCAACAATTTTTAAACATACTTTTTTTTTTTTTTTTGATACTAACAAGTTTTAAACATACTAATAAGAGTGAAAAGGTATTCTAAGTGCACTTATAACACAGTCAATTATAGTGTGGTGAATTCAATCTTGTATCTTATTAGACTGTATTTTAAGGATTAGAATTCAAATTTTTCTGTCTTCTTGAATTTGATAAAGCTACAAGCTTGATTCCTGATGAAGTTGGTCTTACCTATTAGCCGAGGGCCCGAGAGTGCAAGAATGCTTTTGAGAATTGAGCCCAATTAGGTTGCTTCTACTCTTATGTTCAGTGAGAGCCTCCACCTTTTGGTACAAAATGGCCTTCAAGGAGACCCCAGATGAAGAGTTTGGTAGCAAAACCTTCACAGCTATGGAAGGTTGTTAATAATCCAGCTCCTGGAATTGCAAAATAAGACTTAGACATGCATGTACCTATAGAGATCTCTTGCAAATGATACAGCTCCAATTTGTAGATTTATACACATATCAGCCATTCAGCATTGTTAATAGGGAAGTGAATGACTTTTAGTTATAACCACTTAGTTGGATTGGTAATTATACCAAGTTTTCAGAGCTGTAGGAAACAATAATAGAAGGGCTAAGAATCACATGGGATATCATTCTCTAGTTGAAGGACTTGCAAGTAGCAGCTGTACTTTGTCTCAGAAAAGGTGTTTAACTAGTAAATAATTCAAAGATCTTACGTACTGCAAATCCCATAACTATCTCAATATTGGAATTCCATGGTCAAACGCAGCCCTTACTCAAAAAATTTCATCATCTGGGAACAAGAACTTATTCAACAATCTAATCATGTTGCTAGCCTTAATTAGATCGACTTTTCAAATAAATTTATACATTCATGGACAATGTTATTTCGAAGGGGTAATGAACTTTACCAAATAAGTGTATAGCTAGCAGGGAACCTTAGCTTGAGATTTTTTTTTTCCATTTGATTTATTAATTATTTTTTTTTCATAGATATGATAAGATTTATATTTATGGATGATTGCTCTTTATTATTAGTTCAAAATATCAATAAGGATTTTAGTAGGCGAGATTCAAACTCAAGTCTTTTATTCAATAAACAAAATTTAACCAACTAGTGTTTGTTTAAGAACATTTTAGTCAAAAAAAAAAAATTTTTCTAAAAGTGTGTTAAAGTATACTTGTATTTTAAAAAAGTGAAAAAAAAATAAAATTTTAAAAAATTGTACATAAAAATTAAAAACTAAGCTTATAAGCTCAAACTATACAGATATTACCATTTACTGAATTTTGTAGTTGCTTTATGTAGTACTCCTCCACATCTTCTCGATTTTTTTACTTTCCCACACACACCACACACACGGACACAAATAAAAAAGAAAAAAGAAAAAAGAAAAAAAGAAAAGTGTGGTGTTTAGGAGGTTGGTCAATAAGTCAATTAAAACCCACTACTTCCCTCTCTCTTTTGTTATATTGTTTTCCTTTTGATTAAAAGTTAGACTCCAACTTAGACCTTTCAAGTAGGGTTTATAGTACGTCTTTACGTAAGAATTTCATTCCCTCTTGTTGTTAACGAGTGTGTTTGTTTTTGAAAAAAAGAAAAAAAAAAAAAGAAAGAGAGAGTATGTATTTCCTTTATAAGGAAAAAAAAAATTAATGGATACCCTAAAAATATTGATCTATTAAATATTTTTAAAAACTTTTTATGGAAAAAAAAATAATTTTTTGACAATTTTTTATATTCCTCATAAAAATAATATCAAAAATTTCCTAAAAAGATAATGGTTAAAGCACAAATTTCTTTACAAAATTTTTTATAAACTGCTGATATAATTGATATAGTGAGTGTTTATTGATAAATAAATAAAAACACTATCAGTGATTGGCACAAATAAAACTCAGTAAAAATTTACTACATCAATAATTTATAAAAATATTATAAAATAATTTATGTCTACGAACATTATTCTTTCTAAAATACTATCCCATGTACAAACGTCCAGAGAACATCATTGAACAGAACCTCTTTTAATGCCTTCTCCGGGCATTTGGTGAAGCTAGAACATGTTCAATGCCCTCCGCTGCTTACAATTAAAGCTTGTTCTGAGGCTAGTCCAGCCCAATAAATATTAACATTATTGAGTGGCCTATGGATGCACTGACAAGTGCTATGGATACACCCTGGTAATAACAACTTCCCAAGCAATGTAGTAATTATTACTAATTATGGTAAACCTACCCAATAGAACAACCCGTGAATCTATGATACCAATCAAAATAGCGTGAGATCACAACCAACAGTTTAATTAGGAACAAAAAATAAAAGAGCCTTTAATCTGTTATTTAATTGAAAAGGAAAATGGGAATATATATAAGTATTTGGTTTTTCTTTGATAAAAAACCAAATACTTTATCAAAAAAAAAGTATTTGGTTTTTCTTTTTTTTGTAAAAATAAAAGAAAAAGAGCACAAGTCCCAGGCTCTCAAATCCATAAAAAAAAAAAAAAAAAACAATTAGTACCTAGTTAATCACGCCGCTTAGTTTCCCCTCCAATGCTAAACAACTCACATGGAAGAAAATCATGTGCCAAAAGCCCCAAAGTCTTCCATTTTATTATGTTTCAGTGTCACCATAGGTCGAGAAAAAGTATTGAATTATGTGCGGTTCACCAAATGGAAAGTTCACAGTTCATCAATCTGTCCTAGCTAGGGGATATGAAAGAGTTTGAATATAGCAAAAATCCATTTACAGTAGTCAAAATAGTAGGGGATTTTATACTTACTGAGTTTGACATAACTTATTTTAGTGATATTAAAATAATTTGAGTTTGACCAAGAATTTTTAGTTTTTAACTAAAACAAGTAGGGAAGGAAGATTTGAATGAGGTCTTTCTTCTTGTCTGTGGAAGAATTAGACAATGTTATTGAGTTACAATATTCTTGATAAATTTGACTAAATTTGACAATGTTACTAAGTCACTACAATGAGTTTTCCTTGCTCATCCACTTCTCCGAATTAATTTCCTGGTAAAAGATTTGCTCATTGCAAAGAAGAACAAGAATGTATGCACCCCAGTGATGACAAGCACTATCTAATGTACCAGAGTTTTTGAGTAATCAATGAGGTCACCTACTAACTGAAGAAGAAACAAGCTAAAGTGAAGGATCATGTTGTAATACAATTACTAGGTAAAGTTTTAAGTTTTCCATATCCATCACTTAGTTGGGTGATAAGGAATGTGAATCACTGTTAGTATTATGGAATAAAGAATCAGCATATTGGGCTAAACCTTTTTCCCCATTGGGGTTAATTGTAATTTTGGAATCAAACCATAAGTGTGAATATATTAAGTTTTTAACCACAAACCATCACTTTCTCTAAAAACAACTAGGTTGCCACCCTTCCAAATCGGTAGAGAACTTTCTGTTGATTCCTTCACCTTTACCAATCATCATATAGAACATTTGCCATTTTCTCCATGACTATGAGCATCAACTAGTAAGATTTTAAAATTCAGACGAAGATCCCAAGTTGACTGGCCAAAAAGAAAAAGATATAGATATGTAATTTATGCAGATAAACTAATCAACTCAGTTTATAAATTCTGTAAATTTCCCTAATAATTTAGAGACAAAACACCTTGGAGGATATTCGGGCAAACTGGTAAACTAAAAGTTTCCAAACATAAAACCATTATTAGTGAGAACTACACAGAGGTAAAAACAATAATTATTAACATTGACAAGCAAAATGGATCCATTAATTCTAAAGGTAATGTATGTTTTAGCCACACACCATTAGCCATTTGGTATTTCCAACGAAAAAATCTAACTAATTCCCTCCATTATAACTTTGAATTATCCATATATATATATATATATATATATATTTGGCCCTTTGAGAGCAATCTCATAATCAAGTTAAAAAAGTCTATACTTCAAATACTCAAAAAGCGTGCAAAAACTTACATTCTCATAATAACTGGGGTGGCCAAAACTACTATCCAAAAGAAAAAAATCTCTCTCAAATTCTCATTTTCCTACAATAACTTTATTCTTTAGCAAAGGCATGGGTACTTGTAAAATCTCCATGACTCTGTACGCTTCTAATACCCAACGAACATGTATCAGTTAACAAAATCTGGTCCTGTCATTGTTCATAAAATATGGGCAAAATAACAGGTAACATTCATGTGTATGGCCTTAAAACATAGGATTATCATGTGGTTTGACACTTATAATGCACCCATGTGATTAATTTACTTTATGAGGCATTTATGCTAAATTTAATTAAATTTAATGATTGTGGCAAGTGCCAACAACACACAATGAGAGAATTAAAGAGAGTTATTGTTATACGTTAAAGCTTACATCTTATAGATAGATACAAATCAAAATAATGATTGAAGGAGAAAATTAGAGTGAGAACCAAAGATGTGAGGTAGGTAGAACAATCCTCTTTTTCAATGAATGTTACTGTCATGTGTTGTTGAACTTCACGTGTGAGTAGTGTAGTTAATTGAGTAATGAAATTTCATATTAGATACTAATAAGCAAAATGAGTGGTTAATAAAACATAATTGGGCTTATACTCAAACTTTTAGGTCAAGTAGTATCTTTATATGTTGTATTAGTCTCTTAATTGAAGTCTCCTCAAGGTTTTATCTTCCCAACTAGTAATACCAAGAGTTGATAGTTTGAGGGCAAGTGTTCGTTATTGGATCCAACTAAGTAGAACTAGCAAGACTCATGTTCGATCCACTTATGATTGAGTAAAAGGTGCTACATTCGTGATGGTAATGCATGATACGGATTGTGAAGAAAAAAGGCTTTCGTTTAAGGGGGAAACTAACCGAAGTGCCAAAAGTAATTTGGTATAAAGCTTGCACATGAAAACAAAAATTTGTTAACATATTTACATGTAAGTAGTGTGATTAGTTGAGTTAAACAAATGCCACACCACCAAATTCTATTAAAGCTAACAAAAATGCCTAATAAAACAAATCACAAGAAAGGTAAACATCACAAAATGTACCACAGGATAACCACATGTTGTAGGGGTATATAACTTGGATGATATCCTTAATTAATTTACCCTAAAAATGAAAGCCCAAAATTTAGCTCTTGCTTCAAAAAATCACCGCTCAATATGACATCTTAAAAAAGATAAATTTAGTACTTGAAAAGACACTTTATGCTCCAAGAAGATATATAAATTTAAAAAAACAAAAAAGCAACCATAATTCATATGGCAACAGAACTAAGGAGAGAAAAGGAATCATAAATACTTCTCAACGTATATAAACTGAGCTCTAGTTTCTATGCAATCCCTTCTCCTAAAACTAAAATATGATATGCCTTTCCCATTAATCAACAAGATTAATTATATATATAAAATTTCATTCAGGAATATATGAATGCAGACCATTCAAACCGGAACAAAAAATCAAGTTGTATATTACACACCATTTACACCGTAAATTTCATATAATAGGGTTATATATTCCCCTTTGTATTATCAAATGGCTCATTTTTCTTACTGCAAAAAATTCCTCAACCAACTAAGATGGCCCCAAGGAAAAAGCTTATCTTGAATTAAATCATAGAAATAAAATAAAAAAACTTCTCTAAGTAATCATATTTCATTCCAAAGTACGCTTCTTATGTATTCCTATCTGCGTATATATACGACTATATGCTTATATGCATATAACAATAGGTTCAGAACACAGTAATATTAGAAGGGGATGGCTCATTAAACCGGGTAGTTTGCATGGCAGTAAACTTTGTAGCATTGAAGAGGAAAAAAGTTTAAAGCTGAATAATTAAACATCAAACCATAATACGTATAAGGTAGATCTGCTTGAAAAAATATAGCTAAAATCTCTCATCAAACAAAGACCGAAGACAGTTTCTATTAGAATCAGAATATTCTTGAAGGTAAACTATGTTTCATTCCATTAGCACAAAACATAGATTTATATCTCCAAACATCAAGTTTGCACCAAAACAGTTCCACACAAACAAGTATAAAAACTAAAACCACACAAAGTAGGTCAAAACTCAAAACTTGAAGGAGATCCAGAAAGAGAGAGAAAACAAAAATACCCTTTATTATAACTTCTTAGTTGTCTTCAATAACCTAAAATCAACCAAAAAAGGTGAAAACCACAAACCCTAACTAAGTTACAAGATCTAAGAAGTTCACCTAAGCAAAAGGGAAGAACACATATAAGTAAGAACTTGAGTAATTAGTTTGCTTGAAACAAGCAAATAATCGGACCGGGATGCTTGATTCCCCAAAAGCAAAAGACTTTCAAGTTTCAGCGAAAGTCTTAAAAAGGAGGAGACCACCCTTCACTCAAAACCAAGAAGCAAGTAAGCAAGCAGCTCGATCGATGAAATGAAGAAAGCTAAATCTTCTGCTAATACCTCTTCTTTTGCAAACACATGTACAGCATGTTTGTGATCTTTTTCTCTCTCCTTTTTGTTCCTTCTCTTTCTGGCACCTGGAAATGATGATAATGATGATGCTTTGAGGTTTGTGGTGGGGGTCGGGGTGGTTGAGAGCAAAAGAGAGGATGGTGTGGGAACAATGATGGCGATAGAGAAGATAAGCAGAAGACATGATGATTGCTGTTTGGTCTGGGCGTTGAAAGAAAGGCAGGAGATAGTCAAGGTATTTTGTGCCCTCTCTCTCTCTCTCACTCTTTCTTTCTCTCTGTGTCAGAGAGAGAGAGAGAGAGACAGTGATGATAATCATGAAACCCAACACTATATTAATAGTACTTATATACAGTTGGTGAAAAGCTAGCCCCAACCTACATGATCAGTGCGCGCGTGAAATGAAGTTCAGTACTAAAGCTGACTATACGATAACTATGTTATGAAATTCATCAGAAATAATACTATGATATGAATGAATGAAATGATGAAAGTCTTGTTTTTTACTTTTGGTAATATTTTTTTTTTTTTTTTTTGAGAAACGACTTTTGGTAATATATGAAATAGGGAAGAGAAAAGTTGTGACAAAGTAATTTCGTCCGATGTTCATTTTCATTTGAATAAAAATTGCATAGAAATATGGCCAAGCACAATATGTTTGATATCCAAATGGTTGGTTTTTACATTTTTTTTAAGGTTAAATACGGTTGATATTACTATCACTTTGGCCTAACTTCTAAAACTGCAATCAATTAGCCCCCTAAACTTTTGAATGGATGTCAATATAACTTTTTTATCTAGTAGCTAGGATTTATAGGTTGGCAAATTTTATGACATTGTAATCTAAATCTGGTCGGTAATGTATCGAAATGTTCAAGATTAAAGGCCCAAAATGCAATTCAAAAGGAGACTTCATTCAAAAGTTCGACTGTGCTTTGATCTATTTTCAATTGATTAAACATGAAATTTTGATAGCATTTTGATTGTTGTTATAACGAATTGATCTATCAATAATCGTGAAATTGAGATCTAACGTGTTTGACTAAAGTCAACTATTGCTTAGGTTTTTGTGGCCTACATGCAAACATATATATAAAAGACATCTTATGAACACCACTTCACAAAAGTTTTAACAAGACTACTACCTAGTACTACGTCAAGAGATAATATAAACTTAAATTGATTAACCCGTGAGTTTAGAAGTCGGTATTCAAAAAGGAGTTGCTACCTTTTAGTTTTCAAGAGCTGAAGCTACAGAATTATGAGTGTGCATGGTTCGAGTTAAGGGTATTTTTTCGACCCAACCCACTATAGTGAGTTAAAAAAAATCCAATCCAACCTAACTCATCATAGGAGTTCAAACCCAACCCACATGGTTCAGATTGGATCAGGTTGAACTCATGGGTTAGACAGTTTTTTATTTATTTATTAATATTTTTATTAAATTGAGCAAAAAAAATATATCACACTTGCCACTTGAGTTGATAAACAAAATATACATGAACTAGTATTCCAACTCAATTATAAACAAAATATATCCAACTGAGTTAATAAACAAAATATACATGAATTAGTATCTCAGCTTAGTTATAAACAAATAGAAGTGGAGTGGGAGTGAGAGGCGACAAAAAGAGAAATAAGATTGTTAGGGTTTGCGAGGTAATTGAGTTTTATATAGAAAGAGCCGAATAAGGGAAAAATTAAATAAAAAAATTATTAATTCTATAATACTCCATCCGTCCCACTTTTTTTGTCCTCTATTCTATTTTGAGGTGTCCCAAAATATTGTCTTGTTTTTAAAAATAAAAGTCATTAATTTACTAATATTCCTATTATACTCATATTAATTTACTAATTCAATTTTTTTATGAATTTTTTTAAGTGTAGTTTTGGAAATTTATACATTTTTAAAAGGTAGATAAAACAATAAATGATATTTCCTTAAAAAATTTAACTTTTCAAACAGGACAAAAAAAGTGGAACGGAGGTAGTATATTTTTAAATATATATTAAATATATATAATTTAAATTTTAAATATATAGGTGGGTCGGTTCGGATTAGGCAGGTTTGTAGTTGTTATGACCCAAACCCAACCCAACTCACTATTAATTTTTTTTTTTAATAACTGAACCCAACCCCTAAAAACTAACCCAACTCGGTGGGTTAGCTAGGTTGGGTTGGGATGGGTTTGTTTTGACGAGTTGGTGGGTTTTGAAGGGTTTATCAAATTTTTCCACTTTATTATCACCAAATCTATGTGTTTCTTGTGTTTGGTTATTTGATTTTTAGATTTAGTATTCAGTGTGGCTGTGATTAATTAATCTAAGTTGTAATCATCTAATTGACTTAAATTAATTAATTATTAATTAATTCGCATAATTAATCAATATTGAAGAGGTCTAAAAGTTCTTTTTCACTAACCATTAAGGTATATATTAACTATTTTGAAATGACATTGTTTTGTTTGAAACATTATGGGGGGAAGTCCCCGCGGGGGGGGGGGGGGGGGTGGGGAGAGGAGAACTAAATGAAGTTATAGAGGGGTAATTAACGACCAGCATTCATCATAATATAACAGAAGGACCATATCAAGATCAAGTTAAACATTAGGATGTTAAATTGTTAGTTGAAAGTTATAAATGTTAGAAAGCAAATGCAAGTTCTAAAACGTAAGAGATCAAAATGAATTAATAACAGTTAAAGAGTAAAATGTATTTTAGTCCAATATGTTATTATTATAAATGGTAATTTTGAAAAGGAGTGGCTTGGTGATTCTTCACGAAAAGATTGTGAAAGTAAATAATGAGTGTATATAAGCTGATGGGCGAGACTTGCATGTTTCAAATTAAGGGATCACATGTTTGACTTTTGTGCAAAATAATTACTCTTAACTTATTTCGTATGAGGAGGAGGCGTATTGAGAAAGGATTCTCTCTCATTTAAATCTTTAAATTTTCTTCAATTTTAAACAAATTAACAAATCAATACTAGCTTATTTAAATGAATGAATATTAAAAAAAAAAATTTATTGTGATATTGTCTTGTTAAAAAATTGAATAATATTATTAACTTTTTACTAAAAATCAGTTTGATTAGTTGTAATTTCAATTATATTTATATTAATGAAACATGTTTTATTAAAAAAATTTAATAGTTGTGGAGTAAATTAACATGAAGTAGAATTTTACAAGATATGACAAGGTCCTATGGGGATGGGGCAAAGAGTTTTCCCCATCATACTGGGTGAGACGGAAATGTGACAAGACAAAAACATATGGAACAAAGGAAAAAATCTCCTCCTTCAACCTCGCCCCTCGTTATTACCATCCCTAAATTTAAGGATTTAAATGGGAGGGAATCTTATCCGATTAGCCATTACCTTCCCGTAATTTTCTCTTATTTTTATCTGACATATGGGGATGATAGCTAGGTTGCTGGTGGCGGCTTCTTGAAATTTCTCATGCTCCTTTCAAAGCTAGAACCCTTTGATTAAAACGTAAAAGAAAAAAGTAGAGCAACATTCTATACCTCAAAGACAATAATCAGTCCCTTTCTCCCAAGAAATTGCTGATAGAAACTAATTAAGTGGTCCACACTTGAGGAGTGAGTCTAAAGAGGACACGCCCTCTCAAGCAATTGACTAAGGAATGATACAGTATGTTATGTTTTTCTCCTGAGACTCGTGAAAAATCCGTGGAAAGTTTTTTACTACATAAGAAAGTGTTTAGTTAAATTTCAAGCATCTTAAATTTAGGGGTAGCATATTCCAATCGAGATGATTAGAAATCTTCTTCCCAGTGTTCTACTTTTTAATTTTAATTCTACCAAACATAATACACTTGGAGATAATAAATAAATAACTTGTCATGAGTTTTTTTTTTTTTTTTTTTTTTTTTTTTTTTAGCAAATTGCAACTTACTCACCTATGATTTGACCAAAATTTAAGTTGTCTATTTGTGGTTTAAAAGTTGACACTTTGCCCACCTAAGGTTCACTCCGTTAAGCTTCTATAATCCACCTAAGTACTTTCATCGTTAAAAACACAAAAAACATTACAAAAACATAAAAATTAAGATCTAAAATTATATTTCTTAAAATGGTGAAACTTTAGCTTAAAAATATTATTCCTCTTTAAAAACATAACAGAAACATAACAGAAGCTATGGCTCTGGGTCTTACTATTTACATAATCAAACACCAAAAAACAAAAAAAAACTCCCATAATTTTGTTGTTCCCACTAACACCCCTATTTTCTAATTCCAGTCACTAATTTACCTTTCCTAGATTCAGATTCCCTAATAGACAAAAACCCAATATCTTTGACTTTCTCTACAACGCAAAAACGGTAACTGAACCTCACAGTCCTTGAATCAACTTCTAGAAGATGCAAAAACCCATGAATCTTGCTCTAAAAAACCCACTTTTCCACTTCCAGTAGTCTCTTAAGCTAAAATTCACCATTTAAAAAAAATATGCTTTTAGATTTTAATTTTTATGTTTTTGTTATATTTTTTGTGTTTTTAACAGTAAATATATAGAGGTGAGTTACAAAAGTCTAACGGAGTAAACATTAAGTGGACAAAATGCCAACTTTTAAAGTACAGGTAAGCAACTTAAATTTCGGTCAAACTACAAGTGAATAAGTTATAATTTGCCTTTTTTTTTCCTTTTAAACTTTGGTTGTTTTATAGGAGAAAAAAAAAAAAAAAAAAAGATAGAGAGAGAATATATGACAATTTGTAATTGATGGAACATAAAGTGTAACATACAAAATGGGATAAATTTTTTTAATTTTTTTTTCTCATTAGACACTAGAGTCTTATGTAATAGAGATCATTAATTTAAATATCTTCCTTTTCTCCATACTTATCCCCCCCTTTTTATACATTTTTTAGTGGGGATGTTTTGTTAGAAGCATTAGACAATGTTATTAAGTTACAAACCTCTTCACCTCTATTATTGTTTCCCTTGAGACAAACTTATGGCTTGTTTGGAAGTTTAGAGAGGGAGGAGAGTAGAGGGGAGTAGAGGGAAGGAGAGTAGTGGGAAGGAGAGTAGAGGAGAATGATTCCCCTCTACATTGTTTGGATGTTTTTAAAATTAGGGAGGGGGAAGGGGGTAATTAGCCCTTTAGAAAGGGTAATTTTGTTAATTTAGAAAGGGTAAATTAGGGAATTCATTTGGCCAATAACTTATCTATTTTATTCTCCCTCCAAATCTTTCCAATTTGGAGGAATTAAAAATAAGGGGTTAGAGGGAGTTGAAATCCTTCCAAACCCCTCCAAATCCCTCCCCCTCATTTCTTAAAAAATTTCCAAACAAGGTAATTGAATTACTCTCCCTCCCTCTACTCTACTCCCCCTCCTTTTTTTAACTCTCAAACATGCTATTACTGATGAGGGAAAAAAAAAACGTTTCTAGTGTATTATTTTAGCAAAAATATAAATAATTCTTAAAGTAATAATCTAGAGTCACAATATTTTTACGAGTAAGATGAAATGCATCAATAATGCTGTTCAAAATTCAAATAGAGAGTGGAGCAAATATCCGGAAGTGGATTAACTTTTGAAGGTAATTTTGAGAGAGAGAGAGAAAAAATGGTGACCTAACATTCCAAAAGTAGAGTAATTTATACTAGTATTAGAAAGGATATTCTCCTCTTTTAGTGAGTGTCATGCTTTTTAATACACATAATAACAAATGGGTTTGACTTACCTCCAGTATTTTTTTTACTGAACATATCTTTCTGTTTTAAATATACAATGACAAATGGTAGCGAGTTTTAATCTTCACATTTTATTTAGTAAATGGATAATATGACAGTTTTCATTAAAATAAAAGAAGATTCTAGTTTAAAAAATACTGGAAGTAAGTCAAACCCATAACAAATTACTTTTTTAAGAGAGGATCAAAGATGTACAACTAAACTTAAAATAATCAAAGAAATTTTTTTAAAAAATAATAATAATTATGTGGTCATTTTAATAAACTAATATTACTCAAATTCAACCCATGTTCTATATATAACAATAAATTCAATAAACAATTTTGGTAGAAGTATACAAAACTCTCTTGTGGTTTTTCCTAAAATGTGAAACCCCCTGAAGTTTTGAAAGTAGGGTTTGGTTTATATCTAATGCTCTGTGCACTGGAAACAACATTTGTCCTATAAAGGCCACATGTCACTCAAGATCTTGTTTGGTAGGATTGAACAAAAGTTGCATCTTTGATTGAAACACTTAATCACCTTGCTATATATATATATATATATATATATATATATATATATATCTTACACACAAGTAAGAGTTTCTCAAGTCCCTCCATATTTTCTCTCACTCTCAACTAAATAATTTCTCATATCTATTCACACACAGCCTCTTATTATGATATAATTACACTGGATCTATTATTAAATAACTTTTTTCTTTTTATATTTCAAAAATATCCATTAAATAGGATCCATCGAGATTCAAGACGTGTGGTTAGAATAGTTATCCTAGCGTAGTGATGGAGCTTTTTAGGTTATTTCACCCTACAAAGAGAGATTAGCCTTTCGACAGATAGTGGGTCTGGAATCTCGACTTTTAGATTGAAACAAATTTAGACTTGGTCCCAGTTAAAGTCACCAGTTCGATCAACTTTTCTGTGTGGTACCATAAAATGTTATCTTTTAGGCCAACAAAAAGCTAGCACTGTAATTTGAAGAGTAAACTGAAGTGTGAAATAAGAAAAGTTTACTTTCATATTGACCTGGGTATATTTTAAAAGAGAGAGCTTGTAGTCATTGTGATGTGTCTCACTCTCATCCCTCATGATGGCACTTTCTTTTGCTAAGACAAAATAGGATATAATGGGAAAATAAATTTAAAGATTTTCATGAATTGTACCCGAAAGTAAAAAAAATCAATGTTTTAAGCTGTCTTTTACACATTTTATTATTGTTCTTACTAGATTAAAAAGAAGGTTTTCTTTTTCTTGGTATCAATTCCCAGACATGAACAAATTAATATCTGAGCATGTCTACAAAACATGTCAGCAACGAAGGCTCAGCTAATGTGGGATCAATTGGAAAGAGCTCATTTCATGAGAATCATGACTCATGAGTCAAGACACACTTCAGACTCTAAAGGCTGCCTATAACTCCAGCCCAGTAAGCATCACAGGTGGGGTGTGAATCTGACCGTGAGATCCTGAATTTTGTGATTCTTAAAACATTCAGAATAATTAAAAGCTAAAGTATTCGCCATCTTTAGCAAAGGATCTCTCCTTCATACAAGTTTAGGGTTAGTTTATGGTGGAGCAAAATAACATTCATCCAACTCAATTTTTATTCTAATACAAACAATTGGATGTTAGTTTTGTTGAAACCACATAATAATTTGATTTTGAGACTCAATTGGAGCCAATTCTAGATATGCCCAAAGAATTTATCATTGTTATTTAAAACTAGTAAATACATACGCATCCTATGGGCCTTGAATCCATCATCATGTTTGCTTTTGCAAGAAAAGAGCCATTAAAGCCAGAGGTCATTGGCTATTGCTGAAGAATTTCTTATATTACAATATCGACTGAGATGTCACTAGAGTATTCCCCTCCTTGCAGCAGAAGACCAGTATACATACGGAGGGCACACTCAAATACAGTAAATAACGGATATAGACCTTGCTTTCAAAGATGTCACCTCTCCATCTTGTTTCTAGATTTACTGTACCAAAAGAGGAAAGCAGACAGAAGCATACAGTGGAAATCAGGCCAAAATACCTTAGGATTTGTAACTGCTGTTCAGAGATATGGAAAGTATCTATGTGCATGTCCCTCCTAGTTAAAATGTGCTGACAATTGAATACATGATGAGTTGGTATGATCCTGAAAATGTTGATTTAAGCACTTTATCCAACACCAGAGTAGGAGGAACTTTTACCACAATTATAGCTCAGAAACAGAAAGTAACTCACAGTGCCGACAATAATTACTTACCCAAAATTAAATAATATGGACAAGAATCATGGGACAACGGATGGCAGCGCTACCATGGATACAAGCTTCAATTCCAAGTTATAGAGCTGTCTCTTCCTTTATGTGACCCTGCAACCCACACTCCATTCTGATTGCTGCCAAGAGTTCAGGAGAGACAGTTGGCCGAGTTCCACCCTCTTTCCCACCATCAATGACATTCTTCTTTTCGGCATGCCCAGGTATATCTCTCACCCCCCAACCCCTGTAAAGTATGACTTTGCTAGGCTCTTGAGAGACAAGAACTGCACCTGTTGCTTGCTGTGAGGGTATAAGAGAGAGAGAGAGAGAGAGAGAGAGAGAAACTATCAGCCAATCTGGTTAATCTATATGTAAAAACAAAGAGGGCCTCAGGTGTGCATACCTCCAGCTTAAAAACCACCTCCTGGACTGACGTTCCTTTTGCTCTACCTTTGACATTCACGATAGCAAGAGGATGCTTCTTGAAATGAACCATGATTGCTTTTGCAACACCAGAGACAATGTTGTTTCTCCCTAGTATCAGTACCCAGAAATGATCAAGTTGTTCAAAATACATCAGTTGCTAGCAAATAGATAGGAAACATAACCATATAGCTCCATTCTGTTTAACACATCTCAAATAAAAATCCAGCAGTCTATACCATAAAGAAACAATTCCGGATGAACAAAAAACTGAAGGAGAATGCAGCTAAGATGATAATTATGACCAACCAAGACCCGTATGAAGTTAGAAAAGGCAACTGTTGTATTTACTAACAACCTTAACAACAATGAGGGAAAACTGAAAGCTGTGAAAGAGGATTAAAAAATTACCCACTGCCAGTACAGGGCGAGTTTTCATCTTCAGGGCTTGCTTTCGTAAAAGAAGCCTCTCTTTATTGGAAAGAAGTACAGCTCTGTGGGGCATCTCTGATCCATTTTCCACTGCTATTGGAACTAGTTTCAAATCAATTTTTGCCGACTTAGCTGGTTCTATTGCATTGTTATCATAAACACAATGCTGAACTACTGCAGAAGAGCCTGTTTCTTCTGACTGAAAGTACACGAACCATACAGCATTAGCCAATAGAAGAAAAACATGAATATAAATAAACACAGAAAGGATTCTTTACATTACCATAAAATTACCAGGGCAAGGTGTAGAGACAGCAGTTTCAACTTCACCATTCATATCCTTGCACAATTTTGCATGGGGTTCTTTACTAACTAATTCAGATGAAAATCCAGCTTCAATTTTACCAGTCCCATCCCCCTTAAATGTTGATGAGAGGCCAAGCACTTTATCTTGTTGAGTGGCTTGTGGATTGTATATTGAAGCATCCATGCCATCATTTAAGTTCATGAGAGTTAATTGAGCTCCTTGTTTGTCCTCAGCCTTAAGTATTCACACAAAGCACTATTTCAGATATCAGTTTGAATAGATTTATTATTTTGTATAACATGTTGCATGAAACATCCTCTCACATGGGGTGGACCCCACACTGGTTACACATAATACCAACTCGTTTGGGAAGGAGGTGGTACCATATGTATTAGACACACGTAGCATCTCTGTCATAGTGTATGGGTCCCACACGTAAATGGGGCCCACACATTCTGAGGGAGATGCTACATGCATCTAATACATAAAATACATTTTTGTCTGAAAGAGCAACTCAAGTTACAATATATCAATAGTTAATATATATGCATATGCGCGCGTGCACGGTGGTAGGGGGAGGGCTTAATTTTGTGCTAATGTCTCTCCCGCATTAAAGTTCAGTGAGGTATCCTGGTGTTCCTCATTTCCCCTTCCAAATTGACTGTGAGTGATTGTGCCACACTGGTGGAGAAAATCTCTGCTCGGGCCAACTCTTGGGCCTCTAAGAAATCATCATTTGCAGGCAGAATACAATTTATATTCTCTGTTTTGTTTAGAATTAAGGTGTATTGGGACAGCATTTTCATCTTGCCCAAAAAAGAGATTAAAACTAAAAAGCAAAAATTTTGTAGCTTCTTGCGGAGTGGTGGAGATAACCATCCAAAGGGGCCAAGGAAGCTTGGGAGCAAGTCTGTGGTCCAAAGAATGAGGGGAACTTGGGTTTAACAGAATTGATGATTAGAATCATGCAGCTATAACGAAGCATATAAAGGTCAGCCTTGGTTCGATGGCAAGTGCCTTCCACCAAAAGTGACAGGTGGCGGGTTCAAGTTTGAAAATTAGCCTCTCCAATAAATTAGGAGCAAAGCTGCGTAACATGACCTCTCCCAGGCCCCACAAAAGTGGAGCTTTCTGCACTGGGTACAACTTTTTAGCTATATAATGAAGCACATCTGGAATTTGTTTGCAAGGGATGGATCAATTTGGGTAGCTTGGGTCAAGGAAAACTCCTAAGAGAAAGAAGCTTCTGGTTGATCAAAGTCTCATAGGTATCTTCATGGAGATGAAGGAAAATGCTCAAGTTTAGAGAGGTGGTTAAGCCTCTTCTGAAATTTATAATTGGTGAAGGAAGGTCTATCTTTTTATGGCTAGACCATTAGCATCCAGATGGGGTCCTCCATACCGAGTATTGTTCTAGGGTGATATATGATGCTGCTGGTAAGTTAGATGCAAAGGTTTCTAGTGTGCTTGGGAGAGGGGGGGGGGGGGGGGGGGGGGAATAGGGAGAGAGGGGGAAGGGGAAGGGGAAGGGATTTGGTGTTGGAAAATCCTTCTACATTTGATGCTCTGGTTGCCATTCAAAGTAAGTTGCCTTTAATTGAATTTGGTGACTATGACAAGCCTGTCTAGCTCCCTTCCAACTCTGGTACATTTAGTAATGCTAAAAATTAAAATGATGTTAGACATAAACTCCCAGACGCAGCATGGACTAACTTGTATGGATCTTAATGGCAGTCCCCAGACATGCTTTCTTTTTGTGGTTAGCCCCCAAAAACAGGTTGGCCACAAGGGATATGCTAAAATGGGGTTATCCAGGTGATACAACATGTGTCCTTTGTCAAAATTGTCTTGGAAGATGTTATCATCTGTTCTTCAGTTGCCCTTTCATGATAGAATTTGGGCTCACATCATGAGATTATGTTTGATTTTTAATCCTGTAACCAGTTGGAATGAGATAGTAGATTGGGGTTTGGAAAAACTGGAAGGGTAAGAGTTTGAGGGCAGTTTTGTGCAAATTAGCTTGAAGAGCTGCTCTTTACCATCTATGGGTCCAAAGAAGCAACTATATTCAGGGAGGCCATCTCAAAACAGAGGAAAGTTTATTATAGGGCATTGAATTGGAAGTTAGACTTCATGTTGCTGGCGGAGCTCATTTTAAGAATTCTATCTTGAACAGGGCCCTTTGCTGTTCTTGGGGGGTTTCTGAATCAAGTCTTGTTTAAAAGATCAAGTGGTATTGATACTTGGTGTATTTCCTAGTTGAAATGTGGTTTTATTGAAAGTTCTCACTTGCTCATCAAAAAAAGATGCCTCATAAGGTTTTGAATGCAACTATATCAATTCGAATGGTAAGCACACATGTTGGATTTTTATTTGGAAAATGAGAACCCCATATATGCATAGACCTAGAAATACAAATAAAAAATATAAACCACATTGTTTTAAAACATAGCTTCTGAATCCAAGATCAATGCCTTACCTCTACATTATTCTCTTCATGGCAAGCAGGAATTACCGAGTGAGAGAGAGGACTGGAATTATGTTCCACATGTGATCTCAAGCATTCAGTTGCCTGCATATTGTTCATATCCTCTTTCACCTAATTTAACTCAAACTGTAAACTTCACCACAAATTTATAGCTTTACTTAGGTGAAAGAACACAGAATGAACAGATATATAAGATGGCTCACCAATTTATAATTCAATGCATCAGCTGGCAGAACATTGTTTGCCTCCTTGTCTTTATCCTGAATCAAGAAAATAACACATAATTTTCCTCAATATGATTGGGTAAATCAGCATAAAATAACAAAGCAAAAATTATCGGTGAAAAAAAGAATACAATGAAACACAGAAAAAAGATAACTTACCAACTGAAGTTTCAAGTCATCTATGTTTTTGGTAAGGCTCAAAACATGGAGTTTCAGAGACTGCATGACAAAGCAGGAAAAAAGAATGCTGAAGTAAATATCAAGGTAAAATATTAGCTGATATAAATTAAACAAGCCAGCAGTCTCCCCATTGATAAACCATCCTGGACAGAGTCAAGGTCCATATCATAATGTATTTATGCCTGCAATTAAGTCCCTTAACTTGACAGGTTCCACGTGGAACACAATTCCGACCAAATCATTCAATTCTAACCATATCTTTATAGGGCTTGCCTTGTGCCTTTGATGCTTTAACAGGGATAGATCACTTGGTCATCAATTCAATCTCCTTTTTTTTTTTTTTTTTTTTTTGCGTGAAAGTATGGAAGGTGCTTTTTCTATTATTATTTTAAGTTCAAGAAGAGAGTGAGAATTAACCACCTGCCTGTTAGGTGGGATGGTACTTCCCCAAACCTTAGAGATTGGGGGTTCAAAGAGGGGGGGGGGGGGGGGGGGGGGGGAACGGGTTCGAGCAGTAGAGTAGGATTACTAACTATTATCAAAAGAAGAGAGTGAGAATTAAAACTAGGTGACATATATGTGTGTGTGTGTGGGGGGGGGGGGGGGGGGGGGGTGGTGGTGGAACAGGTTCAAGTAGTAGTGTAGGATTACTAACTATTATCAAAAGAAGAGAGTGATAATTAAAACTAGTTTGTGCACAGATAGACAAGCCAATTTACCTTGCGGCGTTGTGCCTCTAGAGAGCGTTTCAATGCTTCTCTTTTATTTAGGAGCGTCTGAGGCCTTAGGCTAGCAGGCCGTGTATAATTCTTCCCACGATACACAATGATTGCATAACCCTTGCTCACTCTCTCAACTGCCACTAATATTCCACCACTTTCTGCCTCTAATGTCCGTGCTTCTTCGTGAACAGCCTCAATGCTTCTGGTTTTAGATATTATCTTCACAAGTTCCCTGTACTTCCAGTGAAGATGCATGTTTTCGACTGTTCCATCAAAAACCCCTCGCCTACCTGAATATGGAAAGACAATATGCTCATCAGTGCTGACTTCTGTGTGACATTTTTATCAGTCTTCAACTGCCATTCTATTTACTCTTAGGAGAGGAAAAAACTGGATGCCCACTGTGCCAGGTTCAGAGTACGAAAAATGTATGCTAGATGGCAAAACTCACCCATTAGTAGGAAAGGCTTCATTCTCAAGGCAACCTTCCTTAGCATATATCTTTCTTCTTTAGTTATACCTTCTTTATCTATTTCAGGTTGTTGGGGGATCTCTTCTTTCTCAAGCTCTGCTAGAAGTTTCTCAGCCCTTGCTTTCTTTTCTAGTGCCTATTCATGAGAAAGATGCTGAGTGCAAGATAAAAAACAATTCAACAAGAAATTAGCCACAGCGCCTTAGTAAATCATACCATCGACAATTTGATGCTAGTTCTTTTGATAGCTGCCTCAGTGGACCTTAGCTTTCTTTGTTCGAAAAGGAGACCCCTTTCCACATTATTGCCCCCATCAGGTTCACTTTCAGAACTACACTCTGCAGTATCAAGTTTAGGCTCCTGTATAGTTGTCACTGATGTACTACATCTTGTCCTTTCTTTCTCTCCATGAATTCCATACTTCCTCCGCTCTTCTATTGCAGAAGAAACTGCAGGTGGCAGAAAATCTTTCCCTCGATATAGGGCAAAAAATTCTGAATCCCGGGAAAGTAATATTCCCCCAGTCAGCCGCTGCAACATTTTTTAATTATTATTTAAAAGATGTCTGAATTTTTTTTATAAGTAAGGAATTTTTTTAAAAGCACAAAAAAGGTGCAACCCAAGTACATGGAAAGTATACAATAGGACTAGGTACACCAACAATTATGCACAAAAATTACAACGGTCGAGCATCTCAATGAAATTTGAAAATGAATATAGGCCTAAAGCTGTCATCCTCTCAAATGAGGATTTGAGGAATAAAAGTTTCAGGCTTACAACTGATTTTTTCACACCCTTCAAAGCACCTGACATTTTTCTCTCTCCAATTAAACCACATGAGCCAATGAGGGATTGCCTTTCAGTTCGTATACCTCCAGATAAAGTTGTTGCAAAGAATAAAAGTTCCCTAAAAAATTTTCAAATGACTAGCATAAATATTATCTTTACATAAAAATGGAAATACATATCTGTTTTATTTTTTTTAAATAATAAATAAAAGTCAAATTCCCCACCATTTAATTCTTCATTAGTTAGGAAGAGATAATATATAAGAGAGAGAGAGAGAAGTTAGCAGATATTAGAAACATAGTTCAATTATTTGTGATTTGTTAAGATTATTTGGGTGCACAGGCATTGAGAAGAGTCAGAAATCTAGGAATTGCAAAACATAGAACCTTCTACATCCGCAAAGTACAATCAACAAAACAACCAAGCCTTAGTCCCAACATTTTGGGGCCAACTACAGATCCTCAAATGGACTAGTCAAAGTCAGTCACATGAACTCTTTTCCACCATTCTATTTTATTATTTTTACTAATGTTTTTTCTTTATTTTGTCTTCCTCTTCATTTTTTCATTCTCTCGAGTTGAATAAATTTATTCTTTCTTAAGGTTCATTAATCTCACTCCTCTGTACATGACCAAACCATTTTAAGAGACTCTTCCCCATCTTTTCCCCAATAGAGGTCACCCCTATCTTTAAGGGGATTTCCTCATTTCAAATCCTATCTTCTCTTGTATTTCCACTTATCCATCTTAACATTCTCATTTCAACTATATTCATTTTACAAACATGTCCTCTCAACATCCCAACATTCATCACCTTAGAGCATGGCTTGTCTAATAGAAATCTTGATCAAGTTTTTCATTTAACTTCTCTATCCCTTTCTTTTGGGCTGAGGAAGTAAAGCCCTACTTATAATTACCACCAAAAAAAAAAATTCCACCTCAACCGTAAACTGCAAATCTATTGTACTTTCTCCTGTTAACCTTAGTGATCAAGGACACAAAGGTAGGGGGGATTTATGTAAAGTGCTTCACCCATTTAAATATATGTAGAAACACAGGAAATTTATGACAAACTCTACCTTTTATAGTGGCCAGATAAAACATGCTCACGATACTCATCTACCAACAGTTTTCTTGCAGTCTAAAAAGTAGGGAATTACATCCCCTTATCCCTTCACATGAAAGAACTATGAATCTATGCATCATGAATATATTTTAGTTTAGAGGAAAAAAGATCATGCGTCAAACATAATTGAGGTGGTAGGAACTTAAAAATACATAAATGTTCTATATTATTGTCACATTATTACTAACCTTCAGCTCTTCAGCCATCATTTCACTATTAGTGTTCTGTACCCCTCTCTTAACAGCAATTTTGGCAATCTCACATTTCTCCCAGAGCTTGACAATTGAAGCAGCCAATCCTTGAAGATTCCTATTTCTGCCTGTTTAAAGGTATAAAGCAAGTAAATTTGGGTTGACCAGATTGTAACAGTTGTGTATCAAAAGCCATACTCACCTAATGCAAAATGGCATGGCAAGGGTCGACCAAGTCTTTTTAATGTAGTCATTTCATCATTTGTTAATACAGACTTCACACCATATGGAAGAAGGCGGAAAGGCTTCCGGTATCCAGGAACAATGGCCGGCAGAAGATCAGCATCAACAGGGAGAGGGTCATAACCCCACCAATCAGTAAATCGTGGGCCCAATCCCTCTAATAAGCGTTCTGCTTCTTCTGCAAGCTCTGCCTCACCTGACAATTGAAATCGTACTCTGTTTGGCATACCAACACCTTGGATTAATTTTGGTTGAGATATTTCTTTGCTTGGACTTGTTGCAGCAGCTTTTACACCAATTATGCTGGATGAGCAGCTCTCCGTTTCATTTTGTTCACCATCATCAATGTGTGGATCCCGTATATCATCAGTCATGGTGTCATTTGTCAAAATTTTATCAGACAAAAAGTAAGGGTACTTATAATTGGCCCCCCTGTACAAGACAATCTTACTTCCAGACCTCCAAACAACCAGACCTCCAGTTTTCCTCTGAAAATGTTTGAACAAAATTAAAATTAGAAAGCTATACAAGATGGATAATTATACATAAATTCCAAACCTCATCCTCTAATGACTAATTGTGGATATCAGAAATCTAAGTTAAGTGATTATCACAAATCAAGCTCAGTACGGCACACTATAAAATTTTTCAATGACCAAAACTAAACCTCAACAACTATCAGAGAAAAGACATGCAAATAGGTAAATCAAAACATTACCTAAGGTTTGCAATTTGAGATGGTGCTAAAAGTGCGGTCAAGGTTAGGCATGTTTGTAAAAATTTGAAAAAATTTATTGACTGGGTTTCACAGAATCTATTTAATGACGAATACAATCAAGCAAAATTAATGGGAAAGCCCGAAGCTTTCTGGGAAGAAAAATATCTAGCAAGATAACTCCAAAGGGTCGGTCTAGTGGTTTCCAGTGACTCATGAAATCCATGAGGTCTTGGGTTGAAAACTCCTAACAAACATCTTGGGGCCGACCCCAAAGGATCCTCTTTATAATTACCAGTTGTGTGCAGAACAGGGGCAACATACACCAGGGGAAATAGTTAAGTGCTTGAAAAGCCTGTGGGTTGTGCACTTAATGAATATAAGATTAAATTTATCATGATTGCCAATCACAGGTAAATTTTTGAAGCAAAGTTATAGTACTTAGCAGAGATGAAGGAATATAAAGATCATTCCTTGGCTTTTAGGTTTGTCCTTGTCATGCTCATGTTCCTGAATGCCAAACAACCTTGGACCATCCAATACAATGAGAGTGCCATTATAATTACTCACAAATGTACTCCCGCCACAGGTGCACAAGGCTCCTGCATAATACGAGGTTTGGAAGAAACTGATTCTCAAATCAAATGCAGAACACATCGAATGGTCGGAAGACACTTACCATCGCACCAAGGTTTAACCTTTAAATTCTTAAGAGAAGTGCCTATACATAATACAACTCTACCCCACTCTCATTTCCTTTTCCACTTACAATCTCCAATTTCCACTAACACACTACTTCACGAATTCGATTGTAATTCAAGCATTATAACAACACAAACATTAATAACTACACATAAACTATCCAATACAGCACATTGCTCAATTTACAATTCAAAAGCAAAAGAATTGGGAAAGCTTTAAGCTAACCTCCAATAATTCATGAGTCCTCTTCATGTTCATCCTACACAGATCCTCGCACTCGATTCTCACGACCTCATAGCGCCTCCACCGCTCATGAATACCATTTACAATCCCTTCAGTGATCCCCGCCTTCCCTACTTTTAACTTCTTCCTCATCTCAATCCCAAGCCTCCTCAGCCTCCTCAGCTCCGCCTCGCTCAAGCTCAGCTCCGCCAATGTCGGAGCTTTCTTCTCCTCTCTCCTCTCCTTCTTATGCATCACCTTCTGCTTAATCAACTCGCGCCTCAGCTGGTGGTATTTGGTTATGGCGGAACCCGTGCCCGGAACCGGAACCGGGTTCTCGGGAGTGGACCAGCTCGTATCGAGAGTGTGCCCGACCCGGTGTTTGGGTAATTGGTGGGGCAGAGGGATGAAGATTTCTCCGGCATTTGGGCTCGGGTTCGGGTTCGGGTTTTGGGGGTCTTCGGCGAATCCGAGAGAGCGGAGCTTGTGGGCAATGCGTTGGATAGCGGAATTTGGGAGGGTTTGGGTATCTGAGGTGGAGCTCCGAATGAGGAAAGGGGTTTTGGGGAGTGGTGAGTGTGAAGGGAAGAAGGTGAGGGGGAAGGGTGATTGGTCAGTGACAGTGAGGGGGTTTGAAGGGAGTGAGGAAGGGTGAATGTGAATGTGTGTTAAAGGAAGCAACATGAAGAATTTGGATAGATATGATAATTAGAATCAGATAGATAGAGAGAGTGAGAGTAGTGTAGAGGATGAAGATGAAGATGAAGATGAAGATGAGGAGAGGGTAAAAGCCTTTTCTCTTTCTGCGAGGGAAAAAAAAGCTGATTTTTTCTATTTTTACAATTTCGGAATTATTTAATTGCATTTACAGTTCCAAAGTTGCTTTTGCAATAAGAATTTTTGTCAAAATCAATTTTCATAAAGGCCTGCTTAATATTCACTACTATATCACAGAAAGATTAAATAAAGCTAAACTACATTTATTTAAAGAAAAATTAATAAAAAATGCTAACTGACTTTCCTAGAGTAACGACTAATAATTTATTTTAAAAAAATTATGGAAAAAAAATAATTAATATTTAGATAAATTTTTTTATTTTTAATAAAAGTATTGTCAAAATTTTTCTAAAATTAATTGTTAACTATTGTGAGCACTGGATAGCATGACCCAAAATTAATTAGTAATTAGTAATATCCATAATAGCAGCTGTATGGCACGGCAGACAATGGACAGCAAAGACGATTGCAGGAAAAGAGTCAGAGGGGGTGTAATAATCACTACTCTAAAGTTTTTTTTGGAAGTTTAGAGAGAGAGAGAGAGAGAGAGAGAGAGGAGAGTAGAGGGAAGGAGAGTAGTGGGGAGGAGAGTAGAGAAGAATGATTCCCCTCTACATTGTTTAGATGTTTTTAAAATTAGGGAGGGGAAAATGGGTAATTAGCCTTTTAGAAAGGGTAATTTTGTTAATTTAGAAAATGTAAATTAATGAATTCATTTGACCAATAACTTATCTATTTTACTCTCCCTCCAAATCTCTCCAACTTGGAGGAATTAAAAATTAGGGGTTAGAGGGAGTTGAAACCCCTCCAAACCCCTTCAAATCCCTCCTCCTCCTTCCTTAAAAAACTTTCAAACAAGATAATTGGATTACTCTCCCTCACTCTACTCTACTCACCCTCCTTTTTTTAACTCCCAAACAGGCTATAAAGTTTTTTTTTTTTTTTTTTGGGAGGGGGGGTTATATGAGCATTTTTCTCATAATAATTTTAAGAAAGTAGTCTCCTTTGTATTTTATTTATAGCTTAGATCTACAGTAAGCATGAAAGTGCAAGGAAAAGAAAGTGAAGCAGGTGCATGCGTAAGGAAATACCACGGAAAGAGTAAAATGGTAAAAAGTATGTGTGTAGCAAAGCATGCATAATGTTTTTTTTTTTTTTTTTTGGTAAACGCATGCATAATGTTTTAAGTATTAATCAAATTATTCTTTTATTGATAACTTTTTTTTTTTTATTATTCTACTTGAGTGTTGTGAGATTTAAAGTATCTGATAAGATATTTTCTTTCTGAGTATTATTTATTATTCTAACAAAAACTTTTGCACCAAAAAATCTCAACAAATCTTTGATTTTCAAGCTTCCACAGTTTTTTGCAAAATCTCCAATGGACGGCTTCAATTTTTTGTTTCCCATTGTGGGCAGATGCATACTATTCTCCACCTTGGGTTTTGAGCCCAGAAGACTTCCTCTAGAGCTTCTACTTGTTGGTTGAATTCATTCAGGGTTAAAATTTAAAAGCCTCATTTTGGACATCAACCTATTTGTTAGTGGTTTCCTTGATTTTGTAGTGGAGGATACCGAACACAATTTTGTTGCGTTCCATACAATTATTTTGGAGCACTTTTAGGTTTTAGCTTGGAAGATATAAGCAGCAGAACAATATATATAATATATCGATCAATGCGTTTGAGTACAAGATCACTGCCTTGTCTATTATTTGTCTTAGGTGTAATGGGCGCCTTTAGCTTCATGGAGTGGAACCATTGCTTCCTGCAGCCCCTTGTGGACAGTATGAATGTTTTAAGGATCTCTACATAGATAACCTAGTGTTTGCTAGTAACAACATAATTATCATTTTTGGCGATAACAAATGCATAATTCTCTTCTTCACAAAACTGTGACCCCACACTTCAGGTGCCTGGATAACAGATACATAATTCTCTTCTTCACAAGACCGCAACCCCACACTTTCGATGCCCGAAACCAGACAGAAAAATCCCTAGAACTATAAGTAGTCAACTATTGCCCTTACTATGAAGAATTCAAACCAACAGAATATGAATGCCAACCCATGTACATTGACATAGTAGCAGATAACTCCAACCATCTTAATTATGACAACTATGTAGATACAGATTGACTCCCACCAACAGGCATGGCAGGCAGACACCGTTCATTAGCACACTCAAGACAGACATGTAGGTAAAATAATCTCAACATTTCATCATTGCAAGATAGACAATTGAAGATGCCACATTTCCTCGTTACAAAAAGAAAGAATAAGGGCAGAAAGAAGATAGAAAGAAGAAATGATAAGAAGGAACCATTTGCGACAAAACCTACATGATAAAACAAAAATGTCACTATTTATTAAAAGTTTAAACTATTCATTGAATAGTATCTTCTATTGATAGATTAACTAGGGTTCAATTTTCGCAACTAAAATTACTTTTCAAGACATATCATAGTTTGCTACTTCTACAAATAGACATGCTCTTGATGAAAGAAGACGTGTCCTAGTTCACTACTCACTCAGAATGTCTAGTGTTAAGGTCCATAGCCACATTTCACACCTCCTGCCATTTATTGAGACACGGTTGGTTGCCTATAAACAAAAGAGATATAAGTTATAAACATAGATCCACTGCGTAAATTTGTACATGCTACATGGACCTAAACCTCTACAGATCCAAGAGATGATCCTCACGGTTCCATTAGAGGCTCATTGGAGCCAACCTTTTAAAAGGCCCATAATCTCAGTTTGCAGATCAGGTATGCCCCATAATTCTTCTTTTGTGTACTACTATGCTCGGCATTATCTCGCCTTGTAAAGAGGGTTGACGTTGAATCAAACTGGTTAAATGGGTCTAGTCAGCAGTGTAATTTCTTGTAATTGTTGTGAGTATGGGCAAGGATTAGGTGGGTTATTCTAATGGAGTGGGCTTTCTCCTTTTGGGCTCACTATGGCCAAATTATAGAGCCAGGTATCTGGGTCAAGTCCTTTTATAGGGATCGCATGCAGCCCCAAGTTCAATAAGGTGGACCTGGATTAGAGTGTGCACATTGTGTGAGGAGCTTGATAAATGTCTCACAACTTACGTCATTTAAGTTGGGATCATTTTGATTTTGATCCTTTCCGTTTCAAATTTTGAATTTAGTATGCGTTTGGATACCGCTTATTTTGTTAAAAATTGAAAACTAAAAAAAATAAAAAAAAAATAATTTTTTTACTGTTTGCTACAATATTATGCACTGTTCATTGGTTTAAAATCACTGTTCATTGCCAATAAACAGTACACAACGTGCTGGACTTAAAAAAAAAAATGCAGCAAACACAAATGCCAAAAATGTTGGATCCAAACAAATGCTTAAGTGTCTAACATTTGATAGAGTTTTGAATTATTTCCTTCTGTCCATGCTTATTAATGATGTGTTTATTAAATGGTAACTAAACTCAAAACTTCGTAGTATTAATATGCAAAACTATGTACTTTTGAACATGCTAGAGAAAAAAATTATTTTTCCTATTTTTTATTCACATAATATATAAAAATGTATTTCTTTCATGTGTTTTATCTTCTTAAAGCAACCCTCTCATAATTCTATCAAGGATCCTCCATTTCAATTAAAAAATACTCTCCATTTTAAGTGACCTGGAGTGGATCATTTTTTTTGCAAAAATAACACTCCACGTAGCAAAGAATTGGGAGAGTTCATAGCATGATAATGATATTATATGGTTGGTGAAACACCCAAAAATGACAAAATTCATTAATTTTAGAGTTTCATGATAGGTGAAGCTAAATCTAATGGCACGTCCTTTAAAAATTTAAATAACGTGACACTTTGTACTTTATTAGATTCAAGAAATAAAATCTCAATTGTGAATAGATTCTCCATTTTAAGTTAATTGAAGAGGATCATGTTCTTATTTCCACACTAGTTTATCAAATCCACTCAATGAGAAAGTTGCCATGAATGAGGCTTAAGGTAGTTGAAGCTCAAAGCTAAACATTGCCATCTTTGATTCTTCTCGGGACCAAGACAAAAGGACAAGCATGGTACCTCGACTGTGAGCATAGCCACTGAGTACAAACCAAGTCATAAATGATGGTCAGCCTCGTATTACAACTCTTTAAATCTCTCAAGGTTTTATCCTCTCTTTCTCTCTCCTTCATATTTTTCTTTTTCTAGATAGTAACATTCTATAGCCTTTTTTTGGTTGCTCATAAAATAAGGCAAGGGATATGAAATTTTAGGGTTGTTTGGTTTCAAAAAGTGGTGTATTTACTTTTCGTTTTCTTTATTCTATATTCAAATATTGAATTTGAATATAAAAAAAAAAAAAAAAAAACACATTTTCGCATTTAGTAGTGTTTGATAAGTTGTTTTGAATACATAATTTGGGATTGAAATAAATGAAAGTAGAGTTAGAGGACTGAAATGATTTCTGATGAAGCGTGAGTCTAATATTTTGACCTACTTTATTTCTTTATTTGGAATGTGCTTATGGCTTAACTGTATGTGGTGAGAGAATTTGGTTATAATCTCCCATCCCTAGCCACATTTCCAACCTCTAGGCTCTTGCCTTTCATTGAGACATGGCTGCCCATATAAACATAAACAAAAGAGATATAACATAAATTTGTACTTGTTACATGGGTTACATTTTTTTTTTTTTTTGTTACTTCTAAGACCTGAAGTTGGATACCCGAGCTACACAGCAGAAAAGCCCCCCAGGCCCCACCGCCCCAGCATAGCCCTCCCATCCCTTGCTTCTTCCAAAAACTTCCATTTGTGAGCCTAGTATTTCCCTTTCCCTTTCCCTTTCCCTTTCCCTTCTTGTTTCTTTGGCTTCCATAAGAAATAAGATGGGTTATGCTTTTACCTCTCGGACAATTCCCATAGAGGAAATTGACTAAACCCCTACAGTTCAAACTTCAAAGAGATGATCCTCATAGGCATCTCGGTCGGCAAATCCCCATTGGGCTCGATTATAGAGGGTTGAGGTTAACGAGTCAAACTGGTTAAATCGGTCTAAGGGTAACTAGTGGTAAGTATGGGCAAAGATCAGGTGGTTTATTTTCCTTGAGTGGCCTATCTCTTGTTGGGCTCATCATGGCAAAATCAGATAGCCAGGTTCAATAAAGTGGACCAGATTAGAATGTGGAGATCTCTGTTGAACTCAGCAAAAAAGCTTGTAGGTCCATGGGCTTGGTGGAGACTTCTTTTCTAACATTTAAAACAAAACTGTTTCTCATGGGGGGGAAATTTCTGTTGCTAAAGGTAGGATTTGAAACTTTTGAATAAATCATTGAAATATCAAACATGTATGTATATATCATGTGGTACTGAATCCTAATGGTGTATTATATTATACAAAGTTAAGAACTACTTATATTTGAAACTCTTTTAATTTTTTAATGTTTTGGAATGTTTGACACTCATTTATTTTTAATTTTTCTAACCTGTTTGGAATAAGATTGTTTAAGCTTAGTTTTATTTTTCTTATTAACCCAAATAAAAAACCTTTAATTTGATGGTAGATCATTTCTTTAATTTTAATTTTTTGAGGGATTTTTATTATTTTCCCCCCTTTTATCCTCAGGCTTGATTTTAAATCATGTTATTTATTTATTTACTAATTTTCCAGCCATACAACCCAAGACCCTTATATTTATCTCAAGTGGTAAAATATTTAAACCACTACAGAAGTTAAAATAAAAATCAAGATCCACGTGGGTTCCAGTTAGCTTAACTAGTAAAGTATCTAATGGTTATATAAGAGATCTGGGGTTCAATCCCCGCTTACACCAAAAACTGATTGGTGTCTTGGTCTGATGATAAAGAGCTATCATCAATCTTGATATTTTTGAGAGAGAGTTTCAACCTATGGCGTCCGCTCCTAATGATAGCTCTTTATCATCAGGCCAAGACACCAATCAGTTTTTGGACTCATGAAAATGTTCATTGAAATTGTGCTAGGAGCTTGATAAATATTTTACTAAAACCTCCCTCCCTCTCCCTCCCTCTCTCTCTCTCTCTCTCTCTCTCTCATTTTTCTTTTTCTGGATTGTATTAATTTTCTAGTCTTTGTTTGGTTTTTCAAAAAATGAGGCAAGGGATAAGGAAATTTCAGGTATTGTGTCTAAACCTTTGATTTCATACGTTTTCATAGTAACCAAATAGAGGACTTAACAATTTGAAATTGAATTTGGAGAAAATGATTTTTATTTTTATAGATAACATCCGTTTTTATTTTTTGCGTATAAATTTTTTTAAAAAAATTATATTTACTTATGCGTACTTTTTAAATGATATGAATCATTTTAGTTTGACTAATATATTGTCATAATTGTAGGATTATCAAACATTTAACAATAGTTTCATTAACAGACAAACAAAATATTAATGAAAATCAGAAAGCTATCAAATTTTGGGGTTGAAATCTGAATTTTGTAATGTTAAGAGCCAAAATCAAAACCACCTCAAATTTTAGGAGTGAGTATTACATGTGAGTCTAAACATTGCACCAAAATTGTAGCATAGTTTGCTTGAGTCCTCAAAAAGTAATATGCTGTAGAGGTCACAAGCCACAACCACACCACTGAGAGCATTCTTGAAGTAGCTTTATTTATTTATGTACAGAAAATGGAAATACTACTATTAATCATCAGAATTGACAAGCCAGAAGCATCCAGGTTTAGATACAAAAAAAACTTTAGACGGTGGAACAGAATATACTAGAAAATTTAAACAACATTATTCAAACTCTTTTGGTAGAGCATCTTAAACACACATTTTTAATTTTTAAACAACATTACACATCTTTTCACACATTTTTTTACAAAACTCTTCTGCCGATCGGGTCTTATAATCTAGCTGCAACCACTTTTGACAAGGCATTGGCACAAACGATATGAGCTTCAATCAATCTTGTAGTTGCTTTTGTTAACGTTGTATTGTCTATTGTGTCCCTTCAACTTTTTTTTTTTCTTTTTTTCCTTTTTTTTTTTTTTTTTTTCCTTTCTTTCTTTTTCCGTTTCCTTTCCCCATTTATCTGCTTTTACTTTTAGCAAGGAGACGCTCATCTCATAGACAATTTGTAAGATAAGGGAGAAAATAAGGCTCTTCAATGAAAAGGCCCTTACTCAGTGGCAGCCCTGGATTTTGGTTAAGAAAAATAAGATTAAAAGACATGATTGAAAGCAAAATTGATTAGAAAAATATTAGTTGACATTAATTAAAATAAATAAACAATTATATAATAAAGAAACAAAAGTAATCAATTTATATCTAATAATAATCAATTAAAGATTTTAATCTAAGTAATTAAATTTTAAACATATAGTTGATCAATTACTCAAAATAAATTGAGAAAATAAATGAATGCAAAAGTACTAAAAATATAATAATATATCAAGAATGTTGTATACCGCCTCATTACCTTGATTGGTTTAAAAAAAATATTTAGAATTCAACTTTATTTCTCATTTCTTGTTGTGTGAGGAAGTACGAAGATAGGGAATCATCAAGTGGAATTCACCCGAGGGGCAATTGGGCCCAACTACTCATCAGATCAAGCCCAGTCCAATCAGGATAACCCATTTAGGGAGATTGAGGAGCTTGAGGAGCAGACACCTTTCAAGAGGTTGGAGGCAAACCACCAAGGCCATAAGTTTGAAAGTCAAGGAAGGTAGTAGTGATGTGCAAGCAAAGGGAGGAGGAAGCTTCCAAATAAAGTATCCATCACCTCCACATTTAATGTACCATACCAACTCAACTTATCGCATTAATGGGAAATGACCCCTATACAATACCCTCACAACCTGCAGCCTACTTTATCGCCATTAGCAAGGCAGTGATGAGACAAGTATCTAAGGAATGATCAACGGCCATCCAAGTGGAAGGCTGGGATGTAACCCAAACAATTAGGGGTATGTAGCCAACCCGCTAAAACCGACTTGACCCAACCCAACTCAACCTATCAGGTTGGATCGGTTTTTAGGGCTTGGTGGGTTGGGTTGGGTTGGGTTATAAAATTTTTTTTGATAGCAGGTCAGGTTGGGTTTGGGTTATAAAATTCCAAACCCGCCAAATCCAAGCCGACCCACCCATATATTTAATATATATATTAATATATATGTGTGTGTGTGTGTGTGTGTGTGTGTGTGTGTGTGTGTGTATTTAAAATATATTATATAATTAATAATTTTTTAAAATAATTAGCTCTTCCTATCCTACATAAAAGCCAATTAGTTCACACAAATCCTAGTAAATTACTATTATTTTTTAGTCATTAGTGTTGTTTGCCTTTAAGGAGTTACATTGATACAAATCTTTGGGTTTTTTTAATATATTTATATTTATATATTTTTTGTTCAATTTAATAATAATAATAATAATAATAATAATAATAATAATAATAATAACAATAATAATAATAATAACAATAACAATAATAATAATAATAATAATAATAAATTGTCCAACCCATGGGTTCAACCCAACCCATATGGGTTGGGTTGGACTTATGTGATGGGTTGGGTTGGGTTGGGTTGGGTTGGGTTGAGTCGAATTTTTTTTTAACCCACTATGATAGGTTGGGTCAAAAAATCCTCTTAACCCGATCCAACCCGATTCATGCACACCCCTACGAATAACTATATATAGGAAGGAAGATCCTCCTTGAAAGGGGATCTAAAAAAGTTAAGAAAGAAAGAAACAGGGAAATAGAGAGAGAAATAGATCATTGTAAAATCGAGGAGTGTATACCTGAAGAATCATTACTCCTCGACCAGCTTGAGGAAGAGCTTATAATAATAATTTCTCTTTCCTTATCATAATTCTTCATTAAAATTACTATCTTTGCCAACCTTCTTTCTCTAATTACTAAACTTGGCTACCAAGGCTTAAATGTTTGACCTTAATCATCTATCTTTACAAATTAGTTGTATTGGACCTCTATCTTAACCCAATCTCTTTCGAGTTGGACTGCGGCTGCCATTTTTACCCCCTACCGTTGTAATTAACTAATTATTAAATTTGAGTTTGTAGTAAAAAGTAAAAACTCATATTTTGAAACTATAAAAGAATTAAGATACTGAAGGAGAAAAGATCAGTGGATGAATGGAGGAATTAGAGTTTTGGTGTTGCGTAAAAATTAACTTATAATTAGTTTTTTTTTAATAATATTTTTAAGTTTAAAATCTGGACCCATTGCTTTGAGTAAAAATACTGTGAGAAATTTTAATCCGTTTGGTAGATGAAATTGTTTTGAACTTAAAAGGTGTGGTTATATGGAAAATTGAATTTCAAATATTGTGAAAGAACAAGTGTCATGAGTTAATTTTCATATTATTATTAACGTAATTGTTGGAAATACATATATGAGTAAAATTCTACATTAAATAAGAATAACAAGAGCTAATTGTAAATATAATATAGTTGCATCTAAACTTATAAATTTAAATCTTTTGACTTAGGTGATATTCATATATATTATATTAACTATTCAATAGGAGGCTTAAGTTTTTCCAATTGTACACTAAAAATTATTAATCCTGTGTACAACTCTTTTTTTTTTTTTTTTTTAACTACAAGTACAACTCTTGTTTAAAGAGAAATGTAAGAAAGCAAAAGCTTACAGTGTAATGATAAGGGAAAAGTAATTTTATAGCTTTTTTATTGCCCCCACCGGCTCCTATATTTAAGTTTTGGGCTTGATTTATACCAATGCAAAATGATGTAAACTCTATAAATAAAGCTCTTTTGTTCGCTGATTCTAAAATATATATATATATATATATATATATTTACCCAAAATATGATAGTAAAAAAAAATCACTTGATATTTTTATTGTATGAACTAAAAATAATAAATAATTAAAAATGACACGACATAATAAAAATGATGTGGCATAATTTTATTAGATGAACTAAATATGCGTGGTAAGTTTATGTGACCCTTAATAGAAAATATAGACAAAAGGGCTGCTAATGCATATGGAATAGAATTTTAGGAGGTAAAATTTAAATTCTAAAACTTCATAGTGTAAAATCCAAACTCTTCCAAACTTTAGGAGTAAAATCCAAATTTTGAAACTTCAGAGTGTAGAATCCAAACACCCCTAAACTTTAATGTGGCGTTTGGTACGAGAGAATCCATATTACTCCTGGCATCCAGATTCCTAGGAATGTGATTTATAGGAATCACATTCCTAGGAATTTAGCTATTCCTATGTTTGGTTTCGTTAGGAGATTCTCAGGAATGTGAGATAATAATGTTTGGTGTATTCTCAGGAATCTTAAATGAATTATTTATTTTTTCCATTCTATCCTTAGATTTGAATGTGAACTACCAAGTCCTTTAAAAAAAAACCTTTCTTTAACTAAATAATGAAAAAATATATATAAACTATTAATTAGTCATTTAAAAAAATATTTTTCTCTAAATAAATTAATAATTTGTTGAACAACACACACACAACAGTAAAAGTGAATACCTGGCAATAATGGAGAGTCTCCTTCAAACTTTTTTTTTCCACACGTAAAATCTAAATAGAACTTTGTTAAAAAAATATATTAACAGAGTTGTCTATCTTATTTATGTTGTTTTGGTGGGAAAAGATAAAGACAAGAGAAAAAAAAAAATATTGATAACTTGTTTTATATTTTATCTTAATTGTTTAAATGATAAGGAAAAAAAAAGGTTAAAATTGTCAATTTATAAAAAATACAATTTTCTTTAAGCTTGAGAATCTAGATACCCACCTATTTTAAAGAGAATCCACATTCCTACTGAGAGGGGCTTAAGAGGGGAATCAAGATTCTCCTAGCATCTGATTTCCTGGCGTAATTTGCAACCAAACATGGAAATCTTTAAACATTCCTGGGATTCCTAAAACATTACACCGTACCAAATGCCACATAAGAGTGTTGTTTGCAATTTAGCCTATTATTTATTACTCATTCAGTCCTTTTTTTTTTTTTTTTGAGATTTCCCTCTATCCCAATTTGTTTGACATGTATTCTATTTTAGAATGTTCCAAAATTACCCGGTTTGAAAAGTCAAATCTCATTATTTTATTAACATTCCCATTATGACCTTGAAGAAGTTATCAGTTTTTATATTAAATTAGTGTGTAACCCCGTGTATATGCACGGGTACATTTAAAAACAATCACAATTACATATAATATATATATATATATATATATGATTTGAAATCTAATTGGATCTAGACTCTTCAGTTTTTGCCTCCAATAATTTACTTGCTACAAAAATTAACAAATTACATGGGGCACATGATGCAAAATTGAACTTAATTAAAATTCAATCTAAAATCTAATTGAATTTAGACCTTTTGATTTTTGCACCTAATAATTCACTTGACACAAAAATTTAAAAATTAAATGACACATGACACAAAATTAGACTCCAATTTAGAATTTAATTAAATTTTCTCTCTGTTTTAGCTATTAATATATATATATATATATATATGACCTATAAATTTGAATTTTTTTAGTTATCTGATTATGTTTTTTATAGTTTATTATATTAGACTCCTCGTTTTCTACATTAAATTAACTAATTTGCCACAAAAATTTAAATTAAATGGGACACATGATGCAAAATTAAACTCTAATTGAAATTCAATTTTTACCTAAATTAACCCACTTGGCACAAAATTCTAAAATTTAGATTAGATGAGACACATGACATAAAATTAGACACTAATTGAATTCTAATTTGAAATTTAATTAAATTTTCTTTCTACTTTACCTATTATTATATATATAGACTAGTGTATAATCTCGTGCATATGCACGGATACATTTAAAAACAATCACAATTACATATATATAATTTAGAATCTAATTAGATCTAAACTCTTTTGTTTTTGCATTCAATAATTTACTTGCCAAAAAAATTAAAAAAATTGATGGAACACATGCGCAAAATTGAACTCCAATTAAAATTCAAATTAGAATCTAATTGAATTTAGACTCTTTAATTTTTGCACCTAATAATTTACTTGATATACAGATTTAAAAATTAAATGAGACATATGATGCAAAATTAGACTCCAATTTAGAATTTAATTGGGATTTCTCTTAACTTTGGCTATTAATATATATATATATATATATATGACTTATAAACTTGAATTGTTTTTAGTTCTACAAAAAAAAAAAAAGGCTCATAAATATAAAATCATTCAAAAATTATATTTTTTTTATAGTTTACTTATATTAAACTCCTCATTTTTTACACTAAATTAACTCATTTGACACAAAGATTAAAAAACTTAGATTAGATGAGACACATGGTACAAAATTAAACTCTAATTGAAATCCAATTTTTACATTCAATTAACTCACTTGGCACAAAAATTTAAAAACTTAAATTAGATGGGACACATGGCATAAAATTAGACTCTAATTTAATTCCAATTTGAAATCCAATTGGATTTTCTCTCTGCTTTACCTATTATTATATAATAATATATATAGATTTGGATGAGGCCAGGTGGCTACATAATTTAAATTTGAAAATAAGTTTATAATCTACAGCCAATAGAGTCTGTAATTGTAGTAGCAGTACACCAATAGAGTTTGTAATCTATGATAATTTTGAAATTTTCTTAAGAGACAAGGTTTTTTATTTTATATGCATAGCTGTTTAACTTTTTGAAAAATTTATTTACAGGTAATTTAGGAAAATTCTAACTTATTTTTAAAGAGATAATGCATTTAATAATGTTTTCCTAAATAGTTGGGATTTCTAAGTAGGCCAATAATTTGGGATGGAGGGAGTATTAAAAATAGTTTTTTGGGAAAACTATTTTGGAGAATAGCCTTATCTTAAAATCATGTTTTCAAAACACAATTTTACTTAAAAATTTGCAGATGTGGCAAGAGCTAATAGGATAACTCTCTACATGGAACTTTATATATATATATATATATATATATATATATAATATAGAAATTCTACTCTAACTTAATCTAAATATATATGTGTGTAAAGCTCCCTCCTAGATACCTGAGCTCCTGCCCTTGCCCCCTACACCCTACAAGCAATTATACTTGTTGAGTGACGATCGCGCCAAAAACGTGCGATGGTTACATGAAATTTTTGATTCAAAAACAAAATTTTAGTGAAATTTTTTTAAATTTTGCCATCTATCCAAGGTAAAATGTGTTTTTTTTTTTTTACATTGAAATCATGTTTAAATTGTGAAATTGTGTTTTCAAAACAAAAGTTTAGAATAAATTTGAAATTATATTTTTACACTTTATTCAAATTAATTTGTGAATTGTGTTTCAGTACAAATTTTGATTTTTACACTGATTTGGGTGAGGTAAGTAAAATTTAATAAGTGGGCATGGACAAAATTTTGCACCAACAGAAGTGTTTTGAAAACACGATTTCCAGCAGAATTTTTGGTGAAACCATATTTTCCAAACATGATTTAATGCTTAAAATCATGAAGAGACTATTCTCCACACAAAAAAAAAAAAAAAGAAAAAGCTCTATTTTCAATCATTATTAATAAAATTATAATATTTTTCCACAAAAAAAAAAAAAAAACCCTATTTGCACTTTATACGTGGATTACATATTTTTTTCCTTCTAAGTTGGATACCTGAAGAAGGTAAGGCAATACCTACTGGGCTATGTCTTTACCTGGTATACCACTCTTTATTCGGATTATCAATACAATTTCTATCTTTATCTTCCAAAAAAAAAAAAAAAAAGTGGGATGCTTGATAACCTGACCAACACAACAAAATTCCTCGAACTTCCATTTGTGAACCTAGTATTCCCCTTCCCCTTCCCCTTCCCCTTCCCTACTTATTGTTTGGTTTCCATAAGAAATAATTAGATGGATGGTTTTGCCTCTCTGACATTTTTTTTTTGGAGCTGAACTAACTGTAAAGGAATTACCTAAGCCTCCACACTTCCAAGATATGATCCTCGATCAAGGCTCCATTGGAGGCTCATTAGGGCCAGCCCTCCAAAAGCCCTATAATATCAGTTTGCACAGCAGGCATGTCTAACACTACATTATCGACAAACACTCATTGGGCTTGATTAATTCTTCATTTGAAACACCTTTGCGTACTACTTGCTCGGTATTATCTCGCCTTGTAAAGAGGGTAGACATTAAAGTAAATATGGGTCTAGGAAAATAAAGCAAAAATAAAGTTTTTTTTTAAGTAAACAATAATAATTATTAGAACACACACAAAAATAGTAATATTAGTGTTTTAAATTGGGTTTATAATACATGATTTAACCAGAGTACAAAGGTTAGAATAGTAATATTAGTGTTTTAAATCAGGTTTATTATACATTATTTAACCAGAATACAACTACAAAAAGGTCTAACATTTGTAGTTGTAAGCTGTGGTTATAAACAGCAGACATTAGACACACACAACTAATGTGGGATAAACATCTCACTTTTTTTTTTGAATAAACAGTACTACTTATTAGAACACATACGAAAATAGTAATATTAGCGTTTTAAACCGGGTTTATAATACATTATTTAACCAGAGTACAACTACAAAATAACTTAACCTTTGTAGTTGTAGACTAAGGTTATAAACAGCGGACACTAGACACACACAACTAATGAAAGCAAAAATAAAGTTGCTTTCATTGTTTTGGGTAAAAGGAATAGGAATATAAAGTTTCAATAAAGAATTAATCAATATAACTATTAAAATTATTTTAATCACCAAAATCTTTTTAGAATTCATATTTATGTTAAATAAAAATGATACAGTAATTATTTATATGAATCAAGCTGACTGCGAGTTAAGCCAGTCAACCCATAATTGACCCATTTATTAATTGTGTTATGTCAACACGCTTTGATATGAATTCATTTACACTACACACTAATCTGCAAAAAAATTGTATCATATTCACAGTTTAGTGCCAAACTTTACCATCCCTAATTTTTCTTTTGAGAAATTCTTCAAAATTCTACTTCGTTATCAAATCCTTATATTCTTTTTATTGTTACTAGTCGCAGACTCGGGCAATGCACGGGAAAAATTTTTATTTACTATAGTGAAAAATACTATTTCTGTTTTAAGAATTCAAATGGTAAAGCTAAAGCTGTTCATTCCTAACTAATAGTTAAAAAGAAATTTTTTCTTAATAAGCATACATTAGACATCTACCTCTCTCAAAAAACAATAGCATTTAGTTTATTATGAGAGCACAAAAATTTTTGGATAGGGAGCTAGACTACACAAGATATACCAACTAACCACCCACGTTGCTGCGATCCAAACACTTCACCAAACTATTTAATGGATAAGAGCGATGAGCAGTGTCTACAAAGGGCATGGTTGTTGTCGACGTGAGCTAATGACTCATGCAGTCATGCTTACAAAGAATTCCTCATTAATTGAAGATAAATGATACTGAAACTTTACCCTGTGCAAGTAAAGCATGAAATATGTTCAGCAATTGCAACCCCAGTTTAAAAAAATTAAGGCCAAAATATCTTAGAATCCCAAGTAACCTCATAACTACAACACTGATACAGAGTGTTGAAACCTAAGCAGGTACTTCTATAAAGTAATTATATCTCCAAAGTAACTAACCCCTATATATGCTTTGATTTCAAGCTCTCAATGTGACATATTTTTTTGAAGATTGGAACTTCTCTGGGTGGGGTTCATTAGGGAATTGAAAAGGTAATTTCAAAGAAATAAATAGTAGATTGATATCTCAATACATAAGATACTTTATAGAAATTGTGTTGTCCTTAAAATGTGCATGTTAGCATAGAATGAAGAAGACCAAACTCAGATAAATCACATATAAGACAATGAGAATCATTATTGGAAATTTAGAATATCAATCATTTGGCACTTTGTCGAATCTAGTTAGTCATCATTTATTCCTAATAAAATAATACAGATTTTTTGTAAAAATATATATGATTTATGACTATTAAAAGGGACAATCAAACAGGGGGCCAACTTCAAAATTAGAGGTGTTGACAATCCGTGCTACAAAAACCAATGTTTTTAAGTAAAAACCAACCTAAAAACTACTTACATTTGAGACTCTTTCAATATTTTTTTTGTTCTACAATGTTTGAGACTCCTTTATTTTTATTCTTTCTGATCTGTTTGAAAATATGGTTAATTTAACTTAGTTTTTGTGCTTAACAAAAAATAAAACGATTAATTTTTTTTTTTTTGCATAAAAAAACAAACTATGATTTGATGATAGTAATATTCCTTTAATTTTATCTTCTGAGGATATTTTTCCTTTTATCCTCAACCTTAATTTTAAATCATTTTTGTTTATTCATGTATTTTTACTAACTTTTCAGCCACGCAATCCACACCTTTATATTCATCTCAAGTGGTAAAATATTTAAATTACTACAGAAGTTTTTTTTTCCAACTTATAAAAAAAAAAAAAATCAAGAATAGACTAGGTTAAGCACAAGCCACAAGGTACGAATTTATCAATGTCTTTTTCCCCTCCTTTAATTGGACTGGAAATAGGATAAAGAAATCATCAAAACATCCTTGAAAAACGGCATGGAAATGTTCATTGGAATTGTGTTAGAACTTAGAAACTTGATAAATATTTGACTAAAATACAAATTACATCCATTAAGTCTTGGATAATTTTTATTTTGACCCATCTCATTTTAAAAAAATCAAGCAATCAAGATAAACTAGGCTTAACAATAGAGTCATCCCACCTACTCCAAAAAAAAAAAAAAAAGAAGGCAGAAATCACATTTTAGTCCCTACACTTTCAGGCGATTCTCACTTTGCTCCCTAGATTTTATTTTTACTGCTTTTAGTCCCTATCCTGAAAAACGCTTCCCATTTTGGTCTCTGCAGTTACATCAGATATGAAAAATGTACACGTGACAAACGGCAGAATTAAAAAAATATTAAAATAAGGTTGGCGGCTGATTTGACTTAGCGAGCCAGACCTTCGCATGGCCGGACCGACATGGTGGGGCTCGATAATATCAAAAGGAGGAAAAACGAAGGTGGGACTCAGTCGCCATTTGTGGAGTGGAAGCAACAAACTGCAAGTTCGTTGAGACAATTGTTTGAGTTTGAGAATGAGGAAAATGGTTGGGTACTGATTCATATAGCTTCTACTTTCGCCGAACGGGACAAGAGATCGACTTTGTTTTGTTGGGTCTACTTGATGTTTTAAAAAACAAATGAAGACTTTATTGGCTAGTAGTCAAAGGTACAAGAACCTCAAAACTTACTTACGTCTTTGCATTCCATGCAACAGTATTGGAATTCATCAACACCCAAGTTTTTAAATAGATCAACAACCCACGGCAGAATTACTTATTCGAATTCATCTTGGAGCCACAACAACTGCCGGTTCGGTTGGATTGCACAAAACATGGCTCTTTTAAATAGACCAACGAACAGTTCTTTACAGAACATAGAGAGGGCCTCGTCTGACTTCAATTCAGGAATTTTGGCTAACCTCCTTTTTTACTTTCTTCTTCAGCTCAACCTTGTCTGAACCCGCAGTACTAGCCTTCGAGTCTGAGTCCTCAAGAGAGCCAGAGCTTCGTAAGCTCTGGCTTGCTTAGTCGGATCAACCGCCAACCTTATTTTAATATTTTTTAATATTTTGGACATTATTTTAATATTTTTTTAATTCTGCCGTTTGTCACGTGTGCATTTTCCGTCTCTGATGTAACGGTAGGGACCAAAATGAGAAACGTTTTTCAAGATAGAGACTAAAAGCGGTAAAAATAAAATCTAGAGATCAAAGTAGGAATCGCCTAAAAATGTAGGGACTAAAATATGATTTCCGCAAAAAAAAAAAAAAAAAAAAACCAATAGAGTCATCCCACGTCAAAACACTACAAAAAAAAGGGACTGTCCCTGCGTTTTTTTCCCAGCATTTTTACAAACCGCTGTAACAGATAAGCCTATACCAGCGTTTTTAGAAAACGCTGGTATAGGAAATCCTATTACGGCAGCTCAAAGCCGGCATTTTAGAAAGCGCTGCAGTAGAAGGCCTATAGCAGTGTTTTTAAAAAACGCTGGTATAGGAAGTCCAAAAGCGCTGGAATAGGGTTACTAATTTCTATTAGGGGGAAAACCTATCCCAGCGCTTTTAAAAACGCTGGAATAGGTCAGTTTCCATAAGAAAATTGAGGGACCTGTCCCAGCGCTTTTGAAAGCGCTGGGATAGGTCCATCCATTTTCGTATAGATTCAGACCTATCCCAGCGCTTCCAAAAGCGCTGGGATATGTGACCTCTAGGGATTTTTTTTATTTGTTTTATTATTTTTTTTTAATTTTTTTACACAAGATATAATTTCTACTCTAGTCTAATTTAAGTATATGACAAAAATACCCTCAAAACCCAAAAAAAAAAGGACCAAAATAACCCCAAAACCTACAAAATGACCAAAATACCCCTAAACTGATAAAATGACCAAAATACCCTCAAAACCTAAAAATTACCAAAATACCCCTGAAGTCCATAAAATAACCCAAAATACCCCCAAAACCTAAAAGATGACGAAAATACCCTCAAAATCTAAAAATTACGAAAATACCCCTAAAATCGAAAAAAAAAATTACCCAAATAATTTTAAAGCCTAAAAAATGAGCAAAATACCATCGAAACCTAAAAAATGGCCATAATAACCCCGAAGCCTAAAAATTGATCAAAACAACATTGAAACCTAAAAATGACCAAAATACCCCCAGAACCTAAAAATGACCAAAAGAACCCCGAAGCCTAAATATTGACGAAAATTATCCCGAAACCTAAAAATGACAAAAATACCCCCCTAAACCTAAAAAATTTCCAGAATACCCCTGAAACCTAAAAAATGATCAAAATACTCTCAAGCCTATAAAGTGACGAAAATACCCCTAAACCTTTGAAATGACCCAAATAAACCCAAAACCTCAAAAATGGCCACAAACAACCTGAAACCTCTAAAATTACCAAAAATCCCATGAAACCCCTAAAATGACCAAAATACCTCTAAACCTATAAAATGACCAAAATACCCCTTAAAATATCTAAAATGACCAATATACCACTAATCCTATAAGATGAACAAAATACACCCAAACCCTCTAAAATTACCAAAATAGGGGTTTAGGGGGTATTTTGGTCATTTTCTATGTTTAGGGAGTATTTTGGTCATTTCTTAGTTTTAGGGGGGATTTTGGTAATTTTTTAGGTTTAGGGTGTATTTTTATCAACTTACAAATTTCATCATTTTATAGGTTTTAGGGTATTTTGGTCATATATAGGTTTCAGTGGTACTTTGGTCATTTTTTAGGTTTTAGGGGGTATTTCAATTAATTTCTAGGCTTTCAGGGTACTTCGATCATTTTTTAGGTTTTAAGGGTATTTTGATCATTTTTAGATTTCTAGGTTATTTTGGTCAATTTCAAGCTTTGGGTTTATTTGGCCATTTTTAAGATTTCGGGGGTATGTCGATCATTTTTAGGTTTCTAAGTTATTTTGGTCAATTTTTAGGCTTTGGGGTTATTTTGGCCATTTTTAAGGTTTCGGAGGTATTTTGGTGATCATTAGGTTTCGGGGATATTTTGGTTAATTTTTAGCCTTCGAAATTATATTGACCATTTTTTAGGTTTCGGAGGTATTTTAGTAATTTTTTAGGTTTCGGGGGTATTTTGGATATTTTTTAGGGTTTTGGGGATATTTTGGTCATTATTTGGTTTCAAATATATTTTGATTATTTTTGTGTGTGTGTGTGTATAGGGAGTTTCATCACTTTTTATGTTTCGGGGGTATTTTGGTCATTTTTTTTGTTTCAGGGGTATTGTGGTAATTTTTTGGTTTTGGGGTTATTTTGGTCATTTTATGGGTTTTGGGGGTATTTTGGTCATTTTATGGGTTTTGGGGGTATTTTGGTCATTTTTAGGTTTCGGGGTGATTTTGGTTAATTTTTAGGCTTCGAGGTTATTTTGGACATTTTTTAGGTTTTAGAGGTATTTTGGTAATTTTTTAGGTTTCGGGAGTATTTTGGACAATTCTTTTAGGGTTTTGGGTGTATTTTGGCCTTTTTTTTTTTTTTTTTTTTTTTTTTTTTTTTTTATAGTTTCAGAAGTATTTTGGTTAATTTTTGGCTTTCATGGGTATTTTCGTCATTTTTTATGTTTCAGGGGTATTTTAGTCATTTTTTTGGTTTTGGTTTTATTTTGGTCATTTTATGAGTTTTTGGGGTATTTTGGTAATTTTTAGGTTTCCAGGGTATTTTGGTCATTTTTTGGGTTTCGGGGGTATTTTGGTTATTTTGTAGGTTTCGTGGTTATTTTGGTAATTTTAAGGTTTTTGGGTATTTTGGTCATTTCTGAAGATTTTAGGTACTTTAGTCATTTACACTTTAGGGGCATTTTGGTAAGTTTGATAATTAGGTAATTGGGTGGATTGGGGTTTATCCATAATAATAGGGTTGGGTTAGGTTCTCTAAGAAACAATTAGTTAAATAGGTTTTAATGAATAAATGAGTTTTATATATCTAACTCAATTAAAATATTAAATTATATTTTAATATTGTCGGTCGTCGAGTCTCATCTTACACTTTTTTTTTAAGTATTATATTATATTTTACTAATTTTTAGTGAGGAATTATATTTTATTAATTTGAAGTATTAAATTAAAATATATTAAATTAGTTCGAAGTATCAAATTAAATTAAATTTTGTTAAATTGAATTATTAAAAAATATTTTTATTAATTAATATAATTTATTTTATTAATTTGTACTTTTAAATTATATTTTATTAATTTGAAGTATTATATTCAATCTTATTAATCAAGAAAATATTAAATAGTACTATTTATATTACTATTTAAGACAATATTAAATTCTATCTTGTATTAAAAAAAAAAAATCCCTATATGTGACCTGTCCCAGCGCTTTTGGAAGCGCTGGGACAGGTCCCTCTAAGTAAGGGAACGGAGAAGGACCTGTCCCAGCACTTTTAGAAGCGCTTGAATAGGTCAACCCTATTCCAGCGCTTCTAAAAACGCTGGGACAGGTCCCTCTAAGTAAGGGAACGGAGAAGGACCTGTCCCAGCGCTTTTAGAAGTGCTGGAATAGGTTAACCCTATTCCAGCGCTTCAAAAAGCGCTGGGACAGGTCCCTCTAAGTAAGGGAACGGATTGGAACCTGTCCCAGCGCTTTTGAAAGCGCTGGGATAGGTTCACCCTATTCCAACGCTTCTAAAAGCGCTGGGACAGGTCCTTCTCCGTAAGGGAATGGAGAGGGACCTGTCCCAGCGCTTTTTAAGCACTGGAATAGGTTATCAAATGATCAATTCTCCCCTAAACCTAGAAAAAGTCCAATGTACCCCCAAAACATCAAAAATGACCCAAGCACCCTCTAAGACATCCAAAATAGCCGAAGTACCCCAGAAAGACAAAAATGTCCAAAAGACACCCGACACCCAGAAAAGGACTAATACACCCCTGAAACATAAAAAATGACCGAAATACTCCCAAAATATCGAAATGAACGAAAAACCTCCTAAAAGCAAGAAAATGACAAAAGTACCCCCCATGCCTGAAAAAGGTGGAAAACCCTTTGATTACTTGAATAATACTAGGGGTGGCAAAATCAACCCAAATCCATTTGCCCACCCAAACCCGCCTTCTTAAATGAGACCCAAACACACCTAATTAACATTAATGTTTATTGGGTTTTTTCTAGGGGTACCCAATTAGACCCAATTATGATCCAAGTATCATATCTACAAATCAACCAACTTTAAAATACTCCAAAACCACTAAAATGACCAAAATACCCCTTAAACCTAAAAATGACCAAAATACCCCTCAAGACCAAAAAAATGACCAAAGTATCCCATGTGGAGAACGAATCTCTCCCTTAGAAGGTATTGTTCGCTTTGGGAATGGACCGAGGAGACTGATGTCACCCACATGGATTTGTTCAATCCCACATTGGGGAGAGACGCCTCCCACCCTTGCCTTATAAGCACTTGGCCTAAGGAAGGGTGTACTACTTGATGTGTACACTCCATTTGTGAGCTTATGCTTATAAGCTGCGGGTGGGAGGCATTTCTCCCCAATGTGGGATTGAGCAAATCCGTGCGGGTGGCATCGGCCTCCTCGGCTCATTCCTAAAGCGGACAATACCTTCTAAGGGAGAGATTCATTCCTCCATACTCCCAAAACTTAAAAATTACCAAAATACTCCCGAAACATAAAAAAAAAATGACTGAAATACCCCCTGAAACCAAAAAAATGACCAAAATACCCTAAAAACCTAAAAATTTCCAAAATACCCACAAAACCCAAAAAATGCCAAAATACCTATATTTGACTAATTTTTAGTGAGGAATTATATTTTATTAATTTGAAGTATTAAATTAAAATATATTAAATTAGTTCGAAGTATCAAATTAAATTAAATTTTGTTAAATTGAATTATTAAAAAATATTTTTATTAATTAATATATTTTATTAATTTGTACTTTTAAATTATATTTTATTAATTTGAAGTATTATATTCAATCTTATTAATCAAGAAAATATTAAATAGTACTATTTATATTACTATTTAAGAAAATATTAAATTATATCTTGTATTTAAAAAAAAAAATCCCTATATGTGACTCGTCCCAGCGCTTTTGGAAGCGCTGGAATAGGGTGACCTTATTCCAGCGCTTCTAAAAGCCCTGGGACAGGTCCCTCTCCACTCCCTTACGGAGAGGGAGCTGTCCCTCTCCGTTTTTTTTTTACTGTATGTGATCTCTTTTTATTTTACTGTATGTGATCTCTTTTTATTTTACATAATTTTTTCTTTTTATCACCAAGATAGAATTTAATATTTTCTTAAATAGTACTATTAATAAAAATATAATTTAAAAGTACAAATTAATAAACAAAATATATTAATTAATAAAAATATTTTTTAATTTAATACTTCAAATTAATAAAATATAATTCCTCACTAAAAATTAGTAAAATATAATGTAATAGCTAAAAAAAAAAAAAATGTAAGATGAGACTCGAGGACCGACAATATTAAAATATAATTTAATATTTAAATTGGGATAGATATATAAAACTCATTTACTCATTAAAACCCATTTAACTAATTGTTTCTTAGAGAACCTAATCCAACCCTATTATTAAGGGTAAACCCCAATCCACCCAATTACCCAATTATCAAACTTACCAAAATGCCCCTAAAGTGTAAATGACTAAAGTACTCTAAAATTTACAAAAATGACCAAAATACCCCCAAAACCTCAAAATTACCAAAATAACCACGAAACCTACAAAATAACGAAAATATCCCCGAAACCCAAAAAATGACCAAGATACCCTTGAAACCTAAAAATTACCAAAATACCCCAAAAACTCATAAAAGGAGAAAGATTAAAAAAAAAAAAAGGGTGAGCAGAACCATATCTACAAAGAAAGGAAAAAAAAAAATCCTCAATATCCAACGAGTTAAAAGAGCAAAATGGACAAGTACCCAAATAAGGTGAGCAAATGATCGGCGACGGAATGCTGAATACGGCGACGATCGGCGGCGGAATGGTGAAGATCGGCGACGGATTTGTGGGAAAACGGCGACGGTTTGGTGAGCTCATCGGCGACGGTTGCTCTCTCTTGGGAGCTGAAGGTTTTTTTATTTTTTATTTTTTATTATGAGATTGGGAGCTGAAGGAGTTTTGGGAGCTGAAGGGCGGACACATATATATGGCCTTTAGCGACGACTTCATTCCGTCGCTAATGGGGTGATTTCGTCGCAAAAGGTTATGAATTAAAAAAAAAAATTCTTTATAGGTGACCTGTCCCAGCGTTTCTAAATGACCAAGATACCCCTGAAACTTAAAAATTACCAAAATACCCCAAAAACTCATAAAAGGACAAAGATTAAAAAAAAAAAGGGTGAGCAAAACCATATTTACAAAGATTAAAAAAAAAAAAAAATCCAACAAGTTAAAAGAGCAAAATGGACAAGTACCTGAAAAAGGTCAGCAAATGATCGGCGACGGAATGCTGAATACGGCGACGGAATGGTGAAGATCGGCGACGGATTTGTGGGAAAACAGCGACGATTTGGTCTTATTGGAGACGGATTTGAGGGAAAACGGCGACAGTTAAGTGAGCTCATCAGCGACGGTTGGTGAGGCTCATCGGCGACGGTTGCTCTCTCTTGGGAGCTGAAGGTTTTTTTTTAATTATTATTATTTTTTTTATGAGATTGGGAGTTGAAGGAGTTTTGGGAGCTGAAGGGCGGACACATATATATAGCCTTTAGCGACGACTTCATTCTGTCGCTAATGGGATGATTTCGTCGCAAAAGGTTATGATTTAAAAAAAAAAAAAAAAATTCTTTATAGGTGACCTATCTCAGCATTTCTAAATGACCAAGATACTCCTGAAACTTAAAAATTACCAAAATACCCCAAAAACTCATAAAAGGACAAAGATTAAAAAAAAAAAAAAGGGTGAGCAAAACCATATCTACAAAGATTAAAAAAAAAAAATCCAACAAGTTAAAAGAGCAAAATGGACAAGTACCCAAAAAAGGTGAGCAAATGATTGGCGACGGAATGCTGAATACGGCGACGATCGGCGATGGAATGGTGAAGATCGGCGACGGATTTGTGGAAAAACGGCGACGATTTGGTCTTATCGGAGACGAATTTGAGGGAAAACGACGACGGTTTGGTGAGCTCATCGGCGACGGTTGCTCTCTCTTGGGAACTGAAGGTTTTTTTTTTTTATGAGATTGGGAGCTGAAGGGTGGACACATAAATATGGCCTTTAGCGACGACTTCATTCCGTCTCTCGCTAATGGGATGATTTTGTCGCAAAAGGTTATGATTTAAAAAAAAAAAAATTCTTTATAGGTGACCTGTTCCAGCACTTCTAAAGGACCAAGATACCCCTGAAACCTAAAAATTACCAAAATACCCCAAAAACTCATAAAATGACAAAGATTAAAAAAAAAAAGGGTGAGCAGAACCATATCTACAAAGATTAAAAAAAAAAAAAAAATCCAACGAGTTAATAGAGCAAAATGGACAAGTACCCAAAAAGGGTGAGCAAATGATCGGCGACGGAATGCTGAATACGACAACGGAATGGTGAAAATCGGCGATGGATTTGTGGGAAAACGGCAACAATTTGGTCTTATCGGAGATGGATTTGAGGGAAAACGGCGACGGTTTGGTGAGCTCATCGACGACGGTTGGTGAGGCTCATCGGCGCCGGTTGCTCTCTCTTAAGAGCTGAAGGTTTTTTTTTTTTTTTTTTTTTTTTTTTTTTTTTTTTTTTTTTTTTTTTAATGAGATTGGGAACTGAAGGAGTTTTGGGAGCTGAAGGGCGGACACATATATATGGCCTTTAGCGACGACTTCATTTCGTCGCTAATGGGATGATTTCATCGCAAAAGGTTATGATTAAAAAAAAAAAAAATCTTTATAGGTGACCTGTTCCAGCGCTTTTAGAAGCGCTGGAACAGGGTGATCCTATCCCAGCGCTTCCAAAAGTGCTGGGACAGGTCTTTCTCCGTGAGGAAATGGAGTGACCTATCCTAGCGCTTCCGCAATAGGGCGACCCTATCCCAGCGCTTCTAAAAGCGCTAGGATAGGTCACTCGATTCCCTTATGAGAAGTGACCTATCCCAGTGCTTTTGGAAGTGCTGGGATAGGTCCACCTATGCCAGCGCTTACAGAAGCGCTGTGATAGGGCTTCCCCATTTGGGAATTCAATAACCCTATACCAGTGCTTTTGGGAAACCTATACCAGCGTTTTTGAAAAACGCCAGCATAGGTACTGGCTATACCAGCGTTTTCAAAAAGCGCTGGTATAGGCGTATCTATTACGGTGTTTTTTAAAAACGCTGGGAAAAAAACGCTGGGACAGGACGTATTTTTTGTAGTGATATAACATTTATGTTGGCTAATTCTATGAAAAAAAGTGTTGTAATTGCATTAATTTATTTCATCGTGTTTTGTGGGATTTTATTGTATTGAGCTTAGTATTAAGTTGGTGAAGATTGCTCAAAAAGTTGATCTAGTGACTCAGCTCGCAAGTGGTGCAACCCGCGAAAGCCACATGAGAAGTACATGTTGGAAGCTGAAGAGTCAAGTGTCAGGCCATATTTCGCGAGTCACTTCATGACTCAGGCTAAGTTGCGAGTGACCCGCGAAGCTCTCTTCTTGGAGGATTTCAAGTTTAACTCTTATACCCCTCACCCATACTATATATACCTTCATTACCCACAAAATTGTAAGGAGGCTATTCAAAAGAAAACTCTAAAGAGGTTTCTACAATACACCCATCTTGTTAGAGTGAGCTACTCATCCTTGAGTGAGAATTCTTTTGTAGTCTCTTCTCTTTTCCCTTTCACATTGTTATACCTTGAAAGGAGATTTGTACCCAAACACAACACACACCTATTTAGAGTGTAGAAAGCGTTTTGAAACTTAGGAAGCAATTGGAATTTGCTAAAAGAAGCCAGTGAGACTTAGCGGATACAATCGGATAGTATTGCGAGATCCGGATAACTAGTGAAGACAAGATTCCAAGAAGCCCGTTAGTAGATAGAGCTTGGCGGGCTCAAGTACATTGGGTAGATTAGGCTTAAAGGGTCTTTTTAATATTCGTGTGCTCTAACTTATTCACTAGTGGATCAATTTCGACTTTGAGGATTGCGGAGAGGTTTTTCGCCGAGTTCTTCGGTTTCTTCTTTGATAACACATCTCGGTGTTATCTTGTATTTGCATTTCTCTTCCTTTATTCTTTGTACTTTACATTTATTGTTTATTGTATATGTTTATGCACTAGAGTAGTTTCGGTTTATTGCACTTTATTTACTCTTGTTCAACACTAAAATAAGTTAAGAGTAAAAGCAATTTAACCGTAATTTAAAATTAGGGGTCTAAATAAGTATTAGTGTTTTCACACTAATTGAGCTTTCAGTTTCTAAAGTATAAGAGTAAGAAGGTGCAATGAAATCTTATCTACGAACTACGGACGTAACGGACCTTAACCGTTGAACATAAATGATGTATTGGCCAATGAGAAGATGTAAATAGAGTTATTTTCTGAAAGTATAAAAGAAAATATAAGTGCAACAACTTTCTCTAAACATGAAGCTTATTGCGTGTTATGTTTGAAAAGAATATATCGCTCGGTCTTTAGAGCATTAGTACCCGGCATGCTATATGTCATATGTTAGCTTATTTTAACATTCAAGCACAAAAAACGCCATTACCCGGAATTTGCCCTTTTTTACGTAAAAGTTATCATCCACTTCTTTCATATATTATCTTCTTGTTACAATACCTTAGCACACATAATCTTGATGAAGCTTAAGACATCATAGAATAAAAGAGGGAAACATTTTGTTTTTCCTTTTAAATGGTAAAAGAGCAACACTTTTGGTGTTCCTTGCGTGTGTGGAATTCAGTCTTGTTTTGCATTGTTGTTTTCTTTTTTGGTAGTGAACAATTGTCAATCTCAGAATGAAAGAAAGGTCAGTATTTATGGCTGAATGCTTGAATATACTTACCTTAAAAGTTATATTTTACTTGTACTGATTATTGATTAAGACAATTTCCATATATGTTTATATACTAAGTCTTGATTGATAAGAGCACCGGTATCTTAGATTAAAAGAAGTGTATCTAAATATCTTTTTTTAAAAAAAAAAAACAAACTAATTGTTAAACATACACACTTAATTACACTCTCTTACCAACTTTAAGCATATTACTTAATCCAAAGTACCACAAAAAAAAAAAAAAAAAAAAACTATTTATTGACACGCGTTTGTGTACGTGTGTCATGTCTCACCACATCATAAAAGGAACTTTGCCAGCCCAAGAAGTATGCAACTCTCAATCGTTTGTTTAGAAGAAAAGCATCCAACATTTGAAGTTCATGCATTGAATAAAAAAAGAAAAATTGTTTTTAATTACCTAAAAAAAAAAAAAAAAAATACTAACCCCATATGTGGTTTCCGATTAAAACGCAAAACATGTTTTGTATTGTCTTATATGTAAACCCCTAATAATGTAACACTAAACTTCTTAAGAATTGGAGTGTAATATCAAACTTTCCTTGTGATAGTATTTTATGTGACATTGAAAATAATATGAAATAAAGTGTCAACTCAATTTATGTTTTCATTACTCTTTTACGAGTTACACAAAAATAATACTCAAGGGATGTTACCCTAAAAACTTCATGGAATTCAGTGTTTTTAAAGGAAATCACAAACAGTTGGTCACATATATGGAAGTATTGCTGTATTGGTAATCTTAATTCCAAATTATAAAAAGGAAAAAAGAAAAAAGAAAAAAGAAAAAAAGAAAAGAAAAGAAGCTAACGTACATTGCAAATTAAACAGATAAATCCAAAAGCTTCATGACAAGAAATAAAAATACTCAATGAGGGAAGGTGGCGGTGAGTTATGTCCATACTCCATACAATATATATTTCAATTATAAACGGATGGTAATTCTAATCCTGAGGATTATACGTAATTATTCTAGTAAATGAATTGTAGGCTTCGTTTGAATGTAGGCTTTATCTACAGAATTATTAAGCGTTCTCGTAGTACAACGATGTGAAACTACCTCTTCTTACATAAATAATAAATGTTATCATAGATTTAATTAGTAAGAATTAATATTAATAAGACTTACTATTATATACATTAAAGAAAATGTATCACATCATTGTACTCTTGAAATACTAAATAATTACTATTCGCTTGGCAAATGAGTTTTAGGTGTGGTTTGGATACGGATGACTTCGCCGTTTTTTTTTTTTTTTTTTTTTTTTTTTCAGCGCCTCTTGCATTGTTTTATGAACAGTGCATTTAGGCTTATGAACAGTAACCCGCATTGCTCATGTATGCACGCCTATGACACTGTACAGTGCAGCGTTTATGCACTGTTTACGGGACCCACAGCCACTTTATTTAGAAAAAAATATTAAAAATGGGCCTCACGATACTATTTACACATTTAAAAATTATTTTACTACAGTGTTTTCAGTTTTCAGTTTTCATTCTTCAGCTGTATCCAATCGAACCCTTAGTACAATATAAAAAAGAATGCTTTACATTCCAATTGAGATGCATGCCCAACAAGTCCCATATTACACCTTTAGTGATGTAATTTTTTTTCTTGATAGCTATCAAGAAAAAAATAGATGGGCAGAAAGACACTATTTTTACTAACGAATTGGTTAGTTCAATAAAGCTGTAAAATACGTTATTGGGATCAAATCTTTTATTTAAGAGTAATTATTTAGTACTTTGTGAGTAATGTTTATTCCTCTAATATAATATTGGGTTTTGTTTACAAAATTAATGATGAAACTTACTATTCGTGTAAAATGAGAAAATATTGCTCTCGGTGTCTTCATAATTTTCCATAATATAAAGCCATCACAAGAGTAGAGGTGTTACTAGGTCAAACGACAATTGGCTTGTCACAGATACTCTCTAAATTTATTTCCACTACAACTATTGCCATAATAATCAGTGGTACTATACTAAAAATATATATTATATATTATCATATTAAATTTTACAAATTTAAAAGAATCTGTAATATCACGTCATATTACATTTTTAAAATCACATTACACTACGTATAATGTTAAACACTATAACGGAGTCTGGACCATGAAATAGATATTCTACATTCATTTGAAACAGAGATGGCTCAGAATCAAAAAATAAAAAAATAAAAAAAAAAGGAAAAAAAGAAACAGAGATGGCTCAAGCAAGGTTATGGGCAAAAATTAAACTATTGTCTAGACCAATGGAATTTCTGGCCCATAGCTATCACTATTTATAATTTGTTATGCATTTTTATTTCTTTTATTTATTAGAGAAACAAACGCACAAGAGAGAGAAAATAGAGTTATAATACAAATAACAAAGACACATCACGTACAATCTATACTAAAAAACAATGATAACTTTCAACTGAGGGTATATGAGAAATTATATTACGTATGCACAACACAATTTTTAAAATAATGTGGAGTTCATTGATGTGTGGTGTTAACATAGCTTAATTCAATGATTCAATTGCACAAACAGGTCATTAGCAGGATTGAAGAGTTGAAAACAAAGAATGTCTTGTTGTTATTTTCGGACCTTGACATCTCTGAGAAGGATTAATACAAATGAGCATGATTATTTTTATGCAACTATTAAAAGTACATTAAAAGGGAATGACATAGTGGATTAAATAATACAGTGTATGGAAATGGGAATCACACATGAGTATAATAATACAAACTGTCTCAAATGAAAATGAATATATAAGAAACTCACATGTTTGAGTGTCCAACAATCCTCCTCTCTGCTTCTCTAACGCATTCCAGAACAACGGGTTTCCCATTATCGTTAGGGTAAGCGCCCTTTTTCATTCATATTTACACATATAATAAAGAATTATAAGTGGAATCAGCTAAAGAACACAACTTGTTGATCAAAATCATTCAATGCAGATAAAATGCAAGATATGATAGAAATTAAAACTATATTGAATTTGAAATTTGTTCTTTCGGAATTGAAGAAGCCGAGATCTTCATCACACAACAGAGCACCAACTTAAGGTTTTCAATATTTTTAGCTATGGAAAATATAAGATTTAAAAATCTTTGGATTTCTCAGCAACCAAACGGACATGTAAAACCTATTAACAACTAACAACTGCAACCGAATTTCAGTATTTATCTCTGTTTAGCTGCTAAGAAAACGAAACCATAAAAGAAAAAAATAAAAAATAAAAAAAACCAAGAAATTGATGCAGTTTCACCTTAGATCTTAGATTTGCAACTATCAAAGGTGCTAGAAATCTAAAACATGCAATTTCAAATCGTTCTAGACCTCCAGTATCACTCCACCGCTCTTCTACTCGAATACATTTTGCCAAAATTTAAAACAAAAACCCCCAAAACCCAAAAACCAAAACCTAAAAAACAAAACCTAAAAATCAAGCGGAAATCTAATCCGCACAAAAAATAAAAAAAATCAATTATTGGTAGATCTAAACCCTGATTAAAGATGCCAAACAAAAAGAAAAACAATTTCAGAAAGAGAAAGACAAACGTACCAGAGAGAGAGAGAGAGAGATGTCGAATTGCTGAATGAGAGAGCGATTGGAGAGTGAGGCGTTTTGGTGAACAATTTGTGCAATGGGAGATGGAGGCTTGGAGGGTACGGTGAGGGTTAAGATCGGATATGGAGGGTGAGGGTTTGAGAGAGATGGAGGTTGATGATGTGCGATGGGAGGGGTGGAAATTTTTTTAGTATAAGTATTTATACAAAGCCTAAAGCCGCGTGTTTAACATGCGGCTATAGGCAAAATGCAAAGCCGTGTTTAAAAAACGCGGCCCCATCCCTAAACTAAAGATGCGTTTTAAACACGTGGCTTCAGAATAAATTTAAAGCCACGCGTTTAAAACGCGGCTTTAGGCAAGCTGGAGCTGGGGTTATTAAAAAAAAAAAAGGAAAAAAAAGAAAAAGAAATATGAAGGTCTATAGCCGCGTGTTTTAAACGCGGCCATAGCTCGACCCCCAAAAACACGGCTACAACTTAAAAAAACGTAGCTTCGGACTTATTCTATTGCCCCGCGTTTAAAACGCGGCTTGCATTTTCTCTTTAAGCCGGGTTTTTAAAAAACGTGGCTTTAGTTCGTCTGGGGCCGCGTTTTTACAAACGCGGCCTAAAAAAACCCAGCCTAAGGCCCGCGTTTTTAGTAGTGAAGCGCTTTTATACTTCTGAACATAAGATTTCAAAACAAAAACAATAGGAAAATATCTGTTTATTTATTCTCTCATTGGCCAACCCATCCTTTATATGCAACGGGTGAAGGTCCGTAGATAAGATTTCATTGAACCTGCTTGCTCTTATACTTTTCGAAACTCAATTCGTTTTGTCTCTTTGGCAGGATTCAGAACTAGACCACATTTACCAAACCTACTTAATAAAGTTTCTAGTTGCAGTAGTCTTTTCATGCCATGAGTTGTTGATAGTTTCAGCCTTTACACAATTAACCGAGGTAGGTTCCATAACATTTCATATTTAAGTTTGTTTCAGCTGTGACCAGGGTTGGCTCAACAGTTGATGCAATTGATGCAATTGTCTAAGGCCCCCACTTGTTAAAAAAATAAATAAATATAATATATTTATCTATATATTTTAATTTTAAAAAAATTTAAGTACTTTTATTGGTCAATAAAATGCATTAAAAAGATCTCTTTGTATCCTAAAATGCATAAGATTAAAAAGGGAAAAAACAAAAATAGTCAAACTTCAGCTAACAAAATTAAATTTTAGAAGACAAATTTATTAACTCATTCTTGAAATATGCTAAAATCAAAATTAATACTAGACAAATTTATTAATAATACAACGTAATTGTCTTGAAATATGCTAAAATAGAGATTACAATTTCAAAAACAAAAGAAAAATTCTCTCATCTCTCTATCTCTCTGCCTCTCCATTTATATTCTTACCTTTCTTTTCTTCATCTTGATTATTGATCTTTTTCTGTAAACTCAGTCTAGCTTGAAATATTTCTTTGTTGATTCCCTTCGAATAATAGTAAATTCAAAATTGAAAAGGCACAGTGTGGGCTATAGGCATATTAGAGGTAATCTTCTTAGACTTCTCTCCCTCTCTATCTTTCCGAACATTAAAATGGAGGAGTCTGCTATTTATTCAAATTAAATTATATATTTTTTTAAGTTTCTTTCACTGCTTGATTGATTGATAGGAGTCATAGTACAGGTTGTACAACACTTTTTTTGCACATAAGATAGCATGTTTTATGCATAGTTGCACACTGTATAGGCTACACAGCCCACAACACTGTACAGTGCACATTGCACACAGGCTGTGGGTTGTGCGGACAAGACTGCACAATGCACATAGCACTGCACAGTTTGGCCACAGGCCACAGCACTTAGCACATCACAACTGGCCTGCCACACACTATAATTTATCATTTTTTTTAATGCATACTCTTACTTTATCAATTATTATATATTATTACACCAATTAATAATTTGATATGCATCATATCAACTCATTTGAATTATAGTGATACTAATTTATTGAACCATGTAATAAATAAATTTTTATTTGTAAAATCCAAATAACTCCAAACTTTATAAAGAAAAATAAATGTTAGAGGAATTTAAATACAAAAACTTAATTAGTGATTTTGCATCTCAAAAAAAAAGAAAAATAGATTTCAAATAAAAAAAATTCAATACATATTATTTAATTAATATTTAAATATAAAAAAGGCTCCACTTAAAATTTTCGCCTGAGGCCTCAAAAGTTGTTGAGCCGGCCTTGGCTGCGACTAGGCTATTTTAATTTTAAAGGTGACCTTCATTAAGTGGTCATCAGCTAGTGTTTCTAATCCTGGGACTCTCGTGTTTGTTATGAAATTTAAGGAACATAATGGAGAAATCACAGAGAGGGGAAATTCAGCAAGAAGCAAATTCTTCAATAAAAAATGAAAAAGAAAATACTGAAATTCAAGGGGAATCAAGTACTTCTAGTGGAAATGAAAATCAAAATGAACAGTTGGAAATTGACATTGAAATAAAGTTGAGATTGGAGTTTCTTGTACCGGATGAGTGCCGTATCTACAAGGTTCCGTATCACCTTCGCATATGGAATGAAGATGCCTACACTCCTCACGTTATTTCAATTGGTCCTTATCACCACAACAAAGAAAAATTTCAAACCATGGAAGAGCATAAAGTAAGATATTCCAATAGCTTCGTGCAACGGGCTGAGAATGAGATCAACTTGGAGAATTTAGAAACCACTATAAGGGAGATGGAAGATATCATTCGACATTGCTATGTAGATACTGTTCAGCTTGAAAGAAATGATTTTGTGAAAATGATCACGTTGGATGCTATCTTCATTCTTGAGCTTTTCTTGAAAATTGCGGGGGGAGAATGGACAAGAGACAATCCTTTTTTTGAGGAAGGATGGCTTTTTAGTATGGTGAAGCGTGAGTTGCTATTACTTGAAAATCAGCTTCCATTCTTTGTTATTAAGAAACTATACCACCTCGCCTTTCCCTCCCTCTCAAACTCCCTTCCTTTAATTTTGCTTACTTTTAACTTCTTTATGTCCTTGAACATTCTTAAGAAAGCCCCAGAAGGGGAAATAAACCACTTCACTGATCTGCTTAGATTCTTTGCACTACCTCAACAAGACATGCTACCACGGAGAGGCAGTAATGAGGTTTATCCTAAGTACTCTGCTTCACAACTGCGTGAGGCAGGAGTGAAATTCAAGATGGTTTCAGATAAATGCGTACTGGACCTAATTTTCAAAAAAGGAGTGTTGGAATTTCCACTTTTACAGTTCAGGGATAGTACGGAAGCTTATGTTCGAAATATTATGGCATTAGAGCAATGTGATAATAGAAGAGACAGATACTTAACAGATTTCTATATAATATTAGATCGTCTTATCAATACAGACAAAGATGTGGATTTACTTAGTGATAAGGGAATCATTGTTAATGACCTAGGCGACAGCAATGTAATAACATCAATGATCAACAAACTTAATAGGGGAATCTGCACGAGTGATATGAACTCTAATTACTGCCAAGTTTGTGAAGATTTGAATACATTCTATGAGAAACCTTGGCACAGATGGAAAGCATTATTAAGACATCAATATTTTAGCACTCCTTGGAGAGTGGCTTCTACCATTGCTGCTATTATTCTATTGGTGCTCACTTTAATACAAACCGTATGCTCTATCATCCAAATAGTGCCTAATGTTTGATTGCTTCTCCTTAAATTTGTATTTGATATGGTGCAAGTGCAGCGTGTGAAATGTATGGCTGGTACGTGGATGCATGAAGCACATGCGCGTTGAGCCAGAGTTGCTGATTGCTTGAGGAAGAGTGTATGGGTTGCTGCAAAATTCTTATTTTTTCTTGATTATTATCTAATTGTTGTCTGAATAAAGTTTGGATTGGATTGTTATTTGCTTTATGGTATTTTTATCGGAATAGTGTGATGAGGAGTTTTGCTTCTATCACGTTTACTTTTCAATTGTCTATCACATTTCATTTTCAGTTGTTGTAAGGCTATGTATATGAACGTTGATGAAGTTAATAATATCCATCAGATACATTTTACCAAAATTCAGCAAGTAATCTCTGTAAGAGATTGGTCTTCCTCGAAGTAGATTATAAGAAAACAGAGAGCTAGGAATGGTAAACCAGGAAGAGAGAAAGAGAGCTTGAGAGAGAAAGATTGAAGAATTCTTTCATTCAATTGTTTTAATGAATCTGTACAGAGAATTGAACTTTATACACTAATTGATCAACCAGCTAATCTAACAGACTATCCATCTTATTAGGACACACGTGCTCAGTCAGTTACTAGCAGTTACAATACGTGTGAAAGCTATAACCGATAAATACCACTACAACAAACTTTAGTTATTTCAACTCTCATTTATCGAGGGTTTACTAAAATCTGTCGATACAATCTACAAATACAAAGATGGCTGGCTATATTACTAAACTTTATTTCAAAAGTTATTTGGTTCCTCAAAATAAGTTAAAACACCCTTGAAATAAATTTGAAAAAAAAAATGTATACATTTTTCAGCCCACAACCCTTGATAAAATATGACAAATTTTTCGGTCCTTAAAAAAAGCCCACAACAAAATTTTCAGCCCTTGAAAGAAGCCCACAACAAAATATAAAAAATAGCCCAGAACAAACACAATATCACTCTCTCGCTGAAAGCTCAACGAAGGAATTTGAAAACTGAGAGTGCGACGATCATGGAAATCATAGAAATCTCATAGAGCTCGACGATCATGGAAATCTCATAGAGCTCGACGATCATCAATTAGGTACGTAATCGCATAGCTCCGATTAGGTTCGGGTTGATCTCGGTTTTGTGACTCTTCATCTCTCTTGTCGTTGTGTTTCTCAGCTCCGATTAGGTACGAATCACAAACCCTAATTTCGTCTTTGATTTTTTTGTTTTTTTGGTTTACCCACACTTTCACATTTCTCAGAAAATTGAGCTTATCATCGATTTCTAATTGTTCGACTTTTGCGATTTCATTATTCGATTTCAAATCATAATCTCTGTTTCCTTTACAGTTTTCATACAAATATTGATTGAGATTTTTTATTTATTTTTATTGTGAGTACAAGCACAACGAGATTGCAAAGCTCAATCCAAGGGATTGTTAGTATTGGTTGTGTTGGAAATGTGCTTTTGAACACTCTGTAAGCCTTGATTTATTTCCTAATATAATTTGCACATTCAATAACAAGGAATTTAATTTTCATTTTTGCTCTGTCAACTGGTGTGTATTCAAATTTAGTTTTCTTTCTCTCCGTGTGTGTGTGTGTGTGTGTGTGTGTGTGTTTATTTCAATCTGCATCGTCCAACTTGTTGGCTTTGGTGGGTGAGTGTTGACTTTGAACTCTACGGATCTACTGGGTATCATTGTTAGCTACTGAGAATTTGTGTTTAGTAGTAGAGGAATATTAGTACTGCTTTAAAGCTTACTTGGGTTTATAGTGAAATAGTAGTATTTTAACAATTCTAGAGTGGAGTTACCCTAAAACTTTGGAGACTCAGATGACCTTAATTTGTAATTTACTATTTTAAACATTGTGTTTGGGATGATGGGTTTATTGAAATGCTATCGGTTTTTGTTTAGATAACAGAATGGTTGAGGAAAATTTAGTTTATTGATGATATAAATAGACTATTGGAATGGACACGGGTTTTTGTTTAGATAACAGAATGGTTGAGGAAAATTTAGTTTTATTTCTTGTTTATTTTTTTTCCAATGCTTTGTTTCATATTTTATGGTTGAAAAGGATGGGCTCCAATAGAATCATAAATATTTCTGTTTGGTTTTTATTGCACATGTTTGGGAGCATTGCATTTGCAGATTTCATAATCCATTTGCTAAACATGGTTCCACAATTTCTGTTCTAGAATGTCATTGATATCCATCTGACTATGGTATTAGCTTAACTCTTAATATTAAGGATTTGGTGCTTATAAAGGTCCAGCAGTCATACGAAATAATCCTTTTCACAAACCTTCCCCTAACCTAATTGCCAATCCTAGCCTTGATCTGGCCCCACTAAACCTTCTACCAACACATAAAGAATCTATTAATATCCTTTGGATTAGCATATTTCATAATATCCAAACTGCAGAAATTTATGCAAGAGCAAAATAAAGCTTCTCTTCCTCGGGCAGCTGCTGTATGTCCTTCAGATCCATCGGTTCCTACAGGTCCATGTTTGGCCTCCTCACTTACTATGGCTGATATTGAGGCAGTAGTTCAACAGGTTTTATCCCGCACTTCCACTGCCCTTTCTGTCACCTCAGGTAAACAACCTTGGTTTTTTGATACTGCATGTTGTAACCATATGACTCTTGATGAATCCCAATTTTCTGATAAGGCACCCTTAGAACATCCAATCACCATTTACACTGCTGATGGAACTCCTATGCCTGTTAGTCATAAAGGAACAATCTCTTCTCCATGTTTATCCCTTAATGATACTTTTCATATTCGAAAGCTATCTCTCAATTTGCTTTCTGTTGGTCAACTTTGTGAATTAGGCATAGATCTTCTTTTTACTAATCATGGTGTGGATGTGCAGGATCCCCGGACGGGTTAAGTGCTTGGGACAGGCCGTAAGGTTGGTCGCATGTTTGAGGTTCATGACTTGAAGATTCCTTCATAAGTTGTTTCTGCTGCTGCTACCACTGTCACCCTTCACCTGATCTATGGCATGTTCATCTTGGTCATCCATCCTTATCTCGTCTTTAGTTGTTAGCTTCTCAAGGTCATTTAGGTTCAGTTCAGTTTCAAAAATTTGATTGTACTTCTTGTCATTTTGGAAAACAAACAAAATTACCCTTTAATAATAGTGACTCCTTTTCTTCTGCATCTTTTGATCTTATACATTCTGATCTAAATATTTTGTCATATTTGTGGATGATTTTTCTCGATATACTTGGATTTATCTGCTTCACCATAGGTCTGAACTTGTGCCTATTTACCAAACATTTCATAAAATGATTGAAACACAGTTCAATCACATCATCAAAGTCTTTCAATCAGATAATGCTCAAGAATATAATGATAAATCTTTCTTGTCCTTTTTAGACAGTCATGGTACCCTTCCTCAGCGGTCTTGTCCTTACACCTCTCAACAAAATGGTTGTGCAGAACGAAAACATTGTCACATTCTTGATGTTGTCCGTACCCTTCTCATTTCTGCCTCTCTTCCTGAGCGCTTTTGGGGTGAGGCCGCACTCACTGCTGTGTACACCATTAATTGTATTCCTTCACCAACTATACAGAACAAATCACCATTCGAGCTTCTCTATGGTCAAACTCTTGACTACTCCTCTCTTCGGGTTTTTGGTTGTGCTTGCTTTGTCTCTCTTCCTCCTCATGAACGAACAAAGCTTCAGCCTCGTGCTGGTCTCTATTGTTTCCTTGGTTATGGTGTATCTCAAAAGGGGTTTCGCTGCTATGATCCCATTTCTCATCGCCTTCGTGTGTCCCGTCATGTTGAGTTTTGGGAACATCGTCCTTTCACGAGTCTTCAGCAGTTTCCTGCATCCTCTTCCTCAGAGTCTCCCATTTTTACTGATCTTTTCCTCCCTCTCTATCCTGAACTTATGGAGGATTCTTCAACATCGGCTGCCTCTCCAGATGACTCGTCTCCGGTTCTATCCCTGGCATATGACCCGCTTGTCTTGGATCCTGTGGCACCACCCTCTCTTGAGTCTCCTGTTGGTCCTGAACTTCGTCGTTCCACTCGGGTAAGCATTCCTCCCCTTTATCTCACTGATTATCACTGCTCTTTTACTCTTGCCACCCTCTATGAACCTCACACCTATCGTGAGGCCCATACTGACCCTCTTTAGCAGCAAGCTATGAAAGAAGAACTAGATGCCCTTCATAAGAATCACACTTGGGATATGGTTGATTTGCCTCCTAGTCAGTCTGTAGTAGGTTGTCGGTGGGTTTACAAGATCAAGACCAAGGCTGATGGATCTGTTGAACGATACAAGGCTCGCCTAGTTGCCAAGGGCTTTACTCAGGAGTACGGCATTGACTATGAGGAGACATTTGCTCCTGTTACTCGCCTTACATCTGTCAGATGTCTCATTGCTGTGGCTACTGTTCGCCATTGGCCTCTTTATCAAATGGATGTGAAGAATGCTTTCCTCAATGGAGATCTCCATAAAGAAGTTTACATATAGCCACCCCTTGGCTATTCACACTCAGGCAATCAAGTTTGTCGCCTTCGTCGTGCTCTTTATGGCCTCAAACAGGCTCCTCGAGCTTGGTTTGAAAAGTTTAGCTCAGTTGTTGCTCAGCAGGGTTTTACTTTGAGTCCTCATGACACTGCTCTCTTTGTCTGAAGATCCTCTACTGGTATCACTCTTATTCTTCTTTATGTTGATGATATGATTATTACTGGAGATGATTCTGCAGGTATCCGCTCTCTTTAGCACTTCCTTAGTCAGCATTTTGAGATGAAAGATCTGGGCACTCTCAGCTATTTTCTTGGGCTTGAGGTTACCTCGTCCTCTGATGGATACTATCTTTCCCATGCTAAATATGCTTCTGATCCTCTCTCCAAAGCCGGTATCACCGACAACAAGACTGTTTCCACTCCTTTGGAATACAATGCCAAGCTCACACCCTTGGATGGTGAACCTTTATCCGACGCTACTCGCTATTGTCAGTTGGTTGGTAGTCTGATCTATCTCAATGTTACTCGTCCTGATATTTCCCATGCTGTGGGTATGGTTAATAAGTTCATGGACGCCCCTTGTTCTGTTCACTATGTTGCCGTTCTTTGGATTCTCCGATATGTCAAGGGCACACTTTATCATGGTCTCCACTACTCCTCTCGGTCTTCTCTCGAGCTTCATGCCTATTCAGATGCGGACTGGGCAGGTGATCCGACTGATCGATGCTCTATCACAGGTTTCTGTTTCCTGCTGGGTACTTCTCTTGTCTCGTGGCGTAGTAAGAAGCAGGATGTGGTTTCTCGTTCCAGTACTGAAGCTGAGTATCGTGCCCTTGCCGACACCACCTACGAGCTTGTCTGGCTTCGCTGGCTCTTGGCTGACATGGATGCTCCACAGCCCACTGCCACTCCTCTTTATTGTGACAATCGTAGTGCTATCTACATTGCTCATAATGATGTCTTCCATGAACGCACCAAGCATATTGAGATCGATTTCCACATCACTCGCCAGCATCTTGTTAGGTTTTGAGTTTGTAATGTTGGCAAACCATGACAAAAACTAAGTCTTATTAGTTTATAATGGTCTACGTTGAAGCCCAAGGCAAAAAACTCAAGTTCGGGATGAAGAAAAATAAGTTACAATCTGTTCCGTTCGATTGGTACTCGATTGGTGCTCGATCGATCGAAAATCGCGGATCAGCAAAACCAGCAAACGTAAAAAGGCCATAACTTATTCGTTTGAAGCCCAAATCGCGAGCCCTTTTTTTCCAATATTTAAAGGACATTATAAGCTAACCCTAGGAAGGGTTTTCAGAGTTTTTTTGAGAGATTAGAGTGCATCTTGTGCCTCTTTTGTAGATCTAGGGTTTTCTACCCAAAAGCTCTCTAAAGTCTTCCACCGGTGTTATTCCTTGAAGAATCTCAAGATCCGGTGTTGTAGAAGTTGTTGCATACAAGATCAACATTTAAGAAGATCCAAAACTTTTGAGTGGAGTCTCAAAGTCACAAGCGTGGGTGTTTGTGTTTTGTAAAGGTCAAGGAAAGAAGGAGTCCGTGGTCTCGGAGCTGTCACGTGGTCGTGGTAGTAAGTTTCCTACACTTGGGTAGCAATAGGATGTTAGTGGTCTAAGTCGCTATTGTGTAAACTTCGATTCTTTCTAGTGGATTTGCTATTTTACCTTGAGGATAGCTAAGTTAAATCCTCCCCAGGTTTTTTACCGATTTGGTTTTCTTGGGTCATCAGATCGTTGTGTTCTTTATTTTCCACTGCTTTATTGTTTATGACTATTTGTGTTTAACCTAGATCTGAATAATAAACCTAAGTATTCACTTGGTTAATTAATTAGGTTAAACAATTTAGTTTACAGGGGTCTAAACGAACTTACACATCTCAAGAAAGGCAATCTCAAGTTGTTCTCCATCTCCTCTGCTGACCAGTCTGCTGATATCTTCACCAAGTCTCACCCGCTTGGTCGTCTTCGAGATCTTATATCCAAACTCCAGTTGACTTCCTCCTTGCCACCTCGAGTTTGAGGGGGGATGTTAGTGTATAGCTTAGACTGGATTAGCCCATTGGGCTTGGCCTAGTATACTGTACTTGTAGTTTACTCATATTACTTGTACTACACACATACCTAGCCTATATAAGGCTCTTTATTGTACATTATTATATACATATCAATATATAGACTATTCAGTCTTTCTTTCTCACTTTATATTCTTAACAGTTTTCATTCGGGATGAAGGTGTTCAACTTTTTTTGGTTCTTTGGCGAGGATGACCAGAGTTAGATTACTAAAGGAGGACCTGCAGCAGCTTGATCCTATCCTGTTAGGAGACCCACTCAATGGGGTTGAGTTCCTCCCACCCCAGTGTCAATGCAGATACCTACCTTCGATCATGTGTGTATACCTGCATCGACATAGTCAAAGGAGCCACCCAGTGACATCGTGGTTAGATGGTGGAGGATTGTTTGTCACTAATTGACTGGTTTGAATGCTACCTAGAACTATGCTTGATTGGATTGAGTCTCTCCCACCTTGGGGTAGTTGGTGTGGACACCAGATATTATACTGATTTGAACAAATTTTGTAATTATTTGAATTTTGAACTAGTTTGATTTTTTTTTTTTTTGATTGAGGATTTTATGGGATTGTAATTATGGCATGGTGGTAGCTTTGCTTCTTAATGTAATCCTGGAAGGTATTAAAAAGAAGCTCTAGTAAATATTTGGGACATTGAATTTTGAACTTAAAATCCAGTCATAGGTGGTGAAGTCTAGGGTTTTTTCCCAGTTCCCTTCATTTTCCCTTCATTTTCTATTTGTGCTACTACTGATGCTGCATCATAGGTAATGGCTGAAAGTGAAAGATCTTGTGCATAACTTTCAGATTTAATACCTGAAGTCTTCGTACCATCTCTGTGTTGAATTATGGTTGTTAATAATTCTGACATTAAAGGAATATATTGTTGATTACTGTCTTTCCTTTTAAACTGTTTTTTTTTTTTTCATTTAATTAGACATCAGGTGCTTAATATTATTGTGAAGTTTGCAAATAACTCCAGCTTGTGACCTTCCTTTTCAAACTCTCCGTGGTGGGGTAGGGTCATAATTGTAAATCTTCAGGTACTTTGATATTTTCGTTTAGGGGTTTTCTTTTCCTCTCTCTGTTACATCTACCTATGAAGCACGGGTGCGTTTCGGGACTCGGGTGCAGGTGCGGCGGGACTCGGCGATTAAAAAATTATTAAAAATATTTATATTTATATTTTTAATATATTACTAAGCATATTTTTTCACATTATATAAACATATACCAAATTTAAGAGCAATACTAGATAATATATTAAAAATAAAAATAAATGTATGAATTGAGAGGGGAGTGTAGGGTGTGAGAGAGAATGCTTGAGTGAGAGGGCTGAATTTCGGCTGGAATCGGTCGGAATTTTGGCCTGAATCGGCCGAAATTTCGGCCAGAATCGGCTGTTTCGGCAGTTCACCGATATGGCCGATATCGGTCGAAACGGCCGAAATGGCCCTAGTCGGCGCTATTCAGCCCGATTCCGGCAGAATCGGCCCGAGTCTCAGCTGCGTCGGCGCGAAAAAAAAAGAAAGAAAAAGACACGTGGCAAACGCGGCCCGGTGCAGCACCGACGCACGAGCAGCGGCGTCGCCCGCGCGTCGCTGCGTCTCGCCGCGTCCGTGCATCAAAGACATCTACATTTCTATACCATCCAAAGTGAAATCTAGAAATGTGACAGACTGCAAAGTTTTTGCTACTAATGCCTCTTGCAAGTAAGCAAGGTCTTATATTAATGAAACCAGATGTTTCTCGTATTTTAGTCAATGTTTTTTCCACCCAGCATTTGAGCTTTATTGAAATTTTTTTCATTTTTTATAATTCAGGCAAGTGTATGGTCAGGACATCTGATGAGACTAGGCTATGGATTCTATGATTTTCTTCTTTTTTATTTTCTTTAAACTTACATATACATTTTCCAAGACAGTTCAATGTTTATTTTGGGTCTCCATCCTATGATTTTTTTTTTGCGAGGAACGACATTTTTGCTTTCGTTTTCTATTGCCTACTCCATACTGCTATTACAACAATATCTTTAGTACAAGATACTTTGTATGTCTTGTTGACTTATTATGTAGCTACACCATCGCCTCAATTGTTCCTCATAAATTTCATTTTGTATCTGCAGCAAACTCCAAAAGACAAGAAAGCAAGTTTGGTTATCCATGGTTGAGTTGATAAGGTATTATTAATTTGGATCAAAATAGTACTTTTGACACCATTTTTGATCTTCCACATGCTCTCTCTCTCTCTCACTCAACATAATCATATCCTCCTTTGTTATTGAGAGAATGTACTACTCAACTCAATCATGCTGCTTTGTTTAGGTTTTGCATAGCTAGATTTAATTTAAATTTAATTTAATTTAATACATTATGCATTTTTCATATCTATGTGTGTAGTGCTTCTCCGTTCATGTAATTGTTGTTTTGGAAATATTAATAAATGTGATTGATTGGTGGTATATTTCAATTGCATAATAATAATAAATGTTTGGAATTGCTTATTGTTGACATTTCAATTTGTATTCTGATTAGCATTACTCCTTGTTTGAGTTTAGAATTAATGTGATTGGTGCCACTCCAGCAACATACATGTTTGAGCTTCTTTGTTTGCGATTTGTGCCACATTAGTTTGAATCACTACCACTGCTCTTGTTTTCCTTTTTTGTGTTTTGGGTTAGTAGTTTAGATCACTTTTATATAGGAAATTACCAGACAACATTTCCTACGCAACAATGTTTATTGGTACTTGCGTGTGCATTCTAAAAGTGCGTTGAGTGATAAAAATATGTTATTACACTTGTTAATGCAGCTTAAGGCAAGTCATGGACGAGTTCGTAGCTATGGGGCTAGAGTCACTACTACCAAGTTATGGGGTTCCTCCTCATCTAGAATGTATGATCTTGAGAAGCGACTCCAAGAATCTGAACAAAAACGCTTAGAATCTGAACACAAACGAATAGAGGCCGATGCAGAGTTGAAAGAAGAAGTAAAGCACCTCAAAAGCATGCTCGAACAACAAGCTATTCAAATGGCAGAACAAAGAAGACATTTTGAGGAACAACAAGCTAGTCAAATGGCAAAACAAAGAGCACATTATGACAATATGATGATGCAAATGTTGAGTTATATCACCTCGCAATCAGCCCAATCTAGTAGTGATCACTAAGGTATGAAGATCAACTCAAGCTAGTCACTGTTTTAGTACTATTGGATAAATTTGGAATGACTTGTTGAGCTATTTATGTGGATAGAATAGATAGGTACTAGTTTGCTTTTGCAATCCTTATCTTGAAAAATCTTTGAAAATATCCTTAGTCCCAAATTCATATTCCATCATCTAAGATAACAGATTTTTTAATTTAGTTCTCATAGTTAATGAGTGCCTCATGACCATAGCAAGATATTAAGAAATCTCATGACCATGTGAACCGGGACTGTTTATTCTATATGCTGGGTAGACTTAGTTTCAGCTAGAATTGGAAATAAATTCACCAGAGGCTTCCTCATAAACAACTCCAGAATTCTTCTCTTCCAAGTTTTCTTCTTTTTGAACATTTGATTAAGTTATGAATGTTATGATCATGATGGGAAAGTATACTTGGATTGTTTTACAAATTTGCTGATCCTTAAGAGAAAGCAACACAGAACATTCAAAACTTGTGGAGTTCACTTTGACATCGTTGTTGACAATACACTTTAATATGTTCAGGTATAGTTGATAATAGTTATTGTTTCATAAAAACTACTCTTTCCCCCCTTCCCCCCTGTAAACTTCTATGGACGTTCTCTTTCCATTAAACCATGGCCATGATGTCCTCCTCAGTTTGGTGAATGACGTTTCTTTAATCAGCATGTTTTATTTAGATATATGAACTTTGTTGTGCCTTTTTTGTTCTTTTTGAAATTGTGGGTATCTTGAATCTGATATTGTGGAAAAGTGTGTAGATATATTTACTGGGAAATTAACAAACTTTTGGTATCATTCTCTTTTTTTTTTCAGAAACTTGAGGGCACCCATAATGGCTAAAATGTTCAATTGTACTAGCGGACAACTTCTTGCTTTGGAGATGATGATAAAGAATAAAATGTATCAAAACTTTTAACCTTTGGACAGATTTGGTCTTTGTATAAAGTGTGGTTGTTGATATCTTTTTTCTTAAACAATAATTGACATATCAGCAGTTTGTATGTGGCCCCTAATCAGTTAATTTGTAGGTTTGAGTTTAGAGATCAAAGAAAGTGTAATTGTAGCAATATACTACTTTTGCTATATATCAATATCATAGCATATCATCTCAATAATTGTGAATTTTTGTGTGTGTGTGTGTATATATATATATTGTGCATGATTGTGGTTTTTAAAAAAAAAAAATAAAATCTTATTTTGAGGGTCAAGAGACCCCTTAAATAACCTTATTTATTAAGGGTTGTAAATATAAATCTTTTAAACCTTGGTAAAAGATTATTTAAGGGTCTCTTGACCCTCAAAATAAGAGTAGAGCACTTGTTTTAAGGGTCGCGAAGGCCTTCAAAATTTCCTTTTCGACGGTATATGTTTCGAAGGTTATCAAGGGTCAATTGGACTCTTAAAATAATTTTTTTCAAGGTTTTTTAATACTTTTTTTTATTCGTTTTGACCCTTGAAAAAAAATCAGATTTGTTGTAGTGTACTACTTGAAAGCTCAAATTTGTGTGAAAACACAAGAGCTTGTTTAGACCCCCAATAAAATTACGGCTAGATTGCTTTTACTCTAACTTATCTATGTGCGGAACAAGAGTAAATGAAGCGCAATAAACCGATAACTACTTTTGTGCATAAACATGAATAACAAACAATAAAAGTAAAGTATAAGAGTAAGGGAAAAGAGAATGCAAACACAAGATAAAACCTCAATGTGTTATCGAAGAGGAAACTGAAGAACTCGGTGAAAAACCTCTCTGCCGCCCTCCAATGGATAAATTGATCTACTAGAGAATAAAGTTGGAGTACACGAATAACAAAAAACCCTCCAAGCCTAGTCTACCCAATGTACTTGAGCCCTCCAAGTTCCTGCTACCAACTGACTTTGCCAAGCCTTGTTTTCTCTAACTCTCCGAATCCCACAATACGCCCGATTGCATCTGCCAAACCTCATCGGCTTCTTTTTGCAAATCTCCAATGCTTCCCAGCTCCAAAACACTCTTTACACTCTTAAAATGTGTGGGTTGTGTTGGGGTAAAAATCTCCTCTCAAGGTATGACAATGGGAGAGGGAAGGAGAAGAGGATAGAATGGTTTCTCACTAAGGATGAGTAGCTTTCTCTCTAAAAGATGGGAGTGTGTGTTGTAGAAAACCTATCTAGGGTTTTTCTCTCTGCAATGGTCTCCTTACAATTTGTGGGTAATGAGGGTATATATAATATGTGTGAAGGGTAAGAAAGTCACACTTAAAAAATCTCTAGGCAGAGAGTCTCGCAGGTATCTCGTAGGTATCTTATGGGAAGACCTTACACACGAAATACTCGCAAAATTGATAGCCTGGCATGACTCTTCAATTTCTAGTCATGTGCTTCTCACATGCCTTTTTCGCGGGAACCCTTCTCGCGAACTTTTCGCGAGCTAGTTGCGAAATGCACTGATCTTCATTTCATGCTCGATTCTTCACCAACTTAATACTAATCCCAATACAATAGAATCCCACAAAATATAAGGAATAAAATTAAAGCAATTACAACACTTTTTGTCATGGAATAAAGCCAACATAAAACATAATTGTAAATCACAACTTTACAATCTCCCCCTTTGGCTATTCCTTTACAAAACACCCTAAAACAGACTCTAGACTTAAACGTGAGTTTGGAAACAATGATAAAACTCATTCACACCTAAATCCAAAACCTGTGATGAACTTGGAACATTTATACATGTAACCTAAAACACTTGCACAAAATGCATTAGACCCTCAAGGTAAATCATGTGATAAAATGACAAGTATAATGTAACAAGTAAATTGATAGCCTAGCACGACTTTTCAGCTTTTAGTCATGTGCTTCTCACATGCCCTTTTCGTAGGAACCCTTCTCACCAACTTCTTGCGAGCTAGTTGCGAAATGCATTGATCTTCATTTTATGCACTATTCTTCACCAACTTAATACTAAACCCAATACAACAAAATCCCACATAATACAAGGAACAAAATTAAAGCAATTACAACACTTTTTTGTCATGGAATAAAGCCAACATAAAACATAGTTGTAAATCACAACTTTATAATCTCCCACTTTGGCTATTCCGTGACAAAACACCCTAAAACAGACTCTAGACTTAAACGTGAGTTTGGGAACAATGACAAAACTCATTCACACCTAAATCCAAAACCTGTGATGAACTTAGAACATATATACCTGTAACCTGAAACACTTGCACAAAACGCATTAGACCATCAAGGTAAATCAAGTGATAAAATGACAAGTATAATGTAACAAGTAAATTGACAGCCTGGCACGACTCTTCAGCTTCTAGTCATGTGCTTCTCACATGTCCTTTTCCCGGGAACCCTTCTCGCCAACTTCTTGCGAGCTAGTTGCGAAATGCACTAATCTTCATTTCATGCTTTATTCTTCACTAACTTAATACTAAACCCAATACAACAAAATCCCACAGAATACAAGGAACAAAATTAAAGCAATTACAACACTTTTTGTCATGGAATAAAGCCAACATAAAACATAGTTGTAACTCACAACTTTACAATCTCCCCATTTGGCTATTCCATGACAAAACACCCTAAAACAGACTCTAGACTTAAACGTGAGTTTGGGAACAATGAGAAAACTCACTCACACCTAAATCTAAAATCTGTAATGAACTTGGAACATATATACCTGTAACCTGAAATACTTGCACAAAACGCATTAAACCCTTAAGGTAAATCAAGTGATAAAAAGACAAGTATAATGTAATAAGTAAACATATGATCAAGTAAACATGATGTGAAACATGTGAGCAACTTGATCAAATACATAACAATCATATGGAAATGACTACAATGATCATGTAACAAAGCAAATGATCATTTGAACATACAACCAATAAAGCATTATAGTATAAGGATTAATGCGTGTCCAACACACAACCAATGCAAAAACACAAAAAGTATTTGCATCAAGGATACAAGATCCAACAAAGGCACAAGTGTGTAGTACGAAAGATAATGTATGCATTAATTTATAAGTACTTAAAGTGCTACAAAGCAAGGATATATAAACAAAATACAAAAAATCAATTGCATGTCCAACACATAAACACGATGCAATGATAACAACAAAGCATAGATACTAAATATAACTCAAAGCACCATAAAACTACGAGAAAACAAGTATAAGGTAAAACATGAAAAAACAAGGTTTTCTTATAAAAGAATGTCTTCTCTCCCTTGGTATATGCATCTCCCCTATGGCTTTCTCCCCCTACGAATGTGTACGAGGTAGAATTTCTTCCCCTAAGAATGTGCACATGAATCATATAAAAATGATGAAACACTTCAGTATACACTTTGGTATACTCTCTAGTATACGCTCCCCACTTTTTGTCACGAATAGAAAAATTAATTAAGAGGAAAGGGGGAAAGAGAAGAAGATATGAAAAATGGTAAAGATGCACAAGGGGTGCAAGATGTATGAGAAAATGAAGCTTAAAAAAAAGATAAAACATCTTAAAAACACAATGCAACAAAGCATAAAGTAAACATGACATGCTAAGGATGATGGAACAAGGTGTAGACCAATGGCATGGCAAGGACACTAAAACATGTTATATGTGCTAAAAGGTCTAAAGAGACTTAACTAGCATGAGTGAATGCAAAACATGTCAAGTGTTAGAGTATGAGCAACAAAGTTGCATCTAGTGTGCATCTCGTGTGCATGTGAGATGCATGACTAATACATGAGCAAGAACTCACAGGGAAAAGTGTGTAAACCACACAACCAATGATCAAAACATGATAAATATGCATAATCATGAAAATCCCCAAATTTTGGTACTCATTGGAGTCCAAAACAACAACAAAATGTTATTTGGGCATTTTATCAAACACTTAAAGTGCATACACTACACATGTATGTTAAACAATGTATGAACATATGAAAATCTTGCCTAAATACATGTTAAAATGACACAAGGGGCTAACATCCAAAGCAAATGATCATTTAAAACAAAGCCTAATCAAAAAGATTGACAAAAAATAAGTTATCCAACTCCCATTTGAGAAAATCCCAACTATGAACATAAAACCCCCTAAAACATAATCTAAGGATCAAAATCAATGAAAAGAGTTAAAAATTACCTTAGAGATTTTAATAGAATGAAATACAATTGAATTTAGTTGGGTTTAGATGTAGGAACATTAAAATAGGGGTTTGGGAGAAGTTTAAAATAAATGACCCACGAAATGCCCTTTGAAAGCTGATTTGAAAATTTTCGCTGGTAAGCTTCCCACGAAAATTTCGCTGGTAAGCCATACTTGTGAAACAGTCGCGAAACTCTCTATTCAATGTTGAAAAACTTGAGAATTGGATCATTTAACTTGCGACTGAGCTTACACATGAAATGGGTCACAAAAACACCTAGAAAACATGTTTTTCACACAAAAACAACTTGAAAAATTTTGAAAAATATGGGTGATACAAATCACTTCCAAAAGCAAACAAAATGAACAAAATTTTTTTTTGGCTTGATTCACATATGGCTAAGCACACACACATCACATTTAAACATGTACAATCACACAAATGAAATAGACATTCATTGGTCATTAGACTTGTGTGTTGTTTGTGTGTGTGTGTATCAAATGTGAAATAATCTTTAGTCTAGAGTGAAGCTTCAATGATCAATTCAATTAAGTCATACACAATTAGTACTAAGACAAGTGGTCTATCTCAATTATAGAAATGAACATATATGATTTCCTACAAGAAAATGATTACATCTCTTTGAAGCTTTTTATTTGGCTTGTTTACAAATCATAACATTTGATTATTCTTGAACAATACATCTCATTTTGAGATTGATGCCTGAAATTTTTAATATTTCATTTTTGTGAGCAAGCCTTTGGCTTTTTGGGCACCATACATTTCAATACAAGTCGTTTTCCCTTTTTCCTAGTCAAATACTAGTATGTGCGATGACTTTTGCAACTTATTATCTCTTTTCGAGATTTGACATTTGTTGAGCTATATAAAGCAAAAACATAAAAAGTGTGGGAAGATATATAGACACAAGTTTATGCATGTATCAAAACTATCAAGACTATTGACCAATCATTTATGACACACTTGAAGATCGATTTACAACAGTCACACATAGATTTTAAGATTTTTCCCACAAAGATAGATGTGCATATATAACAAACTAAGCTCGTAAATGCACTACGCCATTAGTATGAAGGTACTAGGCCAAAATCACACGAGATATGTGCTTAAATATATACGATCAAACTTTTTGAAATTTTCACTTTTTTATGTGGTTTTGGATTTTTACTCACACAAAACTAAAACATAAAAGCAAGATTAAAAACAAAAACAAAAACAATGCATATTAAGAGATGCATGATGCACAAATGCATGACAATGAAGAATCTAATGCATGAAGGGTCCTACAAAGATCGAAAGAATTAGATCAAGGACCAAAAGAGCAAAAGCTCAACCATAGGAACCCTTCCTCATCCAAATAGAATGATTGTTTGCAATGAGTGTTTCATGAGAAGTGAGATTAGGGTTGGAAGAATAAGAATCGGAGATGCACATAGACAAGGAGTTAAGAGTATTAAACACTTTCTTTAACGACATGCTATTTTCACTCAAATCCGGTTTACCCTTTTTAGCACAACTTCTAAGAAACTCAAGTTTCTCTTTTCTTTTGATTCTTTAAGAGTATGAAATTTAGAGCAATGAGGTTTTAGATGACCAAATGCACCATAATGGTGACAAATAATGTGTTTAGGTCCACTAGGCCTTTTGGGAAGGGATCTAGCAACATGGGTTTGTTCTCTCTTCAAATTATGACATTGAGGTCTTATATGACCAATCACGCTACAATGGTGGCAAGTTGGAACAAACTTAGATCCATCCAAAACCTTAAGTTGAGACCTAAATGGAGGCTTTGGCTTAAGAGTCTTTCTCTCTAATTTTTGATTTCTTTTGTGTGGAGGAATATACACCGATTTGTCCTTTGAGGTAGAACACACAATAGGCATAAAATCGGGTACCACAACATGATTGCAAAAAATATTTTCATCCATTTTAGCAATAGGTTCAGCAATCAAACACTTGGCATGCATCTTAAGAGATTCATTTTCACACTTAAGATCATCAACTAGTTTATTAGACAAAACAAGTTTAGCATCCAAGTTCATATTCAAACATTCAAACTCCTTTAGTTTTTCAAGAGAATGTTTAGCAAGTTTCTTGTACTTTTCAACCAATTTATTGAATTCATTGAGCTTAGCAATCCAATCATCCTTTTCATAAATGAACTTCCTGAAATTATTTTGAAACTTCTTAGCCTCTTTCTTGAAGAGTTTTTCATTTGGAATATCAACAATACCCAATGATTCAAGTAACATGTCATCACAATCATGAGGATAAACACTCATAGAGACATTTTCACAAACACATGGCATGTTACACTCACAAACATCCATAGAAGCATACAAAACACTATCCATGGCTGAACACACAAGGGGTCAAGGATCACACTTAGGTAATGAAACCAAAACAAGTGTACTCGCTCTGATACCAATTGAAAACTCAAATTTGTGTGAAAACACAACAGCTTGTTTAAATCCCCAATAAAATTACAGCTAGATTGCTTTTACTCTAATTTATCTAAGTGTGGAACAAGAGTAAGTGAAGCGCAACAAGCCGATAACTACTCTAGTGCATAAACATGAATAATAAACAATAAAAGTAAAGCACAAGAGTAAGGGAAGAGAGAATGAAAACACAAGATAACATTGCGATGTGTTATCGAAGAGAAAATCGAAGATCTCGACAAAAAACTTCTCCGCCGCCCTCCAAGCGGTAAATTGATCCATTAGAGAATAAAGTTCGAGTGCACGAATAACAAAAGACCCTTCAAGCCTAGTTTACCCAATGTACTTAAGCCTTCCAAGCTCCTGCTACCAACTGACTTCGCCAAGCTTTGTCTTCTCTAGCTCTCCGGATCCCGCAATACGCCCGATTGCATCCGCCAAGCCTCACCGGCTTCTTTTGGCAAATCTCCAATGCTTCCCAGCTCCAAAACACTCTTTACACTCTGAAAAGGTGTAGGTTGTGTTTGGGTAAAAATCTTCTCTCAAGGTATGACAATAAGTGAGGCAAGGAGAAGTAACTAAAATGATTTCACTAAGGATGAGTAGCTCCCTACCTCTCTAAAAGATGGGTGTGTGTGTTGTAGAAAGCCTATCTAGGGTTTTTCTCTCTGAAATGGTCTCCTTACAATTTGTGGGTAATGAGGGTATATATAGAATGGGTGAAGGGTAAGAAAGTCACACTTAAAAAACCTCCAAGTAAAGAGTCTCGCGGGTATCTCGCGCGAAGGCCTTACCTGCAAAATACTTGCGAAATTGATAGCCTGTCATGCCTCTTCAGCTTCTAGTCATGTGCTTTTCACATGCCCTTTTCGCGGGAAACCCTTCTCGCGAACTTCTCGAGAGCTAGTCGCGAAATGCACTGATCTTCATTTCATGCTTGATTTTTCACCAACTTAATACTAAACCCAATACAACAAAATCCCACAAAATACAAGGAAAAAAATTAAAGTAAATACAACACTTTTTGTCATGGAATAAAGCCAATATAAAACATAGTTGTAAATCACAACTTTACACTACTCTAATGACACACAGCATAATTTAATGTTAAGGCATACGACATGTAGCTTGCTCCTGATTACTTCTTCATCTTTTTTTAACTTGAGTTGCTACATCCTTTTTCTTCTGTTTAAGATCTTTGTAGTCAACAGTATTTTGACATTCCCCCTCAAGATGAGAAGCTGAACTATGAATGTTCACAATGTTCATCTTGCCCAATAAATGCTTCAACTGTTGGCTGCTAAGTGCTTTTGTGAGCTAGTCTGCCAATTGTGAATGTGTAGGAGTAAAGAACAATCTAACAACATTATCTTGAACGTTATCTCTGACTAGATGATAGTACACTTCCATGTGCTTGGTTCTCTCGTGGAACATTGGATTTTCTCCAATGTGTAAAACAGCTTGATTGTCACAAAATAAGAGAGCAGGCTGAGGATGATGAATCTCCAAATCTTTCAACAAGGCTAATAAACAAGTCATTTCACAAACAGTTACTGCCATAGCCCTATATTTTGCTTCAGAAGAAGATCTAGAAACTATGGATTGTTTCTTTGACTTCCATGAAACTAGAGATCACCCAAAAATATGCAATAACCAATAGTAGACCTTCTGGTATCAACATAAGATGCCCAATCAGCATCTGTGTAAGCCTTTAAGTGAAAATCTGATGTAACAGACAACAAAATACCTTGATCAGGACAACCTTTTGTGTACTGCAGCACCTTATAAGCAGCATCCAAGTGAGGTTTCCTGGGTTTTGACATGAACTGGCTTAATTTGTGAACAAGGTATGCAATATCAGGTCTGGTTATAGTTAGATATAATAATCTTCCCACCAACCTTTTGTATATTCCAAGATCAGGTAACAACTTACCTTGAAACTTGCTCAATTTCAAATTTTGCAAGCTAACATTCCTGCATCCTTCAAGACTTCTAAAGCATATTGTCTTTGACACAATGAGATTCCTTTGTCTGATCTAGCCACTTCAAGACCAAGAAAGTACTTTAAACCTCCAAGGTCCTTAAGTTTAAAATGCTGATCTAAAGAAACCTTAAGTTCTTCAACTGCTAGAACATTGTTACTTGCTATGAGAACATCATCAACATAAACCACCAAAACTATGAAAGAATCATTTTACTTCTTAGTAAAAAATTAATAGTTAGCTTTAGATTGCTTAAAACCATGCTTCAAGAAAACAGAACAAAACTTAGAGTTCCACTGTCTTGATGCTTGCTTAAGCCCATACAAAGACTTATATAACTTGCAAACAACATTCCCCCTTTTGCTATGAAAGCCTTGAGGGAGTTGCATATACACCTCCTCATGAAGAACCCCATGTAAGAAGGAATTATTGACATCCAATTGGACTAAATGCCATTCTTTGAATATAAACTATTTTTACGTTATGAAAAAGAAATCCATAAAGCAAAGGTGGTAACCACAGATATCTCCACCGTCGGATCCTATTTTTAGTCAAATGGTTGACTTATTTTGTTCTTGAGAGAGAATCAATGGCTGATGCTGCATTTGGTTGGTACTTGCATTTGGTTCTCCCTGTTTTTGATGTAGGAGGAATAACTTAACCAACACTGTTCACTACATCTTTTTTATTTATTTTTCATACATATGATACTCCCTTCATCTTTATTTTTTAAACTACTCCTTTAACTCATCCTTCTTGTTTTCAAAACATTATCATTTTATTCTTTCAAATTAAAACCAATAAATTTTCAACTTTATGATTGGATGGGAGGAGGCAAAGAAAGAAAAGAGTAGAATCATGGGAACAAAGAGAGGTTAAAATATACTACTTAATTATTTCGTCATTTTTCCCCTCTATTTTCACTTATCTTTTCCTCTCATTTTCTCTTCATTCCAAACATCTAGTTTTTGACTTAGAGATTGAACTCCATATTTCTTAACTTTATTATCAGACAAAGATACCAATTAGTTTTTAGTGTAGGTAGAGATTGAACCTCAGATCTCTTATTCAATCATCAAAGACTTTACCAGTTGAGCTAACTAAAACCCACGTATAATAAAGAGTTAATAAAAGATGACAACAATGATTATATTTTTATTTTTATTTTACTTTTACAATTTGTATTTATTATACATAGTTGTCTACCTTGAAGCTGTAACTTTTAATTATTTTATTACCTTTCTTATATAAAGCTCAATTATTAGGCATGAGCTTTTTATAGTTAGAACTTGTCAAATAAGAAAAAAGGGAAAGAGAAGTAGGGTTTTCATTATAAATGTCTAGCCAAAGTAAGAAACTTTGGTACCAATAATTTCCATTAGAATTGTCAGTTCGTTTAGACCCCTGTAAACTAGATTGTTTAACCTAATTAATTAACCAAGTGAATACTTAGGTTTATTATTCAGATCTAGGTTAAAACAATAACAATCATATCAAGTAAAGCAGCGGAAAAATAAATAACACAACGATATGATGACCCAGGAAAACCAAACCGGTAAAAAACCTGGGGAGGATTTAACCTAGCTATCCTCAAGGTAAAATAGCAAATCCACTAGAAAGAATTGAAGTTTACACAATAGCGACTTAGACCACTAACATCCTATTGCTACCCAAGTGTAGGAAACTTACTACCACGACCACGTGACAGCTCCGAGATCCACGGACTCCTTCTTTCCTTAATTTTTGCAAAACACAAACACCACCGTTTGTGACTTTGAGACTCCACTCAAAGGTTTAGCAACACAAACTCTCTTGTTTGTGACTCCAAGACCACCCTTGAAGGTTTAGATCATCAGCTCCTTTGATGACTAGAGAAGGCAGCAACTTCAGCAATACCGGATCTTGAGATTCTTCAAGGAACAACACCGGTAGAAGTAATAAGAGAGGTTTTAGGAACAAAACCCTAAATACAAAAGAGGCACACTCTTTTCTCTCTAAAAAGCCTTATAAAAAACGTGCTTAGGGTTTCCTTTATATAGTGGGAGAAGTAGATCTGAAACCCTAATCCTTAATGGGCTAGAACTGCTGTTTGGGCCAACTTAAAATTCTGCAGATACGATTCTCGATCGATCGAGCCTGTCTTTCGATCGATCGAACCAGGCAGATTTTGAATTCTTCTTTCTGCAACTTACATGTTCTTGTGTGCTCACGATTTGCCAATTGTTCTAAACTTTTAGAACCTAACAATCTCCCCCTTTGGCAATTCGTGACAAAACTTTCATACAAAATGAAATGTTAAAATACAAGAACAACCCAATACAATAAAATGCCCAATTACATCACAAATCCCAATCTAAGACTCTTAACCTAGAAGTTGCCAAGAAGAGGTAGAAGGTCTTGATCAGAATGCACCTGTCTTTTCTGAAACACTCAACAAACACATCACCGCATGTGTGGAAAGAAAGACATATAAACAAAACGAAACACAATATAAAAACAAAAGTAAACTAACTCTCCCCCTAAGTTAGATACAACAAAAAGTTTTTATATTCTACCCTTTTCAAAAACAATTTTCTCCCCCTAAACAAGACAAACAGGCAAACAGGCTTCCCAACATATAATCTATTTCTCCCCCTTTTTGTCACGTATTAACAAATATAACTCAAACAAAGAGTAAACATGAGAGAAAAAAGAGAACCAAGGGAACATAAAATAGATTAGCTCTATAGAAAAAAGAGATAACTCCCCCTTTGAAGAGCAACAACTCCCCCTATGAAAATAGGAAAAACAAAACAAGTTTGGGAAAAACAGTTTTGGGGAAAATTTAGGAGGTGGGGATAAATAAAAACACACAAACCTAAAAAACATTGAGTTGAGGATACACATGAAGAAAAATATTCTCTCTTTCAATAAATGCAAACTTGACACTATGTGACCCATAAACAGTTGCATGAGTAGAGAAAATATTTGCACATTATTATCCATCATATCTCTTAAGAAAAATATTTTCTGCAGTTCACACATCAAGAAAAATAGCATATACTAAAATGTACAAAGGACTCAAAAATTAATCAATCAATTTTTAATTCAAGTTGAGTACCCAATTTAGCAAAGTGTATGCATGGTATGTGTGAAAACAACGAGAGATATGACTGCAAAACTGCAAGAAAAACAATGCAACTCATGTGAATCCTAACCATAAATGATGCATGAAAAAATTTGCTCAAAAACTCTAAAAACTGAAAATTTTTCAGTTTCGATCGATCGAGTATCGATCGAACACCAATCGAGTCAGACAGAATCAAACCAAAAATTTTAATCGCAATTTCGATCGGTCGAGAAATAGCTTCGATCGGTCGAAATTCTGGAAAACTCAAATTTTTGAAAAACAGAACAATTTTATGCAGAAACTCCTCAAAGCATAGTATTTCATGAATGAAATGCATGAGTATGAGACTAAAAGTTTTTCAAAAACACTAGAATTCAACCCAGATCGTTCAAAATTAAGATTTTCAATCAATTTGTCCTTAAAACTCAAATTTTGCATCAAAATCAAGGAACATATAATCTTGGATGGCCACAACAAAATCACACACAATAACATGTACAAAGTTTAGCAAAGAATAATTTTGTGTAGTGTGTGCAACTAGCAAAAGCTTGAGAGACATGTGAGGTGATATGTGAATAGTAATCAATCACAAAGTCTACAAAATTCGTCACATAGAATTTGAAAGAGACTATCACCTAAAGAGTTACATCATATAACTCTCACATCTCCTAGAATAAAAGCTTGCAATCATGTAAGTTTCTTGATTTGCCTCATAATATACACACCAATTTTAATTGATTAGAAACTTATTATAGCCCAATAATGTACACACCAGTTTTAGAATTTAAACCGAGGCTACACCTTATATTCTTTTTGTGTATGTGCTACACTTTCTCGAGCACAAAATCTTATGATATGCACTAAGGTGTTCATGATTGGCTAGTAAACAGTGGTGAGATGGTTATTTATGCCTTTCTCAATAAGTTCAAGTCCAACAATCAAAGGCATGTGACTTCAAGATCAAGACAAAGTGATCAAAAACTATAAACATCTTCCCACACAACATGCACTACAAAGCTCAAACTAGTAAAGTGCAAAAAGTAAGCTCATCTAAGCTAAACAAAGTACATAAACATGTTATATAAAGATAATATGGCCAACCTTGATTACAAATCCATGATATGTAGTACAAAACACATAAAAATATTTTTGGTTTAAAAAAATTTATGACCAAAAACAAAAAGCATACATTATGCTAAATGATTAAAAAAAATTGTAAATGCAATGCATGACAGTGCTTAACTAAGCTATAGAGGGTACACAAACAAGAAATATCAATTTCTTAATTAACCCATGAGTACATGTACAAACTAGTACATACTCAAACAAAATTAAAAAATAGCTTAGCACTTATATAACACATACTATTCAAGTTTCTCCACAATGTCAAGCATATTCTAAATCAAGAGAGAGATATCATAATCCATGTAATCCTCAAGAAAAATAAAACTAGACACAAAATAAAATATTTTTTGTCTTTTTGAAATTTTTCAATGTTTTTGGATTTTTTTTTAAATAAAAAAAACAACCTAAGAAATGAAACAACCAAAAACAGAAACAAAACATGTCCACAAATAATTGAAAGAATTAAATCAGAGACAAATCAGCAACACTCACCTTAGAGAATCTTTTCTCACCCATATAGCACGAGTCTTCGGCTTTGTAGGTGAAAATCCATGTGAAGCAGAGTGTATTTGAGGAATTACACCAATCTTCTGAGAAAGACTAAAATCCTGCAAATTCCTTTCACAAGCCAACAAGCTTAAATTTTTCAAAAAATATGAAACAATTTATTTGGACTTATGGCAGGAGAAATATCATCACATGTCCTAGATTGAAACACAGAATGCTTAAATTTCAATTTATGACAATTAGGACGAATGTGACCGGAGACACCACAAAAGTGACAAACAGGAACAAATTTAGGAACATCAGTATTCCTAACAGCAAATCTAATCTCAGATTTTGGTTTTTGCCTCAACAAAGAACAATTTGGTCTAATATGACCAACAACACCACAAAGGTGACAAGTAGGCACAAAAACAGATTTCTTATGCTCTCTAACAGTAGGTTTAGACTTAGGTTTAAAAAATTCAGCGTCTACATCAGAACTTTTACCTTTGTCTAACCTAGCAAAAATAAGCCTTTTCTTTATTATTCCTCTTGAAAGGAGGGATATAAACTTTTTCAGTTTTAGGCTTAAGAGAAACAGAAACACTTCTATTATCAACAGCAGGCTTGGTACTAGTCAAATTTTCAATTTTAGCTTTAGATTCAACTAACTCTTGTTCCAAGCTTTTCATCTTCTCATCTTTAGAGGAAATTTGATTTCTCAAAAATTCATTCTTTTTATTAGATTCATCTAATCTAACAATCAATTCCTCTTTTTCAAGATTAGCCAATTTTAACTCTTCTTTAAATTTCTTAGCAATTTTCAAAGACTTAGATAATTCCTTACGAAGAGTTTCAAAGGCATCAATAAAATCAATAGAAACAACAGTGTCCTTTTTATTCAAATCATCACAATCAAAAACAGTAAGACACTCAAAATTATCCATGATAACAGGGATCAAGGATCAACTCTTAGATCAAAGGATCTACAATAGAAGAGCTACCCGCTCTGATACCACTTGTCAGTTCGTTTAGACCCCTGTAAACTAGATTGTTTAACCTAATTAATTAACCAAGTGAATACTTAGGTTTATTATTCAGATCTAGGTTAAAACAATAACAATCATATTAAGTAAAGCAGTGGAAAAATAAATAACACAACGATATGATGACCCAGGAAAACCAAACCGGTAAAAAACCTGGGGAGGATTTAACATAGCTATCCCCAAGGTAAAATAGCAAATCCACTAGAAAGAATTGAAGTTTACACAATAGCGACTTAGACCACTAACATCCTATTGCTACCCAAGTGTAGGAAACTTACTACCACGACCACGTGACAGCTCCGAGATCCACGGACTCCTTCTTTCCTTAATCTTTGCAAAACACAAATACCACCGTTTGTGACTTTGAGACTCCACTCAAAGGTTTAGCAACACAAACTCTCTTGTTTGTGACTCCAAGACCACCCTTGAAGGTTTAGATCATCAGCTCCTTTGATGACTAGAGAAGGCAGCAACTTCAGCAATACCGGATCTTGAGATTCTTCAAGGAACAACACCGGTAGAAGTAATGAGAGAGGTTTTAGGAACAAAACCCTAAATACAAAAGAGGCACACTCTTTTCTCTCTAAAAAGCCTTATAAAAAACGTGCTTAGGGCTTCCTTTATATAGTGGGAGAAGTAGATCTGAAACCCTAATCCTTAATGGGCTAGAACTGCTGTTTGGGCCAACTTAAAATTCTGCAGATACGATTCTCGATCGATTGAGCCTGTCTTTCGATCGATCGAACCAGGCAGATTTTGAATTCTTCTTTCTGCAACTTACATGTTCTTGTGTGCTCACGATTTGCCAATTGTTCTAAACTTTTAGAACCTAACAAGAATTTTTTTTTTTTGGGATAGGAATTTCCATTAGAATTATTCAACTTATTTAGCAAATTAATCTTTTCAAATTGTCTCAATTATGCTAGTGATGGCACTTCCTTATCTATTAGTTATACTAAAGTTTTCAAATTCTATTGGTTTGGTGTTAACCCAATATAAGCGGACACCAGCATCAACTACAGTTGGGGGAGGGAAATTTCAACCAATTGAGCTATTACTTAAAAAAAATTATATTATGGCTAAAATATTGTGTTTACATATTTTTAGTGACAGACCATCACAACTCAAAAATAAGGTTGAAATATTATTTTGCAAAACTTTTATATAACAAATTATTGTGCAATTTTTTATATCCATAAATTTTAACATATCACATGCTTCCACTTTTACTAAAACTTTATTAGAATTGCACATATTACTAACATGATTATTTCGTAAGTAGTTTTATAGTTACAATTTCATTATTCATTTTCAATATATGTAAATTTATAAGATTTAATTAGTGGATCTATTTTTTCCTCCCCCTAAAGCTTAATACTAAATTATAGCATCATCTTCCAATCAATAAAATATTGATTACTATATAAACAAAATTGCCAAAAATGCATGATAATTAAAGAATACTAGCTTCCGAGCAAGCGCGTGAGCGTGTACTCAAAGGTTCTTCTATTTTTTGGGTAAATGTTAATAATTTGAATCCATTATAATTTGGGATTACTATTGTAAGGACGGTAAAATTAGGGGCCCAAACCCACTTAAAGTTGTGAGGCCTACACCACCCAATTAGGTCCAAACAGATAAATATTTGTTAAGAGAGTAGGGAAAACAAGGTGTTAGGACATATGTGTTTCACTTATTAAGAACATATGTCATTCTTTTATGTAATTAGCTAATCCTTTGAAAAAATGCACTTTACTTGTAATTGGGTAGATTTAAGATGTGTTTGATACTTCAAAAAACCTGTTTTAAGATCAAATGTTAAAGCCATTCAAGTCTGTCCAAGAAACAAGCTGAATAGTGCAGATTCATTAAAGCTCGATAGCTATCTCGACAGCTGTATCTATCGAGCTTCAGTAAGCTGTTCTAGCCCGTGTGCTCGACACCTGCTCGACAGCTCCTATCTGTCAAGGTTTAAGAAAATCAGATTCTCTGTTCTGTTTTCTTGAGATCCGTGAATATGTCATTGGGCCTTCCTCTCTTCTAACCCTAGACATATAAAATGATTATTTTAAGGGCCATCAAAGTGTTCACAAGTTGCATAAGCATTGAGCAAAGTTTGTTCAAGCAAATTGTAACCGAAGACAAAGTTTTACCCTAGTTCATCTCTTGTGAAGAAGTTGCTGTGTATGTGCACCATAGCGTTTTGTGACCAAGCATCTTTTTGATCCTCATCGTGTGATGAACTGATGAACTTTGCAGCCAACATACTTCTCTAGTTGGTGATTGAAGTCGCATACTGGGATCCGCGCAAAATTGGTTAGTCATGTACTTGGGAGCTGTGCATCAAAAGGAGAAATTGTCACTACAGAACAAGTCCAATTGTATATTGGGGTAAGGGTTCAACTGTAGGTTGGTATAAGGTACTGGGATTCCTTTACTTGTAATCGCTTGTTGTGATAATAGTAGAATTTCGAGAATGGTGACCTTAAAATCATCCGGTGGAGTTTTTGCCGTGTAGGTTTTTCCCATTTGTAAACAAATCACCGTGTCTTTTATTTTCCGCTGCATACTTTAGTTATTTGGTGATTTGTTTGTGTTATCACGCGTTTGCATGTAATTGAACCTAATTAATTCACTTGGCTAATTAACTGGTTAATTCATCACAAGGGGTCAATACGTTTTTTGGCCTATCAAGTGATATCAGAGCAGGCACACTCTAATTAGGGTTAATCATTGCTGTGTGATCCATTGACTCCTGTTGTCATGGAAACTCTTGATTGTTTTGATTTGCATGATCTTATGTTGAATGATGATGATGATATTCAAGATGCCTATTGCAAGCTTTATAATTTTTGTATGAAATCTCTTGAATATTCTACAAAATTAAAAGCTAAATTTAAAAAGGTCAAGCTTGAAAAAGATGATTTGATTGCAAAATTGGATGAAGCCAATAATTTGAATGAGAATTTTAAAAATCAAATTTCATCTCAGGTGGGCAAAATTAAAAGTTTGGAAGAGCAACTAGTTGAATCTGACTGAAGTTGAAAAATTAACTAGTACCAAACTTGTTGTTGAGCCTAACTCAAAAGAAAATGATTTTTATATTCCTCCATTTAAAAGGAATAATGTAGAGTTGAAGGCTAATATTGTTAGGATAGACAAAGGTAAAAATTCTGATGTTAACGCTGAAGTTTCCAAACCTATGTCTAAAACTCCTCCTAAGTTGAATAAAAATTCTAAATTTGTCCCCACTTGTCATCATTGTCATATTATTGGTTATATTAGGCCAAATTATCTTATGTTAAGGTCTCTGTCAACCCCTAAGGTTAGACCTTCTTCTAGGAAACTGAGTAGCTCTAAAACTACTCATGTTTGTCACCATTGTGGTGCTTCTGGTCACACTCACCCTAATTGTTTCAAGTTGCTTTCTTATAAGCGAGTGTCAAATAGGTCTCATCATTTTTTTAAAGGCTTTGTACTTATTCTTGGTGAGTTATTAAAAGCTTTGAGCTTTTTAACTCAATTTCAGGGGAATTCTAATTGTTCTATGTCCTTTAGTAGTCATACTAGGACACGTGCCTTTTCATCTTCACGGCCAAAGATTCGTGCTATGTAGGTGATAAAGGATCCTAAGACTTAATTGTCTTTTTATTTGTCATCTGCTTTAATTCTTTCTATCTAAAGTAGGACTCTCTTTGCTTGATTTCTTATCTTCTTTTAGAATCATGCATCTGCACCTTTCTATCATGCCTTTATGCATATACATCTTTCTTTCATGCTTTCATGTTGTCTATCTATTTTTTTTTGGTTGTTTAATTTATATTTTGTTTTGTTTTCAAAAAAAAAAAAAAAAAATTGAAAAATTGAAAAATACAAAAACAGTGTGGGCTTTGTGTACATTGGTACTTATGTACCTTAGATGGCCATTGAAACAAAGTTTTCTAAACTTTGTATCATTTGTAGCTTAGATGAGCATCTCTATGCACAACTAAGTAAGTAAGCTTTATGGCTCATGTTTGTGATGAGTAAGGTTAAGTGATCTCTTGTACTTAACACTCATATCACTCTTTTTGATGGGTAGGACTAGAAAATCCTAAACGAAAGGCATTAATAACCATCTCACTACTGTTACTCGCCAATCATGAAATGAAATCTGTATGCTTCGGCATAGCAAAAGTGCAATGTCAAAAGCTTAACATCATTGGATTTTTCTTTTCTTTCTTTTATATGCCAATGCATGTTTTGCTTAAAAGAAAATTTGCAAAGAAGATTAAGAAGCTAAAAGATCAAAAATGCTTTTAAATATGATTGTAAGCATGTTTTCAAGGAGATGTGGGAGTTATAGGATGTACCTCAAAGGTGATAGTCCCCATCAAACAGTTATGATTGTGTGTGAGTTAAAGTGATTTTCTCATATCTTAAATCTTCATAACATGCATACACATTTGCAATCTTGCGATATTTTTCACACAGCACGCAATATTCTTTGCAACTCTTGATACATGTGTAGGTACAATGTGATTTGGCCATCATAAGTTTTACAGGTGCTAATGAATGCTCACTAAACTATCTTAACTTATTTTTGAAATATAAAATTGGTTAGACTTGTTCAGTGTGTGTATGTGTGTGTGTGTGTGTGTGTGTGTTTTTGGGATTCATGTGCTTAAAAATGTTGTTGAGAGATGATTTTGAGAATTCAAAATGTTGATTGGATCATTAGTTGAGTTGCATGTCTAGTTGCATTCATGTTTGTGTTTTTTTCTTCTCGAAAAACTGCTGTATCTATCGAGCTTCAGTAAGCTGTTCTAGCCCGTGTGCTCGACACCTGCTCGACAGCTCCTATCTGTCAAGGTTTAAGAAAATTAGATTCTCTGTTCTGTTTTCTTGGGATCCGTGAATATGTCATTGGGCCTTCCTCTCTTCTAACCCTAGACATATAAAAGAATTATTTTAAGAGCCGTCAAAGTGGTCACAAGTTGCACAAGCATTGAGCAAAGTCTGTTCAAGCAAATTATGATCGAAGACAAAGTTTTACCCTAGTTCATCTCTTATGAAAAAGTTGCTGTGTATGTGCACCATAGGGTTTTGTGACCAAGCATCTTTTGGATCTTCATCATGTGATGAACTGAAGAACTTTGTAGCTAACATACTTTTCTAGTTGGTGATTAAAGTCGCTTACTGCGATCCACGCAAAATTGGTTAGTCATGTACTTGGGAGCCGTGCATCAAAAGGAGAAATTGTCACTATAGAACAAGTCCAATTGTGTATTGGGACAAGGGTTCAACTGTAGGTTGGTATAAGGTACTGTGATTACTTTACTTGTAACCGCTTGTTGTGATAAAAATGGAATTTCGGGAGTGGTGACCTTAAAATCACTCTGTGGGGTTTTTGCCGTGTAGGTTTTTCCCATTCGTAAATAAATCACCGTGTCTTTTATTTTCCGCTGCATACTTTAGTTATTTGGTGATTTGTCTGTGCTACCACGCGTTTGCATGTAATTGAACCTAATTAATTCACCTGGCTAATTAATTGGTTAATTCATCATAAGGGGTCAATACGTTTTTTGGCCTATCACAAGGTGGGCTCAGGTCCGAGGATTCGAATAGAAAGGGAATGAATGGAAGTTAAAAAAAAAAAAAGCATTAATGGTTGTTCCCAAATCTGCCTGAGGACAATGTTCTTACACAGGGATTTACATTGCTTTCTCTCTTTTTCTGCCAACTGTTCTTGTTCTATTATCTTTTCCTTGATTTTTTCCAGATCCCTTCATTTGGAAGTTCTATTCCTTTATATACTCCTATGTTTCTTGCATCCTAGCCCTCCATCTGCAGTCCTCTAGGTCCTTCTTAGGACACTTGTTCCATTAGACTCCTGTTGAAGGTGGTAAAAAGGGCTGCTTAGCTGTGAATCTACTATTCAGGTGTCATTTCCTCATCAATAAAGCTGATAAAGCTGTTGCTAGTCATTTAATGCGGAGGTAGTGAGTGAGCTTTCACAGGAAACTTCTTTCAACTGCTTTGACACTCTCTTTAAACGACATTCTCTCCACTTAGGTTTCCAGGAGATATTTTTTCTCTTCACCCCTTCTCTATTGGCAAACCCACTCCTCGGGTTTAAAGTTCTTCCACCTAAGGAACGAATGATGGTCATAGCGGTCTTAGTCTTCCTTGGTCCTCGGGTCCCCACAACTACATTTTCTAATCATAAAATACTTAGAGGTGTGATGAAAAAAATATTTCATCCACAAACGCATAACACTCATCACACCCCTAGGTATTTTATGATTAGAAAATATAGTAATTTCAAATTATAATAGATTCAAATTATTAACTTTTACCCAAAAAATAGAAGAGCCTCTGAGCACGCAGAGGCTAGTTTATTTATTTATTTATTTTTTATGGGAGTTATCAGGAACTTTTGTTATGGAATTGAAAGCGGTTTTTTTTTTTTTTTTTTTTTTTTTTAAATTGAATGTGTATTTTTTTTTTTTTTTTGAGAAACAATTGAACGTGGGTTTGAATGTGGTTTTTTTTTTTTTTTTTTTTTACACGTCCAACCCTACCGTCTAAGTTTTACAAACTAGTAAATTTGAGGGTATTTTGGGCATCAAAATTGAGAAATCCAAACAGATGAAGACCCTTAAATAGTAGTATAAATAACTATAATATTTTTTTATGGATATAATTATAACCATACTACTTTAACTAATCAGTTAGTTCAAGATTAGTTTATGCCCACCAATGGCCTCTAGATACATGGTTATATATATTTTTTATTATTATTTTGATGAAGATGTTTAGGATTTGAATTCCTTTCTCTCTCCCCTACATAAAATGAATCTAAAAAAATTAGCATATATTCATTAATGTGATCATTGGAACTGTGGGAGGCGACTCTCCCCGATGTGGGATTGAGCAAATCCTTGAGTCCTTTGTACATTTTAGTATATGCTATTTTTCTTGATGTGTGAACTACAGAAAATATTTTTCTTCAGAGATTGATGGATAATCAATGTGCAAATATTTTCTCTACTCATGCAACTGTTTATGGGTCACATAGTGTCAAGTTTGCATTTATTGAAAGAGAGAATATTTTTCTTCATGTGTATCCTCAACTCATTTTTTTTAGGTTTGTGTGTTTTTATTTATCCCCACCTCCTAAATTTTTCCCAAAAACTATTTTTCCCAAAACTTGTTTTGTTTTTCCTATTTTTATAGGGGGAGAAAAGTTTTTTTTGGTCTTTGTTATTCTTAGGGGAAGTTGTTGCTCTTTATAGGGGGAGTTATCTCTTTTTTTCTATAGAGCTAACTTGTTTTATGTTCCCTTGGTTCTCTTTTTTCTCTCATGTTTACTCTTTGTTTAAGTTGTTTTTTGTCAATACGTGACAAAAAGGGGGAGAAATAGATGAAATGTTGGGAAGCCTGTTTGTCTTGTTTAAGGGGAGATGAAATTGTTTTTAAAAGGGGAAGAATATAAAAACTTTTTGATGTATCTAACTTAGGGGGAGAGTTAGTTTACTTTTGTTTTTATATTGTGCTTCATTTTATTTATATGTCTTTCTTTCCACACATGCGGTGATGTGTTTGTTGAGTGTTTCAGGAAAGACAGGTGCATTCTGATCAAGACCTTCTACCTCTTCTTGGCAACTTCTAAGTTAAGAGTCTTAGATTGGGATTTGTGATGTAATTGGGCATTTTATTGTATTGGGTTGTTCTTGTATTTTAACATTTCATTTTGTATGAAAGTTTTGTCAAGAATTGCCAAAGGGGGAGATTGTTAGGTTCTAAAAGTTTAGAACAATTGGCAAATCGTGAGCACACAAGAACATGTAAGCTGCAGAAAGAAGAATTCAGAATCTTCCTAGTTCGATCGATCGAAAGACAGGCTCGATCGATCGAGAATTGTATCTGCAGAATTTTAATTAAGCCCAAACAGCAGTTCTAGCCCATTAAGGATTAGGGTTTCAGATCTACTTCTTCCACTATATAAAGGAAACCCTAAGCATGTTTTCTACAAGACTTTTTAGAAAGAGAAGAGTGTGCCTCTTTTGTATTTAGGGTTTTGTTCCTAAAACCTCTCTTATTACTTCTACCGGTGTTGTTCCTTGAAGAATCTCAAGATCCGGTATTGCTGAAGTTACTGCCTTCTCTAGTCATCAAAGGAGCTGATGATCTAAACCTTCAAGGGTGGTCTTGGTGTCACAAATAGTAGAGTTTGTGTTGCTAAACCTTTGAGTGGAGTCTCAAAGTCACAAACGGTGGTGTTTGTGTTTTGCAAAGGTCAAAGAAAGAAGGAGTCCGTGGATCTCGGAGCTGTCACGTGGTTGTGGTAGTAAGTTTCCTACACTTGGGTAGCAACAAGATGTTAGTGGTCTAAATCTTGTCGTGTAAACTTCAATTCTTTCATAGTGGATTCAGTTTACCTTGAGGATAGCTAGGTCAAATCCTTCCCAGGTTTTTACCGGTGTGGTTTCCTGGGTCATCAGATCTTTGTGTTGTTTATTTTTCGCTGCTTTGTTGTTTTTGATTATTTGTGTTAACCTAGTTTTAATTAAATTACCTAAGTTAATCACTTGGCTAATTCACTAGGTTAATCTGTTGGGTTTAAGGGGTCTAAATGAACTGACAAGTGGTATCAGAGCAGGTAGCTCTTCTGTTGTAGATCCTTTGATCTAAGAGTTGATCCTTGATCCCTGTTATCATGGATAATTTTAAGTGTCATACTGTTTTTGATTGTGATGATTTGAATGAGAAGGACACTGTTGTTTCTGTTGATCTTTTTGATGCATGTGAAACTCTTCGTAAGGAATTATTGAAAACTATGAGAATTGCTAAGAAATTCAAGGAAGAGTTAAAATTGGCTAATCTTGAAAAAGAGGAATTGATTGTTAGATTAGATGAATCTAATAAAAAGAATGAATTTTTGAGAAATCAAATTTCCTCTCAAGATGAGAAGATGAAAAGCTTGGAACAAGAGTTAGTTGAATCTAAGGCTAAAATTGAAAATCTGACTAGTACCAAGCCTGCTGTAGATAACAGAAGTGTTTCTGTTTCTCTTAAGCCTAAAGCTGAAAATGTTTATATCCCTCCTTTCAAGAGGAATAATAAAGAAAAGGCTTATTTTGCTAGGTTAGACAAAGGTAAAAGTTCTGATGTAGACGCTAAAGTTTCTAAACCTAAGTCTAAATCTACTAGAGAGCATAATAAATCTGTTTTTGTGCCTACTTGTCACCTTTGTGGTGTTGTTGGTCATATTAGACCAAATTGTTCTTTGTTGAGGCAAAAACCAAAATCTGAGGCTAGATTTGCTGTTAGGAATACTGATGTTCCTAAATTTGTTCCTGTTTGTCACTTTTGTGGTGTCTTCGGTCACATTCGTCCTAATTGTCATAAATTGAAATTTAAGCATTCTGTGTTTCAATCTAGGATATGTGATGATATTTCTCCTAAGATAAGTCCAAATAAATTGTTTCATATGCTTTTGAAAAATTTAAGCTTGTTGGCTTGTGAAAGGAATTTGCAGGATTTCAGTCTTTCTCAGAAGATTGGTGTAATCCCTCAAACACACTCTGCTTCACATGGATTTTCACCTACAAAGCCGAAGACTCGTGCTATATAGGTGAGAAAAGATTCTCTAAGGTGAGTGTTGTTGACTTGTCCCTGATTTAATTCTTTCAATTATTTGTGGACATGTTTTGTTTCTGTTTTTGATTGTTTTGTTTTTTAGGTTGTTTTTATTAAAAAAAAATCCAAAAACATTGAAAAATTTCAAAAAGACAAAAATATTTTATTTTGTGTCTATTTTTATTTTTCTTAAGGATTACATGAACTATGATATCTCTCTCTTGATTTAGAACATGCTTGACATTGTGGAGAAACTTGAATATCATGTGTTATATAAGTGCTGAGCTATTTTTTGATTTTGTGTGAGTATGTACTAGTTTGTACATGTACTCATGGGTTAATTAAGAAATTGATATTTCTTGTTTGTGTACCCTTTATAGCTTAGTTAAGCACTATCATGCATTGCATTTGCATTTTTGTTCATTTAGAATAATGTGTGTTTTTTGTTTTTGGTCATAAATTTTTTTTAAAAACCAAAAATATTTTTATGTGTTTTGTATTATATATCTTGGATTTATAATTAAGGTTGGTCATATTATCTTTACATAACATGTTTATGTACTTTGTTTAGCTTGGATGAGCTTATTTTATTGCACTTTACTAGTGTGAGCTTTGTAGTGCATGTTGTGTGGGAAGATGTTTATAGTTTTTGATCACTTTGTCTTACTCTTGAAGTCACATGCCTTTGTCTGTCGGACTTGAACTTAATGAGAAAGGCATAAATAACCATCTCACCACTGTTTACTAGCCAATCATGAACACCTTAGTGCATATCGTAAGATTTTGTGCTCGAGAAAGTGTAGCACATGCACAAAAAGAAAATAAGGTGTAGCCTCTAAATAAAATTGGTGTATACATTATTGGGCTATAATAATCTCACAAATTCAAATAAAATTGGTGTGTACATTATCCCGGCTTTTATTAAGTTTCTAATCAATTAAATTGAATAAATGAGGCAAATCAAGAAATTTACATGGTTGCAAGCTTTTAATCTAGGAGATGTGAGAGTTATATGATGTAACTCTTTAGGTGATAGTCTCTTTCAAATTCTATGTGATGAATTTTGTAGACTTTGTGTTTGATTTCTATTCACATATCACCTCACATGTTTCTCAAGCTTTTGCTAGTTGCACACACTACACAAGTTACTCTTTGCTAAACTTGGTACATTTTATTGTGTGTGATCTTGTTGTGGCCATCCAAGATTATATGTTCCTTGATTTTGATGCAAAATTTGAGTTTTAAGGTCATATTGATTGAAAAACTTGTTTTTGAAAGATCTGGGTTGTATTCATGTGTTTTTGAAAAACTTTTAGTCTCATACTCAATATTTCATTCATGAAATATTGTGCTTTGAGGAGTTTCTGCATAAAATTGCTCTGTTTTTCAAAAATTTGAGTTTTCCAGAATTTCGACCGATCGAAGCTGTTTCTCGACCGATCGAAATTGCGATTAAAATTTTTGGTTTGATTCTGTCTGACTCGATTGGTATTCGATCGATACTCGATCGATCGAAACTGAAAAATTATCAATTTTTGGAGTTTTTGACCAAATTTTTTTTATGCATCGTTTATGTTTAGGATTCATATGAGTTGCATTGTTTTCTGTGTCCATCTTACAGTTTTGCAATCATATCTCTCATTGTTTTCACACATAACATGCATACACTTTGCTAAATTGGGTACTCAACTTGTTTTAAAAATTGATTGATTAATTTTTGAGTCCTTTGTACATTTTAGTATATGCTATTTTTCTTGATGTGTGAACTACAGAAAATATTTTTCTTCAGAGATATGATGGATAATCAATGTGCAAATATTTTCTCTACTCATGCAACTGTTTATGGGTCACATAGTGTCAAGTATGCATTTATTGAAAGAGAGAATATTTTTCTTCATGTGTATCCTCAACTCATTTTTTTTAGGTTTGTGTGTTTTTATTTATCCCCACCTCCTAAATTTTTCCCAAAAACTATTTTTCCCAAAACTTGTTTTGTTTTTCCTATTTTTATAGGGGGAGAAAAGTTTTTTTTGGTCTTTGTTATTCTTAGGGGAAGTTGTTGCTCTTTATAGGGGGAGTTATCTCTTTTTTTCTATAGAGCTAACTTGTTTTATGTTCCCTTGGTTCTCTTTTTTCTCTCATGTTTACTCTTTGTTTAAGTTGTTTTTTGTCAATACGTGACAAAAAGGGGGAGAAATAGATGAAATGTTGGGAAACCTGTTTGTCTTGTTTAGGGGGAGATGAAATTGTTTTTAAAAGGGGAAGAATATAAAAACTTTTTGATGTATCTAACTTAGGGGGAGAGTTAGTTTACTTTTGTTTTTATATTGTGCTTCATTTTGTTTATATGTCTTTCTTTCCACACATGCGGTGATGTGTTTGTTGAGTGTTTCAGGAAAGACAGGTGCATTCTGATCAAGACCTTCTACCTCTTCTTGGCAACTTCTAGGTTAAGAGTCTTAGATTGGGATTTGTGATGTAATTGGGCATTTTATTGTATTGGGTTGTTCTTGTATTTTAACATTTCATTTTGTATGAAAGTTTTGTCACGAATTGCCAAAGGGGGAGATTGTTAGGTTCTAAAAGTTTAGAACAATTGGCAAATCGTGAGCACACAAGAACATGTAAGCTGCAGAAAGAAGAATTCAGAATCTGCCTAGTTCGATCGATCGAAAGACAGGCTCGATCGATCGAGAATCGTATCTGCAGAATTTTAATTAAGCCCAAACAGCAGTTCTAGCCCATTAAGGATTAGGGTTTCAGATCTACTTCTCCCACTATATAAAGGAAACCCTAAGCATGTTTTCTACAAGACTTTTTAGAGAGAGAAGAGTGTGCCTCTTTTGTATTTAGGGTTTTGTTCCTAAAACCCCTCTTATTACTTCTATCGGTGTTGTTCCTTGAAGAATCTCAAGATCCGGTATTGCTGAAGTTGCTGCCTTCTCTAGTCATCAAAGGAGCTGATGATCTAAACCTTCAAGGGTGGTCTTGGAGTCACAAATAGGAGAGTTTGTGTTGCTAAACCTTTGAGTGGAGTCTCAAAGTCACAAACGGTGGTGTTTGTGTTTTGCAAAGGTCAAAGAAAGAAGGAGTCCGTGGATCTCGGAGCTGTCACGTGGTCGTGGTAGTAAGTTTCCTACACTTGGGTAGCAACAAGATGTTAGTGGTCTAAGTCTTGTGGTGTAAACTTCAATTCTTTCATAGTGGATTCAGTTTACCTTGAGGATAGCTAGGTCAAATCCTCCCCAGGTTTTTACCGGTGTGGTTTCTTGGGTCATCAGATCTTTGTGTTGTTTATTTTCCGCTGCTTTGTTGTTTTTGATTATTTGTGTTAACCTAGTTTTAATTAAATTACCTAAGTTAATCACTTGGCTAATTCACTAGGTTAATCTGTTGGGTTTAAGGGGTCTAAACGAACTGACAGTATTTTTAACAGTTACATAGGGGAGAAGGATCCCTCCAAACTAGTTTGGAGACAAATTATTGGAGCATTACACAAACTTTTTCCATAAAAAAATAAAGCATACAATTAAGTGGATTAAAGCCTTTTCTACTTTACTTTGAAATTTTTTTTTTAAAAAATTACATTTGATTATGTATGTTTTTAAAAAAGTAAAAGATAGAAAACATTTGATTATGTGTACATGATGTAACATTCTAAGACCACATTGGCACACTTCACTAATAAATATGGGTTGATAATTGATAAAATAAAATAAAATAAGTGTTGAAAAATGATGGTAAGTAATTTTAAAGGATGTGACGTTAAATATGTGCAACGTAATCTATATATATATATATATATATATATATTAAAAACCGAAGCCTCTGAAGCTTCCATAATTTTCCACATCATCATTTTAATTTATAATTTTTTTTAATTTTTAAAACTAAATAGTGAGAGAGTCCTAACAATAGTCTCGCTCCCTCTTTTTCCCTCATCATTTTAATTTATAAAAAATTTTAATTTGTGAAACTAAATAGTGAGAAAGTCCTAATAGGAGTCTCTCTTTTTTTTCCTTAATTCTAATAGGAGTCTCTCTTTTTTTTTTTTTCACGTAAGTCTTTTTTTTTTAACCTAAAGTGAGCCCTTAAAAAAAAAAAAGCTAAGGTGAGGTCTAATTTAAAAAAAAAAATTTATTTTTTTTAATCCTAATTATAACGTAAGTCTTTCAAAAAGTTAAAATTTTCAGTTTTATATTATATATAAATATATATATATATATATATATATATATATATAAAATCGAAACCTCTGAAACTCCCACAATTTTCCACATCATCATTTTAATTTATAATTTTTTTAATTTTTAAAACTAAATAGTGAAAGAGTCCTAACAGGAGTCTCTCTCTCTTTTTTTCTCATCATTTTAATTTATAAAAAATTTTAATTTGTTAAACTAAATAGTGAGAGAGTCCTAATAGGAGTCGCTCTCTTTTTTCCTTAATCCTAGTAGGAGTCTCTTTTTTTTTCACGTGAGTCTTTTTTTTTAACCTAAAGTGAGCCCTTAAAAAAAAAAAACTAACGTGAGGTCTAATTTAAAAAAAAAAAATTATTTTTTAATCCTAATTCTAATGTAAGTCTTTCAAAAAGTTAAAATTTTCAGTTTTATATTATATATAGATAATAACAATAATGTGGCAAGCTCTAAAAATACGGAATGCAATTTATAGATCTATTATCAAGATAACATAGATTAGATTGGTAGTGGATAGTAGATATAATTGCAGTTGAATATCATGTAAAGTTATTACCATAGAATAGCCCACATCGAAATGTGTTATATGAAACCAATGATATGAAAGAAAAAGAATTTTTCTAAATCATTATATTGAAGTAATTAGTTATTTTCATTCATTTTCAAATTATACATTTTTAAAATTTAAGGTATATACATTTAAGTAAAATAAGTACTTTTAATTTTTATTTAATTATCATGTGCATCGTACGGGCTAGCGACTAGTTTCAATAATGATCATATGTAAAAATTCTAATTTACACCTATATTATTTTTTAATATAGGTAAAAATTCAATATTTATTTTTTAATTTGTAAAAATTTAATGTGGCATATTGGTATTGATATATCAATACCAATATGCCACATTAAATTTTTACAAATTAAAAAATAAATATTAATATATTGGATTATATAATAATAATAATAATAATAATAATAATAATAATAATAATTATTATTATTATTATTATTATTATTATTATTATGTGAAAATATATGGTTGCGTCAAGTGTTCTAGCACATTCTTCTTAAGCCAAATTCATAGAATTTAGAATTGGGTTGTATGATACGTATTAGGAAATATTTAACAACTATTTCATTTCATGCTCAGATTATCTTAAAACTTATAGCATATATTATATTTTCAATAGTTTTTATATTATGTAATGCTACAACTACAAATTATTTTATAATATTTTTACAAACTGTTGTTGCGGCCAAATTTTTATTGATTTTCATCTAAGCCCATAAATAACACCACTTTTTTATTTATCAGTAATCACTCACTATATCAACAATTTGTAAAAAAAATTTGTAAAGAAATTTTCATTTCTATCATTTTCCTTTAATATTTATTGAATATCAAGAATTTGTATCTCGGCATGGTTACATGTACAATTTTTTTTAATTAATTTACATTTATAAACAATTATTGAGGCTGCTTCAACACAGCTGGAAAGCCCAGTAAGAAGTTTTAACTTTTAACATTAAATTTTAAATGATACCATTGACTAAGTCAAGTTACAATTATAAAGTATACTTGTAAATCGTAATCACTTATATACTTTAAATACACCTAATAAATATTCAAGGTGCAAATTAACATCCCATAAAAAAAAAAGTGCAAATTTTAACATAATCTTAGTTTGTACATGAAATCAAAATGGCTTTTATAAACTTCTCGTAGAAAAATGGACAATTGTTCTCAGTTCAAAGGGGTCTTCCTTCACAATTGGTTGTATGCCACTTTGGGTGGATTTTTCAAAACTTAAAACGGACCAATCAGTTTTTGGCAACCCACATGCAGGATGGCAAAGCCATCATCATAGACAATAACGAAAGATGGCTTAATGGTTTTTCTAGAAATAAAAGCACCACGTTAAGCATCATAGCAAAATTGTGAAAGTTATGTGATGGCCTCAACATGGCAATGGAATCCACAATCCACAAGCTTTTCACAGAAGTAGATGCCCAATTGGTTATCTCTCCCCGAGAGAGACTCTAACCTACGGTTGTGAATGAGTCAAGTCGAGCTAAGTTTTAAAAGTTTAGATTTGTTTATTTTATTTTATTTTGAACATAAGTCAAGCTTAAACTCATTACTAAACAAGATTATATGTTTAAATTTGGACATTTTTTTGTCATACAAGTCTGAATATTCATGAGCTACTTAATTAATTTATTCTTTTCTTTTTTCATATAGAATAAGAGCATGACAAAAATAAATATGAAATAAAATTACCCTTCACAAATCTATGAATTAATTTTTATCACAAATAGGCTATTTATAATACCAATGAACTTCAAATAATAATTTAATGTCATATAAACATATTTATAAGTATATACAATTAAATCTCAAGTCTATATAAGTATATTTTTTAAACAAATATAAATATAATATATAGCTAAATTGAGCTTCATGTTCACAAAATTATATTCACAAACGCATTATTATGTTTGACTTTGAATGTTTAAATTGTCGAGCCTAAACTTGGACTTGGGCTAAGTTTGACTCGTTTGCTAAACAAATGAATATTAATAAGCATTTTTCTTGAGCTAGTTTTTTTTTTTTTTTTTTTTTTTTTTTTTTTAAAGAAACACTCACACATATATAAGGGTGAGAGAATAAGGTTCTAACACAAAAATACACATCAAGCTTCATTAAAAAATCATGATATCTTTTAAGAGAGAGTGTACATAACAAGTTATATTATACATAACACATTCTTGAGCAAAGCTTGAATTGTTCACATAAACATCTTAATTGGTTCATTTATTTATAGCTTTGCTCTAACCTCATTGTGGACTTTCACGAATCACGTGCTAACGTTAATAACAGTAGGGCACTCATGGCACAATTGGAGATCTTTCAGCTTTGATCACTTACATTTGGAAGTCATATGATCAGACTAATGTTCCTTGTACATATTGTAGTCAAACTCTCCGAGTAGTTTTCAAGATAACTTAACTCAGGCTTGGGTGGCATGTTAACTCTTTGATGTTTAGTTTTTTGTTTAACGCTCTCAATTTCCACCGAAAAGAAAATACTTGAATAGACAAGCTTTACCAATTCCAACAATCTAATTTCTTCTGTGCAAGAAAAAAAGAAAAAGAAAAAAGAAAAAGATTAGGGGTGGCAAACTCGGGGGTTTAAGATATATCATAAATTTGAAATACAAGTATTGCTAACTAGAACTCAAGGTCAGCTCCGGTATTTATTAAAGCCACATAGGCAATTGCCTAAACCTTGATCTAAATAGACAAAAATCTCATTGTTTTTTTTTTTTTTTTGTTAAGACTATAAATAAACAAAACTGTTTATGAGCGGTTTATTTTGGCTTGAGGAAAATATTTGTTTATGTTTTTTTTGTTTAGAAAACAAACCAAACTCATGTCTAAATTTCGGCTCGACTATTAAACAAGTTAAGCTCAAATATAAAAGTGTTTTCATAAATAAATTAGTGAACATAAAACTCAATTTTAAAAAATATATTATAATATTATAGTTTTATACGTATACTTGTCTAAAAATAATACTTATATAAATAATAATACTTCTATAGATTGGCAGTGGCAACGGAGGACAGCCTCTCGACCTCCCCAAAACTACATAAATATACTAATATATTATATTAAAGATAATTTTCTCCCCCACGAAAGATAAATGTAAAATCAAAAGTTGCTTTTCCTTATTATTTATATTAGAAAGCTTGTACCCTGTTTTGACATTCTGAAATCAAAAATCAAGAGAACACGAAAATTAAGAAAAATTCTAATTTCACCCGAAATGCAAAATAATGCCAAGGAAAAACTCAAACCTCCCCACTTAGCTAGATTTAGTAAAACCAAGTGAAATCCGGAAATTTGGGAGCATGATCTGAAGATTAACCTTTGACCAAGTTTTACTTACTTTGACTGCTTCATTCTCAAAATCCGACCGTTCAATTGTGCCACTATTTTTCGTCAATATCAATATTTGACCACATTATTTCAATCAAATGGTGGGTTCATGAATCGAAGACTGCCTGAAAATCATTAGCAATAAACATTAATCTCTACACTTGTAACTCAAATAACTCTGACTACCTTGACTGCAAGATATATCCAACCATTGGATTTCAATGATTTTTCACCCACATGAATTATCTTCCCATAACCTTCAGATACAATAGTGTGTTTCCCAATAACAGGCTAAACGGACGAGACATCATTCAACCGAGCCAGAACTAGGGTTTAATTCATGATGTAAAACTTCTAACCTCTGACTTTTCTAGTATGATTTTTTCCCATGTTTGCCGTCAAGGGAACGTTGTAGTGCATCTTTTGCTAGAAGGGCAATTATTTCACCTAATTTACTTGTTTGGATGAAAGATGTGCCACCAAACATATTCATTATGTTGTTCAAGTTAATTTGCCCTCTTCAGGGGCGGCTTCACATGGAGTTTAGGGTGGTCACAGGACCACCCCGACCCAAGATAAAAATTATTATGTATAAATTTTAAAAATTTATGATTTTTTTTACCTTAAAAAAATTGTGATCACCTTAAATTTTTTTAGGCCCAACATAATTAAACTTTGGCAATAAACTTGGTTGTAAACTAAGGCTACAACTCCATTCAATATTGTGGGTTCCAGCTAGATCAACTGGTAAAGTCTTTGATGATTGAATAAGAGATCTAGGGTTCAATCCCCGCCTATACAAAAAACTGATTGGTGTCTTGGTCTGATGATAAAGAATTATCATCAAGAGCGGACGCCATAGATTGAAACTTTCACTCAAAAAAAAAAAAAAAAACTCCATTCAATATTTTTTTATTAGATGTGAATTTTGACAAATCCACCGTTTAATTACATTTTTTTTTCTTTTTTATCCTCCATACTTGCAAAATTTCAAGAAAATCAAAGATCAATAGTTATGTCATCAATCAAATGTTGAAAGTTCAAGTTTTTGTAGTTTAAAATTATGCATATAAAATAAATTTATGGATTAAATAGTAAATAATATTCGATTAGCATGAAATTTGACATGTGTTTTAAGAACATAGAGAATATGTAATTTCCACCGTTTAATTACATTTTTTTTTCTTTTTTATCCTCCATACTTGCAAAATTTCAAGAAAATCAAAGATCAATAGTTATGTCATCAATCAAATGTTTAAAGTTCAAGTTTTTGTAGTTTAAAATTATGCATATAAAATAAATTTATGGATTAAATAGTAAATAATATTCGATTAGCATGAAATTTGACATGTGTTTTAAGAACATAGAGAATATGTAATTTCAACCGTTTAATTACATTTTTTTTCTTTTTTATCCTCCATACTTGCAAAATTTCAAGAAAATCAAAGATCAATAGTTATGTCATCAATCAAATGTTTAAAGTTCAAGTTTTTGTAGTTTAAAATTATGCATATAAAATAAATTTATGGATTAAATAGTAAATAATATTCGATTGGCATGAAATTTGACATGTGTTTTAAAAACATAGAGAATATGTAATTTAACGGTTAGATTTTCAAAATATGTAACAATATTAATTTTTTTAGTGAGATTTGTAGCCTCAGGCTACAATTAAGTTTGTAGCCAAATTTTGTTCTTAAACTTTGGTCCTCTTAACAATATGTTAGTTCCTTACCGAGAAAAAGAAAAAGTCCAATTTTTTTTTTTTATTTAACTAAAATTTTGAAAGATATGTTACTTGCAATATTAATAATGAAACTATCATATAACGATTCAAAATAAAAAAATTCGTAGAAAAAAATTGTAAGATTTTATGCGTTTGCGTATGTGTGTGTTTTTTAGTTAATATATGAAATTATCTTTTTTTTTTTTTTTTTAGATTTTGTATAATTTAAGATTTTTAATGACTATCCTAAAAAAATTCCTAAAACCGCCACTGGTCTTCTTTGATTAAAATGAAACTGATGTCTTTCTTCAAAAGAAAAATTCATTTTCTTTTTAATCAGGCTTTACCAAGGAAGTCAATATCGTACCGGACGCTGTACCGGTTTGGCCACCGGTACGATATATTTCGGGTACCAGTCAATACCGGTGTACCGTTTCGGGTTTACCGCTATTTTTTATATTTAATACACACACACACACACACACACACACACACACACACACACACACACAAAATCTTTATTTACCATAAAACATTATCTCCTGTTTACAATAAAACATTACTTCAATTGTTCATTGTATACAAAGAAAAAAAAAACACAATATAAAAAACAAATATTTAATTGTTCATTGCATACAAAGAAAACAAATAATACAAATAATTAAGTTAACACAAACTACATAGGATCATCTACTCCCATCCATCAAAATGATCTACTTCAGGACCATAATATATATGAGTATTACTATCCTGCCCTTAAAAAATTGCCACAATTACAAAAAAAAAAAAAAAAAAAAAAAAAAAAAAAAAAAACATAGCATTTTGTGTTCCGGTCCGGTACGGCCGGTACGAGGCCGGTACGACCGGAATTCGCCGGTATGGCCGGTACGAGGCCGGTACGGCCGGTATTTTTTCCGGTACGAAATAGGGGGGGTACTTGTATACCGGTACGAGGCCGGTACGGTATGTACCGGCCGGTACGGTACGGTATCAGCTTCCCTGGGCTTTACACGAGGGTGAAGGTCCGCCCCATTCTTTTAAGGAAAATTCCATGCCATCATGTTTCGATTTCTATTTGTTATATCTCGCTATTGAATTTTGGCCGGCCTTACGCGTCACGCAAGTTGATGTTCTGTTAATGAAGAGCGATTAAAAAAAAAAAAATCGTTTCCATAAAAAAAAAAAATTTGATAATTTGTTATACGATTCCCTTATATCAGTTGAGGATATAAGAATTGAATATTACTTTATTTTTTATGCGACAATGTCGAAGGTTGTGAGCTCATGATTCACGTAGTCCAGGTGTCCCCTCTACTGACTGAGTGATTAGCCAAAACTAAAGCGACATCATGTACAATGAAATGTAAAATAATGGAAAAGTGAATGGGAAATGAAGACTAGAAAAATAAACTTGAATAGGCAAAACTAAAAGGGTAAGAGCATTTACATCAGTTCTTCCATTTTACACGTCCATTTTTATACTAAAAATCTACTTTTTCTATTTTACAAGTCTACTTTTACAAAACACCCACATCAGTTCATCTATTCTATCCCCTCTTTTAATTAAATAATCAATTTTCTCAAATTATTTATTATTTCTCTCCTCTCAATACACGCGCGTCTCTCTCTCTCTCTCTACCCGTTTCTGTTTTCTTGCTCCCTCTCTATACTCGTCTCTCTCCCTCTCTTTACCCATTCTGATTTTTTTCTCTCTCTCCCATCTCTACCCAATCAGCACATCTCCAGTCAAGACCCAATCTACTCCGACCCACAAGCACCGATCAAATCCGAGCCCCACGAGCTCCGATCCACTCCGATCAAGCACCGATTCGCTCCGATCAAGCACCGATCCACTCCGATCCGCAACAGAAGATTCGGCGGCAGCAACGACAGAAGATCCGGCGGCATCAACGACGGCAGATCCGGCGATAGCAACGGCAAATCCGACGGGTTTGGATTGTTTTTGAGTTGGGCTTTCCGATGGATTTTGGTGGATTTTAGTTTTTCTTGATTTTGAGTTGGGTTTTCTGATGTTTTGGTTTGATTTTCTGTTGATTTTGGGTTGATTTTGTGGTGGATTATCAATTGTTGAAATGGGTTGGAGTGGTGGTGATTGGGTTGCAATGGTGGCTGGGCGGTGCTGGGTTGGTGGTGGGGTGGTTCTCCTCTTTTCTTCTTATTCTTCATTTTTCTTCTACTGATGGATCGGTGTGGCGTTGGGAAAGAGAGGGAGTCTAACCAGTGAGAGAAAAAAATAATAAATTATTATTATACAAGACTACAGTAACCGTGTATACTTACACGGTTAGTATACACGGTTACTGTAGCAACCTGGAAAAATTTGGAAGATGAACAGTATTATAGAAGAATTGATGTGGATGAATTTTGAGCAAAAATGTGTAAAATGATGCACTTTTTGTATTATAGAGGGACTGATGTAATTGCTCTAAGTGAATGGGAAATGAAGACTAGGAAAATAAACTTGGATAAGCAAAACCAAAAGGGTTACAGATGAGACGAGATAAAGAAAGCAAAACAGAGGGCATCACGTGGGTAGGCTTGGCCATTGACTAGTACTGCCTATCACTTTTGCTTTATCATCCCGCTACCGCGATGTGCTGAGAATCTGAATTCTGAACGCATCATAGAAATTATTGTTTTCGTCGAGTTCTCGAAGAGGAGAGACGATAATCCATTGTACTCTACAAGCCTGTAAAGATAAAAATTTTACGTATTTGAAAAGAAAAAATAACTGAAGTCCAGACTACACACTAATGTTTAGAAGTGCTTGAATATTTAATGAGTCATATATCAAAAACATATTAATTTTACGTGTGATACATACAAATATTAAGAAACTTCTTCTCAATATATGTGTGTGTGTGTGTGTATATATATATTAAGAAACTTGGTGCAAACACAAATTAATAAAATCAAAATAATTAAACTATTTTAAAACACAAAGAAATAGAGTATATTCTTAACTAAAATATCTTAATAATTATTTAATAAATGCTTCAAAAAAATTAAATGATAAGACTGTAGCTACTTGTTGTAAAGAGAAGATAGTTAATTGACAGAACCATGGTACGTTTCTAAAACTCAACTATAATTATTGTAGGATTAAGGGCCCAAATACATATATTGATCCTTGGGCCTTGGCCTAAAGTGTGAGTGGTCCGAGGACGAACGAATGGTAATGAATGGTTCAGATTTGAAACTTGAATAATCGAGGTACAAATGAGAAGGTGGTCCGAGGAGTAATATCTCCTCGGATATGATATATTCAGCCTAAATATGTATTCCAACAATCAGGGTAACCTTCCGACGAGCCCTAGTGACAGGGACGTGCATCATAGACATACGAGAAGGAGGGGAATCCAAAAATATCATGAGGAAAAGCTGCTATCACTGCATTAAATGCACTGCAACTACTATTCTGGCCTTATTTATGTGGAGAAAACCCCTAAACAGTGCTGCTTTGGCTACCCCAACTCATAGAAAACCAAAGAGGGTGTCTAATGGGACGGGCACTCAAATGAGGGCTCAGATGATTAACAAGTGCAAGATCAGGATGGTCCAAGAGAAACTATATAATGTGCATGAACCCTTCATTAGGGAAGGGGGGGGGGGGGAATAGAAAAATAATATTGTAGTAATCAAAATAGTACTTGTATTCAATTATTATTGATTTATATAAAAAAAAGACATCCTCGGATAAGCGAATTTATTCAATTCTATTCTCCTCGTCCTCGTTCAATTATCTTTCAAATCCATACTAGCTGTTGTCCAGCTCATTAGGGCCTAGTTCTTTGACCCATTCTCTACAAATTTGATAGGCCAAAAACGTATTGACCCCTTGTGATGAATTAACTAATTAATTAGTCAAGTAAATTAATTAGGTTCAATTACATGCAAACGCGTGGTAGCACAAACAAATCACCAAATAACTAAAGTATGCAGCGAAAAATAAAAGAAACTATGATTTGTTTACGAATGGGGAAAACTTACACGACAAAAACTCCACCGGGTGATTTTAAGGTCACCACTCCCGAAATTCCACTATTATCACAACAAGCGGTTACAAGAAAAGGAATCCTAGTACTTTATACCAACCTACAGTTGAACCCTTACCTCACAATACACAATTAGACTTGTTCTGTACTGACAATTTCTCCTTTTGATGCACGGCTCCCAAGTACGTAACTAACTAATTGTGCGCGGATCTTAGTACGCGACTTCAATCACCAATTAGAGAAGTATGTTAGCTGCAAAGTTCTTCAGTTCATCACATGATGAAGATCTAAAATATGCTTGGTCACAAAACCCTATGGTGCACATACACAACAACTTCTTTACAAGAGATGAACTAGGGTAAAACTTTGTCTTCGGTCACAATTTGCTTAAACAGACTTTGCTCAATGCTTGTGCAACTTATGAACACTTTGACGGCCCTTAAAATAATCCTTTTATATGTCTAGGGTTAGAAGAGAGGAAGGCCCAATGACATATTTACGGATCCCAAGAAAACAGAATAGAGAATCTGATTTTCTTAAATCTCGACAGATAGGAGCTGTCGAGCAACTGTCAAGCAGGTGTCGAGCACACGGGCTAGAACAACTTACTGAAGCTCGATAGATATAGCTGTCGAGATAGCTGTCAACCTTTAATGAATCTGCACTATTCAGCTTGTTTCTTGGACAGACTTGAATGGCTTTACACTCTTGAAACAGGTTTCTTGAAGTATCAAACATCTTAAATCTACCCAATTACAAGAAAAGTGTGTTTTGTCAAAGGATTAGCATAAAAGAATGACATATGTTCTTAACAAGTGAAACACATATGTCCTAACAATCTCCCCCTTTGGCAATCCGTGACAAAACCACAACAAATAAATGAACATATAAGAGAAGTCATAAATCACTTAACTCATACTCACTTGTTGAATACAATAAAATCTATCCTAACACAAACTCTTGAAAAACTTTGCAAGAAGAGAGTTTATGACAAGTAGACTTTGATAACCTGTATTTCTGAAACACTTAAACAAAACTAATCAAGGCATCTTAGTATGAAACAGAAATAATAGATTGCATATACGTAATAAGAAGCATGTGCATAAAGAGAGAAAAGAAACAACACATATAGAGGTAGGTGAAGAAAACATACATCAACATATAAAGAAAGTAAGTACAATGTATGACAAAGGTACATAAGTAATGTATCTAAAATAGAAAGAAAAGCTAAGATATATTAAATTTTCTCTACAGCCCTTAAAATATCAACACTCTCCCCCTAACAAAAAATCCTATACTAACTCTCCCCCTAAGTATGACTACTCTCATCACAAAACTACTTTCCCTTTTTGTCACGAGTGACAAAGGGAAGAGTGTCAAGTAGACATCTCATCGGTAGAGCTAGCATCTCCATCATCATCATCATTAGAAGCATCATCTTCATCACCATCATCGTCAGCCTCAGACTTAGAAGCCACTAGAGGAGGTGGAGGAGAAGCCTCAGAAGTAAAGCCACCTATGACCGCCTGCCGCCATGCAATACGACCGAGATACAACTCTGTAGAGAGCATATCGAGGCGAGCATCCATGTGCTGAACCTGCACCATGATGTCTCCTAGTGTCACATCGTCCATAGAGGAGGAGGGAGCGGATGTGGATGGTGCAGATCGAGATGGAGCCGAACGGGAGGGAGGAGCAGCTGACCCAATCTGTCGTGACCTAAACTGCGCCTTGCTACGTTTAACGGTAACGACGTCTATGGCACACATAACAGAAAAATGGTCGGACGAGGGAAAAGTAATGGAAAAATGTCTCAAAATCTGCGTGATAGCTGAAGGGAAAATGAGCTTATCATGGGTAGCCATATCCCTATAGACATCTAGAATGGAGAAAATAAAATGAGAAGGAAAGTCAATAATGAGGTGCTCTAAAAGTGACAACAAAAATCGAGCACGAGGCTCTGTGATAGAGTTATAGTGAGAGAGAGGATGCAAAAAAAAAGTCATCACCATGTTTAAGAACTTGGGACCTTTAGCAAAAGGCCTACATGATGTGAACTAACGCTTACCCTAGTCAGAAGGGCGCTCACAGAAGGCAGAAATCATCTCGTCTTTGGACACAGTCCTCAGATGTTCACAACCGGGGTAGTCAGGATGCGCTACCCTCGGAACATGAAACACATCGGAAGCCAACTCTGGTGTGACCACAATGCGCGTACCTCGAACGCGAGTGTGAAAGAGAGGTAAAGAAAAATCAAATTTGTGCATGTTGGAGTAAAACTCCTGAATAAGCACGGATGGACATGTGACCGGGATGTCCCACAGTGACTTCCAACCCCTATTGTAAATGATAGTGGGTAGGTCAGTGTCGGAGAAGTCCGACAAGATAACTCGGTGTTCCGAATGAACATCTCGTTTAGAAAAGTTCTCCGAGAAGTCCTTACGGGCATCCTCTTCACGGAACCGAACAGAGGAAGGGGCAGGATCAGTTGAGGTAGATGCCCTGGAACGAAGAGGGTTCTGAGATGGAATGGATTTACGTTTAGGTGCCATAGACACTAATAACAAAAACGAAAAGAGAGGGAGAAGAGGAGACAATCAGAAGAGCTCTAAAACAGTTCAAATATAACAAGTATATTGAAAATAGAGTACGTATACATGGGAAATGCATGAACATGTGACATGCAATAGAAATTGCATCATGGGCTCAGCCCAATCCAATCCTACCAGCACACAAATTGTTCAACACACAACTAAATGCATGGAAATACAGTTATAATGCACATGAAATGCAATGCATGAAGTTAATGAGATCAAATCTTCAAAACCCATCCCAAAAATTTCACAAAAACTTCAATAATTTTGAAAAACCCCAAAATTTTCAAAAACCCAAACCTTAGGTTTCAAAACATGAAATGCATGAAGATGAAGGAGATTAGAGGCTTGCCAAGTGAAGAAAATCCTTGAAAACACTTGAAAATCACTTAGGTAGAGGTTTGGAGTGAGAGAAAGTGAAATGGGAAGTGAAAAACCAAGATATCGAGAGAGAGATCGAGAGAAATGAATCGCAGATCGCACAGAAGGAATATATAGGCCTTTAGTAAATCTCGATAGATAGAGGTGTTGAGACATGTGTCGAGGTAGGTATCAAGATTTTGGCCATCGACAGATGCAGGTATCGAGCATGTGTTGAGGAACACACCTTCAAAGCAAGAATAGAAGCTCGATCGATCTACCAGGTGTTGAGGAGGTATTGATGGTCCAGAAACTTTCTCGATCGATCCACCAGGTGTCAAGAAGCTGTCGAGATTGCGATAAGAAAAAGCTAAGAAACTCGACAGACAGCTAGGTATCGAGGAGGTGTCGAGGAGCTATCAAGCTAGCTTTTAGAAGGAGTTTTTCGAGAAGAGAAAAACACAGACATGAATGCAATCAAACTTGCAACTCAACCAATGATCCAATCAACATTTTGAACTCTCAAAATCATCTCTCAACAACAATTTTAAGCACATGGATCTCACACACACACACACACACTAAACATGTTTAACCAATTTTATATTTTAAAAATAAGTCAAGACAGTTTAGTGAGCATTCATTAGCATATGTAAAACTTGTGATGGCCAAATCACATTGTACCTGCACATGCATCAAGAGTAGCAAAGAATATTGCGTGTTGTGTGTGAAAAATATCGTAAGATTGCAAATGTGTATGCATGTTATGACGATTTGAGATATGTGAAAATCACTTTAACTCACGCACAATCATAACTGTTTGATGGGGACTATCACCTTTGAGGTACATCCTATAACTCCCACATCTCCTAGAAAACACGTTTGCAATCATTTTTAAAAGCATTTTGATCTTTTTGCTTTCTAATTTTACTTTGCACATTTTTCTTTTAAGCATAACATGCATGGGCATATGAAAAAAAGAAAATAAAAACCCAATAATGTGAAGGTTTTGATATTGCACTTTTGCTATGCCGAAACATACAGATGTCATTGACATTGCACTTTTACTATGCCGAAGCATACATATGTCATTTCATGAGTGGCGGGTAACAGTGGTGAGATGGTTATTAATGCCTTGCTCTTAGAATTTTCTAGTCCTACCCGTCAGAAAGAGTGATATGAGTGTTAAATACAAGAGATCACTTAACCTTACTTATCACAAACACGAGCTACAAAGCTTACTTGCTTAGTTGTGCATAAAGATGCTCATCTAAGCTACAAATGATACAAAGTTTAGAAAACTTTATTTCAATGGCCATCCAAGGTACACAAGTACCAATGTATACAAAACACACACTGTTTTTGTATTTTTCAATTTTTTTTATTTATTTTGAAAAAAAAATAAAATAAAGCAAAACTTAAAAATAAACAAACAAAAAACATGTTAAGCAAAGCAAAGCAAAGTAACAAAAACTAGACTGACTCAAAACTTAAAGACACACAAGTTATGCAAAAACAAAAATACGACGAGAGAGAAGAAAGTGATAGAATCACTTGGAACCCTTTTCCTTCCAAATTTTGGAAGAACATTTCCTTTGATTGAACCCTTGAACCGGCGGTGAGGAGGAAGAATTAAAGCCGTTCAAGTTAGAGAGAAACACAAGGGCTTTGAGAAGATCTCCAAGTGGAGTAAAAGAGGATTGAAGCTGATTTTGACTTCCAGATGCTATCATGCCGTTGCTCTGTTGAGTGGCCAACCACTTATAGCAATTTGGTCGAGTGTGACCGGCAATACCAAAATGATGACAGAGATGCTGCTTCTTCTGTTTAGGCTTTTGAGAGTTAGCCTTCTTAGTCGTAGGGTGTTTAACATCTTTCTTATCTTGTTTAGGAGGTGCTCCTAAAATGGATTTACCATTGTCTAAGTTTTCACTAGCTAATTCATTTTTAACAATGTTATTCTCAATTTCATCATTATTAGCAGGAGGAACAAAGATAGTAGTACTAGTAGAAGCAACATTAGATGAAGAAAAACCATACCCCAAACCTGTTCGATTTGAAGAGAATTTTTGAATGCTGAGCATCTCGTCAAACTTTGCACTTGAAGTCCTTTCCAATTGAGCTCTGACTTAAAACAACTTTGCTTCAAGCTTCTTGATCTTTTCAGTCAAGAAATTGTTCTCAAACCTTAGTGCTCCAATAGTTTGATTTGCTTCATCAAACTTTGTGGAAAGTTCTTCACGATCAAGTTCCACATCACTGAGCTTTTTGGTGGCCAGCCTATAAAGTTTCTCGTGTTTCTCAGAAAAAGCTTGTATAGTTTCTCATAGGCTGTTTGGATGTCATCTTGATCATCCATCTTCTCAAACTTGAACTCCACCAATTCTTCTTCTTCATCCACATCTTCAACACTCCCCTCAGTAGGATTAACAGTGGCAGTGAAGGCATTCAAGATTCCGTCATTCTCATTGTCGAAATCATCCTCAGGCTCAATATCACTCAACGGAGTAGCAAGTGCCTTGCTCTTCCTAATGCTCTTGGGATATGTGGGACACTTTCGCTTCATATGACCGAAGCCTTGGCACCCAAAGCACTTAGGTCCTGCGGGAACAGTGTATTGACCGCCATCTCTAGCATCCTTCTTCCCTTTATCTTGGCTTTTGAACTGAGAAGAACTAGATTCCCTACGGTCCTTTTCGAAGCCCTTACCATTTGCATTCTTCATGAACTTCTTGAATTATCTTGTAATGTAAGACTTCATCTTAAAATCCTCACCATCTGGAGATTCATCAGTTTCACTATTCTTGGCCTTCAATGCCATGCTCTTGCCCTTACCAGACTTGCCAATTCTTGCTAAACCTAGCTCGTAGGTCTGTAGATTTCTAACCAACTCTGTCAGAGGAGTTTTATTGATATCTTTTGATTCCTCTATCGCTGTGATCTTGGCATGAAATCGCTCAAGTAGAGATTGAGCACCTTCCTCACAATCTTGAGTTCAGGAATGGTTTCCCTAAGATTAAAGGCTAAGTTCACTATGTCCTTAAGTTTGACATAGAACTCATCAAACGACTCATCCTCCTCCATCTTTATTTCTTCAAAACTTGTAATGAGCCTCTGAAGTTTTGAATCCTTGACAGCCTTAGTTCCCTCATAGGTTGTCTGGAGGATGGTTCATGCTTACTTAGCAGTTTCAGTGGAGGATATCTTTTTGAACTCCTCATTGGTGACTGCACTAAATAAAGCATTCAATGCTCTGCTGTTGAAGTTTTCTGCCTTGATCTTTACATTATCCCAATCGGCCGGCGCTTCCTTCGGCTTGGTCCAGCCAATCTCTACAGCTTGCCACACTTTCTCATCTAAAGACTACAACAAAGCTCTCATGCATACCTTCCAGTATGCATAGTTAGTGCCATTAAATAAAGGAGGTATAATTAATGACTGTCCTCTATCCATGACAAACAGGGGTCAATGGATCTCACAGCAAAGATGAACCTAATCAGAGTGTACCTGCTCTGATACCACTTGATAGGCCAAAAACATATTGACCCCTTGTGATGAATTAACCAATTAATTAGTCAAGTGAATTAATTAGGTTCAATTACATGCAAAAGCATATGTTCTTAACAAGTGAAACACATATGTCTTGAAATAGGTTTCGTGAATTATCAAACACATCTTAAATCTACCTAATTACAAGTGAAGTGCGTTTTGTCAAAATATTAGCCAATTACATAGAAGAATGCCATATGTTCTTAACAAGTGAAACACATATGTCTTAACAAAATTTATTGTACTGGGCTCATTGGGCTAAGATCCACCCCTTTGGTTTGGTCTGCAAAATCGCGCCCCTACAATTATATATTATTTTTTATATGATATATTATAAATTAAATTGTTTAATATTGCCTCAAATTGCTAATTAAATAGTTTGAGTTTGGGTTTTCTTGATGTAGAAGGAAAAGATTCTCTTTGGTATTGAAGACAAGGATTCTCCTTGACATAGAAAGAAAAATATACATTATTGAATAAGTAATGAATATTCCTTATCTATTAAGGAATACGTTTTAGAGCCTTATAAATAAATATTGTTGTAAAAGATTTGGTGGCTTTTACCAAGTTTCTTCCCACATGAGGAGAGGGGAAAAACTCCTAGAATAACATGAGTGGATTTCTTTGAAGAGTAGTTGGTAGATTATTTTAGTTGAAAGATTACCCATAGTTTTGTGTTGAAAGTTTGTTTCTTTTGTGAGTCCGAGAAAGATATAGGGTGTATTAGGGCTTTCGGGTCGTGAGTTTATGTTAGTATCGTCCATAGTGGATATTTTGGTGTGAGGCAAAAAGGATGTGAGTATGTGAGGCAATAATAATTTCTCTGGAAGAATGTGAGGCAATTCAAAAAGCACAATAATGTGAGTATGTGATGTCCAACAAGAAAGTGTGATATCCAATAATAATTTCTTGAGAAAAAGCCAAAAAGGATGTGATGAATAGCAATAATGTTATGATCGCGTGTGATATGAAGCAATAATGTTCTGACAATTCACCTTAGGACAATTAGCACAGTAAATCATGTGAATTCTCTACCGACGCAAGAAGACAAGTGATCTTTACAAGCACGTACTATGGCTCCTTCAAAGTCTCTCAGACTATATAGATAATGATGTTCTGACAATTCACCTTAGGACAATTAGCACAGTAAATCATGTGAATTCTCTACCGACGCAAGAAGACCAGTGATCTTTACAAGCACGTACTATGGCTCCTTCAAAGTCTCTCAGACTATATAGATAATGAAAATTCTGTAAAACCTTATCAATAATTTGAATACCTGAGAGATTGGATACCACAAAAATCATTATCATTTTTGAAACACAAGTGAGATAAGCATGTACATGTTCTTCCAATAAAATTGTAATATCATATTCCATGAATGCAAGCAAAAAATGTCCAACAAATTTATCATCCTCAAAATATTTTAATACATCTCTTTTGAGAATGTCAAACTCAATAACGTACTCAATCTTATCCAGAAGATCAAAAAAAGTTAGTTCCATTTAATTGTTCAAATTTACTTAATTGTTGATGCATAGTACTAACTATGATTAACTCAACAAAAATTTTCATAAATTAATTTAAAATTTTAATTAAGATCCAAGTATCTTATTCGAAGATAAAAGATTTATGATTTTATCATTTGAGTTAATTAGAACCGATGATAACAACAATCATCAGTGAGCATATACCATAAATTCAAATCTTATTGTATCCATTAAATAAATAAATAAAAATCTAAAGGGTCCCAAAATAATTTCCAGTAATTAATGGTAAAGTTATAAACTGTTGTGGAAGCTCCATATTATGTACTCTGAACTCGAATTCATAACAAATTGTTACCTGTTTTATTCGAGTTAGGGTTGACAAGTGCTTGTGAGGATCAATCCGTACAACACAGGGTTAACATGTCATATCTTATTTTAAAACTTGTTTATGATTTATTTTTAGAACAAACTTGTTTATGATTTAAATAAAAATAAAAAATAAAAACACCTAAACTAAGAAAAAGAAAAGCCAACTCTAGAACCTTTCATCTTTTCTCTACCTTTACCACTAGAGTAAGCTTGAACCCTGCCAACGGGTTTAAACAACAACAACAACAAAAATGACGATTGCAAATTTTGACTTTAAAGTGTAAAATTTAAAGACCATCAAACTTTAAAGGTGTAGTTTTCATTTAACTTTTATTTTTTTATATATTGATTATAGATTATTTTCTTAATTAATTAATTATTTTGCTTCATTTAATTTTATTTTGCATATTTTTATTTTTTAAATTAAAGCAACTATTTTTTAATCATTTCTTCAATGCAAGACATCTTTTTTTCTGATAGGCCAAGAACGTATTGACTCATTGTGATGAATTAATTGATTAATTAGCCAAGTTTATTAATTAATCAAATTAACATGCAAAGCGCGTGATAACTGATAACACAAATAAATCACCAATTAACTAAGTATGCAGCGGAAAATAAATTGACATGGTGATTTGTTTATGAATGGGGAAAACATATACGGCAAAAACCCCATCGGATGATTTTAAGGTCACCACTCCCGAGAATCTACTATTATCACAATAAGCGGTTATGAGTAAAGGAATCCTAGTACCTCATATCAACCTATAGTTGAACCCTTACCTCAATACCCAATTGGACTTGTTCTGTAGTGACAATCTCTCCTTTTCAATGCATTGCTCGCAATACATGATTAGCCAATTGTGCGGATTCTAGTACGCGACTTGAATCACTAACTTGAAAAGGATGCTGGCTGCAAAGTTCTTCAATTCATCCAGACGATGAAGATCATGAAGTTGTTTGGTCATAAAACCCTACGGTGTACAAACACAGCAGCTTCTTCAAGAACTAGGGCAAACTAGGTTCCCGGTCACACTCTTCTTCACACTTGTGAAATTTTGTCTTGTGCAACTTGTGTCACCTTTTACAACCCTTAAAATAATCTTTATATATGTTTGTGGTTGTGAGAAAAGAAAGCCTAAACACATACTCATGAATTGGATGAAAAACAATCCTGAAAAACTGAACTTCGTAAACCTCGATAGAGAGCCATCTATCAAGCTAGCTGTCGAGCCTCGGGCTAAAGCAGCTCTCTTTAAATCTCGATAGATGCTAGTTGTTGGGCTAGCTGTCGAGCTTTAATGAACAACACTTTCTGACTTAATTCTTGGACAGACTTGTATGGCTTTAACACTTGAACTTGAAACAAGGTTTCTTGAAGTATCAAACACATCCTAGATCTACCCAATCACAAGAAAAGTGCGTTTTGTCAAAAGATTAGCCAATTACATAAAATAATGACATATGTTTCTAACATGTAAAACACATATGTCCTAACATTTTCAAACGAAAAAGGCAATCCTAATTGAATTCTCTGAACCTAGCTAGCTGTCGAGCTTTAGTGAACAACACTTTCTACCTTGATTCTTGGACAGACTTGCATGGCTTTAACACTTGAACTTGAAACAAGGTTTCTTGAAGCATCAAACACATCCTAGATTTACCCAATTACAAGTAAAGTGCGTTTTGTTAAAGAATTAGTCAATTACATAAAATAGTAACATATGTTCCTAACATATAAAACACATATGTCCTAACATTTTCAAACAAAAAAGACAATCCTAATTGAATTCTCTGAACCCAGCTACCACCATCGGCTAAATTTGGACCAAGGAGGTATTGTAGCCGGTACAATTACTCCACTCTCCAATCACAATTTTTTTTTAAAAATTTTTTATCAATTTTACTTTTTAAATTTAATTTTTTACTCTTTATATTTAAGGTTTGAAATTAAAAATTACATTTTTCAACCTTTGATAGTTATTACATCAAGTGCAATATCTTAAATATTGAATTGTCCCTCGTCTCAATCCCCGTTGGCCAACCTGGCTCAATGATATGAAAGTATATGACGCAATGTTACTGGCGAAATGATGACGTAATATAATGATTTAAGAGATATTTATAGCAGTTGTCTTATTTATATATCCTTATGCATGGGCTTAATTTGATCGCTGTGAGAAGTGAGAACCATTCATATCCTTTCATCGCATCGTTTATTGATAGTTTGCATTCACACAGAGAGTCATTCTTTCAGCCTGCATGTGCCAAACAATTAATAATTGAGGTAACTTCCATAACATTTCCTATTTGAATTCCTTTGTCAATCTATTTATTTATTTTCGCGTTATTAATCTTACCAAAATCATATCTCTTTATCCTAAATCTTCAATGCCAGCACCATCCAACAATTATTCACTGAATTTTCTGTCAATATTTTATTAACGGACAATAACATGTCTATCATAAACTTGATAATAGTTGTGAAGCATGTTGTAGTTCAAGTACTAATATTTCCCGATGTTTTCAACCGAAATTTCAAGGTTCAAAATCTACCTACTCCAATTGCTAAATTATTAAAAAAAGAAAAAGAAAAACTTCAACTTTCATTTTTAATTAAACTTGACCATTATTATTAGTTTCTGAAAATTTCAATTAATATAGGCCTTGCGTTCACTAACTGCATTCTCATTTGCGAGCATTTTTTTTTTCGTAGTGCCTGTCTTTTTCTTCCAGGTTGAAATGTTGACACATGTGTCCTATTCCTTATCTAGGTTAGATGAAGTTTTACTGCTACTTGCCTCCGTATTCAATTATTTGAAAACACAATTTTTCATGACACAGACTCAACAAATTTTACAATATCTTTCTATCATACACATAAAATAGTAAATTGTGACTAGCACAATATCATTTTCACTAAGATTTACCATTCTTATCATTTTTATTGTACACCAATATCTCAACTTGTCGCGTGAATACTTGAAAAAAAAAATTATAAAATTTATTGTGGTAGGAACCTAAACTTATTCCTTACTGGAATGCTAAGGTGTAATATGAGCTTTTGCCACACATGTCAATATATTAGATGCTCAATAAAAAAATCGAAGACTCAACTATTTTATGCAATAATTTTATCAAAACTTCAAAGAGAAATTTATTGAACAACAATATATTTCAAAAAGGAATTGACTTGAGTCCAGTGCACAAGATCATGATACATGACCAAAAGTGAGCATATGTTATAATCCTGATGGGTCCAATGCTTCGGAGCATTGGACCCAATTTTTGCCCTTCCAGAAAACTAATTTCACCTCTTCAATATATTTCATAATTATTAAAATTCAATAAAACATTAAAAATTTTATTGTATCAACAAAAATTATATTAGGAAGTAGATGCTATATGTATGGATATGTCAAAAAAGCTACCTTTTTTTTTACTTACTAAGAGGGAAGAATTCAATATAAACAGTTCACTTATTTAACCAAATTGGCAATGAAATTAAATGATTTTAAGTACCTAAATTATTTGTTCTATGAATTATAGTTTTTTTGAAAAAGCTAAACTTGGAATCCTTCATTCAAATAGTCATCAAGTTATAATATTTGCAAATCTTTTATACAATCTGTTTTATAGGACAATGTCGTTTGATGATTAAATATAGAGTGAGAATAGTTCTTCAAACATCTGTGCAGATTAATAGTAGTACCATTTATAGTGGTGGCTTTAGGAAATTTTTCTAAAATAGCCACTAAAAAACTTAAATTATACAAATGTTTAACAAAAAGAAAACCTAAATATATCAAATATCACAAATACATGAAATTTTACACTTTTACTAATAGAATGAAAAGGAATAAAGAGATTGATGAGAGATAAAATGAGAATTGAAAATGTTGAGATAAGAGTAAGATAGTCTAAAATAATGATAGAAAAGAGAAAAATGGAGAGAGAGAGAGAGAGAGAGAGAGAGAGAGAGAGAGAGAGAGAGAGACATATGACACCTTCTGCGATTGCAAGCCAAATGCTATAATATCTCTCTTTGTACCTTTTTTTAGGAAAAATGAAATTAAATACATTTTTATGGAATGGTTTGAATGATTTATGAATTTTATTGAATAAGGTTTTATTTGTTTTTGTTTTTTTTTTTTTTTTTTTGAATGGGCTTTGTTAGGTTCTAAGGATTAGGATCTAATGTATTTAGAACTTCAATTTGTATGTTGGCAAACCATGATCAAAACAATGTTTAGTCATGTGTTAGACTTGCTCAAAGTATGGGATTTAATGTAAAGTTGGAATTGAGTTTTTATGCAGAATTACTATTAACTTTCTGTCAGACTCGATCGATCGAGAATTAGACTCGATCGATCGAAAATCGGGCAGATCGTTTTTCTGCAGAAAATTCCAACTCAGCCTAAGTCCATTTAATGTATAGGGTTTTATGTTTTGCCCTAAGTATATAAGGGAAAACCCTAGCCACGTTTTTAGTGTTCTGAATGCTGTGTTTGTGAATCTCATTGTGAGATCTAGAGGTGTTTACCTTCACATACACTTAGGGTTTACAAACTTGAGATTCATGTCAAGAGTTGTGTAGATCAATACAGTTGCAGAATCAAAAGAGCACAAAGATATACAAGTAGGTGCGCTTGTGGATTTGCTGAAGAATTCAAGAAAGAAGGAGTCCGTGGATCTCGGAGCTATCATGGGGTCATGGTAGTAAGTTTCCTACACTTGGGTAGCAATAAGATGTTAGTGGTCTAAGTCTTATTGTGTAAACTTCGATTCTTTCATAGTGGATTCAGTTTACCTTGAGGATAGCTAGGTTAAATCCTCCCCAGGTTTTTACCGGTGTGGTTTCCTGGGTCATCATATCTTTGTGTTATTTATTTTCCGCTGCTTTGTTGTTTTTGCTTATTTGTGTTAACCTAGTTTTAATTAAATTACCTAAGTTAATCACTTGGCTAATTCACTAGGTTAATCTGTTGGGTTTAAGGGGTCTAAACGATCTGACAAGTGGTATCAGAGCGGGTAGCTTTTGTTTTTGATCTTTTGATCTTTTAGCTGATCCTTGACACCTGTTGTCATGGAACACGGACACTCTCTTGTTGTTCCACCTCACTTTGATGGAAACAACTATGCTTATTGGAAAGTAAGGATGAAAGCATTCCTAAAATCCATTGATGAGAGAGTTTGGAATTCCGTTGAATACAGATGGGAGAAGCCCACTACTCCTGTAAGTGAGTGGCAAACTTCTCAAAAGGAGGCAGCCGCTTTTAATAGCAAAGCTATGAATGCTATTTTTAATGCTGTTTCCATGGAGGAATTTAAGAGAATCTCTAATGTTGAGGTTGCTCATACTGCTTGGAATATCCTCCAGACTGTACATGAAGGCACAAAGGCAGTTAAGATAAACAAATTGCAGCAATTAACTACTAGATTTGAAAGCATTAGAATGAATGATGATGAATCTTTTGATGAATTCTATGCTAAATTGAATGATATTGTTAATTCTGCTTATAATTTGGGTGAAATCTATGATCAACCTAAAATTGTTAGGAAGATTCTTAGATCTTTGACTGAGGACTTTAGACCCAAAGTGACTGCCATCATTGAGAGAAAGGATGTGGACTCCATCCCTGTTGAAGAACTTGTAGGATCCCTTCAGTCCTATGAGTTAGACCTCCCTAAGACTAACAAATCCAAATCAATGGCTCTTAAGTCTGTTGATGATGTTGAGGATGGTGGATTTGATGATGAACTCTCTGCTACAGAGATTGCCTATCTTGCCAAGAACTTTAGAAACTTTCTTAGGAACAATAACAGAAGGGCAAGAGGCAAGAACACTGTTGAACCTAGAAATTTTAGGAAGAATGATCCCACTAAGGTTAATAACACTGAAAAACCTAAGGAGAAAGTAGGTCAATCTTCTAATAATTCTTTGGGACAACAATGTTATGGTTGTCAAGGGTATGGTCATTTAAAATCTGAATGTCCTACATACTTGAGGTCTAAGGGTAAAGCTATGACTGTAACCCTTAGTGATGATGAAGTTTCCGACAATGAATCCGCTAGTGATGAGGATGGAAACTTCATTACTTTCACTGCTACCATTGTAGTTAATGAAAGCATGTCTGTTGAAGAGAACCCTTCTGATGGGGAACTCTCTGAGGATGCAGATTTACAGGAAGCCTACAATAAACTTTGCAAAGTTGCTGCAAAGGATGCCATTAATGTTGAGTTAGGCTTGAAGAAAATTGCATCTCTTGAACTTGAAAAGAAAAATTTACTTGTGAAATTGTTTGATGCAAATGAGCTTTTGAATAATGTGAAAACTGAAAACATGCTTTTACTGGATAAAGTTAAAAGTTTGGAACTTGATTTATCTGTTGCTAGAGAACAAACTAATAGGACTGCAAGCTCCAAACTTGATCACATGCTGAGTATTCAAAAGTCTCCTTCTGATAAAAATGGTTTAGGTTATGAGGAAAGTATTTCTGTGCTTGAACCTTCTTCCACTAAATTTGTTCCTTCTTCTGAACCTCCTAAGAGTGAGATTGTCAAACCCTTGGTGAGTGAACCTGTCAAACCTATAAATGTTACTCCACCTAGGAAGATTAGGGTTGATTTTCAAGCTTCTCATTCTAGAGCTTCTACTTCTACTAAGGGCAAATTGCATGATAAGCCTGCATGGGTTTGTCATTTTTGTGGAAAACCTGGACACATTCGTCCAAATTGTTTTAAATTGCAAGCTGCGAAGCGAGCAAATAAAACTAAAGTACCTGTGCCTCAAGCACATGATCCTATGGTACTTATTGGTGAATTGGTAAAGGCATTGAACCTTTATTCCAATCCTGGAGTTGCTTAGAATTCTAATATGAATCATAACTCCAATGCAAGAGTTGCATCTAAAAAGTTTTGGATGCAAAAGGCTCAATCTAATTGAGTCTGTCTGACATGGTCCTTGTGCTTCATTGCTCTATCTTTTGTGACCTCTGTTTCTAGAATTTGCATTGCATTACATTCATGCATTTCATTCTAGGATGTGTGTTTCTTTTATAATAAAAAAAAAAAAAAAATTTGCACAATGTGTTTTTGCTTTTTTTTCTCTGAATCTGAAGACAAGGTTGGCCAATCAAATATTGCATATCATGTGAATGTACCTTGTTTAGCTTTGATGCACTTATTACTATTGCACTTTACTAGCTAAAGTCTTGTTATGCATGTTGTGTGGGAAGATGCTATATTTGTTGATCACATGTTCTTGATCTTGAAGTCTTATGTCTTTGATTGTTGGACTTGAACTTATTGAGAAAGGCATAAATAACCATCTCACCACTGTTTATTAGCCAATCATGAACACCTTAGTGCATATCGTAAGATTTTGTGCTCGAGAAAATGTAGCACATGCACAAAAAGAAAATAAGGTGTAGCCTCTATTAAAACTGGTGTGTACATTATTGGGCTATAATAATTTCACAAATTCAAATAAAACTGGTGTGTACATTATCCCGGATTTTATTAAGTTTCTAATCATTTAATTTGAATATTAATTATGAGGCAAATCAAGAAACTTACATGATTGCAAGCTTTTATTCTAGGAGATGTGGGAGTTATAGGATGTAACTCTTTAAGTAAAAGTCTTTTTCAAATTCATGTGATGGATTTTGTAGAAATTGTGATTGATTAATATTATGTATATCACCTCACATGTTTCTCAAGCTTATGCTAGTTGCACACACTACACAAGTTATTCTTTGCTAAACTGTGTACATGTTATTGTGTGTTTTTTTTTTTGTCTGACCAACCAAGGTTGAGAATTTCGGGAAATTGATACAGAACATGTTTGCTTGTTTGTTTTTTTTGGGGGGTATATTGAAAGAAATTTTCTGTTTTGAGAAATCTGGGTTGAATACATGTGTTTTTGGAAAACATCTCATCTCATACTCATGCATTTTATTTATAAAATCTAATGCTTTGAGGAGTTTTTGATCTAAAATGTTTGGTTTTTCAAAACTGTGATTTTTCCAGAATTTCGATCGATCGAAACTGATTTTCGACCGATCAAAAATGTTTTAAAAATACTCAGAAAATTCTTTGGTTAGCTCGATCGGTCCAAGCTTGTTTTGGATCAATCGAAGGTGTTTTCGATCGATCGAATGTAATTTTCGATCGATCGAAAATCGGGATGATAGACTTTCAAAAAGGCTCTTTCTCACGTGTCTTTTCACTTTTCATATCTTTTTCAAAATCTTTTTCTCCCTACCAACCGGTCAAGCCTTGTTTCTTGGAGATTTTGTCGTTTTCTTCCAATTCTTTTGCTACATCTCTCTCTCCCAAGTCTGGTAAGTCCTTTATGCCCCTACCTTTGCATTTATTTCCTAGTTTCATGCATTATTTTCATGCATTTTTGGGTATTTTCGACATTTAGGATTTTTGTCTTTTTGGGAATGTTTTTGAGTATTTCTTTCTCAAATTTTTTATGGGTTTTTGTGGGGACACCTTACCTAAGCTCTACATGTGGTTTAATTTGATTATTTTTGTGTTTTGAGGAAAATTTGAAATTCTAAGGGTTGAAATTGAGAAAATTGGGGTTTTTGTTCAATTTGATTGAAATTGATGAAATTGGCTTGTTAGATTGACTAATTTGATCATTATATTGTGTTAATTAACTATTGTGTTGATCAATTTATCAATTTGTTGTGTTTTGAAAACTTGGGTTTTTCAAATTGGCTATTTTTGATAAATATTGCTTGCTCAAGCCAATTTTGTTAATTTGGATCACAATTGAACTTGTCACTGCATTAGTACATGCATCATTTGGTGTTCATGCTCATGCATCATATAGATTTGCTGTTTTTTCTCTATATTTTTATGCTGTGCTAACTTGCAGTCTGCCCTTGGTATTTGTTTTTGCTCTTCTCTTTCTGTGTCCATTTCTTTTCCTTAGCACTATGCCTAGGAAAACTAGAGCCCATAGGACTTCTGATCCTTCTCCTTCTTTTGACACTGAGCGGTTCCCTAGTGAGTCAAACCAAGTCACCTATGAGACTCTGAACCTTAGGCGTCATATTTGGGCTGAGCGTAGGGTCTTATTAGATGAGTTGGATCCTGAGGTGCGACGTAACTTTGAGCGTCGGGGTTGGTTACCTCTTCTTGATTTTGAGCATCCTCCTCCTGCTTCTTTGATTAGAGAGTTCTATTCGAACCTCTCTATTCATGTCTACGATAACGACACCTTGGTAAAGGTGTGGTTACGTGGTGTGGAGTATCGCATTACCCCTCGGGTAGTGTTTGATGCTCTTGGAGTGCCCATTGTGGACCATCCCGTTTTTCCTTACGAGGAGTCTCCACCCCTTGATGACGTCCTGTCATACATCACTGGGTCTTCTATCCAGTGGGGTTCTGATCCTCGGATCACTTCAGCTGAGCTTTCCGAGCTTCACTATCTTTTCTTTAGGATAGCGTGTCATTCTTTGTGGCCTATTTCGCATGTCCACACCATCCCTCTTGAGTGGTGTGTGTTTTTGTATGCTCTTGTCACTGATGCGCCTATCAGTTTTTCGCATTTGTTCCTTCGTTCTTTGAACGAGGTTCATCGGTCTAGTTCTACGGCTCATGCTTTGTTTTTTCCTGTTTTTATTCATAGGATTCTCCTTTTTCTTGGTTTTGGTGAGTATCCTGCTTCTGAGCCTATTCATATTATCGCTCCTATCGGTGCTACCTTTTTGAGGCAAAGGGCTGCTCAACTTCGAGCTAGCTCTAAGCGTTCTAGGGTAGAGCCTTTCGGTGTCACTCCACCCCCTTCTTCTTCTACAGATACTCATGCAGCTGGGACGTCTTCTGATCCTGCTATTGCTGCTGCTGCTGCTGATGTTCCTCCACCGTTTGATGAGGTTTCTGACCTTCGTCAGACGCTTGATACTGTCGTGACCGTTCAGGCGGCTCATGGTCAGCTTTTGGTGGACATCCTTGATGAGCTACGTGCGTTACGAGCGGATTTGGCGAGCTCTCGTCATTTTCCTCCGCCTCCTTTTGATGATGAGTGAGTGCCCTTTGGCAATTCGTCACAAAACGAGGGAGTGCATAGTTCATTTGTATCTAGGAGATTTCGTTGTGGTGATTTACATTTTAGGGGGAGTTTTGTTTACTTGGTAGTGATACTACGGAGCTTGTGGAGTTATTAGATTGTATCTAGGTGCTTCACTATGTATTCTCATTTTTAGCTCTTGTCTAGGAGATATTTTTGTTGAGATACATTTTTATGTGTATGTTTCTTATTTCACTATGCTACTCTACTTTTTGATCTATATTGATGATGTTATTCATGATATATGTCTTTATTTTGTGTCATGTGAAATCAAGAAATTTTTATTTATATATTTCCTGTTTTTGTTCCACACATGCGTTTATGTGTTTGTTAAGTGTTACAGGAATATACAGGTTGTTTTCAGTCGAGCTGCTGTCTACTTTGCAACTGTTAGATAGTAGTCTAGGTTGAATGGTTAAGTGGCTTTTTATTGTAATGGGCTATTTCAATTTGTAACTTTGAGCTTTTTGTTAAGTCTGTGTTTTGTCACGGATTGCCAAAGGGGGAGTTTGTTAGGTTCTAAGGATTAGGATCTAATGTATTTAGAACTTCAATTTGTATGTTAGCAAACCATGATCAAAATAATGTTTAGTCGTGTGTTAGACTTGCTCAAAGTATGGGATTTAATGTAAAGTTGGATTCGAGTTTTTATGCAGAATTACTATTAACTTTCTGTCAGACTCGATCGATCGAGAATTAGACTCGATCGATCGAAAATCGGGCAGATCGTTTTTCAGCAGAAAATTCCAACTCAGCCTAAGTCCATTTAATGTATAGGGTTTTATGTTTTGCCCTAAGTATATAAGGGAAAACCCTAGCCACGTTTTTAGTGTTCTGAATGTTGTGTTTGTGAATCTCATTATGAGATCTAGAGGTGTTTACCTTCACATACACTTAGGGTTTAAAAACTTGAGATTCATGTCAAGAGTTGTGTAGATCAATACAGTTGCAGAATCAAAAGAGCACAAAGATATACAAGCAGGTGCGCTTGTGGATTTGCTGAAGAATTCAAGAAAGAAGGAGTCTGTGGATCTCGGAGCTATCATGGGGTCATGGTAGTAAGTTTCCTACACTTGGGTAGCAATAAGATGTTAGTGGTCTAAGTCTTATTGTGTAAACTTCGATTCTTTCATAGTGGATTCAGTTTACCTTGAGGATAGCTAGGTTAAATCCTCCCCAGGTTTTTACCGGTGTGGTTTCCTGGGTCATCATATCTTTGTGTTATTTATTTTCCGCTGCTTTGTTGTTTTTGCTTATTTGTGTTAACCTAGTTTTAATTAAATTACCTAAGTTAATCACTTGGCTAATTCACTAGGTTAATCTGTTGGGTTTAAGGGGTCTAAACGATCTGACAGGCTTCTTGTTGAATAACTTGTTAATTTGTTGTTGTTTGGGTTATTTTTGCTATTATTTGGACTAATTTTTATTATTATTGTTAATTGGCTTTTTATTTTTTATTTTTTGTTTAAGGGGTTAAAGATTATGTTTGGGACTTGGGAGGCCAAGACTTTTTTTGAGTAATACTACATCCACATAATTTTAATGACAATTTTGCAATAACTTTTGGGTGACAAGCTATTATTAATAAATAAAAAAATGATATTAGAAGTTAGCCCATGTTATAACCAATAACAGCTTACTACCTATAATTAGTTGTGAAACTATTGTGGAGGTAGCATTACCCTTATTTTAATTAAACCCAAAATTCTTGAAATTCTGAAGTGAAGGTGTTCGATAAGAGCATTTTTTTTTAGGATGGACAAAACATGTTACTTTAGAGAGTGTGTGTGTGTGTATATATATATATATATATAACAATTACTTTTGGTTTACATTGTAAACTAAACAATGTAGAGCATCCACACCAATCCTTCTATAATCTTCTAAAATGCAAAAAGTTACACAATTTACACCATTTGAGCAAAAATACACCCACATCAGTGGGTGTAAAGATGTGCAAATATGCACCTATGAACAGTAACCGTGTATATATACACGGTTATTGTTGTGATTATGAGGCGGTAGAACCAGCCAAGTAGTAGAACAAAGCAGTATGAGGCGGTAAGTGTTGTAATTATGAGGCGGTAGAACCAGCCAAGTAGTATAACAAAGCAGTATATAAAAGCAGTTAGGAGGCGGTAGAACCAGCCAAGCAAAGTATTAAATAGTTAAAATATAATAAACACAAGTTGAAAGTAGTTAATACTGAAAATAGATTATAACACTTACAGCAGTAGTAGTCACTGGTTTACAACAATAGTTTAACAGTACAAGGCTTGGGGACTAGTTCTAGTTACAAGCTTTGCAAATAGGGTAACAGTAGAGAAATAGGAATCCTAGAGAGGAAAGAGCTCTAAGGAGAGTCTGAAGTTCTCCGTTCTAAGCCTCAATGGGTTCTGAGCTCAACATAAGGGACAGCGCCCCTTAAATAGGCAAAAATTTTCAGAATGAACAGTAACCATGAATAGTGAACAGTGAACAGTGAACAGTATCATGAACAGTACCATGAACAGTAAATTTCACACTTTTCTCATTTTTTGCAGCAGAATCCGTAGAAGCATGTGCTGACCAAATTTATCCATTTGTGCTGAATAATTTTTCAGAAATCCAAAGCAGTATCAATTGGGAACAGGCAGCATATTTGGTGGGGAACAAGCAGCGCAACTTTTAAGGAAAACATTGTATTATTGTGGCCATTGTGCAGGCCAGACAAATAGGAGAATCACATGGGAAATAGGTAGAATACCTCAGCGGAATCATCAGGGGTATCAGCTTTAACATTTTGGCCGTTGTGCAGGCCAGACAAACAAGAGAATCAAATTCAATCTTCAGGATTGTCTTCTTCATCATGACCAAATAATTCCTAATTGTAATGGTAATATGGGTCTTTTGAAACAGATGCTTCAGAGGACCGTTCATCATCTGAACCATCATCACTTACCTTCTCCTTCGAAATTAACTTGAGGAGGGCATACAGAGCATCAGGGTCCTTGCTAATTCCATCCAGAGGGGAACCCTTCTTTTTAGGTTTAACAAAGGATTTAGCAGTTGAAACAGATGTAGAAGCACGTGCATTGGCCAGATCTGCCTTCTGCACTGGGGAATTAATCTTAATACCGGGTAAAGCATTTGGGGATGAGAAATCCCTAGTAACATTGTTAACAACAGATTGTGTGTGTGGAAACTTATCCCACCATTTGACAAACCATCGGCGTCTGAGAACATCTCCATCCTTCTCATATTGCCACTTTAGGATCCAAGGAACTTTATATCTCTTAATGAAATGAAGCAAAGGAGGGAATTTAGCACCATAGGAATCAACCTTGAACGTTTTTGAGAAATTTTCAAAAGAAACCTTTAATTGATCTGGAAATATATCAGGAATAGAACCAAACTGGGTCCACCATCAGTCGAACCAAAGAGGCAAAGTGGAACTAAACTCTTTATCAAAGTTAACAAACCATGAATGACTATTGTTTTCATTCTGGTGAAACATGAATCTGAACCAAGCAATGACATAATCATGATAGGAGTATGGAACATTGCACTTGGGTAACAACACATAGTACTATAGATAAATTATCTATAGTACTATGTGCAGACACGGACAAGTATATATACACGGTTACAGTTCAATTAATGTTACCATCTTTTCTAATGTTCTCAATCTTTCTTGGCAGGGAAAAACCTGTATTAATATAGAAACCACTAATAAGTGGATTACAGGTACTTGTGCCACTAATCAGTGGAATCTCATGACTTCTTCGGCAGAGAGGAAGAACAAGGGGAAAGCACCTGCACAGGGCTATCCTCAAGACAAAAGGCTCTCAGCGGGACGACCTTTTGTAATGCATGAAGGTGTATCTTCTAGGGTAAAACCTAGCAGATCGACATCCCTTCAGGAATTTGTCCCGGCAGAGGTGACATATTCCAGTGGTGATATGGTTATTGCTTTACAAGAAGTTTTGTCCAGAACTTTGCAGTTTCATAACGGAGTTTATAGTGAACTACCAAACTCTGTTAAATTTATTCTTGATAACCTTCAAGCTGCCTTTGTTCAAAAACACAAAAACCTCTTCAAGAAAACCCTCCAGGCACTTGAGATCCATCTTGTTAACCTTACTGCTCAAAATGAAGTTTATACTGACCATTATGCCAACCTTGTTTCAGAAAATAAGGCCTCAAAAACCACCTTCTTGATTACCCAAATGTTAAAGATGAACCCAATGAACCCTATACTAGTCAACTCTTTGGCAAAGAGGAAATCCATTCGATGGATAAAAAGACTATAATGGGCACTGATTATGCTAGATTAAGTCTTAAGACTCAATCTTTATTAAGAAGTGCTGTTGCCAACTTGCCAACTGAAATACAATATAGTATTTTGGAAAGCAAGGCTATGTTTGGGTCTTTTGACCTATGGTACAAATATTTCAAGAAACTTGTTACAGCTACTATTCCTGATCCTGATGAATTAGATGATGGTGATAATGTCTTTATCCAGCTAGACTGGGAAGAGCACTTCGGGAGCAGTCTCAGAGTGTATGAGAAGAAGCATCCGTTTCCAGGTCTCTTGATCAATTATGAAGATGGAGAGGATGAGGATGACAGGGACCCAGATTGGTTGTCCCAGATGTTTGTATATGGCTTTATCAGGTTCATTAAGCTAACAAGCCATGACCAGATTAGCCAGTTGCCGCAGATTATTCAAAATGCTGTTTCACAAATCAATAGTCCTAATGTTTCCATCAGATGCTGGAGCACCCTGCCAAAATGGGAAAAAGATAATTGGATGAATGTTCAGCCCTCTAGACATCTTGTACTTATTAATGGGTACACTCATCAAGGGCAATGGTTTGAAGGAGATTCCCGCCTATCCTTCAGAGATCCTTACGCTCTTGCTGAATGTTGGAGAAATTATTTCAATAATCAAATCCTGGAAGTCACTCATGACCTATGGAAAGATTACCATTTCATAGGAAGCACAGACAGGATTTCTGTTTTTGGTCGATCACCCTATGACACTGCTATCCGTAATTTAAGGAGAATTGGACATACAGATCCCAGGGAATTTCTTACAAGTGAAAACCCAAGGTATGAACCAATTTTATATTGCGGACTTTGCAACCAGTATGCTACCTACCATGAGCATGGTTGCGATGATGATTCTCCATGGGATCCTTATGATGGTTATCCCTCAGATGCACCTGATACCGATTAATAATTCTTGATTACTATCATTACTGTTCAAGCCCCTGTTCTCTTTTAAGAAGCTGCCAATGGTTCAGATAATGAAAGGCAACTATAGTTTGTTTAAATCCTTGAAAGATTGGTTCTGATTCCCCTGTTTGTCTGGCTTGCACAAATGGCCAAAATGCTGTGATACTCTTCCGACAAATGCGCTGCATGTTTCGTTGTTTCCCACGTGATATTCTCTTGATTATTGAGCCACCTGTTTTCCACGTGATTCCCTTATTTGTCTGGTCTTCACAACGGCCAAAATGGTAAAGCTGATATCCCTGATGATTCCGCTGAGGTATTCTACCTGTTTCCCATGTGATTCTCCTATTTTTCTGGCTTGCACAATGGCCAAAATAATACAATGTTTTCCTTAAAAGTTGCGCTGCTTGTTCCCCACCAAATATGCTGCCTGTCTCCCAATTGATACTGCTTTGGATTTCTGAAGATTTGTTCAACACAAATTGATAAATTTGGTCAGCACATGCTCCTGCGGATTCTGCTGCAAAAAATGAGAAAAATGTGAAAATTTACTGTTCATGGTACTGTTCATGATACTGTTCACTGTTCACTATTCATGGTTATTGTTCATTCCGAAAATTTTTGCCTATTTAAGGGGGGCTATCCCTTATGTTGAACATAGAACCCTTTAGAGAGAACTTCAGAGAGAATTCCTCACCTTAGGACTCCTTTCTCCTCTCTAGGATTCCCACTATTTCCCTACTACTACTTTGTTTACAAAGCTTGTAACTAGAACTAGTCTCCAAGCCTTGTACTGTTAAACTGTTGTTGTAAACCAGTGACTACTGCTGTAAGTGTTGTAATCTATTTTTAGTAATAACTACTTTCAACTTGTGTTTATTATATTTTAACTGTTTATTACTTTGATTGGCTGGTTCTACCGCCTCCTAACTGCTTTATTACATTGCTATATTATACTGCTTGGCTGGTTCTACCGCCTCATAATTATTTTGTTATATTAATTTGTTATACTTCTTAGCCGGTTCTACCGCCTTATTGCTGCTTTAAATTATTTTGTTTATCTTTACTGCTACCGCCATATTGGACAGTTCTACTTTGCTTTCATATATTGCTTATATTTGCTGACATTTACTTTATCTTGCTCCCATTATATCTTTACTGTGCTTCCACTCTGTGCTTCTCCTCTTGTCTCTTCAGCAGCTGTGCTCCCCCCTGCCTTTTGGTATCAGAGCCATCCGTTCTTTTCTGGCTGGTGATAGTGTTGTTGTGTCTTTGTAGCTTGTTTGTGTCTGCCCGAAACTTTGGTACTCCTTTGTTGTGTTCCCTTCTTACCATCGTTGGCACCACCCTAGACGTAAAGTGAATTCCCAAAACCGAACAGTAAGGCCCGTTTGAGCTAGGAGAGCGTGTAGGGCATGAGAGGTATAGGGTTGTTTAGGGTATGTGTTACGAAATGCAACGGTGTTAAGAAAAACATGATAATTGAGTGTTAAATCTAGGATAGTATGGATAAGTTGTGGAGATCCAACTCCTCTGTCAGCTCCAGGACGACTGGTTGTCCTCCTAATATTGTAAATGAAGAAGATTACACTGTTGAAGAAAATGAGATCCCAGATTTCAAAAACTGGAATATTCCAAAGGTTTCCAATAAGTCCATCTATCAGCTTAGTTGGGCTGAAAATACTGCTTTTTCTGAATATAGAGTTAGAACTGTTGAACAGACATTTTCTATCTCTAGAACACATGAAAAATGTTGCTTGTTTTCCAGAAAAAATGTTAATGAATTTCTTGCTAAAAAACTTAGTTATTTGCATATTGGTCTTGTTCAAGTTGCTGTTAAACCACTAACAAGAAAAGGTATTAATGCTTCTATCTTGATGTGTTTAAGAGATGCTAGATTTAAAAGATTTAATGATAGCATTCTTGGTATGATCACTGCTTCTCTGTATGATGGTCCTGTTTATTTTGACTGTTATCCTGATATTACTCTTGCTTTGGATGATGTTAATATTGTTAAAGCCTTGACATTAAATGTTTTGACATCTGGTTATGACATGGAAGAAGGTAGTAAGCCTTTTGCTCTTATTTATAGAATTTATTACAGACTTTTAGGTTCTCAATTGAATCCTCGTTCTGTTCATATAAGAGATCCTGCTGGTAAAACCATGTTAATTCAATGTTCAACTTCTGATGCTAAGATTCAAATCCCAAAAATGATTCAATGGGTAGATATCAATCTTCCCAAAGAATGGTTGTTGGAACGTGAATCTCCTCCTGCTAAACATGTTTTTGATGAATTGAATCTTGCTAATATTCAACAATACCTTGATGGAACTGTTAAAATAAGTTTTCATGATGACAGACCCTTGAGAATCAACGAAGAAAGGCATTCCTTTGCTGGATCTGATAGTGTTTCAAGAAGTGCTTTAAGAAGAGATCTTGATCTCAATGAATATTTGAAAAAGAATTTTGAAAAACCTGATTTGAAGCTAAAAGGAGTTTCAAGTGGTAACTCCCAAGTTAGCACTGCTTTTTATTCCACTAAACCAGAAGCTTCCTCTCCATATAGCAGAACTGCTAATGAAGAAGAAGAGGAAGACACCAGATCTGTGTCTCCATCCGGTTCTGATTTTCAAACTGTTGATAACCCTGTTTTCCAAAGTCAATTAAGAGTTTTGAAAGCTTTGAACGAAAGTTTTGAAATTGATATGGTCTCCTTGTTTAATGAATTTATTTCTGCTAAAAACAGAGATAAGAGAAAATATTACCAAAGTACTTTTGCTCAGTCTGAAAAGGATCCTGTCAAAAGGAAATGGAAAGAAAAAATGAACCAGTTGAAGAAACATATTTTGTTCTTTGATTTCCTTGAAAATTATTATGTTTCAAAAGATGAAGTTTCCCAAAAACATTTGAACGTAATAAAGAAATCAAATTTTGTCAAAGAAGATAAAATTGTTGTTAGGTCTAGCCATCCGCCTCTTGAGACAGTTCTTGTAAACTGTAAAGGGACTGATGTGAAGGCTTCCCCATTCAAAATTGCTGATGCTAATACCCCTGTTTCTAGTATTATTGAACAGAACAATTTTACTAATGAATCCTTGCATGTTATTGGTCAACAGTTTGACCGCATTGAAGAAAAAATTGCTGAAAAACCTGTTCTTCCAAAACCGGAAGTTGTTGAAAAATTAGCTGTTTCAAAACCTGAGAAACCTTTGATTGATTTGCCCAGTCAAAGAGAATTGAATTTTAAAACTTCTCAGGCAAAAACTCTTGAAATTATTGACAAAATGCTTTCTGATTTAAAGGTGAAAACTGAAGGTACTTCCACAAGTGCTGCTCGAACCATTTCAAGAAATGAAAAAGAAAATGTTTTTGAAGAAAACACAGATTCTGATTCATTGTCTTCTATTTCAGCTAAAAATATTTTTGATGATGATTTACCAGAAATTAAAAGATTTGTTGGAAAACCCATTCCTGTGTCTTTTACAAAAAACTGGTATTCAAAACCTACTCCTCCTGATATGCAGTTTGAAGAAAGATCTTTTCAAACTCAGTTTTTTGTTTCTGCTGATAAACTTTATGAATGGAATATTGATGGTTTGTCTGAACAAGAAATAATTAATAAAATGGCTCACATGTCTATGGTTGGAACTGCTTACTTGAATAATCATAATTATAGTCACTCTGAAATTGTTGAACTTCTTGTTACTGGCTTTTCTGGTGCTCTTCGTGGATGGTGGGATTTGTATCTCACAAAAGAATCTAGAGATTCTATTAAATCTGCTGTTAAAAAGAATGATGAAGGTTTCCCTATTTTTGATGAAAAATCAAAATTGTGGTATTCCTGATGGTGTTAATACTTTGATCTATACTATTCTCAAACATTTTGTTGGTACTCCGCCCAATGTTTCATCTCGAATTTCTGATTATCTAAACAATTTGAGATGTCCTACTATGTCTGATTACAGATGGTATGAAGGTGTTTTCCTTTCTAGAGTCTTGCTCCGGAAGGATTGTTACAAGCCTTATTGGAAAGAAAAGTTTATTGACGGTCTGCCTCCTATCTTTGCTCATAAGGTAAAACAAGACTTAATTGGTAAAAATGATTCCATTGATTATGATAGTTTAACTTATGGTGATATTTTAAGCACTATTAAAAGACTTGGTATCAACATGTGTAATGATGAAAAATTGTTAAAACACCAGTTAAAGAATAAGAGAAAAGCTAAATATGAAATGAGTAATTTCTGTGAACAATATGGTTTGCCCCATATTGCTTCTTCCAGGCAAAAAGGGAAAAAAACATGATAAAGCTCACAAAAATTATAACCATAAAAAATATAAAAAATACAGAACCAACTTTATTAAACCTAATGATTTTTATGCTAAGAAGAAAAATGTTTCTAAAAGATATGATAAACAGAAATCTGGTAATGGTAAATGTTTCAACTATGGAAAACCTGGTCATTTCAGCAAAGAGTGTAAGCAAAAACTTGGTAATCTGAAAAATAAGTTCAATATGTTAAACATTAATGATAATGATCAAGAAGAACTATTCCGAATCCTTGAATCAAACGTCTCATCTGATTCCTTGGAAGACGATTTTTCTTCTTCATCTGATTCTTGTTACCAATCTGATGATGATTCCTCTGGTTCACCTACTGTTAAACTTGGTTGTAGAGATTCATGTTGCAATGTTATTAAAACTGTTAATGTTCTCACCAAAAGTGAAGAAAATGAAAGCTTGTTAATCCAATTGATAAGTCAGATTCAAAATCCTGAGTTGCAAAAGGAATATCTTGATAAGTTTAAGAAAAATTTGACAAGAAATGAAAATGATAAAAGATTGAAACCAACAATAAGTTTTGAAGAAACTTTGGAAAGATTTAACAAAAAGAAATCCAAAAAATTAACTGTTAATGAACTTCAACATGAGATCAATGTTGTTAAACAAGAAATAATTGATTTAAAAAATGAATTTAAAAGCATTAAAAGTGATAACAATGATCTGAAACAAGAATTGCTTTTGTTAAAAATTGATAAAAATCTTGATAAACATCAATCTGATAATGAACAAAATGAGCTCAAAGATGGAGATGAATCCAGTCAACAGGCTCTTCTTTCTGGTAAAGGTATTGCTGATGTTATCACTGATTCTCAGATTAATCTTGTTAACAAACTGCTTCCTCCTAAATGGTTTACAAAAGTTAAAATTGTTGTTTCTCATGATTATCATTTCAATGTTATTGCTATGATTGATTCCGGTGCGGATATGAACTGTATCCAAGAAGGATTAATTCCTTCAAAATATTTTGAAAAGTCAACTGAAAGATTGGTTTCTGCTAATGGTTCTCAAATGAAAATCAAATATGAATTGAATAATGCTCATGTTTGCCATGATAATGTTTGTTTCAAGATTCCTTCTGTTCTTGTTAAAAACATGACTGATAAAGTGATACTTGGTCTCCCTTTCATTAATGCTTTGTATCCCTTTCTTGTTGAACATGATGGAATTACTACTGATCCTTTTGGACAGAAAGTAAAGTTCAAATTTGCTTCAAAAGTTGAAATTGATACTGATAATGCTTTAACTTTGATTCATGCTAAAACTAATCATCTCAACTTCCTTAAGCAAGAAGTTAGATGCAAAACAATTGTTGAACAACTCTCTGGTAAGTTGATGCATTCAGAATATTCTGACAATTACTCTGGATTTCCTAACACTTTAGGATTCATGAAAAAACAATTGCTCTTTCTGGCCTTTCAAGAAATGCTAATAAATTTTACTAACCCGTTCACAAATGTTCTTACATTAGATGTCATAATTTATCTATAGTACTATGTGTTGTTACCTTATATATAGATTACAACACTTACAGCAGTAGTCACTGGTTTACAACAACAGTTTAACAGTACAAGACTTGGAGACTAGTTCTAGTTACAAGCTTTGTAAACAAAGTAGTAGTAGGGAAATAGTGGGAATCCTAGAGAGGAGAAAGGAGTCCTAAGGTGAGGAATTCTCTCTGAAGTTCTCTCTAAAGGGTTCTGAGTTCAACATAAGGGACAGCCCCCCTTAAATAGGCACAAATTTTCGGAATGAACAGTAACCATGAATTGTGAACAGTGAACAGTATCATGAACAGTACCATGAACAGTAAATTTTCACATTTTTCTTATTTTTTGTGGCAGAATCCGTAGGAGCATGTGCTGACCAAATTTATCAGTTTGTGTTGAACAAATCTTCAGAAATCCAAAGCAGTATCAATTGGGAGACAGGCAGCATATTTGGTGGGGAACAAGCAGCGCAACTTTTAAGGAAAACATTGTATCATTTTGGCCATTGTGCAGGCCAGACAAATAGGAGAATCACATGGGAAACAGGTAGAATACCTCAGCGGAATCATCAGTGGTATCAGCTTTAACATTTTGGCCGTTGTGCAGGCCAGACAAACAAGAGAATCAAATTCAATCTTCAGGATTGTCTTCTTCATCATGACCAAACAATTCCTGATTGTAATGGTAATATGGGTCTTTTGAAACAGATGCTTCAGAGGACCGTTCATCATCTGAACCATCATCACTTACCTACTCCTTTGAAATTAACTTGAGGAGGGCATACAGAGCATCAGGGTCCTTGCGAATTCCATCCAGAGGGGAACCCTTCTTTTTAGGTTTAACAGTGGATTTAGCAGTTGAAACAGATGTAGAAGCATGTGCATTGGCCAGTTCTGCCTTCTGCACTGGGGAATTAATCTTAATACCAGGTAAAGCATTTGGGGATGAGAAATCCCTAGCAACATTGTTAACAACAGATTGTGTGTGTGGAAACTTATCCCACCATTTGACAAACCATCGGCGTCTGAGAACATCTCCATCCTTCTCATATTGCCACTTGAGGATCCAAGGAACTTTATATCTCTTAATAAAATGAAGCAAAGGAGGGAATTTAGCACCACAGGAATCAACCTTGAATGTTTTTGAGAAATTTTCAAAAGAAACCTTTAATTGATCTGGAAATATATCAGGAATAAAACCAAACTGGGTCCACCATCGGTCGAACCAAAGAGGCAAAGTGGAACTGAACTCTTTATCAAAGTTAACAAACCATGAATGACTATTGTTTTCATTCTGGTGAAGCATGAATCTGAACCAAGCAGTGACATAATCATGGTAGGAGTATGGAACATTGCACTTAGGTAACATCCTTGTGGAGGCAAGGTTGGGACCCCACATTTCTTCAGAAATAATATGGTTTAGGAAAACACTATGATAAATAATTTTACCACCAGTATTGATCTTATCCTTGATGCCTTTAATGGTGATGGAATTTTCATGGGTCAAAATATCAGCATAGTAATTAACAGTTTTGTCACTATGTTCAGGAATCCAGTGGAACTTTGGTGGAAAATAACTAGTAGCAAGTCTAAAGGGGTCATTGATAGAGGCCCTATTTGACTCAATGGAAAACAGGTTTTGGAAATATTGTTTTTTAACATACTGGGAAGTATAGGAAACTCTGGGGAAAACAGTTTTAACAGGTTGGTTAACAGCAGTTAAAGCATAAGAATCATATGATGAGGCCAAAACAGAAGAGTAATTAGGCTTAGGAATGGTACCTAAGGGGGTGAAACGGTTAACAATCTCCAATGGAGAAACAGGTTCCTTTTTAACAATTGTGTTATCAGTGGCAGGGCTCTTGTCTTTCGACCGCCTACTTGCCATTGTGACACTGTAGAAATTCACGGGTAAGGAAATCAGGGATTGAATTTTGAGAACCTTTTATATATTCATTATCAAAATCAAAAACACTTAAAATAGCTTGCCATCGGGCAAAAATATGTTTTGAAGCAATATTTTCAACATCTTTTTCAATAACATATTTAGCACTTTTGCAATCAATTCGTAACAAAAACTTTTGGTTTAACAAATCACTATGAAACTTTGAAACACATAGTACTATAGATAAAATTTCCTTTTTAATAGTACTATAATTTAACTGTGCAGTATTCCAGACTCCAGAATAGAAACGAACAAATATTGGGAGTGCTTTTAATTTCTTGCAAATGTGAATGAAACTTGTTGATTAGTAGCAATTGTGTTCCTTTATTCGATTTCAATACTTGTAAGCATTGTACTTGTGATGTTTGAGATTGGTTTTGTGGTGGGTTATTGTGTTAGAGCAAGCGGGTGGCTTGCATGGTGTTATAAGGTGGTTTAAATTCATATTGGGAATGTTTTTAATTTCTTGCAAATGTAAATGAAACTTGTTGATTAGTAACAATTGTGTTCCTTTATTTGATTTCAATACTTGTAAGCATTGTACTTGTGATGTTTGAGAGTGTTTTTATTTTAATTTTCTTTATCTAAGTAGCTTATAGACTTAGATGTTAGAATACATTATGCATGAGTTATCCTTATTTTACTAAAGTAGCATTCATCTTGTAATTGTAGTCAAACATGGATAAAAGTTGGATGACAATGGGTAAGATACTCGATGGCAGATTAAGTCATCCATATATTGAAGGGGTCAATGCATTTATTAATTTTGCAAGAACGGTTGTTAGAAATGTTTCTTATAATGTAGTTAATGTTTTTATTTTATGATTTTAATGTAGTATTGTTTTTATATTTGTGTAGATTTTTTATTGGTGGCTTTTAGGGGATTTACTTTTGATTTTACTTAAAGACATATGAGGACATCTTCCGTTATTTTTAATTATATTATGCTACATTTTTTGTATTGTTATAAAACATCTTGAGTTATTGTATGTATTGCAAACAATTATTGTATGGAAGGAGTTTGAATTTGATATTTGTTTTATTTTTTACTTGTGGAATGTATGGATCTTTTTTTATAAATGTGTTGTTGAAATAAATGTGTTATTGAAATATGAGGTTTTAATAATGTAATGACAGGTTACAAGTTAATATCAAAGCCATGAAAAAAATATAAACAGAAAATAAGTTTTAGGGACGAATTTTTTCGTCACAAATATAGCAACAATTTGATCCAAGGGTTGATATTGCATCAGATCTTAATTCGGTTTGAACAATTCCATTGGTCATCCTTAATAACACCGTAAATCTTTGCATCAAAAGAGCTGTGCAGCATCATAGGGGTGTCAATTCGGGTTAGCGTGTCGGGTTCGTGTCGTGTTGAGGTAGGGGTATTCGACTAAATTGCTCAACCCTAACCCGACCCATTTAATAATCGTGTCATGATCCTTCAACCCTAACCCAACCTGTTAATAAGGCGGGTTGACCTGACCCAACCCATTTGACACGCTTAATAAACAAGTCATGTTGAGTTGACACGAATGTAACACAACCCATTTCAACTTGCATAATATTAAATATAACATCCGTCTAGAAATAATTTTGTTTACATCCCAAAAAACAATGCATGCACTTCAAGTCTTCAACCCACATTCAAAATAATATAGTTCAACAAAAATATAACATTCATCTAGAAATAAGTTCTTTACACTTTAAAAGAAGTGCATACACTTCAACCCAAATTCAAAATAACAAAGTTTAACAAAAATAAAATAACATAGTTCAACAAAAATATAATATCGTTAGAACTCGCCAAATGCTAATTATCAGTATTGAAATAATTTGAGCAAACAGTAGACTAATCCTGATTATGACCACGATTATCATCCATAGACTCTTTGTTAATGTCCAAATTCATAACATTTTCCACAAGCTCATCCAATTTCATTTGTGCAAGTTCTATGCCAATATATACATAAATATATATATATATATATATATTAGTAGTTCTAGGGTCTGTAAAGTTTCAATTTTTAATTATATCCCTTGTAAATTTTTGTAATTACTCACTTTTCTTTTTAAATTTAAAATATATGTTGGATATAAAAGGTATTAGACAAATCTAAAATAAAAATAAATATTTATTTGTTATACGAGTTAAACGAGTTGTGTTTAGTGGATCATTTCGGGTTGACACAAATAAATTGGCGTGTCAAATGTGTCTATTGCGAGTTATGTGGGTTGACCAGTTTATGACACGTTTCTTATTGTGTTGCTTTCGGGTCGACCCGTTTATGACCCAAACCCATTAAGGCCCAACCCTGACCCGAAAAAACCCGTGTTGTGTTCGCAGGTTGGGTTGAACATTGACACCCCTACAGCATCATGTATTAATCGATGTCCAAGAAGATTTGCAAGGAACCTTTACTACCCATAAAAACTCGTATTCTTCAATAGATAAACATACACCCATGCTTCCCGATGGAACTAGGCGTAGCAAAAGGTTCATATTATATATGCCAAATCCATTTTTTGTAAAATTTTACATAAAACTTTCACCCCAAGAGCTTTTGGGGTCACATCCTTTCGATACAAAAAAAAAAATCTTAAAATTTTCTCAATGGTTTTAATAACTTTCTTGGGAAGGATAAACAAACTATACCGGTATATTTGAATTCTAAAGAAGATTGATTCAAGCAATGTAACCTAGTCATCTATATTGAATATTGTGAGAAGTTACCATATTCTCACCAAATCTAGCAAGATCTCTATCGGATCTTTGTCGTATTGAGCAATTCACCACCTCTCTTCGACGTTATCCAGTGTCAACCAAACCGCTTGCCACTCGTGAAGAGCCCTATCCACCACTCCTCTTTGGTCAACAACAGGTTGAGTTTTCTTCCACTAGATCCGACCCATGGATACCCCTATTTGTCACATGACTTTAGTAGAATTTTAATTTTGGCAATATATATCTGTATGAGAGTGTGCGGGTGAGTATTATCTTCTTTATTTAGAGGCCAATACATGTGCCATTTATGTGGCGATCATGCCTTTTTTCTTCATTTGCAATACTCGTGATCAAAAGGCCAATAAAGAAAATGCAGTCTTTTTGATAATTAAAATGTAGTCATTCTCATCTTCAACCAACATTTTGTATGGACTATAGATGATGGAGCCCTCCTAAGAAAATCCCCATCAGGAGTACCCATAAAGAATTATCCTAATTACTAAATTATATTCTGTTTAGATTTATATTACAGTATATTATTTATTTATTTATTTAATGAAATATAAGAGTGAGGCAAAAACTCATCTGATTAGGAGTCCATGTGTGAACAGTTACTTAAAATGCTATTTGGTAAATTGATGTTAATTTTGATAAACAATCACTTGAAAATCAACCATCAATGATACTCTTAATCTTTGATGGAATGAGTATAAATAAGAAACAAGCGTTAAATTGAAGATAACCCTAATCTAATCTTTGAAAAAAGCCATCAAAAAGGTTTTCTAACGCATGGACCATAGACTAGAAGAGAACTCCTTCATAAACTATTTTGCAGAAGGTTTTCGATCTTTGTAAATTACTTGAATAGTAGTAAGCCTTTGCTTATAATTTCTTGATTCTTCTGCTATTTAAATTTTTCAAAGGCTTGTGCACCTAAAATTTTTTTGAACCTAATATGACTAATCACAAAACTACCTTAATAAAGCAAGTGAACAAACATGCCTAATGGAATAGTTTAATGTCTATGCAGCAAATTTGTCACTCTCTTCTTTTAAATAACCCAGTGCCTAAAAGCACAAACATTGAAAATAGGTTCCAAGAATTTGCTACTGAAATGATAAGTGAAAAGCCATTCAGAGTGGAAGGTGATGCGAAGTACTGGCCCCCCTTACAGTAGGACGGCTTAAGTTAAATGTAGATGCTGCAATCTCCCACGAGTTTTCCACTTTGGCTGTAGTAGCTAGAGATGATAACGGAGAAGTCATTCAAGTATGGGCTAAACTTTATGAGTTGTGCTCTCCCTTACAAGCTTAGGCTGCAGCTATCCACTCTTCAAATTGCTCTTGTGAAAAAATGAGATCGAATTATTGTGGAAGGGGATGTAAAAATTTGTATCGACTCTCTAGTGCCTATGAGTTCAAAGGAAAAGCAAGTGCATTGGTCTATCTCCCCCTTCATCAGAAATAGTTTAGAAATTAGTAAGAGTTTTTTGAGTTGTAAATTTTGTTGGATTAGTAAAGACTGTAACGGTGCAGCCTATGCTTCTGCTAAGCTGGCTGGTAGTCTCAGAAGGACTTTTTCTTGTAATAAGTCCAACCTCCCTGCTGTTATTACTAATATTTGCAGGACTGATTGTTCTTCTGTTGTTCCTTAGTTTTTTTCCTTTAATGAAAGTCTAGATTATCAAATAAAAATGACAACCATCAGGGAAGAAAAAGCTGGTGGCATTTTTTTCCTCCTTTTAATCTAAACCCAATTGTTGCCAATATATTCATTTTTTATTGAATTATTTCCGAGATATGATACCTTTATATTGATGTTAAGCATCATCACTGTTTCAATGAGAGACAGTGCTTTGCAATGAATGATATAACGGTGCATTACAGTTCGAACAAATTAAATTCGTTAATTAACAGAGTTGAAACTTGAAATTCAATCAATCATTTTATGGAAAAGGAAAAAAAGGTCCGTCTTTTGTAGTTTTACTTATTTTTGGTATTTGTACAGCATTTATCAAAAGATATAATCTTTTTGAAAAATGTTAATGGATGTCCACTATCCGTTAGTAAGTCATTTTAGAAAAAATTTTATGAGAAAAAAAAACAATTAATATTGACAATTTTTTCTATTTTTTATAAAAGTATTGTCAAAACTTTCTTAAAATAGTTTGTTAATAATTGTCCTAAAGGTACCCATTAACATAACCCAATCTAATATTTTTTTAGTAACTTTTATATTGATATATTACCCAAAAAAAACTTAAAAAAGAAGAAGCTAAAAGTTAGTTTATTTCAAATAAACTAAAAATTAATATATAAAAAATTGAGAGAAAAAGCAAAAAACAAAATTTTTTAAAACATAAGTTGTTCACTTCATTTCTTTGTTTCTTTTCCCATATCGAGGTGATGTAAATACTAAGCTATGGAACACCGTTCATGCGCCGTTTGTTTCTCGTTGCTACCCATTAAATTGGTCCCACACCCACTACAATATCTCTCCGTTCCGTTTACGTCGGAACGAACCGTTCCACTTGTCCAAGACAAGTTTGTTCTTCATTACTTCATTTCTCAGAATCTCGAGTGTGTCATGTATGAGATCGTCAGCAACCAACAACATGCCAATTCTCAAATTATATCACTCCAGTTGGATCACGTCGAAATGATTCTTTTCAATTAGGATAGAATACTATATCTTTTTCTTTTTCTTTTTTTGGGTCAGCAGTCAGCCGATTGAATTACTGATCAATTGATTGATTGAAGATGGTGATATAGATACGACCAGTGCTATATCCATATCCGATCTCCAAATCGCCTATGGTCCCATGGCATTGGAATCTTAGTTAGTTGCCTTTTCCCTTTCACACAACTGAACATCTTTTGGCAAATCAGATTGCGTAATGGAGAGGCAATAATTTGCTTATGGGCATTACATATAAATAATTACTTTATGTACACAGAATTATTAATTTTTTTTTAATATTTGTTATGGTGATATATTATGATTTGTGCTAATAAAAGTTATGTTATGTTGGAACCAGGACAGCTTTGAATTTTGGAACCAGGACAGCAGGGTCAGCTTTATGGTCCGTTTGGGTTAAAGGTGAGGGAGGAGGAATAGAGTAAAATAAAGTAGATTTAGTATAAAATTAACTTATTTTTAGCCAGCTCTACTCTACTTCCCCTCCTTCCCGCTTCCATCCAAACATACTCTAATGTATTATGGGACTTTAGACGACAACGTGGCCTTTTCTTATATTTAAATATTTATTTTTGAAATATTTTTCATCCAAAATGTTTGCTATGTTTTTTTAATTACTTAAAAACAAATTTATCCAAATACCCTTTTGATACTTCAAAGACAAATATATATATATATATATATATATATTTATACTAGCCTCTAAGCACGCGCTCACGCGTGTGCTTAGAGGCTCTTCTATTTTTTGGGTATTAGTTAATAATTTTAATCTATTATAATTTGAGATTACTACATTTTTTAATCATAAAATACCTAGGAGTGTGATGAAAAAAATATTTCATCCACAAATGCATAACACTCATCACACCCCTAGGTATTTTTATACTCTACTAAATTGTGGATTCATATTCAGGATTCTATTCCTAAATAGTTACCAAACTAATGAATAGTAATACTTATTACATTTTAACTTAATGCATTCATTGTAATACTTATTCCTATGTAATAATCATTACAGTGTATCAAACGTATCCTAAATGATTGGACCAAAAAAAGAAAAAAAAAATTTCAAACCGATAATCAATGGTTGGAGCAGAAGATGGTGGAGGTCGAGTTGGCGAGGAGTAGCGGCGACGTTGGAGACAAATGACACTAACGAACCTAATAGTGATGAGTGGCTTGGTGGCTTTGGTTTGTGAGAAGAGAGAACCTGAGGGTGAGAGGGAAAGGGGCTGTTGTAGTTGTGAGAGAGAAGGAGAGTTGTGTGAAAAGAAGTGTAAAATGTTTTACACTTTATTTAGGTGTAAAATATTTTACGCTTGGAAGGGGTTATGTTATAGTTGACAAAATTTTACACCCAAACAAACATGGTATAATGTGTAAAATATTTTACATCAAAACAAATGAAGTGTTAATTGGAATATTTTTTTATTTTAATAAGAAATTGCCACATCATCTACTAACTAAATAAAATGTAGAAATTAACACTTCATTTGTTTTGATGTAAAATATTTAACACATTATACCATGTTTGTTTGGGTGTAAAATTTTGTTAACTATAACATAACCCCTTCCAAGCGTAAAATATTTTACACCTAAATAAAGTGTAAAACATTTTACACTTCTTTTCACACAACTCTCCTTCTCTCTCACAACTACAACAGCCCCTTTCCCTCTCACCCTCAGGTTCTCTCTTCTCACAAACCAAAGCCACCGAGCCACTCATCACTATTAGGTTCGTTAGTGTCATTCGTCTCCAACGTCGCCGCTACCCCTTGCCAACTCGACCTCCACCATCTTCTGCTCCAACCATTGATTATCGGTTTGAAATTTTTTTTTTCTTTTTTTGGTCCAATCATTTAGGGTACGTTTGGTATACTGTAATAATTATTACATGAGAATATGAATAAGTATTACAATGAATGCATTAAGTTAAAATGTAATAAGTATTACTATTCATTAGTTTGGTAACTATTTAGGAATAGAATCCTGAATATGAATCCACAATTTAGTAGAGTATAAAAATACCTAGGGGTGTGATGAGTGTTATGCATTTGTGGATGAAATATTTTTTTCATCACACCCGTAGGTATTTTATGATTAAAAAATGTAGTAATCTCAAATTATAATAGATTCAAATTATTAACTAATACCCAAAAAATGGAAGAGCCTCTAAGCACGCGCGTGAGCGAGTGCTTAGAGGCTAGTATTCTATAATTATCACGCACTTCTTAGATGCTATTCTATTTTTTTTTTTTTTTTTTTTTGGAAAAGGTTAATAGTTTTAATTCATTATAATTTGAGATTACTACATTTTCCAATTACAAAAAAAAAAAAAAAAAAAAAAAAAAAAAAAAAAAAACTTAAGGGTGTGATGAGTATTATGTGTGGTGAAATAATTTTTCATCACATTCCTAGGTTTTTTTGTGATTGAAAAATGTAGTAATCCTAAATTATAATAAATTTTCTAAATTAACTCTTACCCAAAAAACAGAAGAGCTTTTGAGCACCCCACTTAACGGGCTATCAAACCTACCTCTTTTTTTTTTTTTTTTTTTTTTTTCTTTAAATCTTTTTTGCTAGATAGAAACCTCTTCTAAAACCTCTTTCTTTTTTCCTCACCTTCTTAGAAAAGCAAAAGAAAAATACCTTTGATTTCAATGATTCTAATATAAAAAAAAAAAAAAAAAAACCATGTTAACATAGATTAACGTTGAATTAGAGTTGAAACTAAAAAAAGAAAAAAGAAAAAAAAAAACCCTTATTTCCATTTTTTTTAAACCCTTATCCTTATCCCATCATCCATGTATTTTTAATTTTTAATTTTTTAATGAGATTTTCCCATGTAGTTAAAAGAATTTCCAGTTATCCACCACTCTTTTTCACTTATCTAAGTAAAATTATTAATTTTAAAATCCTAAATTTTAGGTTACAAAATCTCTCCTTTTTTTTATTTTTTATTTTCCTCTTAGGCACATTCAATTCTTCTCTTTCTTTTTTCCTCACCTTCTTAGAAAAACAAAAGAAAAATACCTTTGATTTCAATGATTCTATATAAAAAAAAAAAAAAAAAAACCATGTTAACTTAGATTAACGTTGAAACTAAAAAGAAAACAAAAATAGAATAGCCCATGGCTCACAGGCTAGTATGATAAATTGAAAAGTTTTCATTGGAATTGTAGTCTTTAAGGTTCAAAGGATAAGTCTGGCAAAAAAAAAAAAAAGTTTCAGAGGATAAGAATTTGGTGTGTTAGTAAACGACAGATCAAAAAGAGAAAAATAATTTGACGAACAAAATTTTGAAAAATAAATGAATAAAAATTCTTACCTTTGATATGAAGGGCCACCATGATTTTTTGTTTATAAATGAGATTCATCTACACATGAAGGCACAAACACTAGAAGAGAAGATGTTATTGTTAAAGCGCCATCCACTGTATGTCGTTACTGGGTAGTCATCATATTTGATGTCCAACAGTGGCAAGACCTTCACCCCTTGGGTTAAAAATTAAAATGGCAACATGGATTTTTATAACGGCTTCAGTTTTTTTTTTAGGAGTTGCTATCCGTATGAACGTGGCCTTTTTCTCTTTTGCTTTTTTGATAGGATCTGAACGTGGATTTGAGGCAAGTGTTTTTTTTTTTTTTTTTTTTTAAGTTATCTATAATTTAGAATTTTTTAAAATAATTTATTTTACATTTCTAATCCACTTATTTGAACTTTCTAAATAGTTGCTTTGAAGAAGTGGGTTAGTAGAAGAGTGTTCCAATTTTGTAGGCAATGTTTTAGTGCAAGTTAGATATGTATTTTTATTGAATTATCCTTTATTTTTGTCTCTACTTAAACCTAGGAGTGTAAGGGTACTTTGGAACAAAAAAAATCCGGCCCAAACAGGTGCAGCCCCTTAAATAGTAGTATAGATAGATAGATAGATAGATATATATATATATATATATATATATATATACCCCTTTGAGATTAAATTAATTTTTCAAGTTTTTTTTTCTTTTTCAAAAATTTTCATATCAATATGATGAATATCTTTCTAGTAGAAATTTATAATTGAAACATATTTACGAATAAATTAAACACGATCTATCTATAAAAGAAAATTGTAATTTACAAGTAAAATTATTATTATTAGAATTGGGATCCTACAGGATCTACGAGAGGTCCTCATAGACTAGATCGTAGAATTGAATCGAGGATCCTAAGATTTTAATTTACGTGAAAAATAAAGTAAAAAATACCAGTAATAATGATTTGTTTTAAATAATCATTAAGTTGATCAAAGGAAAGGGGACATAATGTAACTTTCACGTCCTATTTCTAATAACTAAAAAAATATTATAAATTTTTAACAATAAAATTATCATTAAGTTGTTTGGGCTGATTTAATGGAGGGGACTAGGGTTGTATTTTTCTTGGACTCAATTAGAATTAGACTCTAATATACCTACAAAAAATATGTTTTTCCGCAAATCAGGGGCCAGGTTCCCATTGGCCCTAAAGTGGGTCCGTCGCTATCTGAAAGTGGGGTTTATTTCAATCAAAGTTTGTAATTCAAAAACCTAAACAAGTAAACATACTCTAAGAAGTAATTGGTGTTAGATTTTTTTTCGGTGATTCAAAGTACTTGGCATTAATTATACATTGTTCTGAGCTGAATCCGAGTTAATGTACTAACAGTTATCATTCTGCCTGAAGAAACTAAAGGCAAAAGCTGGTGAAAGTAGATTCTTTTAGGCAAAATGACATTATATATGGAGGTGACGCATGGAACATATATCATCATATATATATATATATGTTGCATGCATATATATATATATATATATATATATATATATGCATGCAACATTTTGTGCAAGTTGAAGTTTTCGGTATTGATTCTTGATATATTGGGTTTCTCCTTGATTTCAAAAACAGAACTTAGAATAAAGTTGCGTTTGATTACTTTATACTTTAGAGAATAAATTCTAATTAAGTAGAAGTCATTTTGGAAAGTAGTGTTTAGCATGAAAAAACCATTTTCTCTATAAATACCTCAAACTCCTTCGGTTAGACTTGCAATACAACTTCCCTCGCCCCATACATCCATTGTAGTGTTTCTTCTCATTATTGGAAAGCAATGGTAAGTTGATTAATCAATATTGATCTTGCTTTACTTAATTTTCAGCTCCCTCTCATTTGGTTCCGTAAATACTAACTACTAAAGAATCAATCTTTGGCATTCACCATATTTTTTCTTATTGTTGACCAAGCGAGCTAGTCATTTAAAGAAATAGTCAAATCATACTAAATATTTTGTGCATGTATTTTCCTTGGTTTTACAATTTACATCCTTCCATGCAAATTTTATTGGTTTACAATGATTGTATACTAAATTGTGATGCAGAATTATGATGGATATGAGAGAGGATATGCAAACATGAGGCTGGTAGTAAACGAAAAAGAAGATTATACGTTTGCACCTTTCAGTAAAGTTGAAACCTATGACAAGGTGACTATTTATTATACATATTGTAGCCTTGATATCTAGATTTAAACGAACCAAAATAATAGTGTATTACCTTTGGCTTACAGGCGTATGCTATTGCTGAAACTGAGAAAGCCTCTGCATATACGAGGCATGCTATAAGAGAGAATGAGGACTACACATTTTCGCCTAATAACCTAGTTTTCAATGACTTTGAAACTAAGAATAAGGTGTGTTTTTAAATTTTCCTTTTAAAATCATATACTATATAATAAAAGTTATATATTAAAATATGTGATTATGTCATGTGGTTCAATGTAAATATATTATAAACCGTTTAATGGTTTTCAAATTGTTATTATGCTCTCTGCTTTCATTTGTTTAGGTGGTAAAGTTTTTTTCACAAGAGTATGGGGCAATTGAAAAAGGTCAAACAATTCTTTTTTTTTTTTTTTTTTTTTCCCTGATTAGGAAAAACACTTTCTTTAGGACTGAAAAATATTTTAGGCACCTTTAGGAGGTATAAAACATTTTCAACAAACAGAAACCTCTAATATGACAAAATATCCCAAAATCTCCAACATAACCAAAATAGTGTTAGAACCTCCATAATGCTACTAAAAATCTTCAAATAACAAAAAATGTCCCTCAAAACCTCTAAAATGATAAAAATGCTTTCGAAATTCTCTAAAAGAACCAAATTATCCTAAAAACTAGTGCAGTGATATAAATATCTCCAAAATATCAAAAAAAAAAAAAACATTAAACCTTAAAAATTACAAAATGCCCTTGAAAATATTTAAAATGATCAAAGTACACTGAAAAATTCTAAAATAATACAATATAAATATCCTTAAAATCTTCAAAATGACAAAAATATCCCCGAATCTACAAAATGACCAAAATAACTTTAAAAAATCCAAAATGAGCAAAATACCTTCGAAACTTTAACTTGACTAAAATACTCCCCTTAAACCACCAAAATGACAAAAGTACCCCTTAAATTGTTGAAATGACAAAAATACCTTTAGAAACTTCAAAAACAACTATAATATGCCTTGAAACTTTGGGAACCGTACTCAAACTTTTCAAAGTTGCACAAAAAAAATTTCAAATGAGCTTCTATATATTTCAACTTTTTGTAACTATGCGTATGAATTTGTAAATTTAGTTAAAAGTTTTAGCCTTTTTTTTTTTTTTTTTTTTCATGTTGTTGCATTCTTATTTTGATTGTGCTTATTAATGTAATTTTCAATAATTTTATTTGTATTGTATTTTTTAGGTTGATTTTAGTTGTTTTATATTAAAAGTTTAAAGAGGTGGATTAAATCTGCTATTTAAAATTCATATTAAATTTATGATTTTTCATATGAGTTAAACGTTGGAAAATGTTTTATGTGTGTTGTGTTTATATATTTGTATAAAGTTGAGATTAAATATATGCTTCAGGTGTTTGGCACTATCAAGGTTTTGAGGTGTTATTCAAACATGAGGCAGACTGACGATAATATGTTCCAACAAAACAAATATTTATGCAAATATAGTGAAGTTGCCAATGGTAATTCAAACATGAGGCAGACTAACATGAGGTATACCGAGGATAATATGTTTCAACCAGACAGATTTTTAGAGGAATATGCCAAAGTTGTCACGGGCTATTCAAACATAAGGCAGACTGAGGATAATATGTACCAACCAGACAAAATTTTAGAGGATAATATGGTCCAACCAGACAAATTTTTAGAGGACTATGCTGACCAGGGTCAAACATGCCGAATGGAAACCCAGTCCTGGGTTGGTGGTATTTTTTGCTGTTGCATTTTTTTTTTTTTTAATAATTCAATAATTGCATTCATACGTTGATTAAAATTAAGATTATATAAATTCTTATAGATTCCTTCTAGTACTGCCCGAAAGGCCAAAGGACCCGAGGTTGTGACATGTAGACCTTGGGGTGGCATTGGAGAATTTGGAGGAATGCAATTTGATGATGGACCATACTACACAGGCGTGCGTGAGATTCAATTAACACGCTCTGATGGTGGTCTTGTTTCCATTCAAGTTTTATATGATTTCAATGGCCAAGCCAAATTGGGAAGGAAGAATGGTGTCAGTGGAGGATCGACATTGGAAAAGGTGAATATCTGTTCACATACGTGGCTCCAATCTTGATTTATACACACAATATTACAACACACTCTTTTTTATTTATTTCTTTATTTTTTTTATTGAGTGCTGCATGCATGGTTACTTGGTTAGTTATAAAATATGCATACTATATAACATATATTGCATATACATGTGTATTTTTTTAATACAACTCCCATTCACTGTACTAGACAAAAAATACTTCGAAAATACACGTTTTCTATGATTAAATGTAGGCGTAAATGTACTTTTAACTCTTATACCTGGCAAAAACTTTGTAGTTGAATTGATACATTTCCATGCATACAGTGCTTGGGGTCTAAGGGAAAAAATATTTGAACTGCAGAGTTAGGAGTATGTTGTAATTTTTTCTCAAAAAAAAAAAAAAAAAACTCTTATACTTTGGTTTCATCCTCATTTTGATCCATACTTTTCTATGTTATTGCTTATAATCCCCAAAATAAAAAATGCCTATATAATTGACGAAGTACACAGTTAACACATAAAACATAAAACATTTATGTGGTCATTAAAATAATAATAATAATAATTTTTATTTAGCAGTTAAATAGTTCCATATTAACATTTTAAATATTAAAAAAAACAATTAAAACAAAATTCTAAAGTTTTGATTTAAAAAAATTAAAAATTAAAAAAAAATTTCTTTTCTTCTTCTTTTCGTTATTTTTTCGGAAGAATACAAAGAACCCAGAACATGATTGTTCATGTTCTTCCCGGCCATGAAATAACATGTATGGTTTCCCAGAAAATTAAAAAATCAAGATTTTCTTTTCTTTTTCTTGCATTTTCTTAGCAACCAAACTCATCAAAACCACCGAAACACTGAAATGACCGAACCCAACAAATCAAACCCCACATATTAACACAAAGATGGCTCTCTCACTCTCTCTCTCCGGACCAAAGCTTCCCTCTCTCTCAAAATCAAAATTACGACAAACTCAAAATCAAACCCAAATTCAAAGCCTCTCTCTCTCTCTCTCTCTCTCTCTCTCTCTCTCTCTCTCTCTCTCTCTCTCGGGGGTGGGTGCCTAAGGGAGCTAGCACGTATTGGTGGTGGTTGGGCATTTGGATTTTTTTATTTTCAAGGTGGGTTTGGGGGTTGAGGTTTGGTTTGGAAGCACTTGAGCTTTTGTTTGTTTGGTTGGCTTGAAGCCTGCAGATGCTGTACAAATGGGTCTATCAATATGGTAGGTTGAATTCTGGGTTTTATCTTTTGAATTTGGGTTTCATCTGCAGGTGCCTTTATCATTGCTTGGTTGGATTTTTGTTTTGGTTTGTTTGTATTGTTTGTGGTTTGTTTCAAATTCATCTGTAACTGAAATCGTGAAGCCAAGAGTTGTTCTTATCCCAAATTCAAGATCCCCTTTTCTATACTCTTCCTTCTATCTTTCCTTCTTTCATTTTCTTATTAATTAATTAATTAATTATTATTATTATTATTATTTATTTATTTATTTGTTTATTTATTTATTTTTTTCTGATGTAGATAGAATTGACAACTATAGAAAGAAAAAATGGTTAATTTAACTTAGGCTAGTCTTTATTGTTGCTTGGTTGGATTTACATTTGTTGGGGTTTTTTTTTTTTTTTATTATTATTATTTTTTTTTTGAGAAAGTTTGTAGTTGAATTTAGGGGCTTAGAAATTTTTTTTTTTTTTTAATTTTGAAACGATGACATGGCATTTTTAATGCCAAATATTTTTTTAATTACAATTTTAATAGTCATGTCAGTATTTAGTATGCCAACAATACTTTTATTAGTAGAATGACAATAGAGACTAAAACAAAAACACTTTTTTATTTTAGAGACTAAAGCAATAAGATTAAAAGTAGAGACAAAAATGAAAACATAGTCTAAAAGTGCATTTGTGCCTTAAATGTATTAAACACATGTTAAAGGTTTCCTGCATTATACTTGTACAAAAAAATTTTAACTTAACTAAAAATCCCTTCAAAAAAAAAAAAATTTTAACTAATATTCAATACTTTTATCTGCAGTATAATTGCTTAGTTTGTTCAAGCGTTACACATTTACAATATATATATATATATATATATATTGTGGGGATAATTTTTGCCGGTCCTCGGCAAGGCTCTGGGCGTAGTACCGAGAAGGCTCATTTTGCCGATTCTCGGCAAGGCTCTGGGCGCAGTACCGAGGAGGCTCAGATGTCCCACATCAAAGAGAGCTTCCCCCACTTTCAACCTTATAAGCTGTGAAGCGAAGGAAGTAGTGTACCATCATTTCCGATTTTTCGAATACAAGAATACGATGGTATACTACTTCCTTCGCTTCACAGCTTATAAAGTAGTAAGTGGGGAAAACTCTCTTCGATGTGGGACATCTGAGCCTCCTCGGTATTGCGCCCAGAGCCTTGCCGAGGATTGGCAAAATGAGCCTCCTCGGTACTGCGCCCAGAGGCTTGTCGAGGACCGACAAAAATTGTCCCCACACACACACACACACACACACACACACACACACATATATATATATATATATATATATGAGATGGGTTCAAGTTACACCTGATGTAACTCAACAAGAGTTACACATTTTTTAAACCGTAAATTTATGAGAGATCTAATGGATAAAAACAAAACACTATTATCCATTACGACATTAAATACTTACATAATTAATAGTCTCTTCATTATCTCTCTCTTCATTAAATATTTTTTATGTCTATTTTTCTCTCTCTTTTTAAGTCTTCTTTTTTTTTTTTCCCCATTTTCTTAGCAATTTCTTCTACGTTTCTACTTTCTTAGTTTTTTTTTTTTCTCCCTGAACTATTAAAATTAATTTCAACAAAAACAATTATTAAAATTAATATTTTTAGTTCCAGTTATCGTTTAAATTCGTGATATATCCGTATTTATGTTTATTTAGGATTTTTTTTCATTTCCGTTTTTTATACTGTATTCTTTCAATTTTTCTTAACATATCTCCTGCCGAATGAAACATGTAGATATTTATACCATATATTAATGGTGGGTTGTCGTGGATCAGATAAGATTTAGATATCCAACTGAGCGCTTAACTCACATAAGTGGATATTATGGACCAATTATCAAATCCATCACATTTCACACTGACATGAACAAGTATGGACCTTTTGGAGATGAACAAGGGACTCATTTCTCCTCCGGCCCAAAAGATGGGACTATTGTAGGATTCCATGGGAAACTCAAACGAGGCTTTGTGCACAGCATTGGAGTCTATGTTATGAAAAGATAATCGGCACTACCTCATCCTCCAATTGACGCATTCAAAAGGAGTGGCATGGGAAATTCCGGGTGCCCACCACAGTACCAGTTCAATTTTTACCAGTAATGTGTGTCTATGAAGTATGCATTAGAAGCCAAGTGATTGGCCCAAAATAATATTCTGAAAGTGTAAAAATGGAAAAGACTTAATACGTGGATCAATTATCAAGTATTTGATAGTGTAATAAATAAATTTGCTACTTGGATTTTATATGCTCTTTTTTCTCATTATTATTTTTCATTGATAAGTTGTGATCAGTGTGATATCATTTTTACATGAATCACATTTTGATACTATTTTAATTGTACATTAATCAAAACATTTACACTTCAATAGTTGTTACAAAAGGTTGTAAATTTTGTGTGTGATTAAATTTATCATTTATGATTACCAAATTTAAGACAACCTCAACAAATAAAGCATATCATGATTGAAAAAAAAAAATTTAGTTAATCCACTTATCTAAGTAATTAATCCCTGTCAATTTGGTGCCGACTCCTTATTGCTTTGGATTTTAGTACAGTTGGAAACATACACTTTAAAGATTGTTAGTTATAGGAAACAAAATTTTAACTATAAATTGCACTTTCTCCATTTTAGTTAATCCACTTTAAAGATTGTTAGTTATAGAAAACCACAAGCTCTACCAATAAACTAGTTATCAGAGAGGAAAAATATCATTCCCGGAAAAAGATAAAGAGATTCTATGGCCTAGGCCTCTAGAGAAAGAAAACCATAGAGCTAGGGCACGAGAAAAATCAAGTGAGAATTTTAACCCGAGCATTTTAACTCGAGCATGCCGCCTCCTAGCCATAGAATCACCTTCTGCCTTTAGTAGTTGCTTCCTTTTACGGGCTAATTCAATGTGAATATTACCAAAAGTATTTTTATCCCAAAGTTTCAATTGTGTTTGATAATCAATGGCCTTCTTTAACACTTTACCCATGGCATCCCCTTCCAAGCACATATCCCAAGTCGAGTGAACTACACCTTCACATCGGTCATCTCTGAGCCATATGGTTTCAAACCGAAATGGTTTTTGACATCAATAAAAGTGAGTATTGACATCATCAAAAGCTAACCATAAAGGCTTATGATCAGAAGACAAAGCTTGAGGCTTATGATCAGAAGACAAACCTTGTAGATGGTGAAGACGGATTGAAGGGAATTTCAGAATCCAGTCAAGTATGGCCATTGCTCTATGTAGCCAAACCCATACTAGAGGACCATTAAAATGCATATTACACCAAGTAAAGGGAAAACCCGTATAGCCCAAATTCTTAAACCCACAGAAATCCTGACAATCTCTGAAGTCCTACATTCTTTTTAGGCCAAATAGCTCCTCCCAATTTCTCTTCTACCTTGGAAATCTCGTTAAAATTGCTGATACACACCCACGGTAAATTGTATTGAGAGGTGAGATGGCAAAGCACTGACCAAGAATCTTCTCGGTTGGCCACTTTAGGAGCTCCGTAGAATCCCGTGAAGCACTAGGCGTCATTGATTCTTGGATTTATCACCGCGTCGATGTGTTGAGGCGAGAAAGTTTGAATGTGCAAATTCAGGTCATTCATCCACAGCAAGGCAAGATCTCCATCTCGTTTTTTCCTTAGCAAAATAAACAAGTAGTCAAACTTCAACCTACTTCTCAATCTCTCCAAATAAGATTTTTTTTTTTCCTCTTGGCTTCCATTGGAAAAACCAAGTTGGGACCTTTTGCTTTCACTAACTCCGAAAGATCTCAAACTCACTAGTGATTCCCGAGCCCTTGGCAATTCCAGCTTACCCAATTCATGGTGAACGGTAGGGCTGGGATCCAGCCCTTGCCGATGATTCAGATTGGGGAGAAAACTCATTGCTGCAAACAACTCTTCTCTTCACGGGTTGAGGTTCTGAGATTACAGGTTTTGGCCTTTCATGTGCTAGGTCAATACTTGAAGTTTGAGTTACATTACCTTGGGCCAAATGACCAATCCTGATCCATTTCCTCCCCTGCACTCCCTATGAAGCCTTAAGGGGAATGCGCCTGTAATTGAGTCTTGATAAGGTGATCCAGGCTTTTCCATATCCAAACCATTTAGAGGTGATTTGGTAGTGTCTAGGTTCAGCCCAAAAGTGGGAGGCCCATATACTTAGACACTGCCAATTTGAGAAAGCTCTTTATTCCTCCCGCCTTGCACTTTGGATTTAAAACTCCAACAGGATATAAATGAGAAGTTAAGGGGTTATTATTGGACAGCTCACCACCCACTGGATCTGTTCCACGTTTCTCGCCTTCAAACTTCCTAATATCCCTATCAATTTCCTGAAGTTTAGCAGGAAAGGATCCTCACCTTCAAGCTGGCCCTGTTTTTTCAGTTACAAACCTGAGTTCTCGCCCAAGGACTTTACTCGCATAGTAACACCTTCCTTATTAGTCTCACCACAGTCATCTACACTAACACAAGACTTCTGTGATTTTGAATTACACCTAGCTGGACTATCCATCTCAGTGGGAAAAAATAGATGGAGAGATATTAATGCATTCCTTTTCAGTTCCCCCATCTGTGTCCAATTCCATATCAGGAGTGGATTTGAATTGATTCCCCTTGAAAGATTAATTAGTGTTAAAACAATAATGAATGTTTAGACCCCCAAATACAAAATTACCAATGCAAGTTTATATTCAAACAATATATGTGCGAAATATGAAATATAAGCAATACCCAATTTGGAAAACTACTTTAACACATAATTAATCACAAACACAGCAGCAATTAATGGTTAAAGAGTAATAGAAGAGAGATACAAACACAAGGATAACACCGGCACGTGTTATCGAAGAAGAAACCAAAGAACTCGGCAAAAAACCTCTCCGCCGCCCTCCAAGCGGTAAAATGATTTACTAAAGAATAAATTTGAGGTACACAAATAGCAATAAAATGAAGAAAAAGAGGTCCAGGCCTATTGATTCAAAGCCAACATGAAAAGAAGAAGGACCTAGAGACACGTGAAGGAGTAAAAGAAAAAGAAAAAGAAAAAAAAAAAATAATAACAATAGAAGTGCTTTCATGGGACAAAGAGATATACATTGGGCTTAGGGTTTTAATTGCTCTTTGTTAACTTGGGCTTCTCTTTTGGGTTAGTCTTTGGTATTGGCTGGGCACGACTTGAAGCATAGCATGTGGCTTACAATCCTAGTCTCACTTGTATTAGGAATTTTCATAGAGTCAAGCGGCTTCTTTTTGAAGTGCGTGTGTCTTTGTGTGATATAAATATGAGCAAACAAAAAAGTAAGGTAGACAGGGATTGAGATCCCGTGCAATACCTAAGGTATTGCACGGTGTGCAATAGCACAAATCTTAGCCCTCCATTTAATCTAATGACTCAAAACTTTGACACCTTATCCATCTAGGTTGGCAATCCGTGTCCCACTTCTGTTTTCATTTCAGCTTCCCAAAATTTCACTAAAATCTCTCTTCTCTCTCTCACTTCAACCGGGTTCTCTCCCTCACTCTCCCTAACGCTCCATTCTCTCAACCTCCACACTCTCTGCCTCTCCGTCAACCCGTCGTCTCCACTTCTACTCAAACCCATCAGCAAAAACAGAGAAAAAACATTAGCTCACCATCTGAGATCCCTACACCCAAACACTCGCATCCTTTTTAGACCCAGATCAAAGAGAGTAAGGGTTGGGGTTTGGAGAGAATCGGGTGTAGAGAGAGACATTGATGCTTTTCAGACCCAAATTAGAGAAGGTTAGGGTTTGGGTTTGGAGAAAAATGGGGAAAGAGAGAAGTTGATGATCTTTCAGTTTTGATCTATGGAGGGAAATGAGATTGAGAGACAGAGAAAGAGATTTTGGTCGAAGGAGAGAAGAAGCCACCATTGGAGGTGGTGGTTGCGGTGAGCCAGCCTTGCCGATTTGGTTCAGACCCAAATCAGAGAAGGTTAGGGTTTGGGTTTGGAGAAATTGGGTAGGAGAGAAGTTGATGCTCCATTAATTCAGGCCATGGTTCCGGTAAAGTTCCTCTGTCTCTTTCTTTGATTTTTCGTGCTTTTAATTTTCTCAACAAAAACAAAAAAAAAAAAAATTCTTTAAAGCTCACACTTGGTCGAGCTTCTTCTTGCAACCATACTACTGCCGGTGGCGGTGCATATATATGGTGTTTACACCATTGGTGGCCACTAGCACCCCTATTTTTCTCTTTATTGTCTCTTCTCTTCTTATTTGCTTTTTAGAAATGACCGAAACCCTCATTTTGTTTCAGTTTTTATCAGTGACTAGGTTTCCTTTTGCATAAAACAATGGAGGTTTTTGGGTACAGCCAAATGTACTGTGATTGAAAGGAAAGTGGCCTGCTTGTTGTTGTTATGTGCTGTTGTCTTTGACATCTGTAAAGTAATTGTGTTGCTTGGTCTATGCTAAAAATATCATTATGAAATTTCTCTTTTTGTCCTAATTTTTCTTAGGTACCTGTTACTTTCTAAATTGCAGATGGGTATTTTGCGTGTTGTTGTTCATTTTAAAGGTATAAACCGTGGCTCTTGATAGGCTAACTTGAGGGGAAAATTTTTGCTTGCTTGAATTGTTACCAATCATTCTTACTTAACAAGTTTAGCCCAAATTTTAAGTAGTCAATTTAGATTTTTATATGTTAAGGCCTCCCTCAAATATTCTAGGTTTTTGGTTCAAAAGAATGTTTGAAAATTTGGTGATGTGTTTTTTCTTTTAATAAATCTTCAAATATTTCTAGATGAACTTTAATTCTTGGGCATTTCAATGTTATACAGATATGTTACTGATTTATGAACTCTAAGTTTTACAAATATGGTATTGATCTATACAAATAAAGCATAAATTGCATTTAAATTTAGGCGCAATTGAGCTTATGAATAAGAATTTGTTTTATGCATTTTTCCCCATTTATTGTGGCCAATGCTTAGATGGATTGATAGCTATATGTCTCTTGTTTTCTTGTTAACAGCATAAAATGTTTTGAAGCATTCCATGACCTAAGACACATTTAGAAAAGAGCATAGCAGCTAAGACACATTACATGACAGTGCTACATAAAGAAAAGCTTGACATAAAAGTTGCCAAGAATATGAAGTGTTGGTACTTTGCCAGGAAAATAGTAGCTCTATCAAAGATGGCCTTCAATTTTAACTTGTAATTGAATTTTTTCGAAGTAGAATGTGATGTCTGAAGAAAGAAGTGCACTGCTAAAAGGGAGAAGATTACATGGAAGACTTGGCATTGTGGATAGCTATTGCATTTGAAATTTGTATTTGGATTAATATGGAGTTGCTGTTGCATTCATATTTGAATTATTTTATTTAGATAAAGTTATTCCTGATTTGGTATTTGTATTTGAATATCTGTTGAGTATTTAGATAAAGTTGAGTCCCTTTAGGATTATCTCTTAGTATTTTGAATATTCATAGGAGTATCTATTGTTACTTGTTTGTTATTTGAATTCCTAAGAAATTTATTTAACATAGAATGAAATTAATAAAGCAGCAGAGAATTATTATCCTAATTTCCCTCTCTATTCTCTTATTCAGGAGACCAGTCATCTTGAATACGACCAAATAGCTATCCATTTAGTTAGAAATTAAACCTAGTCATAACATAGAACCTGTTACAAGCACTCCATGATGTATTGAAGCCATATCTTGTTGTCAATAGGCTAATTATTTTCAGTATAACTGAAACATTAAATGTATTTTCTATTTTGACACTAGGTAGTTTCATTTTTCATTTACAAAAACTTTTACAGGGATTTAGAGTACAAACCAAGAAAAATGTAACACAATTTAGTTATTTTTTTCTTGAAATTGGTTTGAGTGTGTAATACAATGTAATTGATTGTGTGCCTTTTTATTTCTAATTTCTTGTAATGCTTCAAATTGAACAATTTTGATGTTGCCTATACAGTCATGAATTGATGCAAGAGTTTGATCCAATAATGAACAAAACTTTATTGAAATGTATACTTTGATTACAAGACTATTAGAACAAGAGCCCTAATTAAAAACACCATCATGGGAAATGATTTATTTCACTAAAAAAAAAAAAAAAAACTAAAATTTGCATTCACAAATTCTGTAAGGATGCAAGTTGAAGCCCAAGTGTAATAAATAAAATACTTCCAATCAAAAGAAATTTTGAATTATACAAGTGGCTGAAGTTTAGGTATCCAAAAATATATATATATATATATATATATATATGTGCAATACTTCTTAATGGTAGAACTTATACAAGTGTGAGAACATGTAATCTTCACTAACAGAAAACAATCTGAACTTAGCACTAATCCCTCCAGCAGATGCCATTTCTCGCTTTTGGTGATCATACGAAGAATAGCATTCCTTTTTTTTTTTTTTTTTTTGACATCAAGAATAGCATTCCTTTAATCATGCCATTCAACCTGACATAAGAACAAGGCGTGATTTCAATGATAAACATAAATCAAAATTTCCAATTAACAACAGGCACAATTGAAGCCATAAGATCACTATCACTATTTACTACTAAATATGTAAGTTTGTTGAGGGTTTAGCTTGAGAATTTTCATCTTAAGAACTTAGCTAAGGGACTAACTTTAAAAGTGAAATACAAATCAGATCATATAGTCTAAATGTTCATGAGATACATTTAATTCCTTTGTAATCAATGACATAATATGCTAGGTGCACAGCCCAATTTTAATGGAGCAATTAGAAAATAACAATTGCATTTTGCAAAGACTAAAAAAGGGCATCAAAGCAAAATTACGCTCCAATAAAGGTTGCCACTGAAAGAATCTGAAAAGAGGCCCAAGGTATTTAGTGCAAATGCAGGTAAAAATTGTTTGGCATGAATTTTATTTCAAGATAAGCCAATTAAATTCATAGCATGCTTAATTGTTTAAAGCTTCTGTGCTGGACAAAAACAACAGGGAGCACCAATGGACAAAAACAAGAAATATAACCCAGAGAAGGAAAAATCAAATAGAGACATAGAGGAACTTTGTTATATTTCTACATCTTTCTCCTTCCATATATGTTTATCAAAAGCAAGATATCATATATCCACAATGAAGTTGCAGGCCATGCAACTAATCCAAATCTTTATACCTATTTTCATGAATTACGATTCAAAATATAACCATTTAGATGCTAAGATAAATTCGTTCTTACATTAAACAAGCAGTTAGACTATAAACACTTAAACTCATCATACTGTCATACACATGAAGAAAAAAAAAAAAAAAAAAAAAACTCAAATGAAAACAAATCAAGAAATACTCCAATTTGGACCCAAAAAAAAAAAAAAAATTCCTAACTTTTGAGGAATTCATTTCAAAGGTCTGCTAGAGCAAATACTGGCTACTATTAAGCAATTAAAAAAAATCATTATTTGAAGTAATTTTCGGTTGATAGCTAATCAAGAAAAACATGGAACATGAATTAGAAAAATTCATGAATTAGTTTGACAATGGAAAAACGCATTCATCAACTTAAAGATTATGATGAATATATAACAACTTTAAATCAGCAAAGTGAAACTTCGTAAAAGTTTGGGATTTAGTCCTCTTATGGTGAAAAATGACAAAAGATAAATTCTTGTTTGTTTAAAAGGAAAACAAGTAGGTAAACCACCATTTATACATATAGATTCTGTTACTTTTGTTGTCTTTTCACTTAAACGCAATCTGTATCCAATAACACAAATTCCACATTATTTTTTTCCCAAGTAAAACAGGGAATTCAATTTCTTTATTAGAAGAAAACGAAATCCTAATACAATACTAAGAATTAAAAAATCTTCTTTTTCGTTAAGAAAATTAATAGAACAAAAAATCAAAGAGAGAGACAGAGGAACTTTATCGAAACCACAGCCGGAATTGGTGGAGCGGAACACGGTGGCTGCTAGTAGTAACCATGGAGATTGAGCATCAACTTCTCTCTTACCCAATTTTCTCCAAACCAAAACCCTAACCTTCTCTGATTTGGGTCTGAACCAAATCGACAAGGCTGGCTCACCGCAACCACCACCTCCGATGGTGGCTTCTTCTCTCCTTCGACCAAAATCTCTTTCTCTGTCTCTCAATCTCATTTCCCTCCATAGATCAAAAATGAAAGATCATCAACTTCTCTCTTTCCCCATTTTTCTCCAAACCCAAATTTTAACCTTCTCTGATTTGGGTCTGAAAAGCATCAATGTCTCTCTCTACACCCGATTCTCTCCAAACCCCAACCCTTACTCTCTTTGATCTGGGTCTAAAAAGGATGTGAGTGTTTGGGTGTAGGGATCTCAGATGGTGAGCTAATGTTTTTTCTTTGTTTTTGCTGATGGGTTTGAGTTGGGTATGTTAGAAGTGGAGACGATGGGTTGACAGAGAGGCAGAGAGTGTGGAGGTTGAGAGAGTGGAGCGTTAGGGAGAGTGAGGGAGAGAACCCGGTTGAAGTGAGAGAGAAGAGAGATTTTTAGTGAAATTTTGGGAAGCTGAAATGAAAACAGAAGTGGGACACGGATTGCCGACCTAGATGGGTGAGGTGTCAAAGTTTTGAGTCATTAGATTAAATGGAGGGCTGAGATTTGTGCTATTGCACACCATGCAATACCCTAGGTATTGCGTGGGATCTCAATCAAGTAGACAGCTAGGGGCTGGAGGCAGGAAGCAAGCAGCCGCATGTGGCTTCCATTATGGTTTTTTTTTCTAGCTTCGTGACTATTTCTTCTTTATTTTATTTTTCTAGTTTAATGTTTAGTATTTTATTCTTGTATTTTATTTCAATTACCATGAGTAGCTAAATTTATAATTAGGGTTGAGGATGAAACCTTGTTAAGGATTATCAGTAATATTTATGTGATTTGATTTCTCCCATAATAGTTGTCCTTTAATGATTTAAATTGTTCTTGCTTCTTATCAATTTACTAAGATGAGATTTTAGATATGAGTTCAATCATGTTTTTCTCATGATTTAGGATTTATCTAAATTAATTGAATACTTGGTTTATTAATTCTTGATTATAAATTTGGATATCGCTCATGATTTGTTTGTCAATGGATGCAATTTATGATTTGATTTTTAGAATTGGATATATCTTATGATTTGTTTGACAATGAATATAATTTATGATTTGATTTTATACTTAAGAAGCGAAGAACGTGCTTATGATTTTTAAAATAAGGATTTTAATGAGAATATTTTTCATGATAGCAAGATTGATTTCTAGATTATCATGTAGTGAGTTAGGAAAAATTAATGATTATAAATATATGCTAATATGACTTATAAGGCGGATTCCGAAACCTTAATTCCTTTTCCCTAGATTGTTTACAACTCTTTACTGCTTTACATTATATCATTGCTTAGTTTAATTATTTGCTTAGTATATTAAATTGCAAACAACCAATTTTTATTAAACTAGATTAGGATTAATTTGGTTAAGATTTGATTAATTTTCCCATGTTCATTCAAGTCCTTGTGGGTTCAACCTCGTTCTTGTCAAATTATACTTTGGTACAGTTCGTACACTTGTGTGTACTTTAAAATTTCACAACACTCTCTCCACTGTCTGACCGATCTTTTTTGCCAACCATCTTGGCTCCATCGTAGTAGCCAGATACACCAAAAAAAAAAAAAAAACCCCGGTTTATTATAGGACCTATATGGGGCAACTTTTAAACTCTGGTCGAACTACTTCTGGTCAGGGGTGAGAGTACTTTTGCTTTCAATCCACAACTTGCATTCCTTATAGCTATGATCTAGACGTCCACACCAATAGCAAATATTAGGCAGTCTTTCATATTTAAACTTGACTTAGAATTTATTTCTATTCTCAAAGGATACTAACCGACCTCTACACAAAGGTAGGGAGATGTCCAGAGTCGCCTTTACTTGAATAAAACTACCACCATCCTCATCCACTCCGCCAATTGACCTACTCACCTTGCCAATAATATCACAAATGCTCTCAGCCACTCTCCCCTCGTCATGAAATGGATTGGAATATCATGCACTTGGACCTAAAACGTGGCCTTTTGAAACTGGAACTCTTGGACAGGAACATTAGCATCAAAAGTTTCCAACACAACAAGGTGTTTGTCGGATTCACTTTAAATGATTCAAGTAACATCCATTTGATTACTAAAACAAAAAGGACTATGTGATCCTTGAGGTTTTAGATTTTAAAACCATTGGTAGACCTCCATAGTTGCCTGAACATTCACGTCACTGTTTCCATATTTAAGGCTCGCCTAGTTAGGAATTTTACAGCTACAATGAACTTAGGGAACCTTAGTTTATTCTACAGTGTAAGATCCAAACCTTCTCTCTCGTTGAGAGAAAGGTTAGTCCAGGATTTGGTAATATCCTCCATGGTAACAATGTTTCCCAAAACCCCACAAAAAACACCCAATAAGCTCCAAAGGTAAACTTGTTACCTAAGGAGGGCAGAAACACCTTCGCAAGGATGGGACAACCTAATCTAGAGCCTAAGAGAAGATGGTCAGAGCCAAAACTTTCTTAGTGACAGAGAAATCTTGACTAGTCAAAATAAAGTGATAATAAGTATAATGAATCTTACCCTTTTGGCCTATCTCAAAGTACCTACTTATAGTAGAATCCTTACGCCAATTCTTAATTGGACTTGATTTTTAGAGACTTCTTGAATTGCACAAATCTCTAATTTGTAACTAACTCCCAGCAACTTGAAGCTTGTTGTTGGATGCAGAGTTCTTCACTATGCACTTGTAAAAGAGGAAGCAACTTGGTCACAAAACCTTATGGCGCGCATAAGAACGCAGTAGCTTCAAAATAAGGTTATAGATTCTCTGTGTGAGTCTTCGTGTATGATTACGACTGTAAAATAATGCTTTTATATCATCTAGTGGGTTAGACAATGAAATCCTAGAAAGCAAAGTCATCATGGGCCGAAAATCAGATTTGGAAATTCTGGATTTGCGAAGCTTGATGGATTAAGAGGTATCGAGCCTTACTTATTCTCGATAAATGCTTGTATCGAGCTAGGTGTCGAGCCACCAATTTTCAGCTTTTCACACTTGTTTCTTTGTGCAGTTTTCATGTCTTCCATGCTACCACTTGTAAATTTTATCAAACATACTTTGTGATATTCTTAAATCCATTTAAAACTACCAAAATAAAAGTAAAATGCATTTTGTCAAAGAATATGCCAACTACATAAAAATATGACCCTAATAGACTTTAATATAATATTATATGAAATGATGAGTGTGAGACTGAGACTAAGAATGAGGGATATCTTCCATTAAATTGAAAAAAGAAAAAAAAAAAGAAAAGAGGGAGTATATAATACTAGATACACTTATTTTGGTTTATTTAATTTAAAGGTGTATAACATGTTCACACATGATTTGCCATTTGATAACAATAAAAAGTAAAAGCTTATGAGACGTATTCTTTCCTTTGTCACTTTTAATTTGAGTGGTTCTTTGGTTTGAGATAAGACTCATGTATCTTGTTACATAAGGCATTCTTTAGTATGTGTGAGTTTTCCAAAAGAGAGAAGACCTTTCTTGATTGAGTGTAGTACTACCCCAAACCTTATTCCGGGTTCTTGAGTGTTAATGTGAGAGTTTCTGATTCGGAGGAACTTGGGCGTGTTAACGTGAGAGTTAAATAGGGTATAAACCACTCTTAAGTTCTTATTCCACTTTTTTATTTTTTATTATTTGCAGGATTTGCCACTCTACTTTTCATTGTAAAGTTTGTTAGGAAGGAAGTTAATAAGCAATTCTTTTGGCTCTATAATCTTGGTGGGGCTTACAATACCGGATGCTCCAATCTTGCACAAGTCTTTGAAGTTTAAAGAGATTCTTTTCTTTATAACCAATCCGTCTATTGTTAGGGGCATACCATAAAGTGTATTTTCATTTCATTTAGGCTGAAGTCTAAATTATACTCTGGGTTCGGGGTTTTTTTGAATTTTACACTGAAGTTTTAAAATTTGAACTTTACCTTTAAAGTTATATTCTGTTTGCATCATTAGCCACCCCTCCATCAATATTTTCCATTAAGGTTATATGAACTTATCACGCTTGTATAGGTTATATTGTGCAATTTACAATGGTTGTTAAATTATTTTTTTGGTCTTACAACAATATATTTCTGGAAAAGACATTTGAATCCACCTTTGTATTTATTTATTTATTTTTTTATCTTTTTGTTTTTTCACAGGAAGCCAGAAATTAATGGTCCTAAGTTATAAGACTCTTTTATTAAAAACTTATTGTGAAAAAAACTTAATGACTTAGATATAGGGTCAGCTTCTTTTATTTTTCGTACACTACCCCTGATTGATATTCCAATCAAAAGGGTCAGCTATTCTTGTCAATCATATAATGCAATATGAGATTTTATTAAAGAAAGCTTTTGCACCTCTTGCTTTCATTGTATAAGGCATATTTATCTAACTCTTTTTGACTATGTACACTTTCCTTACAATAGCTTTGAACAAAGCTAGAAAGAAAATCTAATGAACACTACTTTACATTTTCATATGCGAACGACCAAGCTACTCCTTTTTTATTTTTTATTTAAGACCAAGCTATTCTTTCAATCATATCACTGAAGACAGGATTAATTAAAAGAAAAGTAATATTGCACTCACTTGCTCTTATACTTTTGAATCAGATATTTATTTCCTTGAAATCACTTTTTATCTCAAATTTAAACAAATAAGTTAGTGTTGGAATATTTATGTCAGAGTATTATGGTTAGTTAAGTAGTGAAGTCTTAAATAAGTTAGTGTTGGAATAATTTTTTGGAAACAACTTTATCTCACAGCAAGTTAAATAGGAAAGTTAGGACATTGTTTTTCAATCATTTAAAGTTACTACCAAAAATAGGAAAATATGATAGTTTTATAGAAAATAATTTTTAGAAAAAATGACTCATTTTCTAGAAAACATTATCGTCAAAACAAACAGAGTGATGAGAAGAAAGAGTGGTTAATATAACATAGTTTAGCTCATACACATTGAGCTTAGTCTTTTTGAGTTAAGCGTGTTTCTATATATTATATTAACTTCTGAATTAGAGCCTTCCTAAAGTATTTATCTACCAAACCGTTATAGCATTCTCATCAGGTTTGTCAAATGTTATATTTTTAGAATTTGGCACACCAAACACCAAAATATTTGCTTCATGAGATGTGTCAAATGCTAAAAGAAATGGCATTGTGCTACAATGCAATTCTAAACTTGGCACTGTACGGAAAAAAATGGTAAAATATTTATTATTTTATTGAGATTTTCTCTCTCCTCACCTATTTATCTCTCCCTGTTTGTCTCTTTTTCGCCCTTTCTCTCTCTCTCTTCCTCAGCCCATCAAACTCTTTCCTCAGCCCACTGCTGATGTTACCACTGCTAGCCGCCGCCTTTGCCGCGTCGTTCTCCATGCCATGCCGCTGACCTTGACGTGTCTTTCTCCAGCCATCACGACAACCTCCCCACGTCATCGAAACCTCCCACTATAGAATCTCTCGCAATCGGCCTGCAGTGGTGGGTTTTGCTTTTGGGTTTGTTTGATTTGGGATTTGTTTTGAAGTTTGTGAATGTGGTGGGTTGTGGGTTAGTTGTGGTAGTGGTAATGTGGTTGTGGCCGCAATTTGGTGGTTGTGGTGGTGATTATTGGGTGGTTGTGGTGGTTATTTTTTGGGTTGTTGTGGGGTTTTTTTTTTTTTTTTTTTTTGTGGTTATTGTTTTTTTTTAAGTTGGTGGTGGTGTTGGGGTTTCCGATCTGGTGTTGGTGGGCTATGGGTTTTTTTTGAATTGTATTTTGGGTTGTGGAGGGTGTGGTGGTTGTGTGGTGGTGGCTGTTGGTTGGTGCAAACTTTGTGGTGGTTGTGCTAGTGGTTTTCCTTGATTGTGTTTGATGAGTTCTAGTTAAATATTATTCTAATGTGTTGTTTATATTATTTTAAAGTGTTATATATATATATATATATATATATATTATTTTAATGTATAGAATTGAAGAATAAAACATGTGATATAGGGTGTATTGCAAAATGATGTGTTAAAATAATAAAGTAGATTTTTTGGTGTCAAAATGACATATTTATAGAACACCTAACCAGAATCCTCTTAGTAACAAATAAACTTTGCAGTGAAAATGGCCCACTACCACTATTTTCCGAATAAATTAGCAATATACCACCATTTTGGAAATATGTAGTGATCTACCACCTTTTTTGAAACTCGAGTTTGTAAAACTTGAGTTTACTGTAAAACTCGAGTTCCAAAAACTCGAATTCTTTGAAAAAATATACTCAAAAAAATTTTGAAAATTCTTTATGATACTGGAGTTCATGGAACTCAAGTATTATAAAAAATTTTCAAAATTTTTCACCACACTTGAGTACCCAAAATGTGATGGATCTCTATATATTTTTGAAATAGTAGTAGATTACAACATAGTTTGCAAAAATGAGCTATTTGGCTATTTTCGCCTAAACTCTGCTGTGTGTCATCTCTTATTGGCAGGATCTAGAACTGGGTAAAAAGTTAAATACAAAAAGACAGGAGAAAATATACCGTAAAGTCAGAGAAGAAGCGGTGACGTAATATTTTGAGATACAATTTCCGTATGTGGTCTTATTTGTATGTTTATATATATGGGCTTAATTTGATCGCTGTGAGAAGTGAGGAGTGAGGACCATTCATTTTGGCATTGTTTGTTAGTAGTTTGCACTTACAGTTACAGACTTACAGGGCCATTCCTAAAATTTCCAATTTAGGAGGTAAGCTTTCATAACATTCCCTATTTAAGTTCTTTTGTTTGTCTATCTATTTTTTTTTTTTTTCTCCTTCTTCAATTAAAAAAAAAAAAAAACTTATTTATTTTCTTCTTATTTATCTTACCCAAATCATCTCTTTTAATCCAAAATCTTCAAGTTTCTGTCAATATTTTTTAACGGACAATAACATGTCTTGCCTCTCACAAACTTTATAATAGTTGCTGGGATTTTCAATTAATATAAGGCATAGTATTCCTTGACTGTCTTTTAATTTGCAATCACTTTTAAATTCTTTTTCCCAGTGTTTGTCTTTTCCTTCAATTAACTCTTAACTTGGATTTGCATTAAAATTTTGATACCAATATCACAAATAAAAACCACCGGTCTCGTTTTTAGTGTTTCATTTGCTATTCAAACTGCTCTTAAGTTCTTCTTTTTTTATATATTAAAAAAAAAAAAAAAACCTGCTCTTAACTTCCTATATTTATCCATGTGTATTAATATTCATGCTTCTTAATCGTGCATTCATGGGCAAACAATAATGCTATCGCTATATGTTGGACGTTTCGAATACAAGGAGTTTGATGTGATTTTCTGTGTTTAATTAATCTTTAATGTTGTTTTGAAAGTCATATCTCTAATTTTAGGTTTACTGTTCATGCATTATGTTGTTATTTACATATTTTTATCCTTTGTGTAGATGAATTTGTTGGTTAAAATTTATGCCCTCTGGATTGTGTTGGGATCTCAAAAATTAGATCTCTATAAAGTTTTATGTTTATTGTTTTAAATTAAAAACAAGGTCAAAGTTTAATTTTGCTTTAGATAAGTCTTCAAGTGTGTTATGTTATAACTTGCTTTAGTTTTTGATCTCTAACATTTTGTCTCCCCCCCCCCCCCCCCAAAAAAAAAAAAAAAAAAAATCAGAGACTCAAATCCAAGGGGTTTAGCATTCTTAATTTACTGACAAATGATGTCCTTAATATGCACTTTATATAGATATATATATTTATATATAGAGGAGTGTTTGAGCTCGCGTGTGAGTATGTGGTCAAGACTAATATCAATTATGAATTTATGATATTTTGGTTAATATAAATTCACAAGATGAAAAATTCTGATACTTTTAAATCCATATTGAGTGTATATATCTACAATTGAAACTTGATAGTAACTAAACTTTTGAGTTTTTTAGGTAATCATTCTTATATTTATTATTTATATACATATCTAAATGTTAAATAATAAATTATTACATTTAGAATTTGTACTTCGTTTGTTAGTTTTTATTACTTTTGAAAGGCAATGATAATTTTTTTCTCTTTTATTATTATTAAAATTCGTACTGCTTTATATTCTTTCAATATTAGTTTTCCTTTAATAGGCCAGGTTTTGAACCTTTAAAAGACATTGATAAATATTTTCTTTTCCTTTTCCAAATGAACTTTGGCACGTAGAAGAAATGATATTCTATTAATTATCAAATAAATAAAATTATGAATTACATCAAGAAAAAAAAATTAAAAAAATATCTTAAAAAATCAAAATTTTAAGATGGGAAGGGGGTAGCTTCGCCTTTGCTTCTGCATCTGAAGGCAAAATTTGTAGTTTTATTGGTAATTGTCCAGGACATGCATGCAATTAATGGCGGCCTTGCTTCTACATCTTTCTGTTTCTCTTTCTCCAATTCAAACTAGTTAACCCGTTTGACTTGTTAGAATTGGCTGGGCAGACAACTTAGAACCGGTTCAGGTCAAAATATAATTACGAGTAGTTTATATTCCGAACTGGGTCAATCCATCATTTATATGCAATGGTTAAGGCCTGTTACTTCCGTATAGATAAGATTTCATTGCACCTTCTTGCTCTTTTACTTTTCGAAACTAACCAATTTTTTTTTTTTATAAAAAAAAAAAAATCTCTATTCGTTTTGTCTCCTTGGCAGGATCCAGAACTGGACCACCTTTACCCAACCTACTTAATAAAGTTTATAATTCAGTAGTCTTATCTATGCATGGGCTTAATTTGATCACTGTGACAACCATATAGACATGCCATGAGTTGCTGATAGTTTCAACTGCTACACAATTAACCGAGGTAGGTTCCATAACATTTCATGTTTAAGTTTCTTTCAGCTTCCATTAGGCTATTTTAATTTTGAAAGTAGTGACCTTTATTAAGTGGGTCATCAGCTATTGTTTCTAATTCTGGGTCTCTTGTGTTTGTTATCATGAAATTTAAGGAACACAACTTGATAGATGGAGAATTCAGCGAGTGGGCAAATTCAGCAAGAAGCAAATTCCTCAATAAAAAATGAATACGAAAATATTGAAATTCATGAGGAATCAAGAACTTCAAGTGGAAATGAAAATCAAAATGAACGGTTGGTAAATAATATTGACTCCGAAACATTGATTCCAACATGTCTTATCTACAAGGTTCCATATCATCTTCGCAAATGGAATAAAGAAGCCTACACTCCTCAAGTTATTTCAATTGGTCCCTATCACCACGACAAAGAAAAATTTCAAACCATGGAAAAGCATAAAGAAAGATACTTCAGGCGTTTCATGGAACGAGCTGAGATAAACTTGGAGGATTTAGTAAGCACTATAAGGGAGATGGAAGATAGGATTCGATGTTGCTATGTAGAGACTGTTCCGTTTGATAGTGATGATTTTGTGAGAATGATTAGGTTGGATGCAAGCTTCATTCTTGAGCTATTCTTGACATCTTATTACAAAACTTGGAAAAGTAATGATCCTATGTTGGTGGAAGACTGGCTATTGAGTATTGTGGAGAAGGAGTTGGTATTACTTGAAAATCAAGTTCCATTCTTCGTTATTGACGAACTATACAACCTAGCATTACCCTCAAAATCAGACCTCGTTTCTTTAACTGAGCTTACTTTTAAGTTCTTTAAGGACTTCAACATTCATGAAAAAGAACAAAATGTGACAATACAACACTTCACTGATCTGCTTAGATTCTTTCAACTGCCCAACGACAACGAGCTACCAGGCAGAGAACCTGAAATGATTTTTCCTAGGTACTCTGCAACCCAGCTGCATGAGGCAGGAGTAGAATTCAAGGTGGTTTTAAATAAATGCATACCGTACATAAATTTCAAAAAAGGAGTGTTGGAAATTCCACGCTTAAATTTCTTTGATGATACAGAACGTCAAGTTCGAAACATTATGGCATTAGAGCAATGTGATAAAAGAAAACCCTCATACTACACTGATTTCTATTTATTATTGGACTGTCTTATCAATACAACCAAAGATGTGGATTTACTTTGTGATAAGGAAATCGTGGTTAATTCTCTCGGCGACAACAATGTAGTGAAATCTATTATTAACAATCTTAATAGAGGAATCATCAGAAGTGATATGAACAAGGATTACTGTCTTCTCAGTAAAGCTTTGAATGCATTCTATGAGGTACTCTGGCACAGATGGAGGGCTTTGTTAAGACATCAATATTTTAGCAGCCCTTGGAGATCGGCTTCTACCATCGCTGCTATCATTCTTCTTGTGCTCACTTTAATACAAACAATATTCTCTATTATCAAGTAGTATAAATTTAATGTCTGTCTATGCGATTCTCAAAAAAAAAAAAAAAAAAAAAAAGTCTATCTATGTACTTTGGATGGTTGTTTGATTGTTGATGTAGTGACATAATGGATATGTGATTTCCAAGTAAGCATTCGAAAAGAAGTCATTGAAGATTAAAAGCTGCTTGGAAATGTGATCTTGCTTAAGTAGTCTTTAGCTTGAAAATAAGCTTTGTAGTTTCTTATTATGTGTGTCTTGTTTATTTTTTGAGTTGTGTTTTCAAATGTTGGAAGTTATGGTCGTTATGTTGTTTGTATCTTAAGACTATATTTATAGTAGAAATTTGAGATTCCGAATAAAGCCTCTTGTATTAATCTTATATTCAATATTTTCGTTAGATTGAGAATAGTTCCAAGTTTATCAATCTTTTTTCTCTTATTAGCCTTTTTACATGTCCTAACTCTTTATTCCTTCCTCTTCCACCTATATCAATTGCTCCCAAAAAAAAAATAATAATAATAATAATAATAATAACAAAAAAAAAAAAAAATTTACTCTGACTTCTTTAGTGCAACAACCATCCTCCAAATCATTCTGAAAATTCTATTGTCCATTTTTTTTTTTCGTTAAAATTGCATGTTGTTTATCTAAAATTAGTTCTTAACTGTGGGAAGGGGGGACTACAATACTACACACTAAATGGAATAGTTAAATACTTTAAGAGGCTAGGATACTTTCTTTTTTCAAAAATATAAAAGATAAAAAAAATAAAAGTTATTAACTATTTGAATTAATCAAAACTCTGTTAAAATTCTAAAACTTATATGATTAGCTCAAGTTCAAGAATAAAGTTAAATGAGAAATTTATTGAAAAGACTATATTTCAAAAAACCAATTGTACATTTTCAATTTTTTTCATAGTGACTGAATTTTAATATTTTTTTTTTAAAATATAATAAACATTAACGAATTTTATAATAACACAATAACAAGAATCACATTAAGAAGCATAATCTAATTAATATGTAAAGGAAGCCCCTTTTGATCTACAATCTATATCTATACTAAAAGTTGAAACTTAATATTTATTATTGTTACACTCCCGTTGATTCATATTCATTACAAGAAATCTGTACTATTGCAGCGGTTTCTTTGAAACAGGTGCAAAAAACGTCGTGTACATAGGGTTTATAGCAGCGTTTTTTGGGACCGTTGCTATAGGTATAGTCTTTTGCGGCGACCTACAATAGCGGGACATAAAATTGCCATAATATGTGTGTATTAGCGACATTTACATAGATATAGCAGCGCTTAAAAATCCCGCCGCAATAATATATCATTTTCCGCAGATATTATAGCGGCGGTAGAGAAAAATGCTGCAATATGCAATCTGTAGTGGCGTTTTTATGACTGCCGCAATAGGGACTCTTTTTTGCAGCGCTTTTGCTTAGTTAAACTGAGGCCGCGTGAAAGCCGTAAGTCTCTCTCTCTCTCTCTCTCTCTCTCTCTCTCTCTCTCTCTCTCTCTCTGTTCTATCATTGTATCTCTATTGTTTGATATCTATTAGGGTTTATCAAATTCATCTAGAGTTGGTCAAGTTAGTAGCTCAAACACTAAATCAAACACCTAAAGAATCATTACTATGATTCAACCTCACTAACTATCATGGGATTGGGATTTATCATTTAAACTACTTAAAATTTTTACACATTGCCTCCACTAGAAACTACTTGTCAAGTTTGTGGTCATATATTTTTTTTTTTTTATGAAACAATTGTGGTCACATCTAATCAATGTTCATCTACTTTGCATTTCTTTCAGAATGGTCTTGATATCAATGTAAAATTGCTTTTTATCTTTTTTTTTTTTTTTTTTTGACATGCTATAGGGATTGGTTGGATAGTTTGAGAGAGAATTGCAGTAATGAGTTTGAGAAGCTGAGCCTAAACAGGAGACCCAACCCAAGCTCTGCCTCTATTTATGTTTTTTTCCACTCTCTGTTTCTTTTGTGTCTTATGAAGCAAAACCCGTTTGTACTAAAAAAAATTGATACTTGTAATTAAAGGTCACGTGAAATCTTTAGAAGCGAAACCCTCTTCTTGTTTTTGTTTTTGTTTTTGTTTTGTTTTTGTTTTTTGTTTTTTTTTTTTTTTTTTTTTTGTAACTTCTTCAATGAGTTAAATTTGACATGTTCAAAGTTTACAAAATTTTGTTTTTGTTAGGTGGATGGGTTTAGCATGGTGAGTTTTGTGACCCTTGAGGAAGGAGCATAGGTACTCTCTTTCTCTCTCTCTCTCTGACACTAGACAGTATTATGTTGTGCTTGCAAACCTTACCTTTTGTAGTTTTAACCTATTTAAAAAATCCTTGGAACTGGATTTATGACATGTGATTTAAAGTTTTTTAATATTTTAGTCCAAAGGTTTATTTGCCTTGGTATTTATCATTTAAATAAATAAAAACTTAGGCTGACAGTGAAATGTAGTTAATAATTTCAGATGGTATTTAGATTTAAATTCTAGGACTATGGTTTTTATAGTTGTTGCTGCCTTCTTGAAACTAACAAATGTTCATACTAAAACTGTAATTTGGCCTATTATTTATTGGTTGCATAGTTAATCAAATTTCTTTTTGTGGGGACCTTTCAACAAGTGGCAGTTCTTAGTTTCTATAAGTGAAGACCTTCCATCACCCTTTTCTCTTTCTGCTCTCCTTGCCTGCCCTCTCTAGATAGTGAACACTACTAATTTTACTTTGGAATTTTTTTTTTATATGAGGCTAATGTGGTATTGGCATTTTAATCTTTTCTTATTATAAACTTTACTATTGAAATTTGATGCATTTCTGAATTTGGTGCATTTGCTTTTTACATGTGGAATTTGTGTAGCTTGTTAGTGGCTGAATTCGATTGCTTTGTTCAAGGGCATGATGGACCTGCTTATGATATCAAATTCTATGGTGATGGTGAAGACGCCTTGTTACTAAGGTTTGGTTTCATTCTTATCTCTCTCTCTCTCTCTCTCTACGTGCACACACACACACACACACATAACACGGCAAACGTTAACTGAGTGGTGACGTATAGTTTCTTTCATCTATACTATTATCATGGAAGTGACCATTTAAAATGGAATAGGTACAACTGAATTGGTTAATCCACTTTGCTACCTACTTTTCAAACATCCTAAAATATAATTACATATTTACATTGTTAAATTTAACTTACAAGAAATACTCTAGAGTCAAGATTAAGGTCTAAGAGATGATAAGATTATAAATTTTAAATTCTTACATATTAGCACATATTTTAAGGAAAACCTATTTGCTTTATATTAATTCATTCAAGATTAAGGTCCATAGACTCACACACACACACACACACACACACTCTCTCTCTCTCTCTCTCTCTCTCTCTCTCTCTCTCTCTCTCTCTCTCTCTCTCAATAACTTAAAAACATATAAAGAATCATAGTGCAAACATTAATTGTGCTATGCGTTGGTTGAAAGTATGTGATATAAGATGGTATTAACTGATTTAGGAGCCATATATGGTTTTTTAGTGAATGAGTGTGTGGTGAGGATGAGGTTGTATGTATTGTATCTATAATACATACAACCTCATCATATGATATTTATACAGTGTCTTGTCATTTTCAAGTCTCCTTTGCTTTTTATAGGTGAGTGGTGACATATATAGAAGAGCAAATTGCAATAGTATTGTTGGGAAGATACAGGATCTCAATCCCTGTTGGTGAAATAATTATGGTTCTCTCTCTCTCTCTCTCTCTCTCTCTCTCTCTCTCTCTCTCTCTCTCTCTCTCTCTCTCTCTCTGGTTGTGGTGGGTTGTTGAATTTGGGCAAGCAGGTGGCTTGCATGGAGTAATAAGGTGGTTTTATTTGATATTGGTAGTGTTGACTGTTTTGTGTAATATTGGATGATTCTTGTTGAGCTGTTTTTATTTGATTAATTCATTTTAGGCTATTGCTAGTAATGATGTTATAGTTACCAAATGTATTGATAACTTCTCTATGCGTTTAAATTCATTGTTTTGTTAGGAACATAGCTAAAAGAGAATGATTAAAGATAATTTGTTTCTTAAATTAAAGTGAAATTATGTAAATGAAATGTGTGTTAACTCTTGCTTTGTGCTTTAATGAAATCACATTACAGGTATTTCTTGTAAACCACTTTATAGCAATGGATAGAAGTTGGATGAAACTTATGAATAGAAGGTCGCGAGAATATTTAGATGGAGTCCAATAGTTTTTGAATTTTGCATTTAACCATGCACACCCGGATGGAACGATTTCATGTCCGTGTAGAAAATGTGTGCATACAAATCTGTGGCCTATAAATGTCATACAGGCTCACTTAGTGTCGAAAGGGATTTGTAGGGGTTATAACCCTTGGATTTTTAATGGGGAATCATCATCTGCACAGACTTCTTCTGAAATTCCTAATAGTCATGTCCAAGAAAACCCAATAGAGTATGCCGATCTTTGTGACATGTTGCATGACATGTTCCCCATACAAGATATGACATCTGGGCCAATGGAAGAAGTCCTTATTGCGCAACAACCCACAGGAGGTCCTGCACAAGATCCTAATGAAGATGCATTTCAGTTTATGAAATTGCTTAAAGATGCTAATCAACCTTGTTATGAAGATTGTAAGCATTTTAGCAAATTGTCAACCATTGTGCATTTGTACCACATGAAGTGTCCTAATGGTTGGACCAACAAATCATTTACCATGTTGCTGCAATTTTTGCTTGATTTTCTTCCTTCAAATGCTAAGTTGCCAAAAGATTGTTATGAGGCTAAAAATATTATTAAGGATTTGGGCTTGAGTTATAAGAAGATTCATGCTTGTCCTAAAGATTGTATTTTATATTGGAAGGAGAATGCCAACCTTGAAGTTTGTCCAAACTGTAACCGTTCAAGATGGGAACGTAATGAGTGTAAAGGTCAACAAAGTACTAATGCTTCCTCCAAGAAAAGAAAAAAGAAAGCTACAAAGATCCTATGGTGGTTCCCCTCAAAGCCAAGATTGCAATGACTATTTATGTCTCCTAAAACATCCAATCATATGAAGTGGCATGCCAATGGTCATGTGAATGACGGGTTACAGAGGCATCCTACTGATTCTGAAGCTTGAAAATCATTTGACTCTAAGTACATAGAGTTCTCATCCGAGCCTCACAATGTAAGGCTTGGATTAGCATCCGATGGATTCAACCCGTATGGAAATATGAGTAGTACCCATAGTACATGGCCTGTCATTTTGATCCCATACAATCTCCCTTCATGGATGTGCATGAAAAGGTCTTCTTTCATGCTATCATTATTGATTCCTGGTCCAACCTCGCCCGGGAATGATATAGATGTGTACTTACAAACCCTAGTAGAAGAAATGAAGGAGTTATGGGATGTTGGAGTAAAAATGTTTGATGTGTCTTTCAAAAAATCATTCCAAATGCATGTTGCATTATTGTGGACCATAAATGATTTTCCTGCATATTGTGATATCTCAGGTTGGAGTACCAAAGGTGCTCTGATTCTCGGTCCAACCTCGCCCGGGAATGATATAGATGTGTACTTACAAACCTTAGTGGAAGAACTGAAGGAGTTATGGAATGTTGGAGTAAAAATGTTTGATGTGTCTTTCAAAACATCATTCCAAATACATGTTGCATTATTGTTGACCATAAATGATTTTCCTGCATATTGTGATATCTTAGGTTGGAGTACCAAAGATGCTCTGGCATGTCCCTCTTGTAACTATGATAGTCAGTCTCATTGATTAAGATATGGAAGGAAATTTAGTTACATTGGACATAGGTGATTCTTGGATAGTGATCATAAATTCCGTAAGCAAAAACAATTATTTGATGGGCATGTTGATACAAGATCGGCTCCTATTATAGTATCCAGAAGGGAAATCATGTTACAAACGGATGCTGTAGTCGATCATGTGTTTGTAAGAAAATAGTTAATTTGCCCAATAAAAGAAAAAGAGGGGAGGAAGTCTTAACTGTATGGAAGAAGAGAAGTATATTTTTCACCTTGCCTTATTGGGAGGACCATGTGTTGTGTCACAATCTTGACGTGATGCATATTGAAAAGAATGTAATCGATAATATAATCGGCAAATTGTTGAACTTAGATGGCAAGACAAAGGATAACTTGAAGGCACGTCAAGACTTAAAGGATATGGGTACAAGAAGTGAACTTCACTTGAAAAAGGTTAAGAATGATCAGACACATATGCCACATGCCTACTACCATATGAATGCTAGTGAAAAAGATGGTTTTCTACAAGTTTTGAAGGATGTAAGAGTGCTCGATGGATATTCTTCAAACATCTCACGTTGTGTTAAACTCAAAGAACACAAGATTGGTGGGATGAAGAGCCATGATAATCACATCTTAATGCAGCAACTTTTTCCGATAGCGATATGCGGATCTTTGCCCCCTAAAGTGAGCAGGCCTTTAATTGCAGTGACATTATGTGAGTTGGAAAGGATATTCATTCCCGCTTTCTTTACAGTGATGGTACATCTAATTATGCATTTAGCTAGCAAAGCCAAAGTTGCTGGCCCAGTTCATTATCGTTGGATGTATCCCGTAGAGAGGTAACACGTATAGTAACTTTGTCTATCTAATTAATTGTTTTTCACACCAATTTCTCATTGTTGATCTTAGGTTTTCCAATAGGTACTTGTCAAGACTGAAGTCTTACGTGCATAGTAAAACTTATCCAGACGGCTCCATTACAGAAGGGTATATAGCAGAGGAATGCCTAGCATTTTGCTCACGCTATTTTAAATCTGTTGAAATTGCATTCAATCAGCTTGTAAGGAATTTCGAGGAATCCATGGGTGCGGTGGTGAGCATTACACTAGATTCAAATTTATGGATCCAAGCACACCGTTATGTGCTATTTAATTGTGAAGAAATCACCTTATTTTGCGAGTAAGTAATATGTCATTGCGTATCCTTTCATGGCATTTAGTATAATATTCTAACTTAACACTACACGTTTGTCTACATAGTGTACACATAGCAGAGATCAAGGCTGATTTCCCTTTTCATGTAACCAATGATGTTATTCAAAAGTAGCACATGAAGAAATTCTGCAGCTGGTTTATGAACTATATAAGTAAATCATATATATAAAACTTTATTGTTTATAATAGATGATGTCAATGTCTATATATAAGACTTAGTTGTAACACTTTAGATAGCATACTTATAATAAACGTCATTGTCTATATTAGGTGATGTCAATGGCTGCATCTGAGAAAAAGGAACTCTCTCATAAAGTCATATGGCTTGCTCGATTTCCAGATAATGAAGCAAAATAGTTCAAGCGTTATTTTATAAATGGTGTGAAGTTTTGCACCAAAGACTCTGAAGTAACTAGGAAAACTCAAAACAGTAGAGTTTGTCTTGTTGCTGAAGGTGGTGCTACTTATTATTGTGTACTAATTGATATTATTGACTTGAACTACTCTGACAAGTATCGATATGTACTATTCAAATTTCAATGGGTTGACATTATTAGTGGGAGAGGATGCAAAAAAGATGAGTTTGGATTTCCTCTTGTCAATTTTTCATGATTGATACACACGGGTGGTTGAGTGATTGACAAGCCTTATGTATTACCATCTCAAGCTTCACAAGTGTTTTACATGGAAGATGTGAGACATAAAGATTGGGCGGTGGTGGTCAAAACAAAACCTAGGGAGGTGTTTGATGTTGGTATTAATGCTTCACATGATGACGATGATGATGATGAAGTGGGTACCTATCTTAAGAATGTCCCTTACAATATAACTACTGATGATGCATGTGATGATGCAAATGACAACCATGCTTGGGCTCGAGTTAATGAAGAAGGAACCATTTATGATACACTATTGATTAGTGAGGATGAATTGCTTGAACAAGAATTTATCGACGATGAAGAGCTTAGTGATGATGTTTATGAGTCTAATGATGAACAATCTAATGATGATACGTCTAGTGATGATGAGTCTTAGAGTTTCAAAACCTCTCTCTAGTTAGTTTCTCCTCCTTAAAATTGTTTGAATCTAGAAAACTCCAACCAATCTATCACAATATGGTTCTCTTAGTTGAAATTGTTTAATCACTTGATAATCTTTCATGTATGATGCAAGTATTCGTTGTTTATAGGCTATAGTGGCTCAGTTTTTTCATTCAATTGAAATATTCTTTGCCTTGTGATTGATTACAATGATAATCTCATAAGAACGAAACTATGGTGTTTGAAAATGAAAATGATAGCCCTCCACATTAAGAACTTATCAATGTTGAAAAAGAAAAAAAGAAATATATAGAAATTTTTTCATGTGTAGGTGGGGTTTTAATTTTACAATGCCATCAGATAAAGGATCATATGCTTTCTGTCAATAGCCCTTTGTGGCTCTAAATATGAATATGAATATGAATATTATTTTTCACTTGATTGTTGTGTTGTTTGCTATGGTCAACCGGCCTTGGAAAAAGGAAAAGATATGGTTAATATTAAGTAGAGTGAATAATCTGTGTTATATTGAACTGAAAACTTATGATTCTTCTTTACGTGCTATTTTCTTGTTTTGCTTTTGTGCTCTAGCTTTTAACTGGAGGCAGCTTTTGGTGTGTACAATTAAGGGAATTTTGACAATTTACTCAAATTCTTATTATTGGCGTAACATATTTGTATTCTTTTTCCTGATTATTTTTTTCTTGCAAATTTGGCATGCAGGACCCTAGCCTAGATGGAGAAATCAGGTGGTTCTGAGGAAGCTGGTGGGCCACCACCACCTTTGCCCCCGCCACCTCCAACCATACCTCCCAATGTTAAGCTACAACGAGTGACCACAACTAATTATTCTATTACCAGCAGGCGTGGAGTTGGGACTACTGGTTCTTCTTGCAAAAGTGTATCAAGGGCATCTTCTTGGCAAAAATGTTAAAGGATTTGTTTAAATACTTTGGAACTTTGATAATGGTTATAGACAATGTTATATGTATTTGATAATATATTTCTATGTTAATATTACGTTAGTTTGGAGACATTTGTGGTATTGTTAATTAGTTACGTTTGTGGTATTGTGTTGGTAGAGCTAAAACTATTACAGGTTCTTTGTAACAAGTCTGTATAAAAAATAAAAAATAAAAAAAAGTAGTTTTAAAACGCCTGGGAAAAAAAAAGAACCTATAGCGGCGGTCAAAAAGCGCCACTAAAGGTGCATATATTATGATTTAAATGAAGCCCTATAGCAGCGTTTTTGCCCGCCGCTAAAAGGTTTACACATATAGTAGCGTTTCTCCCCACCGCTAAAACTGCAATTAATCTGTTTTAAGTGATTCCCTATAGCGGTGCGTTTTGCCCACTGCTAAAGGTGGACACCAATAGTGGCGGGTTATAATTGACACAAATTCTAACCTCATATGGCGGCGGTTTTTTGCCCACCTCAAAAAACCGAAATGCCGCAAAAGGTGCATTTATAGCGGCATTTTTTGTTACCACCATAATAGAGCTATTGTAGCACCATAACGCTGGGGGGTAGAATCGCCGCAATAGCCCTAGTTGCAATAGGCCAAGTGGACCTTTAGCGGCAATTTTTTGGGCTTTTGTAGCGGTTTTGGCCCGCCGCAATAGTCCAGTTTTTTTTTTTTTTTTTTTTTTTTTTTTTTTTTTTTGTAGTGATTAGTGTAACATTTGGTCCATTTGGTCCACTTCAGTCTAAAAGCTCACTAGTATAAATACTAGAGCTAGTTTTTAGATACTCAAATTTTAAATTATGGCTAGATTGCTTTTAATCTACTCTAAACAATGCAAAATAAGAGTAATAAATACGCAATCAACCGAGATTACTAACTAATGCATGGGCATAGATAATTAACAATTAAGTAAAAAGCACAAGTAGTAAGGTAAGAGAGAAGCAAGCACAAGATAATACTGCAATGTGTTATCGAAGAGGAAAATTGGAAAATATGGCGAAAAAAGCTCTCTGCGGCCCTACAAGCTGAATAGATCCATTAGTAAATTAGTTGGAGTACAAGGATAACAAATAGACCCTCCAAGCCTAGACTACCCTATGTACTTAGGCCCTCCGAGTCTCAACTACCAACGAGCTTCACCGAGCTATGTCTTCACTAGCTTTCCAGATCCTGCAATTATTACCAATTGCTTCCACCAAAGATTGGCATGAACCCAATGCTTCCCAAATGCTCCAAATAAACTCACAAGATTCTAAATGAGTGTGGTTTATGTTTGGGATAAGAACCTCTCAAATGATATGGAATTAGAGAGGGAAGAGAGTGAAGAAAACTAAGAGAAATGTGTAGAGGATTGTAGGTTTACAATCTCTAACTCTCCAATAGATTTCTAGGGTTTTCTCTCTGAAACTCTTTTTACAATTTTGTGAGTAATGTAGAATTTTATAGTGTGGATAAAGAAAAAGGAAGGGAGGATAAGGGATCTCCTTGATGAATGTCTCTAGTGGGGTGAATCAAACCTTTGGGGTCACCATTGACAAGGATGGTGTAAGTGACTGTTTTAACACATATCATCATAAGTTTAATCCATTTGTCATTGAACCCCAAACGTCTTAAAATTTGCTCAAGAAAAGACCATTCTACTCTGTTAAATGCTTTGCTCATATCAAGTTTAATGGCCATGAAGCCATCCTTCCCATATTTGTGGTTCTTCGTGCAATGGAGGGTCTCAAATGCAACAAGGACATTATCAGAGATTAAGTAGTTTTTGGTGAAAGCGCTTTAATGCTAAGTGATAATTGTGGGCAGAATCCTTTTCAAATGATTAGCTAAAACCTTCGAATAGATTTTGTAGAGAACATTGCATAGGTTGATGGGTCGGTATTAGGATAGAAGTTCAGGATTTTTTACATTTGGGATAAGGGAGATGAAGGTATGATTGAGGTCCGGTGGGAGGGTGGCTAAGTTGAGGTAGGAGAGGATGGATTGGGTGACATAATTGCCAATGAGGGATTAGTATTTTTGATAGAAGAGTGGTGGCATACCATCGGGACCTAAGGCTTTTAGAGGGGCCATTTGCTTGATTGCTGCTGCAACTTCCCAGGTCATGAATTTTTCTAATAATTGGGCATTCATATCTTCAGAGACAATGTGGCGGATCGGGTCGAGTGATGATGCATTAAAGGCTAGAGAAGAGGTGGTGAACAAATCTTGGTAGAAACCAATGAGACTAAAAGAGATATCTGAAGGCCGAGAGCACCACTAATCAACTTAGTTTCGGATTTGGAGGATCTGATTTTTCCTCAAGCGTTGAGTAGCTCTTTTGTGAAAGTATCTTGTGTTCCTGTCCCCGCTAACTAACCAATGAGATTTTTCTCTTTACTACCATAATCGGTTTTCTTTGTCAAGGAGAGAATTAATTTCAGATTTAAGGAGCAACACCCGAGATTTTCAGCCTGAAAAGAGAACCTCGTGCTCGACCTGGAGCAAAAGATCTCGTTTCTCCCTTAGTTCACGACAGACATTACCAAAAAAAGCGTTTGGACTAGCTTGTAAGTGCTCTGCTACAGTTCGAGATCTTGTGCATTGATCTGAGATTTAGGTTGAGAGTGGCATAGGAATTCGAGGTAGCTTTAACTGTTTTTGTATAGCCATTGTTAGTCAACCAGATTTCATCGAAGAGGAAAGGTTTCTGAGGGGGTTGAGGAGCTAAACTAGAAGGTATAATGAGCAGGGGAGAATGGTCAAAGGTATCGCTATGTAGGACGTGAACACGAGTACCTGCAAATTCAAGAAACCAGTCATTAGTAGCAAAAGCTCGGTCTAATCTCTTCCAAACCAAGTGACTAGAGGAGAAGTGGCGAGCCCAAGTGAAATTAGGACCAAAGAAGCCCAAGTCGATGAAGCCATATTCATCAATAATATCACGGAACAACTGCATTTGGGAATGATTTCTAATGCTTCCTCCAAGCTTTTTTGAGCATTTTGTGATTTCATTAAAGTCCCTGACACACAACCAAAGAATAGTATGGCGATGGTGGAGTTGCTGAAGAAGGTGCCATGATTCAAACCTCAACTGAGTATCGGGTTCTCTATAAAACCCGATGAACTGCCATTCACTAGCAGAGTTTTTATTGATGGTGGTGTCAATGTTGTTTTTTGAAGAAGTCTTAACATCGACGCGAATTGAGTCTTTCCAAAAGAGGACTAAGCCACCACACCTATTAATTCTAGGAACACAGAACATTTGGTCAAATAAAAATCTTTCTTTTAAATTCTTTAGACTTACTTCATCTGTCCATGTTTCGACAATGAACACGACAGAGGAATCTTTTGCCTCCACTAATTCTGCAAGCTCATTCTCTGTACATAGGTTCTCAAGCCTATGACAACTCTAGACTAAGAGACTCATTGTGCTTGGCTGGGCTAAGGGACAACCACCGCCATGTCAAAATTACTTGTAGATCAACATTAGGTTGATCAACATTCTCATTTAGGTTTCTATGCAGCCCTTCTAAAGGCCGCTTTCTCAACATTCTCATTGATCAACATTTTCATTTAAAGGTTGCTTTCTATGCAGCCCTTCTAGCATAATGCAATTAGATTGCTTTTCTTGGTTTTTGTTTCATGCAAGTCTCTTCCATTTTCTAGTGTTGGGTCGATTTGGGGAAAGGACAGAGGATTCTTCGACCAAGTCATCTTGGACAGTATTTGCATCCCTAGGAGAGGTAGTCGAAGTTGACTCTTGAGGGGTAATGATTGAGAGGGACAGGTTGTCAGAACCTTGAGAAGGCTTTGGGAGATCAAAGGGAATAATGAAATTCTTTAGGAGGGGGGTTGGTTGGTCAAACATATTCAAATCCATATCAATCTCATTAATTTGATTGTCAAAAACGGGTGAAGAAAAATTAGGGAGTGAGGAGGAAATCTTGGGAGTGGACTTACTTTCCAAGGAAGGAGGGACGAGCTTCTCGGGATTGATGTGACTTTCCTTATCGGTAGAGCTTTGTGCAACTTGTGGAATTGGTGGTTCAAGCATCCTATGAACACTAGGAGAGGGATGAGTCACTCCCCTTGGTTGTGAAACGGCAATGTGGGGTTAGAGGACCTTGTCTTTCATTGTTGGAGCTAATCCTTTGACATGGACACATTTTTTTTTCCTGAGTAGAACTAAGGGGCTCGGAGCTAGGCGTAGTATTCTTGTCATTCAATCGGGAGTGAGCATCTACTTCTTAACCATTTTTCATAGTCTTTGTCGTCATGGAATAAAGAACCCCACCAATAGCAGAAGTTTGGCAGTTTCATGTATTTGAAAGAGATCCAACCAATCTTTCCTTGACCAAAGTTTAATTTTCGAACCCTGTAGAGGGGCTGAGTGGTATCGATACGCATCCTGATATGCATAAAATCTTCCCCAAACATACTGGACACGTTCAGTGCCTGCATCAGACTCAAAGACAAAAAGGAGGATGGTGTTGCTTGCGTCCTTGACGTGAAAGTCGTTTTGTGATTTCCAAAGAGGACTAAAGGTTCTAGGAACGACTTTAACATTAAGGGTTCTCTTGGTTAGAAATTTAGCAGCTAAAGTGAAGTCCTTGCCGCTACTATGAACATTAGGTGGTTCAAAATCTTCGTTGATGTCTTCCCTATCTGTTAGGGAGTGTTTGTTTAATCTTTGAGAATGGAATTCATGGTAGAGAGAGAGAGAGAGAGAGAGAGTTTCCCCATCACTAAAAGAGCAAACCACAAGCTCTACTAATAAACTAGTTATTGGAGAGGAAAAAAATCATTCCCGGAGGAAGATGAAGAGATTCTACGATCTAGGGCTGCGAAGAAAGAAAACCACAAAGCTAGGGCACGAGAAAAGTCAAGTGAGAATTTCCGGACAAGAATTAAATAAAATACTGTTTATTAATTAGTTTTTCATCACTTAAACTTTTAATCATTTCTTAATTGTTTTAAATATTTATTTTTATTTAGTAAAAATTAATAGTTTTTTTTTTCTTTTATGAAAAAAATATTAATTTAATATCTTTATAAATGAATTATAAAAATAATTTTCATAAAATATTCATATGAACTTAGAATGTATCCGTGCATCATCACGCGCAATGGCGGCGGTAGAAATTTTTTTTAGGGGGTCATTTAGAAAGTTAAATTAAACAAACAAAAATAAAAAGAAAACTTAGATATATTTAGTTATTGACCAAAAAATAAAAGTCACAAATACATAAAATGTTACAGTGTCCTTCTATGGGTTTTCATATTTTGAAATCATTACATAATAATTCATTAACAATTGTTATTATTTATTGTCAATGTGGATAGATATGGCCATTTTATTTTATTGAGTTTGTATAATATTTTTATTTTTATGCAATTGTCACTATCTATTTCTCATTGTTTTTTATAAAAATATTTTAAACTAAATGGCAAAACTCATTCCACTTGCACTGTATGAATTATTGACTCACACAACCATACATTAATAACACTGATTGTCTACTTGACTAATCAAATGCTTGAATATCTGTCGTGAATCTTATCTCATCTCACTTCTCTATTCGACTATCTCGATATCTCTGATTCTAAGAGTAAATAGTGAGTGTTTGTTAGTTGTGCGTATGTGGTTGATATTATTATTATTATTATTATTATTATTATTATTATTATTATTATTATTATTATTTGTTCTAAAGTAATTTGTGTGAATTGTGATGTGTGTGAATATGTGCATGTATAGTTCAAATATAATATAACTTAATATAATTTAATAATCAAGAAATACAAAGGGTTTGATACATGAATGTATACTGTTATCATGTTATAATAATTTTGTGTTACAAAGTTAGTGATTTGAGGAAAAAAAATAGTAAAGTTGATATGTGATAGGGTGCACAAGATTTAAGCCATGGTGTGCAAAAATATTTTTAATGATAGATTAAACAGGTAAAAAAAATATTATATATATATATATATAATATTTTTTTAACAAAAAATCAGGGTTCATTTCAACCCCTGGGCCCTGACATACATCTAGCGCTTATTCACGCGGTACGTATCCGCTAGTGTTCTATGGATAGTGAGAGTTTGGTATGTCCATCACTCATTCACATCCATGGAATAATACTTTTATCATATCATACTTTGTAAGTCACACGTAGAGAATCCTATTTAGACGTCTTCCACTTGGAATAGTTTGCTTCGAACCTGCACAAAGTCCTCTGATCTAGCTGGTTTCCACCTCCATTGGTCATTTTCTTAATAAAACTGGAAATATTTGCCTCAAAATAGCTGGAAGCATCATATATTAATCTGTGACCAAATTCAGGAGAGGCCCATCTGGATGCCATGAATCATGCCATAAAAAGAATGAGTTTCATATCCTATTTTGTGACAATCAAGAAGGAATATTTTCCAACATATCCAAGAAGAATTTCAAGGAACCTCTGCCATCCATAAAAGCCTATTCTTAAATAAATTAAAATAAACATGCACCCATTCTACCCAAATGGAAACTTGGCATAGCAAAAGGGTTCATATAAGCTTCATGAATGTAGCTTTATTTCAATCTCTCTGTTAGAAATACTAAATAATTGTATTGTATTTCTCAATGAAAAAATATACATGAGTGCCTATATATATAGGAGTCATATGAGTGTAGTACAAGTATGAGTGTAGTACAAGAATATGTGCTATACAAGTAATCTAGTTGAGCCTAAAGCCCACAACACTATACACATTAACAGCCCCCCACAAACTCAAGGTGGATGTGAGACCCACTTGAGGTTGTCAACTAAAGTACGAAGACGTCCCTTAGGATGTGACTTGGTGAAGATATCTGCAAGTTAATCTTTAGAGGAGACTGAGATCAGCTTGAGAGCACCATGGACAAGATGATACCGGATAAAATGACAATCAATCTCGATGTGTTTAGTCCGTTCATGGAAGACATCATTGTGAGTAATATGGAGTAGCAGAGGATGTAGACACACCTAAGTCTTTGAGAAGCCATCGTAGCCAAAGGAGCTCAGATGTGGTATCAGCAATGGCACAATATTTTGCTTCAGTACTGGAGCGAGCCACATGAGTTTGTTTCTTACTTCGCCAAGAAATCAGAGAAGAACTAATAAGAAAACAATAACTAATGGTGGACCTGCGATCAGTGGGATCTCCTGCCTAATCAGCATCAGAAAATGCACGGAGAATAAGAGGAGACTGAGCAGAGTAGAAAAGACCATGAAAGAGAGTGTCCTTTAAGTATTGAAGAATACGCAAAACAGCAGCATAGTGAGTTGATCGTGGAGCAGACAGATACTGGCTCACCTGGTGAACAGCATAGGAAATGTCTGGACGAGTGACAGTGAGATAAACTAGGCTGCTAACCAAGCGTCTACAATGGTTTCCCTCCTGAGGGAGTCAAATGCGCATTAAGCTCAATTGGAGTGTTAACAGTCTTGATATTAGTGAGTCCAGCTCGAGGCAAGAGTTCAGAGGCATACTTGGCTTGAGTAATATAAAGTCCATTTGTAGAATGAGTGATTTCAAGACCCAAGAAATAGCTAAGATGTCCAAGATCTTTCATCTCAAATTGCTGATTGAGAAAATTCTTGAGTTCTTGAATGCCACTAAGGTCATCACCAGTTATGATCATATCATCCACACACAGGAGAAGTAAAATAATCCCTTTGTCAGTGCGGCGAAGAAATAAGGCAGAATCATAATGACTGGTCATGTAACCCAAGCGAGAGACGGTAGAGCTGAATTTGGAAAACCAAGCTCGTGGAGCTTGTTTAAGGCCATAAAGTGCACGTCAAAGGTGACAAACCTTGTTTGATTCAACAGAGAGACCAGGAGGAGGTTGCATATAAATGTCTTTACTTAAATCCCCATTAAGGAATGCATTTTTAACATCCATCTGGAAAAGGTTCCATTTACTGGCAATAGCAATAGCTAAGAGGGCACGAACAAACGAGATACGAGCAATCGGAGCAAAGGTCTTTTCATAATCAATCCCATACTCCTGTGTAAAGCCTTTTGCAACAAGACGAGCTTTGTAGCACTCAATGGACCCATCAGAGCAAGTCTTAATCTTGTAGATCCACTTACAACCAACCACAGGCTTCCTAGGGGGGAGAGTCACCAAATCCCAAGTATAGTTTTTAGATAATACATCAAATTCCTCTTTCATTGCAATCTGCCATAAAAGGTCAGTAGAAGCCTCACGATAGGTGTGAAGCTCGTTCAGTTTAGCAAGGGCAGTGTAATAATGATAATCAAGTAAATGTGCAGGAATGGATCTTACCCGAGTTAAGTGACGAGGTGGAATGTCTTATGCGAGATCTTCAAGTGGAGCAGGAGCAGGGGACCCAAGCTCAAGGTTGGGGTTGGGTAGCTCGTCTTCAACCTGTTCATCTTCCACCTGTTCATTAAAGGGTGAACTAGGAAACGGATTAATGATATCTGGTGGTTGGACAGAGAAGTCTGCATGAGAATCATGAGCAACTCCAGGAGGATCAGGAGCAACTACAGAAGGAATATGTGTCTCATCTAGAAAAAGATCTAAGACAGAGGAGGAAGATAGGGAGGCACGGAAGTGAGAGAGCTCGACAAAGAGGCGATGTTCCCAAAAGGCAACATTGTGGGAGACATGAAGACGATAAGAAACAGGATCATAACATCGATACCCCTTTTGAGTTTTGCCATAGCCAAGAAAACAACAAAGCCTTGACCGAGGCTCAAGTTTGTTATGCTCATGTGGCTGAAGAAGAATGAAATAAGCAGAATGGAAGGAGCGAAGGTGATGATAATTTGGAGATAACCTAAAAAGGCGCTCATATGGAGTTTGATTTTGGATGACAGGACTGAGAATGCGATGAACAGCATGAAGTGCAGCTTCGCCCCAAAAAGGAGCAGGAACTTTGGTAGAGAGAAGGAGAGCACGAACAATGTCATGAATATGACGAAGTTTTTGTTTGGCTCTACCATTTTGCTGAGAGGTACCTGTACAAATTAGTTGATGAATAGTGCCATAGGAATGCAAAACAGCTTGGAAAGCATATTGAGTGTACTCAAGAGCATTATCAAATCAAAAAATTTTGATACAATTGGAAAATTGAGTTTCAACTATTTTTGCAAAATTAGAATATATTTGCAATAATTCAGAATGATGTTTCATATGAAAAATCCAGCTATAACGGAAATAATCATCAACAAAGACAACAAAATATCGAGATCCACCAATACTAGAAACAGAGGAAGGTCCCCAAATATCAGAATGAATTAGGTCAAAGATATTAGTGGACACTGATTCACTAGTATTGAAAGGCAAAGCTAGTTGTTTTCCTAATTGACACGAAACACAATCAAAATTTTCTGTGGACACTGAACCTAATAAACCTCTAGAAGCCAAGTGTTGTACCCGAGAGGAAGATACGTGACCAAGTCGGGCATGCTAAAGTGCAAGGGAAGGAATAGAAAAAACTGCAGCAGCTGCAGTAACAAAAATAGGAGCAACAAGCGAAAGACGAAGGTTGTCCACGGGAAACATACACCCAACTCTGGGACCGGTCCCAAGCACCTGTCCTGTCCTCAGATCCTACACAATACACCTAGAATAATCAAAGATAATGCGATAACCCAACTTAGCTAATTGTCCTACAGAAAATAATTTGTAAGAAAGGTCAAGAACATTAAAGACCCCAGGAACTGAGAGATTGGAGGTCGAAATAGAACCTATATTATGACCAGACACTGTGGAACCATTTGCTGTGCGAATATTAAGTTGGTGTGGTGCAGGATGAAGTTCAGAAAATAAGGACGAATGAGGTGTCATGTGATTGCAACAAGCAGAATCCATAAGCCAAGAGGAAGGAGACATATCAAATAAAGCTGAGAGAGAAGAGGAATAAAATGAATTACCAACCATACAAATGACATTAGCGATGATGTTTATAAGGTCATCTTTGGAAATGGTGAAAGTGGATCCAGAAGATTGAGACTATGCAGTGACGGGAGCCATTGGTTGGACACTCTCAGTGTTAGCAATAGTAGTAGTAGAAATTGAAACAGCTGATTTGTTGCGATGATAGCAAGTCTCAATATTGTGGCCAAGACGTTTGCAAAAATTGCAAAACGTTTGCTGGATTGTTCACAATGATTATTACAACAAGAAGAAGACATGTCCTTATTCTTCATTTAAAAGCAAAATATGCAAAAATGGACTGCAAAAATAAAATCTACGCGAAAAACTGGGTAAGTAGCACTGGGACTACAAAAAGTCAACACTAGTGAAAAGTCAATGGTTAAAGTCAACCCTCGGTAAAAGTCAACACTGGTCAACGGTAAAAGTCAACGCTAGTCAACAGTCTGGTCAACAGTGACGTCAGTTGACATGGCAGGTGACATCAGCAGATGAGTGGATGATGATGTCAGCAGATGATGTGGCAATGATGACATCACTTAGGGCTGACATCAACAGATGCAGATCTGGCGCGTGCAAGCGGGTGGAGGCAAGTGCAAGCGCATGGAGGCGCATGAAGAAGCCTGTCGGCACGTGGAGCACGTGGGCTTGAGCGCAGAATATTTGGGTGGCGCGTGGGGGTGCGTGCAGTGTCCGATGGCTTCGAGGTTTCCATAATTGTGTAGATTGGCACAAGACGATCTCAGTGGTACCTGTAGAAAATTAATTGGAGCAATATTCGAGGGCTGTGATGAAAAGGGCAGTGCTCTTCGCGGTGTGAAACTCCTCAATGGTAGCGGTTGTAGGTCCGGAACCCAAGGACGATGACTGGAAGATTTTGGAGGTTTAACGGCGAAAGGCTGAGGCAACTGCTGTGACGGCGGAAGCGATGTTGAGAATGGAGTAACACCAATAAAGACAAGACTGCTAAGAAAGGGTCAAAGCAGTGGCTCTAATACCATGTTAGAAATACTGAATAATTGTGTTGTATTTCTTAATGCCTATATATATAGGAGGCATATGAGTGCAGTACAAGTAAAAGTATAGTACAAGAATGTGTGCTATATAAGTAATCTAGTTGGGCCTAAAGCCCACAACACTATACACATTAACACTCTCCAATCTTTTTTAATGCCTAATCCCCATTCTTCTTTTTTTAGAGCACAGAATTTCCCATAAAACTCATCCCAGGAGTTTTTGTGTCATCATCTCATTCTAATGATAAAAAACTGTTAAATTTTCCTCAATGGTTTAATAACTTACTTAGGAAGGATAAACAAACCATGTACACTGTTAAATTTAATTGGTTTTAGTAGTATAACCTGGTAATCTAAATTGATAATTATCGCAAACATTAAAAAAAAAAGGGCAAATTACAACTTACCCATCTGTAGTTTAACCGAAATTTAAGTTGCTTACGTGTGGTTTAAAAGTTGGCATTTTGCCTATCTGAAGTTCACTCTAATAGGCTTTCGTAACCCACTTTTGTACTTTCACTGTTAAAAACACAAAAAAATAACAAAAACATACAAATTAAAATCTAAAAGCATATTTCGTAAAATGGTGAACTTTTGGCTTAAGAACATTCTTCCTCTTCATAAGAACATTCTCAAACCTATCAATCCAAACAAAACTGATATCAAGGAACATTCTCAAGCCTATCAATCCAAACAAAGCTTTTTGTTTCTAAATTTTGGGTTGATTTTAGTTTTTCAAGCCTATCCCCTTGACAATTTTGTTTGGATTGATAGGCTTGAACTCTACTTGCCAAAAGTAGCATTTGAACTTTACTTGCCCCCAAGAAAAAATTCCTGGTTATTGTTTTTTTCTGCAGCGATTTTCCTTGAGTTTTACACTTCATTACCATACTGCCAAGAAAGTAAAGTTTAATATTCCATTTCATCAAAGAAAACCTATATAAGCAAAGTTTCTCACTTTGTCACCATATAGCGTCATCTCCATTAATTGTGATTGATTTTGCGCGATTTGTGACACATATATAGTAAGGGTCCTTGATCTCATATAGACTGCGCAAGGAGGCAAACTATACTCATGAGTCCCAACCATATGCATGTATTGTACTTTCACTTCATCTTCCTTCTCTTTTTTCTTCTTTCTTGACCATTGCAACGCTTACTATGCTTGCATGCCCTACTTTCTTCCTGGGCAACATTGCAAGTTTAATGATATCAATCCATTTTCCTTTTACCTCTAGTTGGTCCTTGTCCTGCCCTTTTAAGATGCTGATTTCACCCCTGCATGTCATAGCCCTAATTTTATTTTTATTTTTATTTTTTTAAAAGGTGTTAAGGACATATTTTATGTAATTGGCTAATCTTTTGACAAAATGAACTTTACTTGTAATTAAGTAGATTTAGGATGTGTTTAGTACTTTAAGAAATATGTTATTCAAGCCAAGTATTAAAGTCATGAAGATTGGACCAAGAAGCAAGTGAAGAAAAGCTATTTATTAAAGCTCGACGGATACCTCGACAAAAACAGTATTTATCGAGACTTAATGAATAAAGCTCGACAGAAGCTGAATCTGTCGAGATCTATTAAATCAGAATTTTCAGATCTGATTTTTGACCCATGCTGAAATATTTGTGTAGGGTTTCTTTTCTCACAACCCTAGACATATATAAGGCTTATTTTAAAGGCCGTCACAGTGAGTATGCACATAGAGAACTCATGCAGAAAGTGACCTAGTGCCTTATTCTCTCTGAAAGAAGTTACTACGTCTTTGCACCTTAGGGTTTTGTAACCAAGTGCTTCTTGATCTTCACTGTTGATGAAGTGAAAAACTTAGCAGCCAACATCTTCAAGTTGCTGGAGTTAGTTACATACTGGGAGTCGTGCATCATTGGTTAGTCACGTTCTGAGATCCGTGCAAAATGGTGGCATACATCTATTGAAGAGTTCAGAGATTCTGAAGCAGAAGAAGGTTTCTACTGTAAGTTCATCTACGGGGATTGTAGAGTCTAGGGACAAAGGTTTTGTACTAGATCTGAAACTTCTCTTTATTATAGTAGATTGCTTTTCGGGAAAGTTTTCCCTCAGGTTTTTTACTGTGAAACTAGTTTGTTTTATTAGTTTTTCTAAGGCATCATATCTTGTCTTATTTACTATTCTGCTGTGCATGATATTGATGTTAGTTTGTTTTAACAAAGTTTATTCATAACAAATTTAATTAACAACTTGGGTTTACAATTTGTTAATTTTATCAACCAAGGTCTAAATTTCCCAACAAAAAGATATATATTCGAGTGCTTTTTTGTGGTGTTTTAATTTTCTATTACAACGTGGTCTTTTTACCTGAAAGGCCAATTGCAATCTTCATGGCTTTCTTACGTATGTGACTTCTCATCATTAATTAAAAAACACTTCAGCCAATTATTTATCTAAAACACACTTCTGTTCTCCATACTTGTACACCCTGGATCACCACCGTTTGCTGATGAAACAAAACAAATAAACCGATATCAACTTTGAATTAGCAAAAACTTCTTTTAATTAGAAAGTTGAAAATTGAGCCAGGGATTTTACAAGTTGGGTGAGTTTACAAGAGTTTGGACCTAATTAATGATGTCATATATATATATTTGGACATATTGGCAAATCATTTATCCCCAAAAATTAAATTTAAGAGTTTGGATCTAATTTATATTAATTTATCAAAAAATATTTTTTTTTCATTTACTATTTTCACTCACATGCATACATCCCTAACAATTTTCACATAACGTGTTAGTTATTATTTCTTCATGGGCTTCAGTCCTGGTGCTCTTCTTATATGAGAAGAAGAATATACTCTTTGAAGAAGTTGATAGCGGCGGGAAGTAAGATGACGAAGTTATCAGGATCGGACAATTATCCCTTCAGTATTTAGAGCACAGATAGTGTGTGTACATTTGGAAGTTTACATACCAAAAGCATGCCCTCATGAAAACTTGAATTTCAGCCCTCTCCCCTTCACCCTGCAAGAACTTATATGTATATAGTGACCATTTAAGTTGTTTCATAAGAGTCATGGACAGTTCTAAGGGCCAAAATGGGCATTTACCCATTTCGCCCAAAACAAGTAGCAAAATGCCTCTGTTTGAAATTATTTAGCTATATACCCTTGTTTTAAACTCAATTTTCTAAAAATCGAGTTTCAATGAAAAACTCGATTTTTAGAAAATCGAGTTATAGGCAAAAAACTTTCTTTAAAAAAAATTTACATGGAACTCGAGTTCCATGCAACATTTTGCAAGTAACTCGATTTTCATTAAATTGAGTTTTTCACTGAAACTCGATATTTTAAAAATCGAGTTTCAAAACAGGGGTATTTTGCTAGATAGTTTCAGAACATAGGCATTTTGCTATTTATTTTGGCCGAAAGAGGCAAATGCCCATTTTGGCCCAGTTCTAAGTACCAATGCTTTGGCCAAATGGGGCCTAGTAGTTGAAAACAATCACACTGCCAGTAAGTCTATAGGCAAAAAATTAAGGATCCATTTGGTTGGAGGCGAAACAAGGAGAATAAAAAATAGGATAGAGAAAACTGGTTTTATGGGTGTTTGATTAGAAAGAAAGGGAGGATGGAAAATTGATAGGGCCCAGGTATTTTCTCCCTTGGCCGACCAAAATTCTATCTCTCAAATTTGGGGAGAAAATAGAGGGAAAATAAATAGTTGCAATCAATGACTAAACTACCCTTTTTTATTTTTATTTTTTTGTTTTCCTACACGTGGATGTTGGCTTCTTTTTCACTTTTGTTTTGTTTTGTTTTTTTTTTTTTTTCCCCCTTTCCTAGTGTGGACCTACTGATTCCTCTTTTTTAAATCCTTGGTGTGATGCAAGTTTTGTTATTCTTATTTTATTTTATTTTATTTTAGGGTTTAACTAGACTTAAATTTTTTTCTAGGCATGATTTTTCTTCTTTAATAAATTTACTTGATTGCTTTTTTTTTTTTTAATTGGACATCATTTTTTAACAAGGGCATATGAGTAAATTTATACAAACTCATTTTTCAATTCTTCCACTTTTCTACTCTCAACCAAATGCAAATGAGAGAAAATAATTTTTTTTTTAATCTTCCTACTTTTCTATCTCTTCTCTATTTTATAAAAATGTTTAAAATGGCAAAGATATAAAAATGTACATAATCATAACCAAACACTCAAATTGACACTCAAATTCAATTTTGACTTTGAAAACATGGGATTTTTTAAATAAATAAAAATATATATATATTCCATCAGTCTAATTACAAATTTGGAACATGAAAACGAAATATTTTTACCTGATAGTGTTTTTTATTTATTTTTTATTAAATTGCTCCGAAGCAGTTGCATCATCAAAATCATTAATTGGTTGGCAAATTGCTGTATGTCCATTATTATATCATTATCGGCCACCTATATAAGTTCATGTCTCTTTCTCGCAAAAGAAAAAAGAATTAATATGTTCATGTCTAGCTTCAATGATGTCTTTTGTTTATCAATTTCTTCAACTATTCAACAGTGTAAGTCACAGTGTAAGTTTTTTTTTAGAGCACTCTCAACTTGGGGATGTAACTAGGGAACTACCAACGATGTAAGTCACAGTGTAAGTTTCTCTGAATTTACTACACATACAATGGTTTTATATTGAATATGTATTTAGAGTTCTAACAAATCTGTATTTCCACATGATTCTTTGTGATCCATTTACTGTGTTCTAGAAAAGGAAAAAAAAAAAAAAAAAAAAAAAAAAAAACAGAGCACTCACAACAGAAAGAAAGGAAAAATAGAAATAGAGTACTCACAATGGTGGAGCTTTAATGCGATTTGTACTCACAATAGAAACAGAGCACTCACAACACGTTAGTGCAATTGGTTTTTTTTTTTTTTTTTTTTTTTCCCTGGTGGCAACTTGGAACAACAGTGGAGGAGCAATGTAGAGAATCAAACGGAGACAAACGGAGAGATAAAGGGCTTGAACACCAAACGTAGAGAGAGAGAGTTAGACTTTTTCTTTTGTTGGGTTTAGAGATATGTATTGAATGCAATAAATAAGAGATAATTAATGAGATACTTGTAAGAATGTTAGCATTAATGAGGGTCTTTTTTTTTATTGTTGAATTTACTTAAATCCAATAACTTAAAAAATGTGTAACTTGAACCCATTTATATATATATATATATATATATATATATAATTTTGGTTTAGTTTAAAAAATACATGCAAGAAATTCAAGGGTTTAAAAAAAAAAATCTAACACTAGAAAGACGCTGTTTTGTAGCTGACATTCATATTAATATCAAGTCCAAAACGCAACGTTTTAAAAATTCAATAAAAAAAAAAAAAAAATCGAACGACGTAGTTTTGTCCTGTAAGCCAAAAAGCCTTATATTCGACAACGGTTCAATTGTTACTTCAATCATCTTCTTCCACCTCTCACATACTCAGTGAGTGTTTATACCATATATCCGTACTCTATATTTGTTGTTATTAATTTTCTAGTGCTATCTTATTTCGTTTTCTTTATTCATTTATGTAATTATATATAGACAGAACATGCGCAGTGAGCCAGTGACAAACACGGACAAATCGCATAGATTCAGCAAAAAACAAAAAAAAAAAAAAAAAAAAAAAAAAAAAAAAAAAAAAAAGACATCGCATAAATTAAAATTTCCATATTATAGAGCACCAAATGTGGTGGTTTTATAAAATATGGACACTATACCCAACAATGACATGAACACTTCCCTTCCCTTAAAAATTGATTTCAATTCTAATGATATCAAAGAATTTCTTCACCTAACATGTTCTATTTCGGGCAGCACTCTCTTTCACCTTCTTTCACATTGAATGTTGTAATATGGTAGTCAGAAAGCTTCAACAGGCACTAGACAGGTGAGCTTTTACCATCAATGACTTAGCCCCACAACACCATGGTCAACCTTGTTGGCCAATCCAGGTGATCACATGCCCCATAACTTATAGCATGTTTGGGAGTTAAAAAAAGGAGGGGGAGTAGAGTAGAGGGAGGGAGAGTAATTCAATTACCTTGTTTGGAAGTTTTTTAAGGAAGGAGGGAGAGGGATTTGGAGGGGTTTGGAGGGGTTTCAACTACCTCTAACCCCTCATTTTTAATTCCTCCAAATTGGAGAGATTTGGAGGGAGAGTAGAGTAGATAAGTTATTGGTCAAATGAATTCCCTAATTTACCCTTTCTAAATTAACAAAATTACCTTTTCTAAAGGGCTAATTACTCCCTTCTCCATCTCTAATTTTAAAAACATCCAAACAATGTAGAGGGGATTCATTCCCCTCTACTCTCCTCCCCACTACTCTCCTTCCCTCTACTCCCCTCTACTCTCCTCCCTCTCTAAACTTCCAAACAAGCCATTAGGAGTAAAGAGAAAAAAGCGGAAAAGATATGGATCGTGGGAGTTGGGACTTGCCCATAATGATAAGTGCTTGCATGGAAGTCTAAGAGGCAATTATGTGATCAACTTACTCAAGAAGAGGTGCACTTCCAGTTGGGGCACGACTTTGATACCTTCTATCATGATCTAGATCTTATCCCAACTATAGGTATATGTCTTTTTGAACTTCGTAAGGTCGCAAGGATTTATTTCGAGAAGAGATTGATCATCCCAACTATAGGAATATTGTCTTATTGAACTTTGTAAGGTCGCAAGAATTTGTTTTGAGAAGAGGTCGACAATTGCACTTCTAGCTAGAGCACGGTTCTGATACCATTTGTCATGACCCTATTCCAACTGTTGCGATACTGTCTTCTTTTGACATCGTTAGGCTACAAGGATTTGTTTCATAGCAGTTGGAAAAACGCATTTATATACACATTGAAGGAATGCCACCCCTTATAAGAACAATACCATGTACTTCCCTAGGTGATGTGAGACTCGTGAGATTGAGACTCTGTTTCGTTACACTTAACTACCTTAATTAATAAAATCACTCATCTATATTATTTAAATAAGTGGATCGGAAGAATTTTCATGTGCTGGATAGTTTTATCGTGTACTCTAAGGGTTGGGAGAATTTTCCTTCAAAACCAATTTTAAAATAAACTTATTCCAAATTTTAATATATATATATATATATTTTTTTTGAAATACAAGATAGAAATTCTATAATAGTTTAATCTAAGTATATATGTGTGTGAAACTCCCTCCTGGAGACTTAAACCCCAGCCCTTACTTCCCTCACACTCCATTAACACTTATACTTGTAGAGTGACCATCGCACTAAAGGTGTGCGGTGATCAAATTTTAATATCTTGTTTGTTAATTAAAAGGAAAAAATGTCTGACAACTCTATCATACTCAAAAAATTTTCATACATTTCTTTTTTCTTTTTCTTTTTTTGACAACATTAATATATTCAACAAAAGATCCAAAAATAATTTAAGGATCACGTAGACACGATAAGGCTCCCACCACAAAATAAGCCGAAATTAGAGTCACGGACAGAAAGCACCTTTTCGGCCACCAACAGTCATGGTAGCCTACAAGAGTGGGCCGTGTTTTAAATGTTGAATGGAGTATTTATTGGAGTTTCTGTTTCCTCACCTTGATCTAATTTGTTCCTACACTAAAGCAACGTGACGTAAAGTTTCTCGTACTTTTCCACTTCATTTTCTGTGTACACCCTCTATCTTATGAAAAGTGAAACCATTTGCCAATGTTTCATCGATATTTCAATCCTCATCAAACCAACATAGATAAACATACATATTTCAATTCTCTTCATTTCTTATTATGAATCAATTTATAACCAAATGAATAATATTTAACATAAACAAATAAAATAAACAGGGATCATGCAAGGTTTTGAACAATTATTTTTTTTTTCATTGCCTCTTGGAGATTGGAAACCACCAGAAACATAATACGTTTATCGTAAGATAATAACCATTAAATCCAATTTGAATGCTCCATAAAACTTGATTGACAAAAAAAACAGATGTTAAAAAAGATCTTAATATATTTTAATACCCTACTATGATAAAACCTTAATTTTACTAGAAGAGGGTTAAAAACACATAAATTCAAGGAAATACTAAAAGAACTGGGCCAATCCATTATTTTATTGTTTATATGCAAATTAAGGTCTCTAACAACAGATTGCTTGTCAAAAAAAAAAAAAAAAAAGGTCTGTAACAACAGATCGGTTAATTTCAATCATTTCATGCAATACGAGATTTTTCAAACAAAGCTATTGCATCTTCTTGCTTTCACACTATGAGGATTATCCTTATGGGGGACAAGAGGTGTCCTAACATTATGAGATATAATTGCAGTGGTCATATATGTATATATAGTTGTGGGCTTAATTGATTTTGCGACAACCATACATCAGATCGTTTGTTGATATACAGGGTCATTCCTTCAGCTAGCTGCTATTCAGGTAGGCTTTTATAACATTTATTATTCAACAATTATTTTCGGAATTTTCTGTCAATATTTAACGGACAATAAAATGCCTTACCTCGCTCTCATAAATTTTATAATAGTTGCCAGGGTTTGAGAAGATTTCATTATATATAAATCGCCTAAAAGAAAATAATTATAAATTATAAACTAAATATGTAAATATGTATAAAAAATTATAAATAAATAAAAAACTTCTTTTATTTTTTGCATTAAATTGTGAGTTCAGTATTAATATTAACAATTTACGTGCTCTATAAAATTAGGTTTAATTACATTTTAAGTCCCCAACATCTGAACTATTTTTCAAATCGGTCCTATACTCCTATCTTTTGAAATGTTTCATTTTAGTCATTGTACTTTTAAGTTGTGTAAAAAATATCCTTGTTGTTAACTCTTGCTTTGGTTTTGAGTTAAGATTATTAACAATATCTCAAAGATTTTGATAGCTACGAAGGAGGGAAGATATTAATTATTTTAAATACTTTGTTTGCTTATTTTACCTCTATTTGGAGAGTGAAAATCAAACCAAAAGTTAACAGAATGTACCTTTTTGACACAAAAATTAAAAGTATAAAAACTAAAATAAAACATTTCAAAGGATGAGAACCATTTTGAAACATGAGGCAAACATTGTGGACTAAATGTGTATTTAAACCACCAAATTATAACCAAAGAAATTAAATGAATTTTAAGGTTTCGGAGGTATTTTGGTGATTATTAGGTTTCGGGGATATTTTGGTTAATTTTTAGCCTTCGAGATTATATTGACCATTTTTTAGGTTTCGGAGGTATTTTAGTAATTTTTTAGGTTTCGGGAGTATTTTGGACATTTTTTAGGGTTTTGGGGATATTTTGGTCATTATTTGGTTTCAAATATATTTTGATTATTTGTGTGTGTGTGTATGTGTGTGTGTGTGTGTAGGGAGTTTCGTCACTTTTTATGTTTCGGGGGTATTTTGGTCATTTTTTTTGTTTCAGGGGTATTGTGGTAATTTTTTGGTTTTGGGGTTATTTTGGTCATTTTATGGGTTTTGGGAGTATTTTGGTCATTTTTAGGTTTCGGGGTTATTTTGGTTAATTTTTAGACTTCGAGGTTATTTTGGACATTTTTTAGGTTTTAGAGGTATTTTGGTAATTTTTTAGGTTTCAGGAGTATTTTGGACAATTCTTTTAGGGTTTTGGGTGTATTTTGGCCTTTTTTTTTTAGTTTTAGAAGTATTTTGGTTAATTTTTGGGTTTCATGGGTATTTTCCTCATTTTTTATGTTTCAGGGGTATTTTAGTCATTTTTTTGGTTTTGGTTTTATTTTGGTCATTTTATGAGTTTTTGGGGTATTTTGGTAATTTTTAGGTTTCAGGGGTATTTTGGTCATTTTTTGAGTTTCGGGGGTATTTTGGTTATTTTGTAGGTTTCGTGGTTATTTTGGTAATTTTTAGATTTTTTGGTATTTTGGTCATTTCTGAAGATTTTAGAGTACTTTAGTCATTTACACTTTATGGGCATTTTGGTAAGTTTGATAATTGGATAATTGGGTGGATTGGGGTTTACCCATAATAATAGGGTTGGGTTAGGTTCTCTAAGAAACAATTAATTAAATATGTTTTAATAAATAAATGAGTTTTTATATATCTAACTCAATTAAAATATTAAATTATATTTTAATATTGTCGGTCTTCGAGTCTCATCTTACACTTTTTTTTTTTAGATATTACATTATATTTTACTAATTTTTAGTGAGGAATTATATTTTATTAATTTGAAGTATTAAATTAAAATATAGTAAATTAGTTCGAAGTATTAAATTAAATTAAATTTTGTTAAATTGAATTATTAAAAAATATTTTTATTAATTAATATAATTTATTTTATTAATTTGTACTTTTAAATTATATTTTATTAATTTGAAGTATTATATTCAATCTTATTAATCAAGAAAATATTAAATAGTACTATTTATATTACTATTTAAGACAATATTAAATTCTATCTTGTATTAAAAAAAAAAATCCATATATGTGACCTGTCCCAACGCTTTTGGAAGTGCTGAGACAGGTCCCTCTCGATTCCCTTACGGAGAGGGACCTATCCCAGCGCTTTTAGAAGCGCTGGAATAGATTTAACCTATTCCAGCGCTTCTAAAAGCGCTAGGACAGGTCCCTCTAAGTAAGGGAACGGAGAAGGACCTGTCCCAGCACTTTTAGAAGCACTGGAATAGGTTAACCCTATTCCAGCGCTTCAAAAAGCGTTGGGACAAGTCCCTCTAAGTAAGGGAACGGATTGGAACCTGTCCCAGCGCTTTTAGAAGCGCTGGGATAGGTTCACCCTATTCCAACGCTTCTAAAAGCGCTGGGACAGGTCCCTCTCCGTAAGGGAATGGAGAAGGACCTGTCCCAGTGCTTTTTAAGCGCTGGAATAGGGTGACCTATTCTAGCGCTTCTAAAAGCACTAGGACAGGTCATATATAGTGATTTTTTTTTTTTTTTTTAATATAAGATAGAATTTCTATTCTAGCACTTATCAAATGATCAATTCTCCCCTAAACCTAGAAAAAGTCCAATGTACCCCCAAAACATCAAAAATGACCCAAGTACCCTCTAAGACATCCAAAATAACCGAAGTACCCCAGAAAGACAAAAAATGTCCAAAAGACACCCGACACCCAGAAAAGGACTAATACACCCCCGAAACATAAAAAATGACCGAAATACTCCCAAAATATCGAAATAAACGAAATACCTCCTAAAAGCAAGAAAATGACAAAAGCACCCCCCATGCCTGAAAAAGGTGGAAAACCCTTTGATTACTTGAATAATACTAGGGGTGGCAAAATCAACCCAAATCCATTTACCCACCCAAATCTGCCTACTTAAATGAGACCCAAACACACCTAATTAACATTAATGTTTATTGGGTTTTTTTCTTGGGGTACCCAATTAGACCCAATTATGATCCAAGTATCATATCTACAAATCAACCAACTTTAAAATACTCCAAAACCACTAAAATGACCAAAATACCCCTCAAGACCAAAAAAATGACCAAAGTATCCCATGTGGAGAACGAATCTCTTCCTTAGAAGGTATTGTCCGCTTTGGGAATGGGCCAAGGAGACTGATGTCTCCCACACGGATTTGTTCAATCCCACATCGGGGAGAGACGCCTCACACCCTTGCCTTATAAGCACTTGGCCTAAGGAAGGGTGTACTACTTGATGTGTACACTCCATTTGTGAGCTCATGCTTATAAGCTGCGGGTGGGAGGCATTTCTCCCCAATGTAGGATTAAACAAATCCATGTGGGTGGCATCGGCCTCCTCGGCTCATTCCCAAAGCAGGCAATACCTTCTAAGGGAGAGATTCGCTCCTCCATACTCCCAAAACTTAAAAATTACCAAAATACTCCCGAAACATAAAAAAAATGACTGAAATACCCCCTGAAACCAAAATAATGACCAAAATACCCTAAAAACCTAAAAATTTCCAAAATACCCACAATACCCAAAAAATGACCAAAATACCTTCAAAAACCTAAAAATTACCAAAATACCCCCAATACCCAAAAAATGGCCGAAATACCCTTGAAACCCAAAAAAAATGACCAAAATATCCCCAAAACCCAAAAAATATTAAATTATATTTTAATATTATCAGTCCTTGAGTCTCCTCTTACATTTTTGTTTAGCTATTACATTATATTTGACTAATTTTTAGTGAGGAATTATATTTTATTAATTTGAAGTATTAAATTAAAATATATTAAATTAGTTCGAAGTATCAAATTAAATTAAATTTTGTTAAATTGAATTATTAAAAAATATTTTTATTAATTAATATATTTTATTTTATTAATTTGTACTTTTAAATTATATTTTATTAATTTGAAGTATTATATTCAATCTTATTAATCAAGAAAATATTAAATAGTACTATTTATATTAGTATTTAAGAAAATATTAAATTCTATCTTGTATTTAAAAAAAAAAATCCCTATATGTGACCTGTCCCAGCGCTTTTGGAAGCGCTGGAATAGGGTGACCCTATTCTAGCACTTCTAAAAGCCCTGGGACAGGTCCCTCTCCATTCCCTTACGGAGAAGGAGCTGTCCCAGCGCTTCTAAAAGCGCTGGGACAGGTCTCCAAAAACGTTGGGATAGGTCACTCGTACCACTTAAAAATTTTCAGACTTCCCACTTATTTTTTTCACCTTCCCACCACTTTGGCTTCTCATTTTGGGTCTCCCACTTCTGGGTTTCAGATTTTTTCCTCTCACCCACATTTTCTCTCCCTCTCCCTCTCCCTCTCCCTCTTCCTCAACCCACTTCCCCTCCTCCTCTCTTCTTCTTTACTCAAAACCCACCATTTCTTTTCCAAAATTTCAAAAACAAAAATACTACCCAAAACCACAAACCCTAGCCAAAGTAAGGTAAGTCTCTCTAGCTCTCATTTCTATTTTGTAGCAATATTTGTATATATATTTGTTGTTAAATTTCTGGTTTTTAGTTTTGATTTTGGTTGAAGTTTGGTTTGGGTTATGTGTATATTTTTGTGTAACTATTGGTTGATTGTGTGGGTTTTAGTTTAGCTTTTGGTTAAAGTTTAATTGATTTTGTGGCCTTTTATTTTTTATTTTGGTTAAAGTTTGCTTTATTTTGGAGGAATTGTGGGTGACAGTAGTGCTAACAAAAATTTGCTTTATTTTGGAATTTAATTTTTAACCATTTGTGATAGTAGTGTCCATGGCTAATGGACTTGATTATTGAGCTAAAGTACTCTACTTATTTAGCATCACCTTAAAATTAAATTTCTTTCAGAATGGGTTATTCTTGCAATGGACAAAAATGGTAGAGTTTCATCCAATGTAATTTTAAGTATATGTTGTTATAAATTGGATTAAAGATAGTCATATCTACAAAAAAAGGATTTTTAATTAGTGGATAGAATTTGGAGTGAATATGTTCATAGTACATACAATGGCATGATAATATATCGTAAACATGCCAGTACTGATGGAAACTCTTTAATGTTGATTTTTTTAATTAACTAGTTAAACAATGGGATAGGAACTTTGTTTTTTCTTGAAACTTCCTACTATAACTAACTAGTTAAACAAGCATGGCCTGCCAGAATGTTGTGAGAAATTCTACTAGGCAAAGGCACTTTATCATCCTATAACCATATATAAATGATACCAACCTTTCTCCCATAGTACAATATTTTCAAATACCCAAACATAAAAACCAAAGCTTCTCTTTAAACCAGACAACCACCTTCAATCTCCAACCACACATATACTCCAACTATAGAAAATTCTCTTTAGTATTCAAACTAGATAAAGATTTCATTTTTCTTTGCTCTACAAAATCTTATCCTTCCTTAAAATAATCAACATGGGCTTGAGAGACATTGGAGCCACACTGCCTCCTGGGTTTAGATTTTATCCTAGTGATGAGGAGTTGGTCTGCCATTATCTCTACAAAAAGATCACAAATGAGGAAGTTTTGAAGGCACTTTTATGGAAATTGACTTGCATACTTGTGAGCCATGGTAGCTTCCTGGTAGACATCTTGAAATAAATTTAATAATACATGGGAGTCTTGGAGATTTTGCTAAAACAAAAATTTATTGACTTGTATGTTTTTGGGCCTTTTGCTCATTGTACAATCAAAGTAGTAGTAGTGGTCTATCAGTACAATCCCTAGTATCTAGTTTTCATATATACTTTTTATTTGGTTTTCTATAGACATGTGGGTTATGATCCTAAGGGAAGAATCATTTATTTATTTCTTTGTCTACTTGTCATGGTATTGCCACATTCCTCCCTCAATATTTATTTATAATTTAGTGTTGTTATTAATATCATTAATTTTTTTACTGCCTTCCAGCCTAAGTTGTAATTTTGGTGCTTGAGTGTGTAGGTGGTACAAGTACTTCAGCTTCTAAATCCAACAGTGGAAGTTTGGTAGGTCCCTTGATCAAGTTCTTGCAATAGATGGAAGTCGGATGCAGAAGGAGTTGGCAAATATGTAGGTCTCCTCATCCCATTTGCATTTTGTGTACCATTTTTTTCTGAAGTTTTAGAAATTTATCTTCATATTATTATCAATATCTAGTGTAATCAATTCTTTAGTTAGAACTAAACCAAATGGAGTCTCATGAGGCTGAGCTGAGTTTGTATGTTGGATAGCCAATGTTTTCAACTGGCTCAGCTAGAAAATAGGTGTGTGAGATAGTGTTGATTCTATGTTTTGATCTTACATGTAAAAGTAAATAATAAATATTTAAAATAGTCCAATTAACGCAGGGGAGAGATCTAGCCTGTAACTAAGTGGTGGGCTAGCATTTAAGGTGATTAGTTATTGTCAAAGTATTTAATAATGTTTTGACCTGTTCGCTTCATCCAAACATCCTAATTCTCTAAACTTTCTTTCAAACAATTAGAAATTTTAATTGTATAAATTAGTATATATGACTAATAAAAAGAATAGTATATATGATACTTTTTACCGGTTTCAATATCTTTAGATTTGAAACTTAATGTTTCTTATGTAAGATAGATTTAATAAATAAATAAAAGATATTTTACTATTATTTCTTCTTCTCTCTTGCATCCTAGCCCCCGCTCCCCTTTTTTTCTTCATAGAATTATTACACTTGCAACGGAATTTTTCTTAAAACTAATGATTGAATTGCTAAAAAATTGGTATAAGTTATGGTGCAATAGACCTTGTGGTGCCTGCTTTCAAATTTCTTGGGAATGAAAATTGAATTGTCTTTTTGGGTTTGACTATAATCATATGTTTGGCTTAGCTATAGATGCTTGTCACTTAAGGCTATTAGCTTGATGCTTAAGAAGCGCTTGACAATCTTATTAAGTGAGAAGACATTTTGATTTTTAATAGAAATGGAATCAATATGACCAACTTCGATCTCCATTCGGCTCTCACAAAGGTATACCCTTTTTCCTTTTCTATTTTTTTTTTTAAATTTTATTTGGAAACTGTGTTCAAAATGTTATATTTTCACCATATGCGAATCAGATTGTAACCATGTAATTTTTGTATTTTGAGTTTACGATTCTAATAAAGCCATTTAAATGCTCAAATTTTTTTTTTCTAATAATGAATTTGGGTTAGTATTTAGTGAGAAGTTAAACCTTAAGTGTATAAAATTTAGCTGTATTTTATTTTTTAACAATACAGAGAAAATGTGAGCTGCTTTGAATTTTACAGTAGTGAATTTGAGATATTTATAGGTATTGGAACAAGTGGGGTTTGAGGTAACTGATGGTGGAGAATGGAAGTTCTGGAAGTATGTGGAGGAAGTTGAGTTTGGACAAGGGCTGCCGGTTCATACTGTTTTCATTATGGGAAAATTGTTGGCAGCTGATCGAAATTTACTAGGTTTGTGTGTGTGTGTATATATATATATATATATATGCTTTATTAATTTTTTTAATTATCAGATACAAGTTTAATTTTTTTTGCAATGCTAATTTGAGAAACAAACTATTTTTTTTAGTGATTGCTTTAAGAGCTTGTCTATTTTATGATCATGTGGATGCTGGGTCTTTGACACTTTTATACCTTGATTTAATTGGGAGAATTTCTTAATCACATGAAGAATTTCTAAGTGGTGTCCACTTTAGTTATGCCTGCAAATTTTGTTTCTTAACCTCTATAGTTTTACTTGTGTTTAGGATCAGCAAAGTAGGGAGCTTTCTCAACGCCATGTATCTAAGCGAGCCAAGAAACTAAGGGTGAAGGTATGAGTGATGAGTTGGTACTTTTCACTCTTATTTATGATATTACTAAGTTCATTTATATTATTGCTTCTGTTGTATTTCTTCTACAATTTTAGTCTGAAGTTTTTTTCACCCTTAACTACAATCTTGTTTTAGTAGTTAAGTTTTACCAATTACTTAGTTTTTATTTGTTGATTATTTTTTAGGAAGAAGAGATAAAATTAAAGCCTTTTATTGCGTTCTATTGTGGTAAGGTCTTCCTATAAGAGTTCTTTCAATGATTTTTGATTACATGTTGACGTAATTGAGATGTGAAAAGGCTAATGCATTCAGTACTAATAACTGAAAGGTTTTCTGATTTTGGTCCTTTCATTTCATGGCCTAAAATGTGGTTGTTTCTTTTATTAGTAGGTTTTTAGGTTATGGGTCAAATGTCCTTGTTTCACCATCCTTATTGAGTATCTAGCCTTGGTTGTGTTTTATATATATATATATATATATATATATATTCCCCCCTCTCTTTTTTGCCAATATGGTACTTTGTAGGGCATTTCTGTCAAACTAAAGGCTTACATTCATCTATGTCAATTCATGTCTGGTTTCTTAGCCAACCATTTCGTTCGAAGTGGGCCTAACTCATTGAATTTTGTTTTTTGAGTGCTTAATGTAGCGTTGACCAAGTATATTAGTACTAAAAATATAGCTAACATTTGCAAACAGTTTGTTCCAAATAACAATTTGAATTGACCTGAATGACAATAATGTATAAATACTATTATTTAATATGTAACATGCATTTGCAATTTGACAGTGCAATTATTTTTACCATTTTTATTCCTTTTGAATTGATCAGTGAGTTTTGCTCTTGAGTTCTTGCAGTCTTTTTTTTATTTTATTTTTTTTTATAGTAAAAATACTTGCATAGTGTAAGAGAGTGCAAGATTTTAGATACATCATCTATCAATATATATCCCAAGAGAGAAAGAGAGAGAGAGCTACAACTACAACTAAAACTACAAGTCTACTATGGCACGTCTAATTTATCAATATTTCAAACATGAATCAAGCAAGCGCCTTTAACAATGCTTCTATGCATTAATCTTTCCACTTAATTTAGTTGATAATTTTATTTTACTTTGTCATTATGTTTTTTTTTATTAAAATAAAAAACAACTCAATTATGATTGTTGGATTTGTTAAATTGCTAGATTAAACATTTGGTGGCTACTGCAATATCTTTGGCATCTCCCGTGGAGCAAAGCAAGGTAGCAACTAGTAAGTTAACCTCTCATTCTCTGACTACGTATGATTAAATTATTAAATAGCTCATGTTTACTGTGGAACAAATGCAAAATAGCAAAATATTGGAGCTTATCTTTTGGTTTGCACACCTCTCCCTATTTTAGTTTATAGTTTGTTCTCTCAATGTACTTAGATTAGTAGTTTCTTCTCTTTTTACATGAATTTGGACGTGAAGTCACCTAATTTACGTCTTTTAAGTTATCTTAGTAGTCTATAATTTAGACTTAGATTTTGCAAGATTAGCAGCTTGCTATAAGTTTGAGTTCCTCTTTTTAGGAGCAAACCAATGAATTGCTAAAGGGTGAGTAAAATCTACTTCATAATACCCTACCAGTCAATAATTATATGTTAAAATTTCTACTGTGGTGGATTGTTGGTTTGGAGCAAGCGGGTGGCTTGCATGGTGATATAAGGTGGTCTACTTTTCATTATTAGGAGTGTTGATTGTCTTGTGAATGTTGTGATATTATTGTTCAACTATGTGTTAATTTATTTTATCTCCTCTTAGTAAATTCAAATATTCTGCTGTGGTGGGTTGTTGATTTGGAGCAAGCGGTTGGCTTGCACGGAGATATTAGGCGGTGTATTTTATATTGGAAGTGTTGATTGTGTTGTTCCTATTGTGCTATAATTATTGGTGATGAACTTAGTCATTCTCACTAGAATTTCCTTAATAATTCCATCTTTTATGTGATCATCTAAGTTTACTTTTTATCTATTGGTGCCTGAGTAATACTCATACATTGGTGTATTCAGTGATTAGCCCTAGGCAAACCAAGTATGGATCTAACTTGACTTAAACTTATATTTTTTAGTTTCGTGAACACTAGGTTCCTAGGTGATTAGAGTGGTCTAGCATTTTAAAGCTTTTTCAACATCAGCTATGGAGTCAAATTCAAGGCATTCTTGATTATTACCCATGATTAAGTTTAGATTTTTTATCATCGATAAGTATATGTATGGCTCATTTGGAAGAATGGGCATGGCAATTTATGGTACAAGGACAATTACTTAATGTCCTTGATGAGAGATTGAGGGCTAGAGGTGGGTTTGATGAAGAGAAAGTGGAGAAGGTGCTTCACTTGGGCTTGTTGTGTTCCTATCCTGACCCAAGTGCAAGGCCAAGTATGAGACAAGTAGTGAAAGTATTGTAGCTTCAGTTACCATGTGATAGCCGTTACATTGCTGCCCTGCCTCTCCAAGTAGAGGAACTTTGCTATAGAATGCTTATCAGCACTCATGGTTAAAGTATCCCCTCAACTCCCAACTACCACTTTCTTAACTCCTTCATTAATGTATACCGTAATCTTTATATCTATCAGTTTAGGGTTCATTGTAACACAGAAAATTCATAGAAATATCAAGTAGAAATGTAACCTCTAAGGCTTTACATAATATGTGTAAGTAATCACTGATTGAATCTTTTGCATAAATTTCTCACTAATCACTTTTTGAGAAATTTATTGAGACTAATACCCAATTGATATGCTTAACTGAAATCAGTCATTTTGAGTGTGTTTTAATTGCTAATGTGGCACTTGGTAGTGTAATACTAGTTGTTTAGCACACTAATCCATTGTGTATTTCTTAATTCGTAGGATGGTGATGGTGATAGTGATTCTGCAGTGGATATCCAGTCTCCCGGTGCTCAACGCTTATCATTTGATGATACGCAGTAAGCGATACTTTAGGCACCTATTAAGGAGTAGACGATACGCAGTAGAATGTATTCTTTTGTGTAGGACATTCTATATAGTTAGAATGTGTTCTTTTGTGTAGGACATTATACATAGTTGTTTAGAATGTATTATTTTGTGTATAAAATTTTAGATATTTGGGATGTAATTACTGATATTGTTTAATTAAATATATTTGGTTTCTTGGTTTAATGTGGTATGGTATTTGCTATTGAAAAATATGAATGGTAGCTCAAATCAGGTGCTGAAAAAATTTTTTTTTTTTTAAAAAAGGCCCTATCCCAGCACTTTTGAAAGCGCTGGGATAGGTCCTTTTAAATTATACTCGTCCACGGTCTACACCAGCGCTTTTGTGAACGCTGGAATAGGTATTCCCTATGCCAACGTTTTTAAAAGCGCTGGGATAGGTCTTTTAAATTAACTTAATTCATGACCTATACCAGCGCTTTTGAAAGCGCTGGCATAGGCGGTACCTATTCCAGCGTTTAAAAAGCGCTGGTATAGGTCTTTTAAACTAACTTAATTCATGACCTATACCAGCGTTTAGAAAGCGCTGGTATAGGTATTGAATCAATAACATTTAAAAGACCTATACCAGCAATTTTGAAAACGCTGGCATAGGGCGTATGCCTTTCCCAGGGCTTTTGAAAAGCGCTGGTAAGGTCCGGCGACCCTATACCAACTATCACTGCGCGGCGGTTTGAAGCGCTGGGAAAAAAAACGCCAGGATAGCCCAGCGTTTTTTGGGGCTATCCCAGCGCTTTTGAAAATGCTGGGATAGCCCCGTTTTTTTGTAGTGAAAAGATAAACAAATCATAAAAATATATCCCTAAAAAATGACACGAAAATGTTCAATGAAATTGTATTAGGAGCTTGATAAATATTTCACTAAAATGAATTTTACATTATTTAAGTTTGGGATAATTTTTATTTTTGATCCTTACCATTTCAAAATTTGGATTTTGGTCTCTCAAGTTTTATGGAGTCTTGAATTTTGTTTCCTTCTGTCCATGCATGTTAATGATGTGACTATTAAATGGAAACTACACTTAAAACAACATAGCATCGATGTTCAAAAACAAAGTAATTTCAGATTTTTTTTTCTTTTTCCTATTTTTTATCCACTTTTTATATGTAAGAAAAAGTATTTCATGGAGTAGGCTTTCTCTTATTGGGCTTAGCATGGCAAAACTATACAGCCAGATATCTGGGTCCAGTCCTTTTAAGGGATCGTATGCAGTCCCCGATCCACTAAAGTGGCCCAGATTAGAGACTTTTGAGTGTGAAGATCTCTGTTGAACTCAGTAAAGCTTGTAGGTCCCTGAGGTTGATGGAATCAAATTTAAAAATAAAAAAACCCTGTTTTTTGGGGGGTGGAATTTTTCTGTAGCTAAAGGTAGGATTTGAAACTTTTAGATAAATCAATGAAATATGTATATATTATGTGGTACTAAATCTAAATGGGGTTCAGTATTTATATAAACTACTTACATTTGAGACTCTTTTAATATTTTGTTGTTCTGGAATGTTTGAGACTCATTTATGCTCTGTTGTTTAGGCAAAAATATTTTTTTAGAAAAAGAGTCATTTTTTAAAATGCATTCTCCGTAAAATGCATGCCCCACATAGCACGTAGCCCAAACATCAATCATGCCAGAAAAACGGTGGGCTTCTATATTACTAGCTAGAGGTTGTCTTTGAAGGGGCCAATGTTTATTTATTATGATCGAAACCATTATCTTTAAAGTATTCGCTACTCACAAATTGAGAGAAACAGAGTTGGATTCTGATTGAATTTGCAAATCTATATATTCATAACATTGCTTTAGTTCGTTAGTCTTATATTTCCAACAAGAAATCTGTGCTAAATCTCCACTGGACTAGACTTGATTTTTTGTTTCCCTCTGTTGTGGGGAAATACATAATATTTTAGATTTAACGAATTTGCTTTGCTACTCACAAAATTGAGCCAAACTGAAAAGGATCCTGATTGAATAATCAAATTTATTACATATTCATGCCATTGCTTTAGTTTGTTATTCTTCTATTTCCCAATAATAAAGAATATGTGCCTAAAACTCCACTGGACTAGGCTTGAAATTTTTTGTTTCCCTATGTTTTTTACAGATACACGCTATTCTAGATGAGATGGTTTTGGAGGCATAGAAACAAGTTCTACAGAACTTATGATGGTTGTTGAACAGATATCAAAGTGCTCTCTCTCCCTCTCCACACGCACTTTTTTGTTTTTTTGCACGTCTGCTTCTGAAAATGCATAACTATTACTGATGCAAGGTCTGTTTACACTTTACACAGTACACACAATGCAAGTCAGAAAGTGCCTCCAATACCATCACCCTTGTCTCGAAATCTACTTGCGGTGGTTGGAGTCAATGGCATGTGGCTTTTATGTGACCATTGCTTTTTGTATCTTGTCTGTTTGACTTGTAATTGTTCGAATGTTTTGGTAGTTGCTATCTACGAAGCACGGGTACGTTTCAAGACTCGGGTGCGGGTGCGGTTGTGGGTGTGGGTGTGAGTGTGGATGCAGGACTCGGCAATTTTTGAAAAAGGTGGGTGCGGGTGTGGCGGGACTCAGCGATTAAAAATTATTAAAAATATTTTTATTTATATTTTTAATATATTGCTAAGCATACTTTTTTACATTATATAAACATATACCAAATTTAAGAGCAATAGTAGATAATAACTAAAACATAATGTTCATAAATTAAATACAACCCACAAAATTGAAACTAAAACATTCCATGATGTTCGGAAATTAAAATACAACTCACAAGTTTGAAACTAAAACAAAATAAAAGATAATCAACAAGACAATCAAACACCAACATCATCATCATCAAGATCAATAGCTTCACTTCAAACTTCACTTTCACTAGTAGTAACATTAGTGCTAGCATTCCCAATAACCATGGCCTCTAACTCTAGCTCATCAAGTGTAAGGGCTGCATTCTCAAGAATTCCAGCTCCTCCATGTATGTCGCTCTCATTTCAAGAGTCTCCTGCAATATCCCACATCTTTGTTGCTATATTTACGTACTCCTCATTGTGCCTTGACAAAGAGTTGAAGATTAGAATGCACATATACCAAATCCTTAGTGCGTGCAGGAGCCATTTTGTTTCTTTTTAAGGAATAAATGAATTTGTATGTGCTCCAATTCCTCTCAGCGCATGAGGATGAACAAGGTTGTCCAAGAAGTTTAAGGGCAAGGGTTTGAAGAGTTGGAAATGCGGAGCCATGGTATTGGCACCAAACCAAAGGTTGTAAGGCCCACATATCTGTCAAGGCATCTAGTGAAGGAAACCTCCCTCCTGGAAATGTAGCAAACTCAAACTTCATCACCGTTAATTCATTCTCATCTTCAAAGTATCGATCCAAACACTTGCTCCTTTCCATAGAATTTTCATGATCCCGATGTGGAGGGATGCGTTTTGGATTCTCCGAAAACCATTCAATGGAGTAATACCTAGTTAAAGATTAAAAAACAAATATAGATGAAACATGTGTTTTACTAGAAGGGTGAACTAAGGAAAATAGAAAATAAATGTACTTACTTAGGATTTAAGGAATGAGCCAAGCAATGTAGTGGTGTATAATTTTTAGTCCATCGATCAATGAGTATATGATACACCACACCCCAAAATGAGCTATACTAATCATCTTCCCAGCCTTCGTGCCAATATATTGCTACCTTCACTTTCTCTATCATTGAATCCCACATCTCACACACAAGATGAAGACAAGGCTTATCTGTGTCAGCTACTCGTAGCATATCATAAATAGGTGCGGTGAATTCAAGGATATAATCAATTTTATCCCACCAAAGATCCCTTAGAATCATATCTTTCACCTTTTGAACTTTTCCAACATTATCCTCAATATAAGAAGCCCATTGGTCACTAATAGCCATGGCTTGAAGGCATCTTTTTATCAACTTTAACCTTTTCAGCATTACAACAATCGAAGCAAGTCTAGTATCAGCAACTTGAAGCAGTTTTAATGGACAAAATTCATTAAACATTGCCAACCTCATTGAATGGTTCATGATAAAAACACATATAAAGGATGCATCATCAGCAATACATGTAATCCATCTACATTCATCATATGTAACTTCATTCTTTTCAGTGTTTTTTGCTGTACAAATATTTTTCAAAGCTAGATTGAGAGTGTGGACAACACAAGGTGTCCAAAATATTTTAGGAGACTCACCTTCAATAAGAGCTCCAGTAGACTTCATCACACTAGCATTATCAGTGATGACTTAGACAACTTTTTCATGACTAATCTCTTTTATAGCATCCTTCAAATCCCCAGCAATATAATGTTTGTCTTTGAACTCACCTGACCCATTAATTGCCTTTATAAACACTAGACCTCCATCTAATACAACCATAATATTAATAAAATGCCTCCTTTGTGGATCTGACCATCCATTAGAAACTATACTTACACCATTTTCAAGCCAAAAGTCCTTAATTGGTTTCAAAAGTCTTTCAACATGAGCTCTTTCTTTTTGCAAAAGTGTTGTTCTCAAGGCATTGTATCCTGGAGGAACATAACCCGAAATGTTATGGGTAGTAGCATATGCATAGGAACTACGATAATATGGGTTCCTTGCAAAGTTAAACAGAAGCCCACCGGTGTAAAACTTCCTAGCAATTCTGCTATCCAAATCATATCTAGCATTATTCTGGAATGCTATCTCCAAAGGAGAATTCATAGTCACCTTCCTCCTCTTACCATTAACTAGATTTGTACTATCACTCCCTTCTTGTCTCCGAAATGGGGAAATAAGTATAGGCCCACGGCCTGGGGGAGGTGGGGGTAAAGGAATTTGACTTCTCTATTCTCTCTCTAACTTATCATTCTCAACTTGATCATGCATTCGTTGCATTTCCAGCCTATGGCTCAGTGTCACCTTAGGGCATGGTTTAATACCTTTATTAGAAATTTTTAATAAATGAGCCTTAACCCTAGAATAGGATCCCATATAAACTACACCACAATAGTTGCACTTAAAGTATGTGTTTCCACCTGATTTAACAGTAGCACCAGGTGGTTTTTCTACTTTAGTCACATACTGCCAAAGAGGAGATTCATCATTTGGCACTTCTTGATTAGATGAAGGTGAAATTTCTTTGCTAGTAACTTCGTCCATTGCAAATTCAATAGATTCAATTTAACCTACAAATAATAACTATTAACTAAATAAATTAATAATAAATCAAATCCAAGTTCACAGATTCACAATTTTTTTTATGGGCACAGATTCACAAATTAGATGAGTAATAACTATTAACTAAATAAAACTAAGATTGAAAAGAAACTAAGATTCACAAATCACAAATTCACAGATTCACAAATCACAAATCAAACTAAGAGTCTAAGATTGAAAGCTTTATATCAATACCTAAGTTGAGAATGCGTGAGAGAGAGCTCAAACTTGAAGTGAGTAAGTGGCTGTGTCTCACAGGCCTCCTTTGTGAACTGAATTTTTTTTTTCAGAGAGAATAGAGAGGCAAAAGCATAGAGAGGAGAGTGAACGGCGTGATAGAATGCATGAGAGAGAGCTCAAACTTGAAGTGAGTGAGTGGCTGTGTCTCACAGGCCTCGTTTGTGAACTGAAATTTTTTTTTCCAGAGAGAACAGAGAGGCGAGAGCACAGAGAGGAGAGTGAACGGCGTGAGAGAGAGCTAAAGTTCAAACGTGAATCAAAGAGAGCTGAAGTGAGAATGCGTGGTCTTTAGGGTTTGTATATAGGTTCAAACAGTGCGTTTTGCACCCTTTTTTTTTTTTTTTTTTTTTTTGTTTCGGCCTGAATTGGCCATTTCGGCAGTTTCGCCTGATACGGCCAATACGGCCCGAGTCGGCACGAATCAACCCGATTTAGGGTGAATCGGCCTGAGTCTCAGCTGCAGCGGTGTGAGTCGACGCAAGTCGTGGAAAAAAAAAAAAAAAAAAAAAACCACCTGGCAAGACGCGGCCCGACGCGCGGGCAGCGGCGTCCCTCGCATGTCATCACTTCGCGCCGCGTTGGACGCGGGTTCGGCTCCTCTGGCGCCGCGTCCGTGCATCCTAAGTTGCTATTGTAGAAGAAAAAAACCCACAAGATATTAACAGAAAAATAAGCATTAATTTCTTCAAGAATCTTTTTTTTTTTTTTTTTTGGCTGCTTCTACTATTTTTGTTATAAATGGTTGATATTAGATTACACATGATTGAGAATTATTTTAGATAAAATGCATCAACACATTTTGGACTTTCACTTAGTTGTACTGACATTCTCTGCTGTGCAACTTGAGCCTATTTTTTTTTTCTTACGACAAACCGAAGGAGGGGGATTTGAATCTAGGTTCTCCCATTGGAGGAAACTTGATGGTACCAATGAAGCAAAAGGTTTTCAGCCCCACAACTTGGGCTGATAGGTACCACTTTATAAAAAATATATTATAATATGATCATATCATCAAAGAAGTTGCCATTTTATTATTTTGCTCAAAGTAAAATCGAATTCTGACTATTCACAGCAATGTTGTGTTTCAAACCTCCCAAAGATAGCCTTTGGATGTGGATTTGGAGATTGTGGAGCTTGTGGATAGGCAAGATAGGTGGAAGAGCATCCATAATGGGAAAGAGTTGCTGTTATGACAGAAATTTGAAGGATTGGTGGTCGTATGGCAGAAATTTGAGACAGTGATGGAAACTAATTTGGTTCTCAGTTGCAATTCCTAGACATGCCTTTATCAATTGGGTTGCTATTGCGAATAGATTGGCTAGCTGAGATATATTACTCAAATGGGGCTACAAAGGTGACTCTCTGCGTTTATTGCAGGCTCCTTATGTGTGAGTCTTCCAAAAGAATCTGGAAAGAACTTATGAAGAGGTGCTAATTAGGAAGGCTGAGTTTGAGATGGTCCAGACTTGCTGAATGGGGTTTGCATGATCTGAAGGGGAAAAGTCTGGAGTTTTGTAAACTAGTATGGGGTTTGTTGTATATCATGTTTTAAGTCGAAGTAATGCCAGTATATTTGAGGCCAACTCAAGAATGAGGAAAGTGAAATACAAGCCATTGAGGTCAAGTCTCAATTGGTAACCAAAGTGCCATGTTGTTATTCGAAGATGCCTCTATTTGTACTTGGCAAGTAAACTGAAATCTTTATTCATTAAGGAAGTCGTTTTTTCCTCTTTTACTTGGCAAGTAAACTGAAATCTTGACTGTTTCTGCGGAAGTTTATACTGTGGCATGCCACTTTGTAGTCACCACACATAGGATATGTACTCTCACTTTTGCTGATTGGCATAGCTTTGAGTGTTATCTCATGAAGCTGGTGCAACACAGGAGCTGTGATCCAAGCTGATGGAAGAATAAGAGCAGTGATGCTAGCTGCTGCAATTTAACAGGAGCATAGCTAATGTATGATCTGTTAGAGCAAGGTTGTTAGTGGCAGTCACTGTTAAGTTTTGTTAAGCTCTTTAAGTAGTAGTTACAAAATCAGGTTTTTATAGGTTAGTTATCTGTAACCTGATGGGCTAATGAGATATACGCCTATACCATTCGTAACCAGCCATAAGATCTTGTACTCCAGCCAGATATGGACACTGATGAATAATAATATAGTTTCTCTCTATTCTCAACTTCTCTAATTATCCTCTTACCTCTAAACTTTGGAGGGCGACTCCTCAAATAAGTCAATTCCTACTCTAATCCCATTTCCTCATCAATACCCTTTCACCTAAACACTATCAGCACTATTCCATTGAGAAGGTTCATTCCATGTTAGGTGTACCTCTTGGTGCTTGGATGTATTTGTGCAGCTTCAGCTGCGTGTCTTGAGTCTTGACTGACCATTCATCTAAAAATAAATAAAATTTGAGGGACTCCGAGAGCATTGGCAGTGATTATTTATTTTTTAAATTATAATGATTTTTGATGGTGTATTCGCACTACCAATTAGTAAAATCTTACTATCCCCTATCTCAAAATGCTATTAGATCTCAAAAAGGCTCTGCTCTGTACAGAGTTGATGAGCCTCAAGCACACATTAGCATAGAGGCGCTAATGTACATCAAGAGACCTCTCCCTCTCTCTCTCTGTATCTCTCTCCAGAGAGAGAGAGAATTAAAAATTTTCTGCTTAATAGGTTGTAACTGACATGCTTCGAGAAAGTTATTTTCGCTGCCTACTGCCTCAGGAGATTAAAAACCACATAATCTTATTATGTATCTTAATAGTTCAAGTTGTGTGGCCTAACATTTTTAAATTTTAAAAGTGGGGTTTTAGGTTTGGATGAAGATGAGATTCAAACATAGGATCACTTACTTATGATATAAAAACTTTTACTACTTGTCTCAAAAATTTAAATTAATGGAAAGTAATTAATTTATTCATTTAACCATTATTTTAATCACAGGAACTTCAATATACAAACTTGATCACATATTTCCAACCATTCTCATATGATTTAAACAAGAAGAGTTCACTAGATAGCCGAAAAAAAAATAACTATATACAATACGACTTTAACTTCTCTGCAAACTTGCTATATTGCATAATAAATACCCAAAATGTTAAATAAACATATATGTTACTAACAGGGAAACCAAGCTATTGCCAATAATCATCAACACGAATGACCTAGGTTGAAGTTACCATCAAAATTTACACTAATAATATTAGTTATTAGGTGAAAGAATTTATTAGAAGTACCGCAGTTACCTCATTTGTCAAACAATGAATGACATTGAAAAGTCACTGCGGTCCTGATAGAACTGATGGCAATACTAGGGTAGTAGCAATAACATGCACTTCCTGGTTATCAACTCTAGCTCTCGTGTTTGCTAAAGGTGGATTCAAGAAAAAAATAATCTAAAAAGATTCAACATCCACAACACCTTCCAAGACCTTAACCACCATAGACATGGAAGGCCTCTTTGTAGAATCAAATTGCAAACACCAATTGGCAACCATCATCATATTTACAACATCTTCACCATGTAATTGCACCTCTCCACAGTTCTTATCAACTAGATCCAACAGTCTTCCTCCTTAATCTTTTTCCTAAAAAGATCAAATAGAAGCATTTCTTCTTCTGATTGAGAGCGATCTAAATTTCTCCTTTCACATAATAACTCCAAAAGCACTACTCCGAAACTATATACATCTACTTTTTCTGTAATTATTGAACTCAGCCATTCAAGAGCCATATAGCCAGGAGTCCCTCTCATGGTTGTTACAACTTGGCTCTGATCTTGATCAACTAGTTTAGACATCCCAAAATCAGAGACTTTTGCATTAAAATTCTCGTCTAAAAGGATGTAATGGGGTTTTATGTCCAAGTGAACTATCTTCTGTCTGCACTCCCCACGTAAATAAGTTAGTCCCCTTGCTGTATCAAGGATGATCTTCTTTCTACGTTGCCAATCAAGCAACATCTCAAGATTTTTGTGAAATACTCATTTGTCTAAAGACCCATTAGACATGTACTCATAAACAAGAAGCCTATGAGATTTCTCAGCACAAAATCCAATCAGTGTTACCAAGTTGACATGATGAATGTTGCCAATTGTCTCAACTTCAGCTAAAAATGATTTCCTGATTTGACCAAAACCATCAAGACGCTTCACTGCAACTTTTGTGCCGTCAATTAGAGTCCCTTCAAAAACTCTACCAATTCCTCCCCCACTAAGCTCCTTACTAAAATTTTCTGTTATTGCTTGCAAATCATCATAAGAATACCTTGTGGGCATTTCCTGGTACATGATCTAAACAATACTCCTCTACTTCATCAGCAGTTTCTTTCTTCCAAACTTTAAAAACAAAGAATCCAATTGAAAGAAATAGAACAAATGCTAGGTTGGATCCCAATATAAATCCAAGCCAATGTTTTTGTTGCTGAGGAGGAAGAGGAACATTTTGCACCTTGATATATACTCTAAAGTAAGTTTCTTCTCTTAAATCTCTTTCATCAGCGTACATTAAGGAAAAAATTTGGGATCGTAAATAGCAGTTCCCAACACGGTTGCTCGAATTATAAATAGCAGCTTTGCATGAACAGACTTTTAAGCAAGACTGTTTGCAACTCTCTAAACTTATGTGTTGGTGGTCTGGATGTATATCTGGGAGGCTTTTTCGAAAGGGAAAGTAAGTGATGTTCTGGAGCTCTATAAGAATGTGATTTTTGTTCGCTTCCCAAGACAAGGGAGTAACTAGAGAGCATCCAAGGTTTGGTAGCCTGTCATTGATGGGATGAAAATAGTTTGTTCCATTTATGGGTAGCGGACAACTACACTGCTCATCTGTACAAATACCATAATTGCCGCAAACCCCAGGATAACAACAGTAACCAATATCCGGTTTGAGAAAATCATCGACTTCATACCAGTTTCCATCATACACTTTCAAGTGTCCGTCAGGCCGAAGTTTCATGTGCTTTGCAGTAATGGTTAGGCCAACAGCTATGCCAGGTGATGGATAATCAAATTCGAAGATAGCGAAGCTTTGATTCAGAAATTGGGAGTAATTGTATTTCATATTACTAAAAGGATAATAATAATAATAATAATAGATATCAGGAGGATTATAATTGATATAAAAAAACAAACCTTCACTAGTGATTGAGAATGAAAACATTCCTCCTTCACTAGTGAGTTGCTGACCTCTTAACAACTTTTGGCCAAAAACCAGCGTGTCAGTTGGGTGATCAAAAGATTGCCAAATTGTTGCATTCTTGTCATCCAACAGCATGAGGTTGCAGGTGTCGTCGGTTAAGTTTAGGCCAACCACAGATTTGTTGCTGATGTTTGTTGACCACACTCTACTTCCATTACCATCTTCTAGCACCAAACCTCCTTCCGAAGTAAGCTGTAAGGTCGCATCAAGGCTAACCGGATTCTTTGGGTTAGCAGAGCATACTACTTCGGGATAACCCGTTCCCTTAAAATTGCCCTCTTCGTAATACAGAATAAAAATAGCAAAGAAAGATCTGTTGTTTGTTCGATTGTTGAATAAGCCACAACCACAAACATCTTGACCATAGTATAGATCGGGTGATACACGGGAAAGTATGATTGTCACAAATGATCCATCGTCGAATTTCACAGAATCGGGAGCAGAAAAACTGTTGGTCCACGAAGTAGAAGAGTTTACTGCCAGAAAACCACCAGGCACTGCAGTCACTGAAATGGGTAGAAGGTTTTGAAACGGAAGAATGTAGAGAAGAATAGCAAGGCAAGCCCAGCTTAAAGCCATTGTTTGTAACACACGGTGCTGGTTATCAGAATGAAGGTGCAAGTGAAACTGTTGATCACAAGGAAGTGGCAAGAACAGAGTGTGTGAACAGTGGAACTTGATCTGAGTAATGGGGACTGCATAAACGACATTAGTAGCTTCTGTGTTGTAGCATTTTGAGCAATGACCTGTAGCTTAGCATTTGTTTTAATTGTATAAGTGATCACACGTGAGAATGTTTGTTATTTGTATATACTCACGTGTAAGAGTTAGTTTCAGGTAGTTACACAATTAGGCTAGTTTTGTTTTTTAGTTTTCTGATCTCAGTTATATATATATATATATATATATATAGCATTGTACTCTCATTTTGGAATAGAATATACAGAATTTCTTCATCTTTCTGATATGGTATCAGAGCAAATTCCCAAATCTTTTTAGGGTTTTGCATTCTCTTCAATTTCTTCTTCAATTTTCTCGAGAAAACACTCTATTTTTTGAGAAAATTTTCTCTTTCTTCACCATCAATGGCTTCCGCTACCACATCCACAACTACAACTGGTTCTACTAATGGTTCTATACCTGAAAATCCATCTCATCCATCTCCTTCTTCACAAGATTCACCAATGGATGATCCCCTGTTCTTGCATCATGCTGAGAACCCAAGCTTAGTACTAGTTACACAGCCTTTAATTGGTGGAGAAAGCTACTCAGCTTGGGCTCGAGTTATGAGAAAGGCTTTGCTCACCAAGAACAAATTAGGATTCATTGATGGGACTCTGACTCTCTCATCACCATTGATTTCTACTCCTTCATCTGTGCAAGCATGGATTAGATGTGACAACATGGTTGGAACCAGGTTGACCAATTCAGTTTCTTCAAAGCTTCAAGCAAGCATCATCTATGAAGATACTGCTCTAGAAATTTGGAATGACTTGAAGAACCGTTTTGCACAAACCAATGGACCAAGGGTATTCAATCTTCAAAAGGAAATTGCAGAGTTACATCAAGGTGAGATGAGCATTACTGATTTCTTTACTCAGTTAAAGGTTTTTTGGGATCAATTACAAAACCTTAGTCCATGTCCCTCTTGCACTTGTGGAAAGTGTATGTGCAATATCAACAAAAGACTTAATGATCTACAAGGTCAAGAATCTGTAATGAAGTTTTTAATGGGAGTAAATGAGTCTTTTTCCCAAGTTAGGTCTACGGTGTTGCTCATGGATCCTATTCCATCTCTTAGCAAGGTCTATTCTTTAATGATTCAAGAAGAGACCCAAAGATCAATCCCAAATGCACCTGTTGTTAAAGTAGACTCTACTGTTTTGGCTGCCAAAGTGTCCACTGATTAAGTCAATCATGTTACCAATCTTGTTAATTCTGGTGGGAAGGGTAAAGATAGACCAGTTTGTACTCATTGTGGTAAGACTAGTCATACTGTGGACAAGTGCTACAAATTACATGGGTTTCCTCCAGGTTTTAAGTTCAAGAATAAGCCTGCTATGACACACCAAGTCTCCTCAGATTCAAATTCAGAATTTGCTTCTCCAATGCATCAATTTTTTGCCTTCTCTCCTGAGCAGTGTCAGCAGCTTTTAGCTTTGTTTGGTGCATCCAACTCTTCCTTTACAACACCATCTCATACATCAGATAGCCCAATAGCCAATGCAACTTCTTCTTCCACTTCTGCCAATGTGGCAATAGCAGGTATGGATTTTTCCCATAGTGTTTTTGCTGCACAAGTGATAAATAGGAAGGCTTATGGTGGTAATACTTGGGTATTGGACGCTGGTGCCACTGATCACTTTGTATGTTCAGTGGAATTGTTAACCTCAATCACAGCTATTAGACAGTCTTTGGTTCAATTACCTAATGGAGAATTAACTCAAGTAACTCACATTGGGACTGTTGTCCTTTCTTCTTCACTTATTCTTAAAAATGTCCTTTGTGTTCCATCTTTTTCTTTCAATCTTTTATCTATAAGTTCTTTAACTCACTCACAGCCATATTGTTGTGTTTTTCTATCTGATTATTACTTCATTCAGGACCTTACTTCCTGGAAAACGATTGGGGTGGGCAAGGCACTTGATGGATTGTATCTGTTGCAGTCAAACAGCCTTCAACAATCCTCCAGTTCTTCCCTTGCTGCCTTCTTAACTGCTCACAACCTCACTGATGTTTTTGGTCATTTCACTACTGTAACTTCCACTCCTGTACCTTCTCAATCTTCTTCTATTTGGCATGCCAGATTAGGGCATCCATCTTATGTCAAACTTAATAGTTTGTGTGATGTAATTCCTTCATTAAAACCTTCATGTAATAAAGATTGTCAAATCTGTCCTATGGCAAAACTTAAAAGATTGCCTTTTCCCTTTCATTATAATATCAGTTCTTGTGCTTTTGATTTGGTTCATATGGATGTATAGGGTCCCTATTCTACTCCTACTTTGGATGGCTTCAAATATTTTTTAACTATTGTGGATGATGCTACAAGAGCAACATGGTTATTTTTAATGAAGTCTAAATCTGAAGTTAGGCAGCTATTCTCCTCTTTCTATACTATGGTTCATACTCAATTTGGCCTTAAAATCAAATCTGTTAGAACTGATAATGCTAAGGAGTTTGACATGTTTGATTTTTTTAATTCTCATGGAATTATTCATCAATATAGCTGTGTTTACACTCCACAACAAAATTCTGTTGTGGAAAGGAAACATCAGCACCTTCTTTGCATAGCTAGAGCCTTGCAAATTCAATCCCACCTTCCTATTAAGTTTTGGGGTGATTGTGTGTTACATGCTGCCTATCTCATTAACAGGCTTCCATCTCCTTTATTACATGATAAAACACCTTTTGAATGCCTTTTCCACAAAATTCCAAATTACTCCCATCTCAAAGTTTTTGGTTGCCTGTGTTTTGCCTCTACTATTTCTTAAACCAGAACCAAATTTTCTCCAAGGGCAAGGAAGTGTGTTTTTATTGGCTTTCCCTTCAATGTTAAAGGTTTTAAGGTTTTTGATATTGAATCTCACACTGTTTTTGTTTCTAGGGATGTCATATTTCATGAGAATGTCTTCCCATTTGTTTCAAATTCTAATGGTTCTGTTCAGCAACCTTTTTCCCTTCCTTTGCCTTGTGTTCCTACTGTTAATCCTCTTTTTGATCCATTAATTCAATCTCAATCTACTTCTACTGTACCTCTTGATTCCATTACTCATATTCATCATTCTCTTGATGATGATTTACTTGATGAGGTTCCAGTTGAGCCCCTTGATCCTATTGTTGATCCTATACCTCTTAGAAGGTCTTCTAAAGCAGTCAAACAACCTTCCTACTTACAAGCTTACTATTGCAACCAGGTATCTTCTGTTCTTGCTACCTCTCATTCCCAATCAGGTACTTCACATCCACTCTCTTCCCATCTTTCTTATCAACACCTATCTCCTTCTTACAAGTCTTTCTGTTGTTCCATTTCTTCCCTTGTTGAGCCTACTTATTATTACCAAGCTGCTTCTGATCCCAAATGGCAAGAGGCCATGACTGTTGAAATAGCTGCCCTTGAGGCTAATCATACATGGACCTTGACCCCCCTGCCTGCTGCCTTGACCCCCCTGCCTGCTGGTAAGAAGCCTATAGGATGTAAATGGGTGTATAAGATCAAGTATAAGGCTGCTGGTTAAGTTGAGAGGTACAAGGCAAGGCTGGTTGCTAAAGGCTTTACACAAAAAGAGGGTGTGGACTATTTTGAGACCTTTTCCCTTGTGGCCAAAATGGTTTCTGTCAAAGTACTCCTTGTTGTGGCTGCAATTCAGGGCTGGTTTCTTAGTTAATTGGATGTGAATAATGCCTTTCTTCATGGTGATTTGGATGAGGAGGTTTATATGGCTCTTCCACAAGGGTTTCATAGCCAAGGGGAGGTAGTTTGTAAGCTGAATAAGTCCTTATATGGACTTAAACAAGCTTCTAGGCAATGGTTTGCCAAGTTTTCTGGCACTTTGCTTCAGCTTGGCTTCATTCTGTCCAAAGCTGACTATTCTTTGTTTACTAGAAGGCAAGGTGATGTTTTCATGGTTCTTTTGGTGTATGTGGATGATGTCTTAATAGCTTTTAATGATAAGACTGAGGTAGACAGATTTAAGGTTTTGCTGGATGACAAGTTCAAGCTCAAGGACTTAGGTGACTTGAAGTATTTTCTTGGACTGGAGTTGCCAGATCAGACAAAGGAATTGCTCTTTGTCAAAGAAAGTATACTCTTGAGGTACTCAATGATGCTGGTATGCTAGGATGTAAGCCAGCTAAGACCCCTATGGAACAAAGTCTCAAATTAAGTCAATTGGAGGGAGAAAAGCTCAAAGATCCCAGCAGCTACAGAAGGTTAATAGGCAGGCTATTGTATCTGACAATCACAAGGCCAGACATCACTTTTGCTGTTCATAAGCTTAGCCAATACATGTCAAAACCAAGAAAGCCACATCTGGATGCAGCCTATAGAATTTTACAATATTTGAAAAATGAACCAGGAAAGGGTCTCATGGTCTCTTCTAAGACAGATTTACACTTGAAGGGATTTGCAAATGCTGATTGGGCTTCATGTTGTGACACAAGGAAGTCTGTAACAGGTTATAGTATTTTCATTGGAGATTCCTTGGTGTCTTGGAAATCAAAGAAGTAGTCCACTGTTTCCAGGTCTTCAGCAGAAGCTAAGTACAAAGCTATGGCAGTTGCAACATGTGAAATTGTATGGATTTTATACTTTCTCAAAGACATTGGAGTTAAACATGATAAAGAGGCATTGTTGTTTTGTGATAGCCAGGTAGCATTGCACATTGGTTCCAATCCTGTTTTCCATGAAAGGACCAAGCACATTAAAATAGATTGTCATGTGGTCAGGGATAAAGTTTTGGAAAGGGTTATCAAGCTTAATCATGTGAGGACTAATTGTCAATTAGTAGACATGCTTACCAAAGCATTGGGTTACAATCAATTTTCTAATCTTGTTGGCAAGATGGGAATGATGAATATACACACACCAGCTGCTCTTGAGGGGGAGTATCAGAATGTAAGTGAAGGTGCAAGTGATACTGTTGATCACAAGGAAGTGGCAAGAACAGAGTGTGTGAACAGTGGAACTTGATCTAAGTAATGGGGACTGCAAAAACGACATTAGTAGCTTCTGTGTTATAGCATTAGGAGCAACGACCTGTAGCTTAGCATTTGTTTTAATTGTATAAGTGATCACACGTGGGAATGTTTGTTATTTGTATATACTCACGTGTAAGAGTTAGTTTCAGGTAGTTACACAGTTAGGCTAGTTTTGTTTTTAGTTTTCTGATCTCAGTTATATATATATATATATATATATATATATATATATAGCATTGTACTCTCATTTTGGAATAGAATATACAGAATCTCTTCATCTTTCTGATACTGGTAGAATAAAAAGAAACAGAAAATGGACAACAAAGGGCGGATGGAATTACAAGCATAACCAAAGAATCACTTCCGGAAGAAATTTTTTTTTTTTTTTTTTTAATTGTAAATGTAATGCATGAGAAATTCTAATTGACTTTTTCAGCTACAAAATCAACGTTTTTTGTCCACAAACAGCCGGAGCTATACCCGCACAAAAAAGAGGTGCTCTTTTACCCGCGCGCACGGCCACAGCATTTTTGTGATTAATAATTTTGAATCTCTATCTGTATGAATCGGCGTCAGATCTCGCTATTACATTTTTTTTTTTTTTCCTCTACTTTCACTTTTTGAATTTTATATTTGATATATATTTGAAAAATTATCAATAGAGGAACGGAAGAATAGGAAATTTATTTCCCTGACGAGTATTATTCTTATCAATGGAGAAAACATATTATATCATTATTTATTTATTTACTGCTCATGTCCGAAAGACAAATTATAAGAAGCTTCATCATATGATTTTGCAATTTCGTAAATAGATAAATATTAAATACTTGCTTTTTTTTATGATTTTATTTTTCTAATTTGTAAGCACAGAGAATATGTCTTGAACCCATGAACTCACTTTCATCCTAAAACTTAATGATTTTGTACCTCAATTAAAAGGTCAATAAGGATATGTTTGACATTAGCTTATTTTGTAAAAAAATTTTGCTAAAAGTATTGTAAATAAATATAAAAAGTTAGCTGAAATAGTACAATGAGATCCATGAATAGTCCCAAAAAATACAGTGAGACCCATAAATAGTACTAAAAATAAATTGAATAGTAAAATAAGTTGACAAAAATAACTTTTGCTAGACAAACATTAAGCAATTAAGAGGGCAACTCCCCTGATACAAAAGCAACAACACACGGTGTTGGCTAGAAGAAAGGAGGAAGGAAAGGGGAATGGAATCATTAATGACAATCTAGCGACAAGAATCATGTAATTTAGTTCATCCCCACCGTTCCTTTGGACTTTCTCTCACACTCTTATAGCAGCAGAAATCATTATTATTATTATTATTATTATTATTATTATTATTATTATTATTATTGGTGTGGAAATCATAGAAATACTTCTTATTTTTTGGGTAAATATAAAAGAATAATATCAATTAATGCACTCTAGTGTACATATATAACACACAAGCTGCATTTTACAAGACAACTGTTGACTTTAATAAAGTCATGGTTTCGAAGTATAAAAAGAGTACTTATTTTGTGCATAACTCTATACCTTAGAGGATCAATGTAATGATTGAACTCTGTATTTTAGCGTTTCTTTATGTTGTGTGGGATAATGGTCTCGTGTCTTGACACGATGTGTCACTGCACGTTGTTTATATCACGGGATTTAAACTTGCAACCTCACTCTTTATCTCATCCTTATGAATGCAGAATAGAAGGAGGTGTCATTTGAGATATATGAGCTAGTGAAATCATACTGCCGTCTTGAAATCAATATTAGGACTTCACTGACTTTTTTTTTTTTTTTTTTTTTTTTTTTTTTTTTTTTTTTGGTTTCCCACAGTGTTTCCTCAAAGCTTTCAACCAGAGACTAATCACTGTTCACGACGGGTGGGCCCATAGCGGGGTAAATTGCTGGCCCAGGGAGTTTTTTCAAAGTGCTGGTGCCTGGACTTGAACTAGGGAACTCCTAGTCAAACCCAAGACAGCCACCTTGAGCTCCACCATCTTTAATGTTTTCTTAGGATATAAAAAGTGAATTTGGAGAACAATCATTTCCTTTCCTAGTTGACTCAACCAATGTAATGATTTCTTGTGGTTTTTAGTTGAACATCTACCATGAAAGACCAATGTTATACTGAGAAGCTCAATCTAGCTATATTATGTCAGACAAAATGGTGGCTTCTATATTACTATCTAGAAGTTATCTTTGACAGATTCGATGTTTATTATATTTTAAATCATTAGCTTTGAACTAGAGTGAAATTTCTATTTTGTATTAAAAAAAAAAAGAATTAGCTACTCACAAATTGAGCCAAACTGAATAGGATCCTAATTGAATTAATAAATTTATAATGTATTCATGCCATTGCTTTTGTTTGTTTTTAAGTGATCTATTAAATGAATACCAAATGAACACCGGCACAAGGGTTTTGACCCCTATAACTTGAGCTAATTGGTACAACTTTATGCAAAAATATTGTAAAATGAACGTACTATCAAATGTAGTTGCTATTTAATTATTTTGCCCAAGATAAAATCAAATCCTGACCATCCATACAATTCTCCAGTAGCTAGTACAATTATTAAAGAATATTTCATGGATTTTACGAATCGGTACTTTTGTTCTTCCAGTAGCTAGTACAATTATTAATTTTTTAATCACTTTCTTTTCTCTGAGATAAATATCAATTCCTTGATCCATCAAAAAAAGCACTCAAATAATCAGAGAGCATGTTTTGGAAGAAGGTATTTGGTGCGGACATGAGGTATAGGCCCCCAATTATACGCATGTATGGGAGGAAGCCCAAAAAGAAGACGGCCCAACCTGTGGCCTTATGGATGGAGCCTATTAGTTATTGGGCTTGAGACTAAGCAAGCCCAAACATTTAATAATTAGGGTTTCTTTATGCACTTTATTGTTAGCTATTTAAGCACCTTTTCTGGTTATTGAAAGACAGTTTTGAGATAATAAAATTATTGAGTTTTCTTTTTACGCTTGATGCTGACTCCAAGTAACCCTTAGGTGTTGACTCTTAGGGTTTTATCTTCTGTTCTATTGTTTTTGGTGGTTGTCTCACGTCAATTTTGGTATCAGAGCAAACTTCCGATCCATACAACACCACCGTAGGCAACCATTGAAAGCAAAACCATCAAAAGTACAAGCCAACCAAATATGTCAGTATTTTTCAAATACTTACCCCACGAGATTTGCAAACCACAGCAACCCAATTTCTTACCTCACGAAATCTGTAAACCAGCCCCTGTAATCCGTATTCCCCAAGCCCCACATGAGTTTTTCACCCCCAAACCAACAGAAAAGCCAGCAACCCCTTCCACGCCAGTGGCCCCCATCCGGGCCACCTCTGATCATAGAACCCACAAGCCACCAACCAAAAAAAAAAAAAAAAAAAAAAAAATACCCACGCAGAGACCCATCGTCACTGAGATCGCCGAACCACTGCCTCTGAGATCGCCGAGATCGCCGACCACTTCATCCTTAACCCATCACCGCCGCTGAGGACGCCGACCACCACCATGTCTCAGGCCGCCGCTCTCTTCTTCGTCGATACCAGCGCCGCCATAGTCACCGGTCTCTAGCACTGCAAGCCCATCGCCGAGCAGCTTTTTATTTAGAGATTCTACTCTCTTCTAGTTCCTGTGTTCTTTCCTTTTTGTCCGTGGTTTGAGTCTTTTCTTTTGTGTCTGCCATTTGCATTTCTTTTAAAAGTCTGTAATGACTTAAGTCCATCCACAGTGTATTTTCTTATTTTGCAAAAAAAAAAAAAAAAAAAAAAGATATTATTGTTACTGTGATAGCCCATTGTATACATTGGGCCTTAAATTGTTCGTCACAAGTCCATCTACCCAAGACAGATCCATTCACTTGAGGAACCCAGCTCATCACTATCTAGTGCAATAAGTTGGCTGCTGACTAGGGTACAACTCTTACCCTCTTTTGGTGGGTTCAATTTCGCTTCATTGAAAATTATTATCTTTATATTTTTTTATGTGCATATCCCACCATGCCCCACTAACCTACCCATTTTGTGCTCCAGTTAGCTATTTTATTAATTGTGCTTTCTTTTGGTACCCATTCTAAATTTCCCAAAAAAAAAAAAAAACCACTTTCTTTGAAATATCTGATTCTCATTATTAATTGTGGAGCTTATTGGAATTTGACTTTTATTTGGACTATCTCTCAATATTGTGAACACTCTTACTACTTGACTGCAATTTATTCCTTTGATTCATTGATCTAGTCTCTACATGCTCTCTTGCTTGACCTTAATTTTACATTGAGAATTGGTTACTTGAATTTTTTTTGGGAATCTTAATTGCATTCATATATATAGTGTGCATGCATCTACGTAATGGTCGCATCATGTCAAACCCTGAACACCAATCCACTTCTGAACCTAGGCCTTCCTTAGAGCAAACCATAGAAGACTTAACAAAGAGTGTCCGTAATTTACTGGATAGGGTAGAGCAAATTGAAACATCTCAAAGAGAGACCACTAACCATGAAGGAGATAACATGCTTAGGCAAAATAACCATGGTTACTTTAATAGGGCTCCAAACTTTGAACATGACCACTATATTCACAATGGCCCTAGGGATTATGATGATAGGATGTTCAAGGAAAAGATAGAAGCACCCACCTTTGATGGCTGCCTCGACCCATGGATTTTCACTGATTGGTTGCGTCAAATGGAGAAATTCTTTGACTATTATCATTGGGCTGAGAATAAGAAAGTGAAGTATGCCAGGATGAAGTTAATTGGAAGAGCTGACCTTTTTTGGGAGGACCTTGAGGAAACCCTTAGGCGACGACGTGAGCCCCCTATTACTGAGTGGCTTAAGATGAAGGATGCACTCTCAAGGAATTATCTTCCTCCAACTTATAGGAGCTCCCTCCTCAAGGAATGGGATCACCTAAAGCAAGGCACTGCTCCTGTGGCTGAATATATAGAGAAGTTCAAGGAGTTCAAAAGACGAATTCAAATAGCCGAGGAAGAGGTTGTCACACTCAATAGGTTCAAGAAAGGTTTAAATGCTAACCTACTAGGTGAGATTATCACCCGAGGAGTCACTAACTTAGTAGAAGCATATGACCTTGCTAGGAATTGTGAGTTAGCATCCAAATCTATCTTCTGGCAACGTTCTGAGTTCCGAAGTATTCCTCCCAACCCTCAACCTCTTAGTAGCAAATCTAGACTTGCCTTACCCCCTAAGGTCAACCCCAATAGTATTCCAATAGACAAAGAGGACAAGGGGAAAGGTATGATCAATGAGCCTTCAAGGTTAGGCTCTCGACTCCAATGCTTCAAATGCAACGGGGTTGGACACATCTCAGCTAGGTGTTCCTCTAGGACCCTTATCATTCAAGAGGACGATGAAAAGGTAGGAGATGTTGAGGAGCTGGTGTATGATCCAAATGTTGAAGAAACCCAGGATGTTGAGGCAGAATGGGAAGATGATTCTAGGTATCTTGCATGCATTAGACCCATCTCTTCCCAGGCTGATGACTTCAGGGACTTTGGTGTCCCTAGAGTGAATGTGGTAAGGTGTGCTTTGGCAGAGCAGAGGGACACTGATGATTGGCGAAGGAGTGCCATCTTCCAAACTTACATTAAGTGTGGAGACAAAACTTGCAAGGTTATTATAGATAGTGGGAGTTGCATTAATGCGGTGTCCTCTAATGTTGTTTCCCGCCTAGGTTTGAAATTGACCCCACACCCTAATCCATATAAAGTTTCTTGGGTGGATACTTCCTCCATAGCCATAAAAGAAAGGTGTGTTGTCCCACTTCAATTCCTCATCTACAAAGCTGAAATATGGTGTGACGTAATTCCCATGGATGTAGGGCATATTATCTTAGGTAGGCCTTGGCTTTATGATTTGGATGTCACCCTTCATGGGCGATTCAATTCTTGCTCATTTATGTTTGAAGGTAAGAAGATTGTGCTCAATCCCTTGAAACCTAAGCCAATTGACATGAGTAAGAAGACGGAAGCACCAAAGGCGAAAGGCCTGAACATCATAAACCCAAAGGCATTTGAAAGGGTCGCAGTTCAAGAATCTATTGTGTTTGTCTTATTCGCTGGGGAACTTCATGGAGAGACCCGTGAGGAGCAACCTGAAGAAGTGAAATCAGTGCTCCAGGAATTTAAGGATGTTTTCCCTGAGGAACTCCCCGATCATTTACCGCCCATGCGTGACATACAACACGCCATAGATTTTGTGCCTAGAGCGACCCTACCTAACTTGCCTCACTATAGGATGAGCCCTGTAGAGCATGCCGAGTTGCAAAGGCAAGTAGAAGAACTACTTAGGAAGGGTTTTGTTTGTGAAAGCATGAGTCCTTGTGCAGTCCCTGCACTCTTAACTCCAAAGAAAGATAGGACTTGGAGGATGTGTGTTGATAGTCGTGCCATCAACAAAATCACTGTGAAATATTGTTTTCCTATCCCTCGATTGGATGACATGTTAGATATGATGGCTGGAGCAACAATTTTCTCCAAGATATACTTGAAAAGCAGCTATCATCAAATTAGGGTTTTTTCTGGAGATGAGTGGAAGACTGCCTTCAAGACAAAGGATGATTTATATGAATGGATGGTCATGCCTTTTGGATTGTCCAATGCTCCTAGTACCTTTATGAGAGTGATGACTCAAGTGCTCAAGCCCTTTATAGGGAAGTTCTTGGTTGTGTACTTTGATGACATCCTCATCTATAGTAAGCCTAGGGAGCAACACTTATACCACCTAACTCAAGTTTGTACCACCCTTAAGAAGGAGAGTTTATATGGCAATCTCAAGAAGTGCTCTTTCTTCACTAATAAGGTCGTCTTCCTAGGTTTCATAGTATCCTCTGAGGGAGTTTCTGCCGACCCCCAAAAGGTTCAAGCAATTGTGGATTGGCCTGAGCCCAAAAATATCCATGAAATTCGAAGCTTTCATGGGTTCGCTTCCTTTTATCGCCGATTCATCAAGGGGTTTAGTACCATTATGTCCCCCATCACTGACTGCATGAAACAAGGGGAGTTTGTTTGGTCTAATGCTGCTACTAAGGCTTTCAATGAGGTAAAGCAAAAGATGACTGAGGCACCTGTTATGCGTCTCCCTGATTTTACCAAGCCTTTTGAAGTGGAATGTGATGCCTCAAGTATAGGTATAGGGGGAGTACTTAGTCAAGAGCGCCACCCAATTGCTTATTTTAGTGAGAAATTGAATGATGCCAAGCAAAAGTACTCCACATATGACAAAGAGTTTTATGCCATTATTCGAGCTCTTTGGCATTGGCGCCATTACCTGTTGTCTCGAGAATTCATTATCTACTCTGATCATGAAGCTTTGCGCTATCTCCATTCCCAAAAGAAGCTAAATTTTAGGCACGGTAGTTGGGTTGAATTTCTGCAACGCTACTACTTTGTGGTGAAACATAGGGCGGGAGTTGAAAATAAGGCGGCTGATGCACTAAGTCGAAGGGTGTCTTTGCTATCAATCATGAGTGTTAAGGTTACTGGGTTTGAACGACTTAAGGATGACTATGAGTCATGTCCAGATTTTGGGGAACTCTACACTACCCTAAGTAATGCCTCACAGCCTGTCCTGGATGAATATATCCTTCGAGTTGGTTACTTGTTCAAGGCCAACAAGTTATGTATCCCTCGGTCTTCAGTGAGAGATTTCCTAGCTTGGGAGATACATGCAGGAGGCCTTGCAGGTCATTTCGGTCGGGATAAAACAATTGAGGAGGTGGAACGTCAATTCTATTGGCCTGGTCTTAAGAGGGGCATTGCCAAGATAGTTGGTCAGTGTCGTACATGTCAACTAGCCAAGCATCGCAGCAAAACACTGGCTTGTACACGCCTCTACCTGTGCCAGATCGCCCGTGGCAAGATGTGAGTATGGACTTTGTACTAGGGTTGCCTCGCACTTTTAGGAAACATGACTCTATCCTAGTGGTCGTTGACCGTTTCTCTAAGATGGCTCATTTCCTACTATGTTCTAAGACCTCTAATACTTCTAAGATTGCAAAGCTCTACTTTGATGAGATTGTCAAGCTTTATGGTCTCCCCAAAACCATAGTGTTTGATAGGGATGTTCGCTTCATGAGTTATTTTTGGAAGACCTTGTGGCATTTAGTGGGCACCAAATTGAAATTTTCCACCGCATTTCATCCTCAAACTTACGATCAAACTGAGGTAGTTAATCATAGTCTAGGCAACCTCCTTCGGTGTCTAGTGGGTAAAGCCAATCGGAACTGGGATTCAATTCTTCCTATAGCTCAACTTGCTTATAATAGCTCTGTCAATAGGTCCACAGGTACTAGCCCTTTTGAGGTTGTGCATGGATATACGCCTAGGAAGCCCTTAGATCTTTTGCCCATGTCCCCACATGTTAGGATTTCTAAGTCTGCTGAGGCATTTGCACGACATATTCATGATTTGCATAATGAGATTCGCAAAAAAATTCAAGCAAGTAATTCTCAATATAAAATTCATGTTGACACTCATCGGCGTCATGCAGAGTTTCAGGTAGGGGATTATGTCATGATTCGGATTCGACCTGAACGGTTTCCCTTTGGGACCGTTAAGAAATTGCAGTCTCGTAGTGCTGGTCCGTTCAAGGTATTGAAACGAATAGGCCCAAATGCATATGTCATTGACCTTCCTCATGATTATGGTATTAGCTCCTCCTTTAATATTGAGGATCTAGTTGCTTATAAAAACCCCACAACTATTCCTGATACCCCTTTTGATGAGCCTGTGCTTGATCCTATTGATGCCCCTATCCCTACCCCTTTACCTTTAAATTTGCCTTATGCACATAAAGAATCTATTGATGCTATTTTAGATGAGTAGATTGTTTCTACCAGGGATGGAGGAGTTCACCGTTTCCTAGTTCGGTGGCAAGGGCGACCAGATTCTGATTGCACATGGGTTACTCGAGATGAGTTACAGCGACTGGATCCTGACTTGCTAGAGTACTATCAGAGCTCTTCAGATTTCCACTCGACGAGGTCGAGTTCTTCTCACCCAGGGGGAGTTGGTGCGGACACGAGGTATAGACCCCCAATTATACGCATGTATGGGAGGAAGCCCAAAAAGAAGACGGCCCAACCTGTGGCCTTATGGATGGAGCCTATTAGTTATTGGGCTTGAGACTAAGCAAGCGCAAACATTTAATAATTAGGGTTTCTTTATGCACTTTTTTGTTAGCTATTTAAGCACCTTTTTTGGTTATTGTAAGACAGTTTTGAGATAATAAAATTATTGAGTTTTCTTTTGTGCTTGGTGCTGACTCCAAGCAATCCTTAAGTGCTGACTCCTAGGGTTTTATCTTCTGTTCTATTGTTTTTGGTGGTTGTCCTACGTCAGTATTCAATGTCTTCCTCCACTTTCTCAAGGGCTTTCCGTAAAAAAGTAAAATATATATTTAAACTTATGTACAAAAACAATAATAGAACATTTTAATTTCAATAAAAGAAATCATATTAGTAAAAATAGACTTTTTATTTTTAAAGAAAGTAAAAAGAGACCTGATAAATATTCAATAAATCGATCTCTCAAAAAACTACAATTAGAAATTCATATATATATATATATATATATATATATATATTCAAGAAATCCAAGTAAATAAGAAAAATAACTGCTATGACGAGCAAACATCCATTTGTTGTACAAAACCCTCCTGAATAAAGATTTGATCAACAAAATAGAAAGCTCAAACCTCCTTTAAATTTACATGTGTATGTAGGTAGCCTTGAAAATTGAAATGGTATGCCAAAACAAAACAATATTGTAATATTTATTTTAACATAAATTGAAAACAGTCATTTCAAGCATTTCATCCAAAGCGACCTCCAAAACTCTTGCCACCTTTCTAAATATAATAAGGATTGAATCTAAAACTTAAGAAAAATAAATAAATAAATAAAAATTTAACACCTCTGCTCTCTCTTCCAGCATGATTTTATTATTAGTTTTCTCTAATATTTTAATAATTTCTTACAAGAATTTTTTAATTTAATTAGTTGACACCTCATAGTGTTTCCAACATAGACATCGAGGGTTCAAATTCCCGCCCCTAACTATCAATGTATAAAAAAAAATTTCAATAATTTTCCTTTTAAAAAATTGTGATCTCTAGTTGTTTTATAAATAAAATAGAAAGACATTAAGAATATTGTAGTAATTTAATCATAATATAGATATGTATTTACAAAATAAAAATTGCATGATATAGTGGCTAATATAGATAGACATGTTTCATGCCTACTAAAAAATGCAAATATCCTATCCAAGTTGCCCCCTCTACCCATTTTTTTTTTATTTATAAAAGAAAATGCAAATATCCTTCAATTATTATTTTTTACATTCTTAATTGTGTGTGTTAGGGCGGAGTTTGGATCATAAGCTCAAGAAGTAACTGGATTAGGGCCTAAAGAGCCTAACACAATAAATTTGTAGAGAGTGGGCTTAAAAACTAGGCTTTAATGGATTGAGCAGCGTGCACAGTGGATTAAAGATAATAAAAAGTAAAGAAAAACAATCTTTATGCAAAAAAAATCCTTCCACGGCAAAGTCTGAGGAGAGTGGTCCTCGATTATATTTCTTTTAGACTTAGATACAATTTCAGTTCTTGTTGCTACAGCGTTTTCTTTACAAATTGATCACATACACGATGGTACACCTTCACTTAGGCCCAACGCTTATAAGTTGAAGGTGGGAGGCGTCTCTCTCCGATGTGAGATTGAGCAAATCTGTGAGGGTCTTTACCCAAAGCGGACAATAGCTTCTAAAGGAGAGGTTCGTCCCTCCACAGTGTGTTACTATTTTTTTTTTCCTTTTTGTTGGACATTATTCTAATTGTTGCAAAAATAACTAAATTTGAGCAAGAATACCATATTTCAAATAAATTTTTTCTCACATAAAAAAGATTCAATTGTTTCTCATATAAATCTTAGAAAAATGATATTAAAATTTCATTGTGCTTAACATATATATATATATATATATTACATGTCACTAAAAGGAGTTAGGAAATTAAATGATTTAGATTAATTTTAATGAATTCACAAATATTTAATTTATTTTTTATTTTTTTATGGTTTTTGTGTCAATTGTTGTCTAAACAAGATGAGGTATAGCAAAACAAAATAAGTCTATCTTCATCATGTGATAATGATGAAGACTAGCATGTATTGATGAGAGTAATTTCTATCTTCACCTTATGATGAAAATGCAACAACTAACAACCTATTATGACATAGCATATCAAGGGAAATAATTAATAAATTAACAAAATAAAATTAAACATACCAAGGACACATAAACAAAAACAAAACTCTCACTAAAGTGTTTGACTTCCATAACCAATGTGGCTCAAGTCACAACAAACCTTGAAATGTAAATTAATGGGAAGAAAACCTTGACACTATAACACTTCACAACAAAGATTGAGTAATTAAAGAATGGAAAGTAAATTGAATCTAAATTAAGTCAAATCAATGCCAATACCAGGTAAAAAAAAATCCTAGTAAATTTAGTAGAGAAAATTGAGTATAGCATACACAACAAACTGAAATAGTTAAAAGTAAAAACAGAGATAAAGGAAATTATACATGAAATTTGAATGGTAAGAAAATTGCCAAAAAAAAAAAAAAAAATCCTACAAATGATCTAAGTTCAATCAACATAACTCTATCAATTTATATAAAGAGAAAAGCAGACATAATAACTTCACTTTTTTGCTTAGAATCAAAATAAAAAAATTTATTCTGAAATTAAAACGTAACTCCAAAAAAATAAAGCCAAATGCCTTGTCCTTGGACTTGCTCGCGGAGATCCATGGATTTGTCAAAATATTTAGTCATTAGTAAGGAACGGGTTTGTCTCTTTTGTAGATGTAATATGATTGCTTGTAGGTGTAACTGATTCGGTATTGCATAACTATATTGATTGTTTCCGCAGAATTGTTAACTGTTTGTTTATACAATTTTTATCACTATAATCCTCCCGATGAAATTACATCATTAATCCGGAGCATTCCTTTAGCTGGTCTCGTGAACACAGATCCGAAGCTATGAGAAATTATTCAGTCCTCTTCCTTGTGGACCGCGTGTGTCTTTTCTGTGTACAGTTTGATTTCATTTCTTAATGTTAAGATTTATGAAGATTGAAGATGAAGTTCAGCAATGTTGAAATGTTGTTTACTATTAATCAAAGTGCAGCTGCAATACAATACAAAGCTATAGTCGTTTTCTATTAATCATGTAAAACGACATGTCGTGTGATCACTGAACAGTAATTAATTAGTTACTTGGCCATGGCTATATTAATTAATTAGTTATTTAATCATGTAAAGCTGTACTCGTTTTTTTTTTTTTTTTTTTTTTTTTTTTTTTTTTTTTTTATTTAAAGCAAAACGACAGAAGTTTTTGACTACTCTTCAATTTTAACATCCACGTGTCTTCATTTACGAGATACCCCTTAAATTTGAGCCCAATTAAACAACGATTTATTTCTTTTTAAAAAAACACAACAACAGAAAACAAAAACAAATTAAAAACATTTTTCAATCCAGGCATCGTTTGTTGTTCTCCAATCCATCAGGAATCCACAGGTTCGCTTCTATTTCAACTTTCATTCGCACATATTTCCCCAATTTGATTGGAACCCATATTGTAACAGATCGATCCCAACCAATTTCCCAATTTTGGAGCTGATGAGCTTTGCATTTTTTTGCAGAAAAAAATATTTAAAGGAAAGGTTGTGTACCTGGAGCAGTGGAGATTGGAGAAATCAAACTGTTTTGTTAGTGAGCCTTGTGACCATTGTTTCAGAATCAAGTGATTTCCATCTATGTTCCTTGGACAGGAGGTCAGGATTTTCATTTTGTCAGCTTCTGTGCTAAATTTTGAAAAGGAAAGTGTTTGGCTTGAGTATAGCAATTGATAAGCCTGTGATTGATTTCCATGCTCTTTGGCTAATTGCTGTGAATTTTTTTTGGTTGATTTCGTTTTCAGCAATGATCTTGCCAAGTAAAGCACGTGTTTCTTTCAAGGTTTAGTGTCTCAGAGAGGTAAGGTTGTAAAGTAAGGGGGGTGTCAATTTTTTTGGTTGCTTGTTGATGCTGATTTCGGGTGATCTGTCTTATTGGAGGATCTATTTGGATGACCAATTTAATTGTCTGGTGTTTTGTTCTGAATTAGGTTGTTTGATTCTTTTGTAGCCAGGATGTGATTGTTGACTGGTTGTAAGGTGCTGTTGATTGCACCAGGTCAGTGAAGATGAGATTTTGATATGGGAATGCTGAATGAATTGGATGATTTCTCTGGCTGCAGGCGTGATTGATGTAGATGCTAGATCTTGAAAAACATTGGCTTTTTGTTGTGAAGTAGGGGCAAGAAGGGTTGGATTGTTTGAGTTTGTGTTGTGCTGGCATTTTCTGAGTCCTTTTTTAAGTGGATTTTCTTATAAGTAATTGTGAGGAACCCCAAATGTATCTTGACTAATCTTTTTAATGTTTAAGTGTTGCACTCATTACAGAGAGCATGTTGGAAGGGGAAATGTGTGATGAGAGTGGGGAATAAGAGATGGATAGGATTACACCAGTCAAAGTTGCGAGTAGGGCTGAGCAGGACCCGACTTTGGGCAGGTCTGAGTCTGTTCAGATTGAGTGTCAGGTCTCAGTCAGGTAATTTTTGGGTCGGGTTGGTTGCAACTCGCGTGCTACTCATTAAGTTTGATCACCTTAGTAGAAAGTCAAACTTTTATTTCAACTCTTATAGCAGTAAAAAGAGATTTCTTTTCTTTTCTTTTCTTTTTTCCCCTCCTTTTCTTTGAGCTCAAGGGAAGACTTATTTCATACAAACTACAAAATCATCATAGCAAGACTGCAAATTCTGTACAAACTTACAAAAACAATATTATACATGGATCCTTAGCAGGAAACACTACAATCTAACAAATAGTACCACTCAAACGTAAATTTTAGTGTCACCTAGAGAACAAACATTTATTATACAGGACTTGAACGATGTTAAGTAGAAAAATATATGGTACTAATAAAGAAGCCATGCTATTGCCAATTAATGGCCACATTAATGACTTGGGTTGGAAGCTCCCATCAAAATTTGATCTACTAATATTAGGACATTGGACATGAGAATTTATTAAAAGTGTGGAAATTACCTCAATTGCCAAGCAACGAAAGATGGTCCAGTGAAAAGTTACTGTGAACCTGATAGATCTGAAGGCAATATTGGAGTAGCAACAGTAACATGCACTTCTTGATTATCAACTCTAGCTACTGAGTTTGGTAAAGGTGGATTCAAAAAGCAATAATCTAAGTCAAATTTAGCATCCACAACACCCTCCAAGACCTTTACCGCCATGGACATGGAAGGCCTCTTTTTGAAATCATTTTGCAAACGCCATGCTGCAACCCTCATCCTACTCACAATTTATGCTTAATGTAATTGCATATCTTCACTATACTTATCAACCAAATCCAACAATTGGTCCCCTCAATCTTTTTCTTGAATAGTTCAAGTAGACGCATTGCTTCTTCTAGTTGAGAGCAATAAAAAATTCTCCTTCTTGACAATATCTCCAAGAGGACTATTCCAAAGCTATACACATCTACCTCTTTCGTAATTACTAACTCAACCATTTCGGAGCCATATAGCCAGGAGTTTCTCTCATTTTTGTCACAACTTGGCTTTGGTCTTGGTCAACTAGTTTAGAAAACCCAAAATCAAAGACTTCTGCATTAAAATTCTCATCCAAAAGAATGTTATGGGGTTTTATGTCCAAGTGAACTATCTTTTGCCTACATTCCTCATGTATATCTTCTTTCTATGTTGCCAATCAAGCAACATCTCAGGATTTTTATGAAATAGCCATCTATCTAAAGAACCATTGAACATGTATTCATAAACAAAAAGCCTATGCGATTTCTCAGCACAAAATCCAACTAGTCTCACCAAGTTTAAATGATGAATACTACCAATTATCTCGACCTCAGCTAAGAATGATTGCTTGATTTTACCAAAACGCTCAAGACACTTCACTGCAACTTTAGTGCCGTCAATTAGAGCCCCGTCAAAAACAGTGCCAAACCTTCCCCCACCAAGCTCTTTATTGAAATTTTCCATGATGGCTTGTAAATCATCATAAGAATATCTTGGCATTCCTGGTTCATGATATAACTAATACTCTTCAGCGTCAATAGCATTTCTTTCTTCTAAAATAGAAAAATAAGGATTCCAATTAAAAGAAATAGTACAAAGAAAGATGTGATGCTGGATCCCAATTTTATTTCTATCTGATGTTTTTGATGTGGAGGAGGAACATTGTCATTCTACACCATGATGTATACTTTAAAGTAAGTATCCATTTCTTCATCGATGGACATCAGTGAAAAAATGTTAGATTGTAAATAGCAATTCTCCACACGGTTGCTTGAATTATAAATAGCAGTATTGCACGGACAATTTTTTAAGCATGCCTGCTTACAATTCTCTAAGTTTATACCTCAGTGATCTGGATTTATATTGAGGGGGTCTGTACTAAAGGGAAAGTATGTTATGTATTCGAGCTCTAAAAGAATCTGATTTTTGGAAGCTTCACAAGACAAGGGAGTAACTAGGGAGCATCCATAGCTCGTTTGTACAGACACCATCACTGCTGCATACTGTAGGGTAGCCACAATAATGAATAGATTGTGTAAGAATATCACCAACTTCCACCCAAACCCTATCATACAATCTCAAGTGTCTGTCGGGCCAATTCTCAGGTACTGTGATGATAATGCTGAAGCAAAGAGTAATTCAGCTTATGGTTCAGGTAATAGATTGACTATGAAGAAAGCTAAGCTTTGATTCAGAAATTGAAAATAACGGAGTTCCAGATTATAATTATATGGCCTATAAGAAAAATAGGGCTGGAGAGGATTATAATTGATATAAGCAAACAACCCTTCACGGGTGAGATAGAGCGAAAACAATCTTCCTTTACTAGCAAAAATAATATTCTTGCCTTAATCAAATTAAAATGTTAAGTGATATTGGAGGAGTCTTTGGTATACTCTTGTAGTTTGAATTTGATTATGATGGAATCAAGATTCATCTTCGTTAGCTTATCTGATTTTCAAGCTGTTTTATAACTGCAGTTTCTGTCTTCTCTGTATATGGGGCAAGGCCGCAAGTTTAGCAAGACCAAATGGCAACTGGACCTTAAAGTAGTTAACTTTGAAAAGTTATTTAAGCATACTTTTCTGTTGGTTGAAGTAAGATTTTTTGTTCTTAAGGTTTGTCCCTATGAAGGTGGTTTTCCTCAAATTATATATGCCAAGTACTCATTGGGACATGTTGAAAGTTATCATAACTTATGCTGACAGATTGTGTTCTTTATGTATGTCATCTAGATATTGAATAAGCTGAATGTAATAGTGAATAGCTGATTTGTTAGTGTAAAGACTCGTACTAGTTTCTTGAATTGTTGCTTTGATTAGATTATATGCTTACTTCTGCCCTGCCTTCAGTGTTCATGGAAACATTGGACAAATGCATTAAAATGTATGTGAGTTTGACATACAGCAAGGCTTTTATCTTTTTGTAAGCACTTGAAATAAACGTGTATTTCTCAGATTTTGAGAAAAATAAAAATTCTACTGACAAATACTATGCAGATTGCTAGTATTTGATGTAATTACTAATTTACTGTGCTTGTAAAGATGCAGTTGTAAAAATTCTCATTCGATATTTCAAGTATTTTTGTTGCTAAATTTACACATGCAACTATTGGGTCTCAAACTTGCAACCTCACACCCTCTACTATTATTAATGTTTGCTTATAATACAATAAGTCAATTTGGAAATCAATCGTTTTCTTCCTCAAGTTGACGGCACGAATTTGATGATTTCTTGTGGTTCTTAGTTGAACATCTAGCCTGAAAGTTCACTGAGATGCTGCATCTCCATTGTTTGAAATTTTCTTTAATTTCTAAAACCTGTGAGAAGCAAAAAAAATAGGGAAGAACACGCTAAGAACAATTACACAACATAAAAATTTACATGATTTGGCAATATGCCTACATCCACGAAGTTGCAATGATTTTCACTATGCTAGAGAGAGTAGTACAGAAGCGGTTTACAGTACATCAAACTCTAATTATGAAGCAACAATATATATAACCCCAAAAACAGGTCCAAAACCAGACAAGATAAATCAAACTAGAACACAAAACCGTGCTCCACATTGCACATAGCCCAAACATCAATCATGCCAAAAAAATGGTGGGCTTCTATATTACTAGCAAGAGGTTGTCTTTGAAGGGCCAATGTTTATATATTATGATTTAAATCAATATCTTTAAAGTATTTGCTACTCACAAATTGAGTCAAGCTGAGTTGGATTATGATTGAATTGACAAATCTATATATTCAAATCATTGCTTTTGTTTCTTAGTCTTATATAGGAAGTCTGAGTTTGAGATGGTCCAGACTTGTTGAATGGGGGGTTTGCACGATCTGAAGGGGAAAAGTCTGAAGTTTTGTGTAAACTAGTATGAGATTTGTTGTATATCATGTTTTGCAACGAAGTAATGTTAGGATATTTGAGGCTGACTTAAGAATGAGAAGTGTAATACAAGCCATTGAGGTCAAGTCTCAGGAATTAACCAAAGTGCCATGTTGTTATTGGAAGATGCCTCTATTTGTACTTGGGTAGTAAACTGAATTCTTTGTTCATTAAGGAAGCCGTTTTTTGCCTTTTTTTTTACTTGGCAAGCAAACTGAAATCTTGACTGTTTTTGCGGAAGTTTTTACTGTGGCATGCCACTTTGTTCTTACCACACATAGGCTATGCACTCTCACTTTTGCTGATTGGTATAGCTTTGAGTGTTATCTCATGAAGTTGGTGCAACACAGGAGCTGTGATCCAAGCTGGTGCAACAACAGGAGCATAGCTGATGTATGAGCTGTTTGTGTAGGTCTGCTAGTTCAAAGTGGCAGTCACTGTCAAGTTTTGTTAAGTTCTTTAAGTAGCAGTTACTAAATCAGGTTGTTATAGGTTAGTTAATAGATCTGTAACCTGATGGGCTAGTGAGATATATGCCTATACCATTTGTAACCAGCCATAAGATCTTGCACTCTAGCCAAAAATGGACATTATTGAATATTAATACAGTCTCTCTATTCTCAACTATCTTCTCTAATTATCCTCTTACCTCTAAACTTTGGAGGGTGAATCCTCGAATAAGTTATGTCGGACCGTGAGCTGTGCTATTTTACCTCAAAACTAATTAGTGATAAGGAAGACACACTCAAATCTTTTATGGCATTCGACATCGCACCTCTTAGGCCTATTTTTAGAGTGGTTGCAAAGAGTCAAATTGTAGTCTCCCTGACAATCCCTCCCTTACAACGACACTCCCACAACTTAAATCTATGATCTTGGCTCTGATATTATTTTTTGGACCGTGTATTGTGTCATTCCACCTCAAAACCAATTTATGACGAAAAAGACACACCTAAATCTTTTATGACATTCGACATTGCGACCTGCAGGCCTATTTTTAAAGTGGTTGTAAGGAGTCAAATTTTTGGTCCCTCCAACAAGTCAATTCCTACTCTAATCCCATTTCCTCATCAATACCCTTTCACCTATACACTATCACCAATATTCCATTAAAAAGGTTAATTCCATGTTATGTGTATATACCTTGGTGCTTGGATGTATTCGTGCAGCTTCAACTGCGTGTCTTGACTAGTAATCATCTAAAAATAAATAAAATTTGAGAGACTCCAAGAGCATTGGCAGTGATTATTTACTTTTTAAATTATAATGATTTTTTATTGTGTAGCCGCACTACCAATTAGTAAAATCTTACTATCCCCTATGTCAAAAATGCTCGTAGATCTCAAAAAGGCTCTGCTCTAGACAGAGCTAATGAGCCTCAAGCGCATTCAAGCATAGAGGAGCTAATGTGCACCAACAGACCTCTCTCTCTCTGTATCTCTCTCCAGAGAGAGAAAGAGAGAGTTCAAAACTTTCCGTTGAATAGGTTAATTGACATGCTTGGATAAAGTTATTTTCGCTTCTAACTGCTTCTGAAGATCAAAAACTACATAATCTTATTATTTATCTTAATAGTTCAAGTTGTGCAACCTAAAAATTTTTAATTTTTAAAAGTAGGGTTTGGGTGAAAATATGATTCAAACTTATGACCACTTACTTAAATACCATGATATATTACTATTTGTCTCAAAATTTTAAATTAATGAAAAATAATTAATTTAACCATTTAATCATTATTCTAATCATAGGAACTTCAATATACAAACTTGATCGCATATTTCCAACCATTCTCATGTGATTTAAACAAGAAGAGTTTACTAGATGCAAGAAAAAAATTATAATAATGAACTATATACAATACGACTGTAACTTCTCTGCAAACTTACTATATTGCACGCTGAATATCAACAATGTTAAATAAACATATATGTTAGTAATTAGATGAAAGAATTTAGTAGAAGTACTAAAGTTACCTCATTTGTCAAACAAGGAAAGACATTGAAAAGTCACCGTGGTCCTGATAGAACTGAAGGCAATACTGAGGTAGTAGCAACAATATGCCCGTCCTGGTTATCAACTCTAGCTCTCGTGTTTGGTAAAGGTGGATTTGAGAAGCAATAATCTAAGTTAGATTCAACATCCACAACACCTTCCAAGACCTTAACCACCGTAGACATGGAAGGCCTCTTTGTAAAATCAATTTGCAAACACCAAGCGGCAACCATCATCATATTCACAACATCTTTGCCATGTACTTGCATATCTCCACTGTTCTTATCAACTAGATCCAATAGTCGTTCCTCCTCAATCTTTTTCCTAAAAAGATCAAGTAGATGCATTTCTTCTTCTGGCCGAGAGTGATCCAAATTTCTCCTTCCACATAGTAACTCCAAAAGCAGTACTCCAAAGCTATATACATCTACTTTTTCTGTAATTACTGAATTCAACCATTCAGGAGCCATATAGCCAGGAGTTCCTCTCATGGTTGTCACAACTTGGCTCTGATCTCGATCAACTAGTTTAGACAACCCAAAATCAGAGACTTTTGCATTAAAATTCTCGTCTAAGAGAATGTTATGGGGTTTTATGTCCAAGTGAACTATCTTCTGTCTGCATTCCTCATGCAAATAAGTTAGTCCCCTTGCTGTGTCAAGGATGATCTTCTTTCTATGTTGCCAATCAAGCAACATCTCAGGATTTTTGTGAAATACCCATCTGTCTAAAGACCCATTAGACATGTACTCATAAACAAGAAGCCTATGAGATTTCTCAGCACAAAATCCAATCAGTCTTACCAAGTTGAAATGATGAATGCTGCCAATTGTCTCAACCTCGGCTAAAAATGATTTCTTGATTTGATTAAAACCATCAAGACGCTTCACTGCAACTTTTGTGTTGTCATTTTGAGTTCCTTCAAAAACTGTGCCAAATCCTCCCCCACCCAGCTCCATACTGAAATTTTTTGTTATTGCTTGCAAATCATCATAAGAATACCTTGTGGGCATTCCTGGTACATGATCTAAATAATATTCCTCCACTTCATTAGCAGCTTCCTTCCTCCAAAATAGAAAAACAAAGAATCCAATTAAAAGAAACAGAACAAATGCGAGGCTGGATCCCAATATTATTCCAAGCCAATGCTTTTGCTGCTGAGGAGGAAGAGGAACATTCTGCACCTGCTGAGGAGGAAGAGGAACATTCTGCACCTGCTGAGGAGGAAGAGGAACATTCTGCACCTTGACAAATACTTTAAAGTAAGTGTCTTCTCTTATATCTCTTTCATCAGCGTACATCATTGAAAAAATTTGGGATCGTAAATAGCAATTCCCAACACGGTTGCTCGTATTGTAAATCGCAGCTTTGCACGAACAGACTTTTAAGCAAGACTCTTTGCAAGTCTCTAAACTTATATGTAGGTAGTCTGGATGTACATCTGGGAGATTTTTTTTAAAGGGAAAGTATGTGATGTTCTCGAGCTCTGTAAGAATGTGATTTTTGTAAGATTCACAAGACAAGGGAGTAACTAGAGAGCATCCAAGGTTTGGCTGCCTGTCATTGATAGGCCGAAAATAGTTTGTTCCATTTATGGGTAGCGGACAACTACACTGCTCATTTGTACAAATACTATAATTGCCGCAAACCGTAGGATAACCACAAAAACCATTAGGTGGTCTGAGAAAATCAAGAAGTTCGAACCAGTACTCATTATACACTTTCAAATGTCCATCAGGCCGAAGTTTCATGTACTTCAAATTGGGTTGTTCTAAACCAAAAGTAATGCTAGGTGATGGATCATCAAATTTGAAGATAGCGAAGCTTTCATCCCGAAATTGAGAGTAATTAACATTATAACCCAAAAGAAAATTCAAATAGATATCAGGAGGATTAGAATTGATATAAAAAAACAACCCTTCACTAGTGATTGAGAATGAAAACAGTCCTCCCTCACTAGTGAGTTGCTGACCTGTTGACAACTTTTGGCCAAGAACCAGCGTGTCAGTTGGGTGATCAAAAGATTGCCAAATTGTTGCATTCTTGTCATCCAACAGCATGAGGTTGCAGGTGTCGTCGGTTAAGTTTAGGCCAAACACAGATTTGTTGCTGATGTTTGTTGACCACGCTTTAGTTCCATTAGCATCTTCTAACACCAAACCTCCTTCCGAAGTAAGCTGTAAAGTCGCATCAAGGCTAACCGGATTCTTTGGGTTAGCTGACCATACTATTTCGGGATAATCAGATCCCCTAATATTGCGGGCGACGTAATACAGACTAAAAATGACAAAAAGAGAACTGTTGTATGTTCGATTGTAGAAGAAGCCACAACCGCAAGCATATTCATTGAATGGATCGGGTGATCCATGGGTAAGTATGATTGTCACAAATGATCCATCATCGAATTTCACAGAATGAGGAGCAGAAAGACTGTTGGTCCACGAAGTAGAAGACTTTACTGTCAGAAAACTACCAGGCACTGCAGTCACTGAGATAGGAAAAAGGTTTAGAAAAGGAACAAGGTAAAGAAGAACAGCACGGCAAACCCAACTTAGACCCCCCATTGTCTGTAACACACGGTGCACGTAGATGAAAAAGAAAGACAAAATGGACAACAATGGGCGGATGGAATGACAAGCATAACCAAATGACTCACTCCTGGCATAAAAAAAAAAAGTTTGGGAATAGTTGTAATGTAATGCATGAGAAATTGATTTTTCCTTGGTTGACTTGTTGACCTACAAAATCAACGTTTTTTGTCCACAAACAGCTGGAGCTTTAGCTGCGGCCCCCGTTTTGCGTTTTGGCGTCCGCGTTTTCTACCTTTCTTCTTCTTCTTCTTCTTCTTCATTCTTTGTTTTGGTTTTTTTTTTTTTTTTTTTTTTAGCTCCGCATCATGCACTTTTCATTAGCTATGAACAGTAAAAATAGGCCAACAAACAATAAAAAAATTATTTTTTTATTTTATTTCAATTTTCAGCAAAATAAGCGGTATCCAAACACATAAATCGCTTGATGAGACGGCGTCAAGTCTTGCTATTACGTTTTTTCTTTCTATTTTCACTTTTTATATTTTATATTTGATTTATGTTTTTAAAACTATTAGCTCACATTGTGAAATTCATGTAAGATTTAAATGAACTGTACAATTTAAACTAATAATTGTCATTTTTATTAAGCTGATAATGGATTTGGTCTGTAATTTTTATTTAAATAAAACTCTTATTTAATTTAAACAAAAGTTGTACTCTTTTTTTTTGGGCTCATAGAAAGATTTATATTTATCATATGCAGAACACTGTATTTTAGCATTTCTTTATCTTGTGCGGGTAGCCGCATCATGTATCACACCGTACTTTATCTCTTTGGTCTTAAAGCATTTCTACCGTTCTACGTGTTGTGCGGGTTTCCGTCTCGTGTATCACGCCATAATTTATTTGATTGGTCTTAAACGTGCAAAATCAATATTACGTAGTAAAAAAGAAATGGACTTTTATTGTGTTCACTTAAACATAATATTAAAGTTGTGAAAATTATTAAGTCTCGTATAAAAAATGATAGACAATACAAGTTTATATGCTCATAGGTTAGACATTGAGTTTGGCTTTAAGCATATGTGGCCGGGATCCTCTTATCTAAATATTAAATAATAATAATAATATTTTATTTTTTGAGTTAATAAGTTTGTATACATTAGTTATTCCTAAAATAATGTGTCTGTTCAGTAATGTATATATTCATAGTCCATTATTCATGAAAATTTTTTTTTGAGAAACTCTCCCAAGAAAAATATTTTGTACATTAGTATTTGAGTCAAAGAGAGAGAAAGAGACATAAATTAGTTCGCAGAGCATGGACCTTGTGTGCTTCTTCTCCGTATTATAGATCATTTTATCCTAAGAAACAAACGTCCGTGAGTCTCAAAACATCACAAATTGTGTGAGTAGCCAAATTTGCTTTAAAGAGATTGTGTCAAATATAAGGCTTGATCTGTATCATTCATCTTTCACGCGTTTGGTCTATAAGTTTTTAATTATTTTACAAATTTCTTCTTATATATGCAGTATTTATTTATTATTTTTGTCTATCACATCTATTTGTGTTATTGTTTATAATTAGATTTACATATTGTTCCTTTTTGCTTAGTCACAAAAGTATTGTTGAAATATATTCTACAAGTAGGACTCCAATGATCTCTTGATGATTTCTTGTGGTTCTTAGTTGAACCGGTAGCCCGAAATACTAATGTTATACTGAGATGCTCAAATCTCCATCATGCCAGGAAAAAAAAAGGAGGGGGGGCCTTCTATATTACTAGCTTGTGGTTTTCTTTGAAGGGTCCAATGTTTATTTTTATTTAAATCATTAGATTTAAAAAGAATTTGCTACTCACAAAATTAAGCCAAACTGAAAAGGATCCTGCTTGAGTAAGCAAATTTATTATATATTCATGTCATTGCTTTTGTTTGTTACTCATATATTGCCCAACTCAAGCAAATAAATAAATAAATCTTATATTTCCCAACGATAAATATGTGCTATATCTCCACTGGACTAGGCTTGAATTTTTGTTTCTCCATGTTAAAATGGGCAGATTCATGCTACTCTAAACGAGATGATATTTGGAGGCAGGGACGGAACTGCCTTAGGGCTGAGGGGGACCATGGCCTCCCCGGCCTTTGAAAAAAAATCTTATAGTATATATATTTACACAAAAAATTTACATTAAGGTCTTAAATTTATATACCTGGCCCCCCTCTCCCAAAAAATTGACAAGATGACCCATAAATCTCAAAAATAGATAACAAGAAAAATCGTTTTTATATAAAAAAAAACACATATCTAGATAATAAGAAAAATCTTTGGTCAAATCATAAATCTGGTCTAAGCAAAAACAATAACAATAAATCAATTATAAATCCTAGCAAAAAAAATCACAAAAACCCAATAACTTTTACCTAATTTCTCCCTCTTATTTGAGAGCTCTATACCTCTCTCAAATGACTCCACCTCATAGACATAGAGACAACTCTTATATTGTTGATCGCTCCATCCACACACCAGTTAATCACCAACAACTTGGATCAGTTAGTGTCTTTAACTCAACCAGTAGAAAAAATTTATCTATTTTTTGAATGGTGGAATTTTTTTTAATGTTTTATTAACTTTGGGACACACTTATCATGCATGCATAAATTGTAATACATGTGTGAAACAACAACAGTCTATTGTTTTGTGCCTTATATAAACTGCCACCAAAGCATGTGTGAGATTAGTCTATTGGTAATAAATTTTGTGACTTAACTAAATTAATGTAATGACGGGAAAAGTTTTATTATTTACTTAGGGCATATTTGGTAGTCTGTAATAGGTGCTGTAATGTAATAGTTAATCTTATGGTATAATTATTTTTTAGTTTGGTTATGTTTTTATTATAAGGAATAATCATTCCTTATGAATAATTATTCTTTAAAATGAGGAATAATTATTTCTCTTTAAAAAGTTGTATTAGCTATTCATTAGTAAATGCAATAATTTCAAAACTTAATATATTTCCAAGTAAACAAACTTTCCATATACATCTAACAATTATAAAAATAAAAAATCATAAAAAAACAACACATATCTCTCTTAAATTTAAAAATAACAATTTTTAAGAAAATATAATTGTGTGAGTAAGAAATTTCCTAAAATAAATGTTAAGTTACATTCTAATGTTATAACTTACAACCAAACTAATGAATATGTTTAGTTATTATTTTACAACACATTTTATTCCTAGGAAATAAAGATTACAATTCCTACCGTAATCCTCATTCAGTGTACCAAACATTAGTTAAAAACTCAAAGTTACCGTCCATTATCATGTGATTGTTTAATAGATCTCTTTTAATTTTTTTGTTTTACTATTTTTTCAAACTTGCAATTTTTGAAAGGAAAAATTCTCAACCTTACCAAGACACCAATAATTGTCTTACCCTTCTTTACTCTTAATATTAATGCATGATATTATTGGACATTATTTTCGTTGTTTTATTAATATAATGCTTGCCACAGATTTGAACTTTTAACTATAATTTTTTGTATTTTTTTAAGAATCTTTTAACTATATATATAGCATTATGAAGTTATTAGTTATAGAATTATGTGAAAAGAGTACATAATTTTTTTTTAATTTATAATGTCGATAGAATAAAGAATCGGACTAATCTTGGTTGGACCTTGAAAATATTAGGATGTGCCAATTGACTTACAAAACTCTTAATTGTCATTTGTAATTTTTTTTTTCAAATAAAAAATACAAATAATTAAAAAATTAATACTAATAATGCATTGTTGTCAACCTCTAGTATTGATATTTCAATTTTTAAAATTCTTTGAACAAAGAACTTCAACCCCCCTAAGTTTGAATCCTGGTTCCATCTCTGATAAACTGCTTTTAATATTTGGTAGAAAAATGGTTCTTTTATCACACATGAGCCTCCCGCTCAGTCATAACTCCATGTTATTTGATTGTGAATAGCAAATTGCGACCAAATATTTTGTGGCTAGCTAGTCTCCCAAGTTTCCTAGCAAAAGACTTTTTCTTTGTTATTGACTTACTGCTATGTTGGGTTAAGACTTATAAGCCTTATTGCTCATGGTACGGTACAATTCCGTTGACTTGCTTTTCTATTCTCGCTATTTACTTCTTCATCAAACATTGTAGCGTACCATTCACGAAAATCAAAATCACGTAGTTCAATATTCAAATATTGTAATTTCATTTCTTTATTAATGAAAATGATGGGGATGTTACTTTGATCAAGAAAGAAGAAAATAGTAATTAGATCAATTCATGAAAATCAAAATCACGTAGGGGTGTGCATGGGTCGGGTTGAGGTGATTTTTTAATCCAACCCACCACGGTGGGTCAAAAAAAATTCAACCCAACCCAACCCAACCAATCACATAAGTCCAACCCAACCCAACCCAACCCATATGGGTCGGGTTGAACCCATGGGTTGGACAATTTTTTTTATTAATTATATAATATATTTAAATATATATTAAAAGAACTAATAGCCATAGGATTTTATATTATATAATATATATGGTAGTATTAGTAGGAGGAACCAAGAAAGTGCAAGTGCTCTCCAACTGATTTTTTAAAAAAATTATTAAATATATAATATATATTTATAGTAGGAACTGAAGTGCCCTACAATTGGTTTTTTAAAAAATTTATTAAATATATATTAAATATGGGTGGGTCGGATCGGGTCGGGTTTGGCGGGTTTGTAATTTTATGACCCAAACCTAACTTGACCCGCTATAAAAAAAATTTGTAACCCAACCCAACCCAACCCACCAAGCCCTAAAAACCGACCTAACCCGGCGGGTTGGGTTAAGTCGGGTAAGGTTTGGCAAGTTGGTGGGATTTCTGCACACTCCTATGTTAGGATATGTGCCCTTAAATCCTATTGTATGATGCTATGTATGATATTATGTATGACATTATGTGAGAAATGATATATGACTTAATATTGTGTTTAATAAAGTTGTTTTATTCTTATCTAAAATAATGGTAACATGAATATTCGGACATTATCAAATAGTCCATGAGATGCATAGTATGTGATTTATGTGATTTAGTCACAGAAGATATAGATCACAAGTTCTTTGTAAACTCAGAATTTTGGTTCGTAGTCGGTGATGAAATTGGGCATTTCATCTACGAAGACTATAACATATTAACTACGATGATTTGTCTTGATCATGGAAGTGGTGACTTCTAGTTAATATGTTGATATGTTTAAGAGTTAAGACATATTGAACTGGACCGCTGTGAGATATATTATTCTCCTAACGACTGTCAATTGAATAATAAATCTCACGACTTGTATTCACATGAACTCTTAATCCTGAGAGAATAATGGACCTGATCATGAAATGTAGGTTGCTTTGATATATTAGGAGTGAGATCTAAAGTAACGGTCAAAACCTCAGTATGTTGGGCAGCCACATTTAGTGTTGATGGAACATATATTCTCAAGATGGAATTCATAGTCTCTTAACGAAGATATAAAATATTCCCCTGAGATAAGTTTAATGGGTACAGTTATTCAGAGAGTTAGGCCTAACCACTTTAGTAAGACTAAAGCATATATTTATGAAATTGGATTTCATAAATATATGATGAATAACTCAAAAGGATTAAACCGGGTACTCAAGGATTAAGATGTAGTAATTCACAAAGTGGCAGTCTATATTCATGACTTTGTATTACTACGAATATTTTATGAAGGGGTTGCATGTATAATAAAGTCTTGGGATATAATTTATTAATGAGGCCTAGAGTGCAATTATATTTATATAATGGTATTAAATATAATTAATGGTAACTTTGGACTTGTCAAGAGTTGACAGAAAAGCCCAAGGCCCATTGGAGCTTTTGTCTTATTTGTTCCCTTTTGGTCCCACTCCAAGCCACACACTAAAGCCCAATTGGGAAGGCCCAAAAGGCTAGCCCAATTAGATAATCAGTTATGTGGAGAGAAACATACAGAATTTTATATAGAATAAAATGGTTTGTATGTTTAATAATAATATGAATAAAATATAAGGAAGAGAGACACTCTTTCATATTCTCTCTAAAAAACATAGAACTGATTGAGAGACCATACATCTTGGGCATCAAGTGGAATTGGAGTGAAGATTGAAAGTCTTCCCGAGTACTTCTTCATTCGGTTTTGAATTTCACCGTATCAAGGTACACTCTTTTGTTCTTATATTCTGAAACCTACATAGTGCATGTTATCAATTGCGAATGAAGTAGATCCGTTTATTTTCCGCTGCGTATGTTTTGTATGCGATACAAACATGATGATTTCCCAACATTGGTATCAGAGCAGCCTTCATTTCGAATCTGTATAACATGTTTTGTGCGTTTTGGAATTAGAGATAATAGTTTCAAGTTGATAGAGGATTATACATTTAATTTTCTGCATGGTTGTTGAAACTATGATTTGATAAAAACTGATATTGATGTTATGATGTTGTTTAAATATGAATTTAAGAATGTTAAATTGATCTTTAAGGCTATAGCATCAATAGATTTAAGTTTTGATATCAATCTCTGTCTATCATTTTCGTATGATGGTTGTTAATTCATGCAAAACCGTTGAAAACTGCCTTAGAAGAATTTCTGGAAATTCGAGTTTTACGAGTTTCGATCGATCGAAATTTACTTTCGATCGATCGAGTAAAACAGAGACCAATCCTTTTGGAATGATTGATATTCGATTGCTAGTCGATCGATCGAATTTTATTTTCGATCGATCGAGAGGCGATCAAGTATCAATCGAAAAGGACAGAAGGTCAAGTTCGAATTGTTTAATTTTTTCGATCGATCGAGGGGCACATTCGATCGATCGAAAGAAAGAAAATCTGAAATTTTTTCTAAGTGCAAGACAATGTATAATTAGTTTATGCATGTTTAAAGATAAAAACCTTTATTTTAAAACATCTAGTGGGAGAGAGATTCAAGGGTTGGATCTCACGGCCTCCATTGTCGGTTTATAGTAGTGTAATTAATCACCTCGCCTTGGCGTATATGCCTTGCTCCCTACGGAGGGTGTTTAATACATGGTACTACAAGTTAAACTTCTTAATGATAGATGAAGTGTGTTTTTACATTAAGAGCGACCACGCTACCGTGGAATTACTTGGTGACTCATATTGATTCTAGACAATGGTGTACACTAGACTAAGTATGATGTTAACCTCCCTACGGAGCTATGTCATTATCACTTAGAGGCTAAAGAATAAGCGGCACATTATTTTTGTTTGGTAAGAGTTACCATGATAGCATTAATAATGAGGATAATCCTTGCTTAATCATAGTGATTGGTATGACCTCGCTACCGAGGAATATTAATTGCGGGATTGGGTTGTCGTTGCATATATTATATTATGGTTTTATTAAGGTTCCATATTATATGTTTATATGCTAAATTGATAATGTTCAGTTTACTTATTATATTCATGTTTATTATTTTCAGATTTGAACATGACATCATTTAGCCCACTTGTTAGCATTCTTAATCAAAACAAACTGACTGGATCCAATTATATTGACTGGAAAAGAAACTTGGACATAGTCCTCACAGCTGAAGAGCATAAATATGTGCTTACAACACCATGTCCTAGCTTTCCTTCATTAGATGCTCCTCCTGAGGAAAAACAACGATATGATCGTTGGCAGAAATCTAATGAAATGGCCAAGTGCTACATCCTAGCGTCCATCTCAAATGTTCTACAGCATCAAATGCAGGATGTAGAACTAGCTTCGGACATTATGCAAAGTCTGAAGGAGATGTTTGGTGAGCAAGGCCGTTCTGCAAGGCAAGAAACCATGAGGCAAATTTATAATACCAAAATGGCTGAAGGTAGTTCAGTGAGAGACCATTGTCTTACAATGATCTCTAATCTGAATACATTGGAAGTTTTGGGTGCCGACATTGATGGAGAATCCCAAGTGGATATGATACTCCAGTCATTACCGGAATCATTCAAGGAATTCAGACTTAATTATAACATGAACAAAAAGATTTATTCTTTGTCTGAATTAATGAATGAGTTGGTAGCGGCGGAAGGCATCCTAGGTACTTCTAATGTTGAAGCCAATGTGGGTGAAGCTTCTACTTCTCAACCTAGGTCGAAAGGCAAGGGTAAGAAGAAGAAGAAGAAGGACTTCACTAAGCAGGAGGGTAAACAAATTGTCTTAGGAGTTGCAGACAAAGCTAAGAAGCTAAAAGGAAAATGTTTCCATTGTGGTGAGAAAGGACATTGGAAGAGGAATTGTCCAAAGTTCAAGGTTGCCAATAAGGGTATGAAAATTTCATTCCTTCTTGAAATATGTTTGGTACAAAATCCCACGGATTCCTGGTGTGTGGATTCAGGTTGTACTAATCATATCTGCAATTCTTTGCAGGGGTTCCAGGAGACCAGAAGACTTAAAGAAGGAGAGTTGTTTCTGACCTTGGCTGATGGGAGTAGGATTCCAGTTGTAGCTATTGGAGTGTTTAATTTATGCTTTGAAACTAGGGTTTTAATATTGGAAGACTGTTTATTTGTACCTAATGTTCGTCGGAATTTAATTTCTGCAACTTATTTAGGTAAAACTGGATATTGTGTTATCCTTAAAGACAATGTTGTAATAAAGAAGGATAAAATGTTTATCTGTTCTGGCAATATTGTGGATGATCTTTATATTTTAACTCCTGATAAGCATGAATTATACAATTTTGAATTAGATAATAACTCTCATGTAAAATCATTAAAGAGAAAGTTTCATTCTACTAATGAAGCATATCTTTGGCACTTGCGTTTGGGTCATATTAATGCAAACAGAATTCAAAGACTGATCAAAGATGGTCTCTTAGAGCCATTGGACTTTGATGAATTTCCAGTTTGTGAATCTTGTTTGGAAGGAAAAATGACCAAACGACCTTTTAATGCAAAAGGTAGAAGAGCCCAAGAGTTACTAGAATTAGTTCATACCGATGTTTGTGGTCCTATGTCAACCTAAGCAAAAGGAGGTTATGAGTACTTCATCACTTTCACCGATGATTACTCTAGATTTGGTTATGTGTAACTAATGAGACGGAAGTCCGAAACTTTTGAAAAATTCAAAGAGTTTAGGGCTGAAGTTGAGAATCAATTGGGTAAACACATAAAGGCCATTCGATCTGATCGTGGTGGCGAATACCTTCTTGGAGATTTCAAGGATTACTTGACTCAAAATAGGATTGTATCCCAATTGACTGCACCTGGAACTCCCCAACAAAATGGTGTAGCAGAAAGAAGGAATAGGACTCTTTTAGAAATGGTTAGGTCCATGATGAGTTACTCAACTTTACCTATTTCTTTTTGGGGTTATGCCTTAGATACAGCAATACATCTTTTGAATTTAGTTCCATCAAAATCTGTTCCCAAAACACCCATGGAATTGTGGAGTGGGCGTAAGCCTAGTATGAAATATCTCCACATTTGGGGTTGTCCAGCACATGTGTTAAAAGGGAAGTCTGATAAGTTGGAACCAAAATCAGAAGTATGTTTGCTTGTGGGTTATCCAAAAGAAACTAGGGGTTATTTATTCTATAGTCATAAAGATAACAAAGTTTTTGTTAGTACAAATGCTAAATTCTTGGAATATGACTATATGAATAATTTTACTCCTAGAAGTAGAGTTGTCTTGGCTGAAATGAATGAACCTGTAATTCAACAATCAATGGTTGAAACTAGGGATGATGTGGCTGTATTGGATACACCACAAGATACTACTCATGAGATGTCTAGTACACAGTTGCCTCGTCGTAGTGGGAGGAATGTTAGGCCACCTATAAGATTCATAGGTCTTGGAGAGACTTATGAGGCTATCTCAGAGGAGGCCGAAACTGATCCTTACACTTATGAAGAAGCAATGAATGATATAGATGCACATCATTGGGTCCAAGCTATGAAATCAGAATTAGATTCCATGTATTCCAATCAAATTTGGGATTTTGTAAAGGCGCCTAACGGCATTAAACCTGTTGGTTGCAAATGGGTTTACAAGAGGAAGAGAAGGATAGATGGAAAGGTTGAAACCTTTAAAGTAAGGCTAGTGGCAAAAGGGTATACTCAAAAAGAAGGTATTGATTATGAGGAAACCTTTTCACCAGTAGCAATGCTTAAATCTATCAGAATTCTCTTATCCATTGCTGCTCATTATGATTATGAGATTTGGCAAATGGATTTCAAGACTGCATTTCTCAATGGCAATCTTGAAGAGGAAATCTATATGATGCAACTAGAAGGTTTCATAGCAAAGAACCAAGAGCATATGGTTTGCAAGTTGAATAGGTCCATTTATGGATTTAAGCAAGCATCTAGGTCATGGAACATCAGATTTGATCAAGCAATCAAATCATATGGTTTTGAACAAAATCTTGATGAACCATGTGTGTACAAAAGACATCAAGACAAAGTAGTAATGTTCCTAGTGCTTTATGTTGATGATATTCTACTCATTGGAAATGATGTAGGGGTCATGTCATCAGTAAAGGTTTGGTTGTCAAGCCAATTTGATATGAAAGACTTGGGTGAGGCTAACTTTATTCTAGGGATCAAGCTTTGGCGAGATCGTAAGAATAAGATGTTAGGCTTATCACAAGTTGGATATATAGATAAGGTTCTAGAACGGTTTAGCATGCAAAACTCCAAGAAAGGATTACTTCCTTTCAGACATGGAGTTCCTCTGTCTGATGACCAAAGGCCTAAGACTCAAGAGGAAGTAGATATGATGAGACAAGTTCCTTATGCTTCTGCAGTAGGAAGTCTCATGTATGCCATGCTTTGTACTAGACCAGATATCTGTTTTTCAGTTGGCATGGTCAGTCGATATCAATCAAATCCAGGACCACAACATTGGCAAGCTGTAAAGCATATTCTCAAGTATCTACGGAGAACGAGAGATTATATGCTTGTTTACCGTTGTGAGGATTTGATTCCCGTTGGCTATACAGATTCAGACTTTCAATCGGATCTAGATTTCAGAAAGTCCACGTCAGGATGTGTTTTCACCTTGGGAGGTGGAGCCATAAGTTGGAGGAGTGTTAAGCAATCTTGTATTGCGGACTCCACCATGGAAGCTGAATATGTTGCTACTTGTGAGGCGGCAAAGGAAGCTGTTTGGCTCAAGAAATTCCTTTCTGATCTTGGTGTAGTGAGAATGGAGCAAGTTCCTATCACATTGTTTTGTGACAATAGTGGAGCGGTTGCACAATCCAAAGATCCAAGGAATCACAAGAAAGGAAACCACATTGAGAGAAAGTACCACATCATTCGAGACATTGTTGCTCGTGGAGAAGTGGTGGTTGCAAATATTGAAAGTGCAAATAATCTAGCAGATCCCTTTACCAAAGCCTTGCCTCAAAGGACCTTCGAGTCACATTTGGAGGGAATGGGAGTTAGATTAGTGCATAATAGTCTTTAGGGCAAGTGGGAGATTGTTAGGATATGTGCCCTTAAATCCTATTGTATGATGCTATGTATGATATTATGTATGACATTATGTGAGAAATGATGTATGACTTAATATTGTGTTTAATAAAGTTGTTTTATTCTTATCTAAAATAATGGTAACATGAATATTCGGATATTATCAAATAGTCCATGAGATGCATAGTATGTGATTTATGTGATTTAGTCACAGAAGATATAGATCACAAGTTCTTTGTAAATTCAGAATTTTGGTTCGTAGTCGGTGACGAAATTGGGCATTTCATCTGCGAAGACTATTAAATATTAACTACGATGATTTGTCTTGATCATGGAAGTGGTAACTTCTAGTTAATATGTTGATATGTTTTAAGAGTTAAGACATATTGAACTGGACCGCTGTGAGATATATTATTCTCCTAACGACTATCAATTGAATAATAAATCTCACGACTTGTATTCACATGAACTCTTAATCCTGAGAGAATAATGGACCTGATCATGAAATGTAGGTTGCTTTGATATATCAGGAGTGAGATCTAAAGTAACGGTCAAAACCTCAGTATGTTGGGCAGCCACATTTAGTGTTGATGGAACATATATTCTCAAGATGGAATTCATAGTCTCTTATCGGAGATATAAAATATTCCCTTGAGATAAGTTTAATGGGTACAGTTATTCAGAGAGTTAGGCCTAACCACTTTAGTAAGACTAAAGTATATATTTATGAAATTGGATTTCATAAATATATGATGAATAACTCAAAAGGATTAAACCGGGTACTCAAGGATTAAGATGTAGTAATTCACAAAGTGGCAGTCTATATTCATGACTTTGTATTACTACGAATATTTTATGAAGGGGTTGCATGTATAATAAAATCTTGGGATATAATTTATTAATGAGGCCTAGAGTGCAATTATATTTATATAGTGGTATTAAATATAATTAATGGTAACTTTGGACTTGTCAAAAGTTGACAGAAAAGCCCAAGGCCCATTGGAGCTAGTGTCTTATTTGTTCCCTTTTGGTCCCACTCCAAGCCACACACTAAAGCCCAATTGGGAAGGCCCAAAAGGCTAGCCCAATTAGATAATCAGTTATGTGGAGAGAAACATACAGAATTTTATATAGAATAAAATGGTTTGTATATTTAATAATAATATGAATAAAATATAAGGAAGAGAGACACTCTTTCATATTCTCTCTAAAAAATATAGAACTGATTGAGAGACCACACATCTTGGGCATCAAGTGGAATTGGAGTGAAGATTGAAAGTCTTCCCGAGTACTTCTTCATTCGGTTTTGAATTTCACCGCATCAAGGTACACTCTCTTGTTCTTATATTCTGAAACCTATATAGTGCATGTTATCAATTGTGAATGAAGTAGATCCGTTTATTTTCCGCTGCGTATGTTTTGTATGCGATACAAACATGATGATTTCCCGACACCCTAATCATGTAGTTCAATATCAAAATTACGTAGGTCAATATTCAAATATTGTAATTTCATTTCTTTATTAATGAAAATGATGGGGATGTTACTTTGATCAAGAAAGAAGAAAATAGCAATTAGATCTAATTGCTATGACTTAAAACAGCAGATAGAGAATCTTATTAGGCAAGAAAAATTGAGGAATTTTTTCGGACGAGATCATAAAGATGAGAAGTTAAAAGGAAAGGTAGAAGAGTCATCATGGCCCCCACTTGGAGAAATAAGAGTTATTATAGGAGGAACTTCAACAGGGTAATCTTCCAAGTCAAGGAAGACATACCTGAAGGTGGTATAGAATGTCCAACTCTCTGAACGACCAACAAGGATGAAGGGGGTAGATAAGCAAGCTATTACGTTTACAGACGAGGATGCTAGAAGAGTCCATCACCCACATGACGGTGCAATCATCATCACTTTGCTCATTGTGGATTATATGACTAGAAGGGTGTTCGTGGATAATAGGAGTTCAGCAGACATCTTATATTACCTCGTTTTCCAACAAATAAGGCTTGGACAAGATCAACTTCTTCCTATAAATTTGCCCTTGGTAGGATTTAGAGCAATGAAAGTGCAACCTGTGGGCGCTATTACACTACCCGTATGGTGGGAGCATATCTACAACAGATAACTAAGGAAGTGAATTTCCTTGTGGTGGACTATGCTTCTTCCTATAATGCCATCATTGGAAGACCAACTTTAAACAGTTGGAAGGGAATAACGTCTAACTACCACCTATCTATCAAGTTCCTAATAGAGTATGGAATAAGGCAAGTATAAGGAGATCAGTTAGCCGCTAGAGAGTGCTACCTAGCCATGTTGGCTATGGATGAGCACGTGCAGACAATGAGCATAGAGGAGAGAAAGGTCGTTGCAGAGCCCACTGAGGTATTGGAAGACATCCCTTTGGAAGAGGGTAATCCCGAGAAGTTTACTATAATTGGAACAAGTATAGAGGAGAAGACGAAGCAAGACCTCGTCTAGTTCTTAAGGAAGAGTATCGACGTCTTTGCATGGAGTCATGAATACATACCAAGAATTGACCCAAGTGTTATTTCTCATCAATTGAATGTGTATCCAGCTTCCAAGCCCATTCGTCAGAAGAAGAGGGTCTTTGCTCCTAAGCGAGATAACGCTATCAAGGAAAAAGTTTAGAAGTTAACCACAGCAGAATTCATTCGAGAAGTTTATTACCCAGATTAGTTGGCTAATGTGGTGACGGTCAAGAAGGCTAATGGCAAGTGGAGGATGTGCATAGATTTCACTGATTTGAACAAAGGTTACCCCAAGAATAGTTATCCATTGCCACGCATTAACCAGTTGGTGGACTCAACATTAGGTCATCAATTGCTAAGCTTCATGGACACCTTCTTAGGTTATAACCAGATAAAGATGGACGAGGCAAATTAAGAGAAGACATCCTTCATTACCAGTCAAGGTTTATTTTGTTATAAGGTGATGCCCTTTGGTTTGAAGAATGCGGGGGCAACTTATCAGAGGTTGGTCAATCATATGTTTCGTCCACAAATAGGAAGAAATGTAGAAGTTTATGTTGATGACATGCTGGTGAAAAGCTTGGATGAAAGGAAGCATCTGGATGACCTACAGGAGACCTTTGACACACTTAGACGATACAATATGAAGTTGAATCCAAGTAAGTGTGCCTTCAGGGTTTCGTTAGGGAAGTTATTAGGATTCATGGTTTCACAGAGGGGAGTTGAAGCGAATCCGAATAAGATCCAAGCAATATTGAACATGGAACCACCAAAGAATGTCATGGAAGTTCAGTCCATCACTAGACGAGTTACAGCTCTAAATAGGTTTATTTCAAAAGCTATAGATAAATGTTTGCCTTTTTTTTCAAAGTTCTCAAGAAGGCATTTAAATGGACGGACGAATGCCAGAAGGCCTTTTAAGATCTTAAGGTCTATCTTACTACGGCTTCCCTGCTAAGTCCATCCATATCAGGTGAGGAGTTATATTTATACTTAGCAGTGACCCCACATGCGGTAAGTTCAACATTAATCAAGGAAGAATGGAAGGTGTAGAAGCCTGTACATTATACAAGTCAAGCACTAAGGGGAGCAGAAGGACGATATCTGATGATTGAAAAGTTGGCTTTTGCATTGATAACGGCTTCCAGGAAGCTAAGGCATTACTTTCAGGCTCATATTATCAATGTCACGACAGATCATCCGCTTAAGAAGGCAATGAACAAACTAGAAGCTGCAGGACGATTGATCCAATGGGCCATTGAGCTTAGTGAGTCTGACATTAGGTACCAACCAAGGAATGCAATAAAGGCTAATGTTTTGGCAGATTTCACTGCAGAATTCACTCCAAGTCACAGCGATTTAGACGGGGTGGATGAGATTAAGGCATGGGTCGTCTATGTAGATGGGTCGTCTACATTATATGCAGGAGGAATAGGAGTTGTGTTGCAGTCCCTAGAAGGAGATAAGTTAAAGTACAAAGTTCGTCTACAGTATCAAACAACCAACAATGAAATTGAGTATGAAGCCCTCCTCAAAGGGCTGGAATGGGCGAAGTCCTCAGAGGCAGAGTCAATAATTGTCCAAGGAGACTCTCAGTTGGTCATAGGTAAAGTGAATGGAACATGTGAAGCTAAAGAAAAATGGATGAAGAAATATCTTAATAAGGTGAGACGTCTTGTTAAGAAATTCAAAGAAGCTAGTTTTACTCAAGTCCCAAGGGAAGACAACATAAAAGCAAATGCTTTAGCGAAGGAAGCATTAGCAGAAGGGTCGGTAGATGAGTTTGATGAAGTCCAATATATGCCTAGCATAGATCTTCCAGAGGTACAACAGATAGAAGGTGAAGAAAATTCGATGACCCCAATAGTCGCTTACCTAAAAGATGGAAAGCTTCCAGAAAAAAGGGATGAGGCCAAAAAGCTAAGGATCAGGTCAGCCAAATATGTCCTTATAAACAAGGTGCTATACAAAAGAGGCTTCTCTCAGCCTTACCTAAGATATTTAGCTCCAGACGAAGCAACTATGTATTGACTCTATTGAGAGAAGTTCATGAGGGAGCATGTGGTAACCATTCAGGAGCTAGAGCACTTGTCCACAAAGTCATCCGTGCAGGTTATAACTGGCCAACCATTCAAGCAGATGCTAAGGCTTATGTGAAGCTGTGCGACTAATGTCAACGTTTCAGTAACGTCCCTAGACAACTGTTGGAGTACCTTACCCCGATGATGGCCCCGTGGCCCTTTGTGCAATGGGGATTGGATATTTTGGGCCCCTTTCCAATTAGAACCAAGCAGATGAAGTTTTTGGTGGTGGAGATTGATTACTTTACTAAATGGGTGGAAGCTAAACCCTTAGCAAAAATTACACAACAGAATGTCAAAAATATCGTCTGGAAGAGTATTGTATGCAAGTTTGGGGTACCTAGAATACTAGTGTCTGACAATGGATAACAATTTGATAACACACATTTCAGAGATTTTTGCGAGAAACTTGAAATCAAGAATCATTACTTCTCATCCTCCCACCCACAAGCAAATGGACAAGCAGAAGTTGTAAATCGATCCTTGTTGAAGATCATCAAGACTCGGCTTAAGGGGGCAAAGGGAGTATGGCCAGACAAGCTATCAGGTGTTCTATGGGCTTACAAGACGACTGGGAGGACCCCCACAAGGGAAACTCCTTTCAAACTAGCCTATGAAAGTGAAGCAATCATACCTGCAGAAGTGCACATGGCTAACCACAGGGTGATGAAGTATCAAGACGAGGAGAATAAAGAACAACTTCGTCTTAACCTCGATCTTATTGACGAGGTAAGGATGGATGAAGAGCATAGAACAACAAGGTATAAAAACCTTATAGCTAGGCAATATGGTGCAATGGTGAAACCCAGGTGCTTCAACATTGGGAACCTCGTCCTAAAAAGGGTCTCCTTGGCAACTAGAAACCCAGCCCATGGAAAGCTAGGGTCTAATTGGGAAGGGCCTTATGGGGTTATCAATTGCATAAGGCGGGGATCATATTACTTGGAAGCCCTAAATGGATGGAAGCTAGAGCACCCTTGGAATGTTGAGCATCTAAGAAGATACTATCAATGAAGGGTCAGCCTAGACAAGCATCACCATGGACAAGTATCATTGACGAAATTGAAGTTATGTGTTGTTTTCTTCATATTCATTTATGCTTAGTACTAGTATTGCATGTTTTTAAATTTGTTAATTCCCTAAAAGTGCATTAGTTTCCAACTTTTGCACTATCTATGGACGAATTTGTGATAGACGAAGTCATGTACTTAGTCTATCTGTGTATATAAGTATTTTTAATTCCCTAAGGTACTAGCTTCTAAGCATATGTCATGCTTGTGGACGATGTTTATGTTATGTACATAGAGTTTGGGTTTCCAATGTATATAATGTTATATAATTTTCATGATTTCATTTAAACTAATCCACAAGAAGGCTAAAGGCCCAAGATGAGTAAAATCTCTGGATGCGGGGATGTAACGTCTATAAGCTTTCCTTAAAATAAGGATAAAGTAAAGAAAAATAAATCAAGGAATATTCAGCTAAGTACTGGACGCTATAAAACCTAAGGTATATTAGTCTAATTAGTGGACAAGGAAAGATGTGCACAAAGATATTTTAAATCCATGGATGAATTTAACCAGCCAAACATTCCAATCTTTGGACGAGTAAATGTTGGAAACGTCTTGACCAAAGATGAGTAAAGGATCATACAACCTATGGACGAGGAATAATGCAAGCTATAAGTCAAACATATGGACAAATAAAACTAGCAAAAGAAAAACCATTCAAAGACGAGTTATGCTTGTGAAACGTAGAGAATGGTAAAAGTGTTGAGCATGAAAGATTTATTTTAACATGGATGATGTAGATAAAGAAAATTTGTTCATATAGTCAGGATGAGATAAAATATCCTTATAAGTGGACGGGCCACACTTAAAACCATAAAAGTAATATGGACGATGTGAATAAAATCCGTTCATATATAAAGCATACAACATGTTCAACACCAAGTGAGAAATGAAAAGAAAAGTAGACATTCATTAATAAAAATTAAAGAAGGGTAGATGACCACCGTCCAAAAACCCTTGAGTTATTAAAAGCCATTGAAGGCAATTGTATTTGTTACTCGTCCATAAGCTTGGACGAGGGAATTATACTTGAAAGAATTTTTTTTTAAAAAAAGTGAAGCCCAAAACAATGGACATTTCCATTAAACTAAAATTTTTCTAAAGGAAAAATAATTTTACTGGGATAAACCACTAGAGGCATCACCCCCAAACTTTGGGTCGTCCTTGCTGACAGCAATGGCATCCTGAGCAAGTTCAGTTAAGGTATCGTCCACCACATTGACGTCTTCAAAACTCGTCGGCAGCAAGGAACTCTCTGTGGCAGTGGGAATTTTGAAGGAGTCAAAGTCCACCTCAGGATAGGTCTTTTTGGCATCAGCACGGAAGTCCTCATAGCCAACAGCATAATGACGATCTAGACGATTCTTGAACTCTTCTGACTTCATGAAGGTTGCAATGGCTTCTTCCCGAGCCTTCTCCATGGACGAGGTGAGCCCCAAAACCTTCCTCTCAAGGTGGGTAATACGGGTCTCCTTTTTCATGGAGTCTGCCTTGAGCTCCTCTACCTCATTTTTCAACTTCGTCTCAATTCCAAGTAGACGTGCGAGATCCTCAATCAATCTAATCACCTCCTCTTTCTTTAAAAGAACTTCATTCTTCAGCTCTAAGTTCTTCTCCTTGGTAGTCTTGGCCTCATCGCATAGTTCCTTGGCTTAGGTGGATGCAGAATAAAACTTTGCCATAGCCTGAAAGGTAGATGGACGAGGGAGAGTTAAAAAAATTTTCTTTCTTGAATCTTTTAGAAAGTAAAATTAAGATAAAGAAAGCTACATACCTTAAAAAGTTCATGAATGGCACACTTAAAATCCTTTACTGACATATTATAACAGTTCACCTCGTTGTCAGTAATAAGCCCTTTGAACATCTTCCAGGCATAACCTTCGTCCAGGACCAAGTTAGGAGCACGTTTGGATTTCTCTGAAGGATGAGCCCTATAAGGAGCTTTGGCTGCAGGAGAAGGGAAGACCTCAGGCTGGACGGATGGAGTAGTCTGAACAGGTGCCAAGTCCACTGTCGGGACGTCCAGGTATACCATTACAGATGGGAATTTAGGAACCTTTGGAGGAGTCTTGCCTGACTTTTGCCTCTTGGAACTTCGATGAGTAGGAAGGTCACCAAGGTCCACAAAGCTAGATATACCTTTCCTCTTCCCAACCTAGATGACAGGCTTCTGGACGTTCAAAGGAGTGGCATTGTCCAAGACCTGAATGTCCTCTTCACCACTGCTAACAGCTTTTCCTTGTTTTCCTTCATGGTGGCCAACTCTATGGAAAGAAAAATAGAGTTAGTTAAAAAAAAAATGTACGATACTTACTTCGATGAGTAGTGTCCTTGTGTGCAAGGTTCTCTGTAGTAGGCTTAGGACCAAGTCCCTAAGTAACTAGACGACTGAGAGTCACTAAGCCGTGGAAGGATCTCTCAGGGAAAGCACATACTTTGTCAATACGCTCCACATATAAATCGTCCAAGCGTGGACGAGTAACAGCTGCACCAATACAAGAAAAGGTTAGATGAGTAAAAAAAATAGGAGAAAATAAATGAAATGAAGGAAGGAAGACATACCCTTAGGACGAAGAGGACCTAGGGGCTAGTAAAAGGAGGGAAGGGGAACTATTCACATCAATTGCATCCCCAGTCCAATTTCCAGAAATAATAAAAATTTTAGTCTTCCAAAGCCTATCAGAAAAACTACGGCCCTTTATCAAACTAAATTGAGGGCCCCTAGACGAAAGCTGGTAAAACCCAGCAGATTGTTTTATCTCTAAGGGCTTATAACAGTAAAGGAACTCGTCCACTGTAATTGGACAGTTCCCTTCCAGTGCCTCACGCCATAACACTTGCATGGTAACTATCATCCTCAATCCATTAGGGTTGAGTTGGTTTGGTCCAATACCCAACCTTTGGAAGAGACATCTACAAAAAAAGTTTAAGGGGAACCTAAGACCTGCTAAGAGATAGGAAGTATATACACCAAAACTAGAGGAAGGGGAACAACACCATTCCCCTCCTTTAGGAAGACGAGGCCTAAACTCACTAGGAATTTGGTACCTATCTACAAGGGTTTTTAACTTAAGCACATCCAGAGTAGACGCTATCTCAGGAGCACAACTATAAATTATATTTTCTTCCTCCTCTTCGTCTTGAGGAAGACTAGGTGATCTTCTGGACGAGATAGCCTCTACTCTAGAAGCCATCCTACGTTGCATTTTCTGGAATTCCTCTAAAGGAAAACCAGGAACCCTAGATGAGTAATGCTCTTCTGAGGAACTACTATCACTACTATTGCTTGTACTACCTTCACCACTCTCATAACTACTACCACCGCTTTCAGAAGACATGTCCTGATACTCGTCTATCTTTCTTTCTAAACTACTACTAGATGCAAATATAATTGGAAGAAAGAATAAGACGAAAACCTAAGGATGAGAGGAAGGAAATACCTGACAAGACTAGAAAACAAGGACTAGACGAGGCTCTTGGATGGGTGGCAAAAAAGAAATTATGAGAAAAGTGAAGGGTAAGAGAGAGAATGCACAAGTTTATAGGGCCTAGAGGTGAGGTCAATGAAACAACGTGAACCAACTAGAATATGACACGTGGCATTTTCCTCGAAAAGTTGAGTCGACGCTACAAGTCAACCAATGAGATTATGACATGTGGCACAATCTGGAACAATGAAATTCAACCAAAGTGATGATGACACATGGCACGACATTTAACCATTGAAATAATGACGCGTGTCAAAAGTTAACAGTAATGCTATAGTGTTCTGGACGACCTTTGGACAAGGGGGCAACTGATAGTGAAATAAAAATTAAACAATCTCCAATTCGCTCATAGAGTTGTCTAGAACCAGAAAGGTTAGCGCAACAAAAGAAGGTCATCCATCGTTAGGAGGTTGTCCATGGGCATGAGGTTCATCCATCAGGGAAGCACCTGGATGACCCCTCAACACTTAGAAAATTTTCAAAATGGATTTATGTACAAAGCTTGTAATTTGGACCACGTTCTATTATTTTGAAGTATGAGCAAAATCCTTGCTCAGCGCTATAACTTCCCATTAAGTGCTTAACTTCCAATGGTAGTTGTAGAAGATAAGATTGAACACTCTAACTTCTATAACAGTTGTGGAAGTTAAGTCTGAAATTTTTAACTTCCACACACGTTGAGGAAGTTATTAAACAAGTAATCACTCTAAAGCTCACTATATAAGTACTCATCCACATCAAATCAAAGTAAGTTTCCACTACTCCTAAAGTTGGAATTTTTGAGTCCTAGAGAGAAAAAATAACTTAAGCATCGGGGGTTCTTGATCGGTTCACCCCAGTCACCTTTGATCTTGTCTTTCTTTCTTTTCGGGCCTTCCAAGCAACCACTAGTCCATTGAAGCCTAAGGCATTTAGCCTACTGATTTTCTTTGCATAATCAACGTTTACAACCGCAAAAAGTCAGGTTGGATATACACAACTGACTGTTGTCGAGGGCGGAAAAGTTTTCTTTCCGAAAAATGAGATTTATGATGGGTTGGGGCCTAAATCGAAACTCGACAATGGGCTTGATGCATGGCCCAAAGGCTATCGGCGAAGATCCAAAGAATTCAATGTATTTTTATACCTTGGGCGTAGATTGGGATTGACAAGAATGGCCCACAAACAATCCCTACAGCGAACACGTCAGCATGATTAAAAAACATATTGTAAAAGATAACCCAGCGGTAAAATATTTCTGCAGAAAATAGCCCAGCAGTAAAATGTTTCTGCAGAAAACAACCCAGCGGTAAAGTGAGACTAAACAGAATACAATTATTTCATGAATCAAGGAAAGTTTCTATATTTCAAACTCATCATCCATTAGCTCTGGAGAAGAGTCTTCTAATACGATAATATGAGGAAAAATTCTATAGTAACAGTTACATCATAGCCATTAATAGTAAATGAATAAGTAAATATCATGGGATTCATTGTAACAAATAATGAGGAAAACTTAGTGTGAGATGAAGGGAGAGAGAGAGATTCCAGCTAGCGCAGCAAGATCATTATGGTGCCAAGACTTGCTCATGGATATAGTATAAGCAGTGAGTAGTGAGGGACATTTCGAGTAGTATGTGTAGTATGGAATAGTGTTCAGTGGAGTTGCTAGAACTTTCTGCTAGGGTAGATAAGTGTTTGTGAGTAGAGGTATAAGGAGTATTTCGAGCTAAGAGCTGGGGGAACTTAGTTTCTAAGCTTGAAACTAAGAACTTACTGCTGGAACTTTCTGCTGGGGTAGATAAGTGTTTATGAGTAGAGATATAAGGAGTATTTTGAGCTAAGAGTTGGGGGAACTTAGTTTCTAAGCTTGAAACTAAGAACTTATTGACTTTTTCAAAACGTAGAGAAGGTTTTTTTTGCAAAAAGATTAAAAAGGAGTTCCTTTTGGGTGTATCCTTGTATGTTCTTGGGTGTTGGTGAAGCATTAATGGAGAGTTCCATTTATAGTTGGATTTTAGGGGGTGATTAGCAAATAATCTTTCCTAAATCTTGCTCAATCTTCAGAAAAATCTTTAGAGAATCGTTCTCAGGATTTTAGCCAATAGTGGTAGGAAGATTTTTGCTATTTTGGGTAAGATTAGCTGGGATTTTGACTTAGCATTGAATGCTGATTAGCCTTGGCTGATGGGATTAGAACATGTATTAGGCTAATAACCTTGGCTATGCTACTGCTAGTATCAGAGTTCCCCAGGGCAGGTTGCATCACCCCAAGCCAAGTGTCAACCTTGGAGCCCTTGCTGGGAATTCTGCTGGGATCTCCTTGGTGCCCTCCAAACCACATTTCCCTAAATTTCCCCATTTGTGGTTTATGTGCTTGGTCCATGAACCAGAAAACATATGTTTTTGGTATGAAAAAGAACTGATTCCAGGTTGTTTCAGGAGCTTTAGTGGTCTAATTCATGGTTGCTTGATGACTTTTGACCAACTAGGTTGAAGAAGAAAGAAGGGACAGCTGGGACAGCTGGCTGAAGCTTCCCAGCTTTCTGTCACATCAGTTTCAGCTTTATGTCATATGGGGAATGATGGAAGTTCAGCTTCTAGAGGAAGGGTTTCACCCTTGATGGACACGTGTCCCCCTTCTAATCTGATTGGACAAGTTGGGATTTAGTTGCAATGGGTTCTAGCTGTTTAGATTGTGCTGAATTTGGCTGAGTAGCTCACGTGAGCTTCAGCTGTTGGGATTTGTACACATGCTGGGCTGGCTTAGCTGGGCCTTGTATTTAAGCTCCTTTGGGCTTAGTTAACCCTACAAAATGAAGACTTTTGCCATGGGTGATATACATGGGTTTTCATAAATTTTGTAAGAGAGGTATTTCTAGAGGGATGAGTAATTATATTTCCCATGAGTAAGGGACTTAGTATATGTGTAATAGGTGTTTAAATAATACTTGATTTTGTAAATATGTGTCAAAGTAGTATTTGGGCTTTATGGAATAGTTGTCAAATTAACATTTGAGCTTTGCAAAATAAGTGTCAAATTATTATTTGGGCTTTGTAAAATAATGTCCAATTAGTATTTGGGTTTTTATAAATAGTTGCAAAAATGGGTATAGTGCCAAAATGATACTTGGGCTTTGTAAGACTAGTGCCAAAATAGATTTTGGGCTTAGTAAAATAGGTGCCAAATTATTATTTGGGCTTTATAAGACTAGTGCCAAAATAGTTTTTGGGCTTGATAAAATAGGTGCCAAATTATTATTTGACTTTGTAAAATAGTGCCAAATTAGTGTTTGGGCTTTTAGTAAAATAGGTGCCAAATTATTATTTGGGCTTTAGTAAATAGTGCCAAATTATTATTTGGGCTTTGTAAAATAGTTTGAGATTTTGTAGAAATATTGCCGTGTAGTAACGGACTTTTAGAGGTGCCATGTAGCAACGGACTTTTAGAAGTGCTGTGTAGCAACGGGCTTTAGAGGTGCTGTGTAGCAACGGGCTTTATAGGTGCCGTGTAGCAACGGGCTTTGTAAAGGTGCCGTGCAGCAACGGGCTTTGTAAAGGTGCTGTGTAGCAACGGACTTTTGATATATAGGTGCCATGTAGCAACGAGCTTTAGATTGGTGCCGTGTAGCAACAGGCTTTTAAGGTGCCGTGTAGCAACAGGCTTTAGATAGGTGCCGTGTAACAACGGGCTTTTAAGGATTTTTGTTGGATTTTTGGGTTTTCCCACAAGGTAGATGATTTTGGGCTTTTTGTGGAGATAGTGTAATTTTGCGGCCCAACATTGGTAGTAATATGATAAGTGTTTTTGTGGAAAATCAAGATAGGATAATATGTAGATAATATGCATGAGAGGGCCCAAGGTAATTTATGGGGCTTATATAGGGATATTTGTGAAGGTTCAATAACGTAGAGTATTCGAGCAATATGTGAGAAATATTTGTGTGGGCTTAAAATAATTCATGGGCTTGTGTGGGGATTTTTGTGAGTGGGCTAAAGAAATTAGGGCCCAAAAATTTGTACCTCAACAACTGTTCACAGATGCTAAAAGATTTTGGATTCCTATACCTGGATAGAGCTCTATTTCTGGGTTTTGATTGTTAAAATTGTAACTAGGGGGTTTTTACACCCCCAAAGCTAGTGCTCTAACCCTACATATCTAGTCCTTATGGGTCAATTTGGCAAGGAGAATGAAAAAGTGGGTGGTAGAGCACCGGAAGAATAGGAAATTTTTGAGTTTTCCATAATAAACAAGGGAAAACTTCATTCCATCCTCCATATTTTCCTCCAAACCAAACATATTACACATTTCAGTCTATTGTCTACTACAATTTTGGGTCATAAACCTAAAAGTTAGTTGAAACTGCATATGAATTTGGACTTTTTTTTTTTTCTTTTTCTCCTTAAGAAAGATATGATCATACAATTTGAAGTTATTGTAAAATATTGACGAAATTAATTCTGGGATTAAATAGATCCTAGAGTTAAGTATCAGTTGTGTAATTGGGATCTTAGCTTCCTTTGATTGATTTGACAATTTTTTGGAGGTGTCTCTTTTTTAGCGTTCTACTCATTATATTAACTAGTGTGTTATCCCGTGCATATGCACGGGTACATTTAAAAATAATTACAATTACATATTATATATATGATTATGTTTTTTATGATTTATTATATTGGACTCCTCGTTTTCTACATTAAATTAACTAATTTGGCACAAAAATTTAAACTCTAATTGAAATTTAATTTTTACTTAAATTAACTTACTTGGTACAAAATTCTAAAATTTAGATTAGAGGAGACACGTGGCGTAAAATTAGACACTAATTGAATTCCAATTGAAAATTTAATTGAATTTTCTCTCTGTTTTACCTATTATTATATATATAGATTTGATGTATCAGGCTACGTTATTGCATATTCAATTCAGTGATGAACAATGGGAATATCTTTTTTAATAAGTAGCATTTTATGATATTTAGCAGGTAAAAAAGTAGTAGGATTCTATGATTGTTTTCTTAAGTAGCATTAGATTGATTTTTGCATGGAATGCAATTTTTCCAATGCTGAAATCAGGAAATTTGCTATATCCAGGGAAGATTTTTGTGGTTGGTGAAAGTCATTAGAGAAATTGCAATAGAGATATGTTGATGCATCACATTGGAATCGTGGATGTTACTTTATCTACGCGTCCCATAAACCAATCTTGATGTAAGTCCCTCTTCCTGTATGTTTTTTTTTTTTTAAAGAGTTCCAACCTACTCTTCAAAAAGAAAAACATGCATAAATATGTATGTTAAAATCAAGGGAGTCAATCTCGTACCGGAGGTTGTACTGATTTAGCCAGCGGAACGATATATTTCGGTACCGGTCAATACCGGTGTACCGTTTCGGGTTTACCTCTATTTTATATATTTAATATATATATATATATATATATATATATATATACATATTATAAATGTGCTACGTCCACAATATTTTCTCAATACTTTTACAATAAATCATATGTGGCTATTTTTTATTGGTTTTAATTTGAATTTACCACTAAAATAACTTTTTTGACCCACCAATAAAAACCCATAACAACCTAAAACATAAAACTTATTGTGAAAGTGTTATAAAAATATTGTAATAAATTTTTTTTGGTACACGTATCTCAATTTTCCACTCCCCTCTGCCAACAATTTTTTTTTAATAACTCACTTTTTTTCACCTCTACTCATTCTCTTTTATTTACAATTTATCTTTCTTTTTTTTTTATCTTGATTTTATCTACTCCACATGTTTACCTCCACTGAGTTTTGTCTCATTTCAAATTTCAAAAAGCTAGTCTTATCTCCTTACCTTTGGTCAGTCATCACGTGGGCACCCAAAGCAAGACTCTCTGAGAAACACTTAACCCATAAAAAACCGAAGAAGAAGAAGAAGAAGAAGAAGAAGAAGATTAGAGGAACACAGAGTCATAGACGTTGTAGAGACCACGAAGAAAAATGGAAAGCTAAGCAGAAAAGAGACCGAGATACAAGAGAGATGCATCAGATCGTGAAATTTGTTAAGAAATTATCTTAGCTGAGTAAAAAACAACGAAGAAATCTGTGTTTTTGTTTCGGGCCGGTATCCATTTTTCAGCCGAAATTCGATATTTCTGCCGGTACAGCCAAAACGCTCCTGGTACTGTCGGTATTTAAACCGGTACGAAATGAGGATGTTTTTGTACCGTTTCAGGCACCGATATGGGAAATATTGGCTGTACCGGCCGGTACGGTACGAAACTGACTACCTTGATTAAAATACTTAGTATTCTAAAAATAAAAATAAAAATTCTTGGTAAAAGTTATTTGAGAAATTGCAATAAAGAGGTTAATGCACATCTACTTTTAGTCTCGTCATGTAATAATAAACTAATATAATCTTGTGACTGTTGGGAAAGTAGCTACGGTTTCCAATCCTTTGTTTGCGAAACTTCATTACGATGCTGTTTGTATTAATTATCATATTATGAATTATGATCCATCAAAATATATATATATATATATATATATGTGTGTGTGTATATATATAAACCAAATAAATTAGAATAATTAATTTATGTGGATATAAACCCGTCAAATTAGACAGATAAATGACCTACTTGCATGTGATGGCAGACTTTAGAGACTAGATTTTAGGAAAGGATGGTTCTCATCTTATTCTTCTTTATATATTGGATAGTATTATTTAATAATGGTTTATTAAATAAAAATATCAAAGTCATCCTATATATATCTTGCTCAAAATTCTTATCATGGCTTCCGTAGGGAATTCTGGCCTTTTAACCCTATTTTTAAAAATATTTGGCAATATGCCCCTGTTTCCAAACTATATAGGCAAATGCCCCTGTTTCAATATTCGATTACCTTAAAATCGAGTTTCAATGAAATGCTCGGTTGGTGCAAAATCGAGTTATGCCCGATCAAACTAAAAAAAAAAAATTTGCATGGAACTCGAGTTCCATAAAAAACGCCGCTATAGGTGTTCCTGAATGTTGTTATAGCTGATCAAATAAAAAATATAATTGCATGGAACTCGGGCATAACCTATAGCTACGTTTTTGTTTTGCTATAGTGACGTTTTTTTGCCCTATAGCGGCGTTTTTTGTGGAACTCGAGTTTCCTAAACTTGAGTTCCATGCAAATTTTTTTTTTTTTTTAAGTTTGATCAGGCATAACTCGATTTTGTACGAATCGAGTATTTCATTGAAAACCCAATTTTAAGGTAATCGAGTATCGAAACAGGGGCATTTGCCTATATAGTTTCAAAACAGGGGTATATTGCTAAATTTTTAAAAAAATAAGGGTAAAAGGCCAGAATTCCCGGCTTCCGTATCCCGCTTTCTCTTTGTACTAGAACACGACCACTAATTTTAATATTTGATAATCAATTGATAAACCAGGGTTAAATAAAAATTTGATGTTGAATAATCTTTTTCATATAATATGTTCCTATTATTTACCTTTTTCTATCCTAATGTGAAAGATAATAAACCTCTTGGTGTCCACTTTTTTTTTGTTACAAAGTACTCATACGTCATAACTAGCTCATAACACATAATTGGGTCAAATAAGAAAAACATTTTTCAAAACCCTAAATTTTATATCACTTTTAAATTCAAAATATATGTTAGCGACCACTTTATCAATGTTCCAAAGTACTCATATATAACTTATAAGTCATTTCAGTGTGCAATGAAGCTATTTATAAGAAAAGATATAAACATTTGCAGCAGTGTAGCTAAATAGCTATATTGTTATTTTAGCTACACCAAAACATAAAAAACACTCCTGCAACAGTGGAGCAATAGCAATAATTTTTAGCTTAATTGCTACAGTGCACATTTATCTATAGATATGCATTGTAGCTTAGAGCAAAAAAAAAAAAAAACAATTTTTTATTCGGCCCAAGGTTAAAATAATATAAGTTTGGTTTTTTTTTTTTTTCACGCCTCTCTTTCTCTCTGTCACTGAGCTCTCAACTCTCTCACAAAACTCTATCACTCTCTCTCTCTCTCTCTCTCTCTCTCTCTCTCTCTCTCTCTCTCTCTCTCTCTCTCTCTCTCTCTCTCTCTCTCTCTCTCTCTCTCTCCATCTGAAAGCTCTCATCTCATCTCTTAAAACTCTCTCAAGCAAACATTGAGATCGGTGTGCGTTGGTATCGGGATTGAGATTAGTGTGTGGTTTCGACATTTGGGTAGCTGGATTTGGGTTTGGTGGGTTTCGGCGTTTGGGTTGTTGGATTTCAGGGGTTATGGTGGACAAAGTGGTGGTGGTGGGTCGTTTTGCTGGTGGTGGGTTGTATCGGCGTGGGTTCGACGTTTGGGTTGCTGGATTTCAGGGGTCACGGTGGAGATGGTGGTGGTGGTGGGTCGTTTTGCTAGTGGTGGGTCGTATCGGCGTGGGTTCGGCGTTTGGGTTGCTGGATTTCAAGGGTCACGATGGAGATGGTGGTGGTGGGTTGTTTTGCTGGTGGTGGGTCGTATCAGCATGGGTTCAGCATTTAGGTTGCTGGATTTTAGGGGTCATGGTAGAGATGGTGGTGGTGGTGGGTTGTTTTGCTGGTGGTGGGTCGTATCAGCGTGGGTTCGATTTGTGATTTGTGGGTCCGATTTGTGATTTGTGGCTGTGGGTTTGTTTTGTGGTGGCTATGGGTTTGTTGGTAATGCTGTGTTGGTGGTGGTTGTGCCGCTTTTTTTTTTTTTTTTTTTTTTTTTTTCCTGTTGTGGACTGGTGGTGGTGGTGGCTGTGGCTGTGGTTGTGGTTGTGACTGATGGTAGGGGTGGTTGTGGTTGGTGCTGTGGATGTTTTTTTTGGAGAGTGGGATATATATTTTATTGTAGTAGTTATATTATTTTATTGTGATGTTTATATTATTTTATTGTGTTGAAAGCTAAAATAGATCTACTGCTATAGCATGTGTGGATGTAAAATAAATAAAGTAACTTTTTGTGAAGCTAAATAGCTAAAATTATTGCTCCACTGCTGTGGATGCTCTTAGCGACCATTGTAGCCTTACACTTTCTCAAATTTTCAATCAAGTTGGCTTGTTGTTGTTGTTGGCGGCTTATTAATGAACATCATATATATATCAACTGATCAATATAAAACTGACATCTTTGATCAACGAGTTTTCAAAAAAGTTTTTTAGTTCAAAATCCCATGGTTGTCAAAATTGCAATCTTGATTGTAGGATCACACAATTTTACGATCCCACCTCACTAAAATGTTTAGAATTGTACTAGGATCGTAAAAATGGTAGGATCGTATGTAGCATTGTGTAGGATTATATAGGATCGTATGGGATCCTACCGATTCTACCAATCCTACCAAAACATCAGTTTTTGTTTTTTTTTTTTTTAAGGGATAAATTTTTGGTTTTGATGAATCTTTAAGGGTTTTTATTTTTCTATGTTGTGATGGTATGGCTTTTTATTTTTATTTTTTATAAAATTATGTTAATCTAAGCAAATGTTTTCTAGTTTTTAGTTCACTTGTAATAAAAATAAAGGAATGCTTCATCATTTGTAAATGAAGAATTTATATTGGCTTTGCTACATTTTAAGCTATAATGTTGTTAAATTTGTTTAATCAATATAATAATTTGTGTTATAATATTACTTAAATGTTTTTCTTATATATAATTTTATTAGTATGCTTGTATTTGTATATTGATTGATTGATTTTTTTAAGCACGCTCTGTAATTGTTGCTGAGCGGTATAATTTCAATAGTTGAGTATGAAGTTGTATTTTAATCTCTTTTGCAGCTCTAGTATACAAATATATAATGTCTACATAGATAATAAAATGGTTGATGATGATTAGGACGGTGGTCATAAGAACCCTATAATGATAATAATTAAATGTTCAATTCACCTTAATATTAATCTTGCTTTTGGATTTCATATTTTAGTTAGCTAGTTTCTATTTGATAACTTATTTTGGATTTTAAACTTGGAACTTGGAAAGTATTTCCATATTGTTGATAAATATTTTGGTGTTTAGTTGTTAATTAAACATTTATTGAACTTTTTAAATACATTAGGTCAAAACATAAATATATTTGTTTCGTTAGTATAGACATAGCAATGTAAGACCTGCAAATTACATCATGTAATGCAAATCTTTGTTTTTTTTATGGATAAATTCACAATTAACGTGATTATTCAATATACAAAGTCATTATCAATGTGTTTTTTGCTTTAAATATGAAAATATGTAGGATCTTATGATCCACGATCCCACTTACCTCTCACGACCCCATGTAAGATTCCGATTTTGACAACCTTGCAAATCCATTAAGATAGTGTTCAATTGATAGGAATTTCAAGTGAGAATTCAAAAATTATAGTAGTTACCTAAATTATAGTTGTTCTTAATTCTCACTTAAAACTTAGTAATTTTGATCTCTTGCATCTTGTACTTTGGATCATTAAAATTGTGCCTAAACATAATGTTTTTTCACACCTTCACGTTCCATACTTCAACACTTTGGTAAGTTTTTTCCCTCCATCACACTAGGAAATTAGGATTCAGTATTCTCCCTCTCAAATATTTTTCCATATTGATATAATATTTTTTAGATGAGTATGTGAATAAAAGCCCTCATGACAAGAAAGAGGGTTTTCTGAGATTTAAAAAAAAAAAAAAAAAGAAAAAGAAAAAGAAAGAAGAGTTCTTTGTTTTTTGGATAGAAAATAGTTTGTCATTTAATTCAAGTATAAGAAAAGGACAATACATCATTAGAGATAGCACTCTCAATGAAATGAGGGTGCTTCTAGGTTATATTAATCTAGTCTACGTTTAGATTGCGCGTTTGCGCGTCCACGATTGCGTTTCCCCTTTGTTTTTTTTTTTTTTTTCTTTTTTTCTGCCCGCGTTTCAGGCCACAAAATGTACTGTTCGGCTACTGTTCATGACCAGTAGCCGCAGATCTTGACTGTTCAACTCCTTTTCAGCCCATCATCCCGTGCACTGTTTACGGGACTCACAAATATCACCTTTCAGCAATATTTTCATTAAAAATGGGTCTCATGGTACTATTTACACATTTAAAAATTATTTTGCTACATTTTTTTTTTCAGTTTTCAGTTTCAGTTTTAGTAAATGAACATTGCCATTTCTTTTCACAAAGGTCAAGCCGGCTAGATTTTAATGGTTTCTTGGTTAAGTGCACAGGAGTGACTAGTGACTGTGGATTGATTGAACCCAAAAAGAAAAGATAAGAAAATGCAAAGTGTTAAATAAAAATGCAGAACAAAGCCAACTGAAAAAATGGTTCCAAGAGTAATATCTATATACGGTATTTTTAACGTTGGGTGACTATAAAATTATTGTACCATCTCCTTGACAGTACAACAGTCTTGTTATTGCCTATAATCTTGTAAATCTAGCTTTCATAGAACCAAGATTATTTCAGCTTGGAAGAAGGCAAGATTAATCACAAAATTGATTTGAAAATTATTAATAATTTGACAAGATTAATGATAAGATAAATAAATAAATAATTACAGTATAAACTAATGTAATTATCATACAAAGTTCTAATCTAAATGTAAACCATATTTTTTTTTATACCTACTTTAATTTACTCAATATTTCTCTGCATTTGTTTATACTTTGAAACCACAACATTTTTTGAACAAGTAAAAGACAAAGTTCAATTTTGAAACCATTGCATGATTTTTTGTTTTCATTTCTAATAGTCTTAAATATATCCTTTGTATTATTAAATAACAAAACAAAAATAATCGATTTTTCTTATAAGTTTTTATATATACACTTTTTTTTGTTTATAAGCTTTTATATATGCACTTGTTGTTTATTTATCTTGACTAATTTATTATAAGCGGATGCCATAGATTAAAACTCTCTCTCAAAAAAGAAAAAAAAATCTTGACCAATTTATCAATACAATAGTTTTGTTCCCTCCAGCAAAACTTTTTGGCTCCACCACTTGCCACCAATCACAACTTATTCAAATGATACTATATATCTATATATATATATATATATATATATTATCATTCACCTCTGTGGAATACTTAAATAAAATGAGTACATTTAGCCGGATCAAAGTGCTAACTAGGCAAGCCGTGATCATCTTGCGAATAGCCAGGTTACGAACATCTCACGACCAACTAGGCCGAGTTGCACGATCATTGTACTCTATTCTCTAAACTTTTTCTATATTGCTTTATGTATGTTATGCTTAGTGTAGCTTAGTTCTTGGTTTATGGAAATTGGTTAATTACTTGTACATTGACTAATTTATTAGTTTAGCTTAAAAGTGATTTAACCTAAAAAAACATGAGTTGGAATTCTAAAGTTTTATTAGGGTTGCTTTAGCATTTTTCAATATTAATACTCCTTTTTTTTTTTTTGTAATTTCTCTCGTCCCTCACATCTTGCTTGAAGTTAACATTTTTTATTCTTCCTCAAACAACTTGTTCTACACTCATGGGCAGAATAAGAACAAGAGGAAAAAAGTACAGATTTTTTCTATTTTTATTTGATTTTTGTTTTCATCTCTTTTTCTTCTGGACATTGTTGTTTGATTTTTTTTTAAGGATTAAGCTCCTACTCCACTCCTACTAGCACCCATAGTTGCTGACTCCATTGAAGCTGCTACTACACTCTCACTAATTACTGTAGGGAATTTAACCCGAAATTCCCAACCTGTGAGAAAACAAAAAAAAAAAAAAAAATAGAGAAAACACACGCCAGAGAAAAACAATCACACGCACAAGACAATATTTACGTGGTTCGGCAATTTGCCTACGTCCACGGAGTTGCAAGGATTTTACTATTATCAAGGAAAAATACGGAGTGCGGCTACAGTGTTTTTGCTTTCTCAAAAATACAACAAGACAAAACCCTAATCACCAAAAAACGGTTTTTATATCCTACGCACAAGAGCTACAAAACAGGCCCAAAAAAAAAAAAAATTTCCCCGGGGGCATTGCCCCCGGACCCCCAGAAGGCTTGTCCACGAGCACTCCGGCTTGGACCTATTGGCCCAAGCTTCTGCTCCATGGACTAAGCCTCAGAAAATCTCCCATTAAAAAACCACGCAACATTATTCGGGTCGGGTTGGGTCGGGTCGTCAACCAGATCAAATATAAACTAGTCTCCACAAAGCCCAACAATTACGTGGCCTAATGACTTTATATCTGTACTTCGAACTTTTGCTCCTCAAGAAAAGCTTTCCAGCAGTATACTCATCAGCAATGATGTTAAATATTTGCATCCATGTTAGCATCTCTTTTAAATTCTTAGATGTTATTATTGTTTTCTTTATTATTGGGTTATGTGATTTTGTTTACTTATATTAATACTGAGTGGTAAGAGTGGTAAGATTTCTTTTACTGTCATTGTTATCATATATATATATATATATATATATATATATTAATACTGAAATCAAATGATAGTGTGTTTTTCTCCTTGATCAAATTTCTTGGAAATAGACATGTTTTTTACTTCAATTTGCCAACTTTCATTTGATTCTCCACCTTTCACATCTAAAAAAAAAAAATTCATAATAAAAATTATATGAAACAGGACTTAGGGGGCAATAGTCGATGAACTTATCTTATGTTCTCAACCCCTCTTTGCAGTTATCTTATTCTACCTTATATTTTTAAATTGATCTTGCCTATTTACTACAGGAAAAAAGTGTAGTAGACTTGGGTTTGAGATTGAAGAGTCCAGTGAATAACTCATGGTACTTTAGAAGTAGATGTGTTGTCTTTTATCCACACATGGTTGTAAATTCTAAAAGTATTTGGCTAGTAATTGAAAAAATTGATTATACTCTACACGATTATATGAAGCAATACCGAGAAAATAGTCTTATGGTAAATTGGATGACACCACTAAAATTCTTGTTAGATATGTTATTTCTTAAAATGTTATATTTATATGAAACTTCAAGTTATCTTAATTTCTTAATATGTTATTTTTATATTCTTTTATGAAAATTATCATGTTTTATCAATTTTTTTTTCACATTTTTAGGGATATCATTGGGGAGTCATTGACTACAACAAAAAAATGTTTATAACAACAACAAAAAAATTGTTACAATAACATTAGAGTCGTTACAATAATTGATGCGATATGCTGCAATAAAATATCACATTGAAATTTTTGTTACGATAGATTGCAAAAATAATTGGTATCAAATTATTGCAGCGATTTCTTCATTTTAAGTTATGTCAATAAATTTTCGATTGCTTCATTTTAAGTTACTATTGTTTTTTTATACAAGATAAAAATTCTACTCTAGCCAAATCTAAATATATATGTATGTGAAGTTCATTCCTGGAGATTTAATCCTCGACTCTTGCCTCTCATACTCCACAAGCACTTATACTTGTGGAGTGATCATCGCACTAAGGGTGTACAGTGGTATAACAACTTTTAACTTGTAGATATGATACTGTGTCTAATGTTACTATATTAATTTTGGTATATTGAACTAGAAAGACTGGCTTTTGGGATTGTAACGGCTATGGCAATCTCATGAAAATTTCAAGTCCCAATAAATGTCAATTTATGACACAAAGGCAGAATCTAAAAACACTAAGGGTCTGTTCGGTCGGAGGAGTGGAAAAGTGGGGAGATGGAAAATTGTGGGAGGATGGAAAAGTGGGAGGATAGAAAATATTTAGTTTTCCCTCTCATGTGTTCGGTTAGGGGAGTGAAAAAGTGGGAGGATGGAAAACTTTTGTGATCAATTAGAGAGAAAAAGGGAAGGATGAAAAATATAATTTATATAAATTGACTATTATACCCTTGTTACATAATATGTAAAAAATAGATTTATTTCTAATCATTAAATAATATAAAATTTATCACATCATATATATAGATTTATATTATTATAATGTAAAAATTAGATTAAGTTACGTTGAAAAAAAAAAAAAACATTCAGTACGTTGAAAAGAAAAAAAAAAAAAAGACTCAGTTCAGTAACGTTGAAAAGGAAAAAAAAAAACATTACTGAACTCAGTAACTTTGACAAGAAAAAAAAAAAAACAAACGTTACTGAACTTAATAGTAACGTTGAAAAGAAAAAAGAAAAAAAAAAACGTTACTGAACTATTTAGGTAACGTTGAAAAGAAAGAAAGAAAAAAAAAAAAGAAACAGGTTACTAAACTCAAGTGTGAAAGAAAAAGAAAAAAAAAAGAATGTTGAAAAAAAATAGGTGGAAAGAGGGTATTTTTGTAAAAGTGCTATTATAGAACTTTTCTATCCAGATTTTCCTTCCGATTTGGAAGGAAAAAAAAAGTGGGCCCGAAGAGAAAACTTTCTCTCGAGTTTTCCATCCTTCCTATTTTCCTTCCCCAAACGAACAGTGGAAAACAGTATTTTTTATCCTATTTTTCTTCATTTATTTTCCATCCTTCCTGTTTTCACTCCAAACGAACAGACCCTAAGAATTGTTAGGACCAATTCATAAATTGAAAGACTTAGGAGATTTGTACTTCCGGGTGATAAGGTTTCTACGTACGTAAGTATTAAGTAAACTATTCTCATAGATCTTAGAATTGTTGAATCCAACTAAAGCAAAGCAAAGCATTAGTTTTCTATTTCTAAATTGATTTTTTTTTATGATTATTTATTTAGTTTTTTTTTTTTTTAAGCTTTTGAAAGGCGTCGGCTTGAACACCTAAGAAATCATCCCTTATTGTTGACACCAGTAGAAAGATTTCTACTCCCAGTTATAACCTTTATACTTCTAAGTTTTGAACGAATTACATCAACTTTTAAAAGGATTCCTATAATCAACAATTTCACTCTCATAAAGGTGAAATAAAAAGAAAAGTTCATGGAGATAAGGATTATTTGAGGATATATATGCATAGAGAGGAGTCCCGTTACTGGAATACGCAAGTCAAGTTGTTTTTATCAAGAATACCAAATGTCACTTAAATGATGAGGTATGTCCTTTTAACTGGTTTTAGCACTCTTGTCAATTTCATTTGTAGAAGCCATATTTTAATATATATATATATATATATATATATATATATATACACTTCTATCTAAGAGGCTTCTCCTGTTTGGACTGAATTTTTTTTGTTTCAAAATACCTCTACAGCCTACGTTTAAGTAGGGGCAAAACTTGAGGATAACACTGAAAAATATATTTCTAACTCTCACCTAAAACATTTCCTACAAAATAGGATCACTCTCCCACTAACCCACTTCTTCAAAGCAACTATACGTTTGTTTTTTTTTTTTTTTTTAAATCATCCTCACCTAAAATATTTCCTACAAAATATGATCACTCTCCCACAGTCCCACTAACTCACTTCTTCAAAGCAACTATACGTTTGTTGTTGTTTTTTTTTTCCTTTTAAAAAAATATGTTTATCCAAAAACTAAAAACTAAATAGATATATACAAAGCTTGATTACAATTTAAACTGCTTTTAACTTCTTTTTAAAAATTAAAAACAAGAAAACTAATTAAAAAAAAAAAACACGTTCTATCGAAAAAGTTATCTATCCTGTTAAAAAAAAAAAAAAAGATAATCTACCCACATTCCTAATTTGAAGACATTCAGTTTAACTTTATATCCTCATTTTTTTTTTTTTTTCTACTTTTGGATTTGATTTCTAAACAATTTAAACAGAGGCTATCAAAGACTCCAACAACTTTTCAGATTCTATCTTTTGTAAGTTCCTCTTTGTTTTGTTTTTGTTTCTTTTCTTTTCTTTTCTTTTGTTTATCATTAACTTTCTTTGAGTTCTTACTTGCAATGGCTGCCAAGTATTCATAATTTGAGGAGTACTTACCCTTGGGTGAATATGATTAAGGATTCAAGGGTGTTTAACTGTGGCTTATTACCCATGACTGACTTTGAAATTTTAAAAGGAAGGTTTGTGCTTGAAGTGACTCTTGAAAAAGGATATTGTAAGGGTTCTTTCTTTTTATTTAGGCCTAGAGTTAAACACAAACTCCTTTTTAGTTTTTTTTTTTTTAAAGAATTTACGCTTCTTTTCTTTTTTATATAGTAGGAATTTACGCTTCTCTTTGTAAAATAACGTGACAAACTAAAACTCACCTCCAATGTTTTAACTAACTGCATATATCAACTTCATCACTTATGATAAGGGTGAGTTGTCCGATGATGTCGTTAGCCCCTATCAGGCAGACGGCGTGCTAAGGGCTGATGGTCCCCCGCCTCCCGTTAGCCACAGCTGACGCCTCTAGCGTGCCCCTGTGGTGTAGCCTACGGGAGTCGACGGGATGGATAGGTGATGGCGTGAAGGTAAAGGCACCAACATATATCTTGTCATATACGCTTCCACAAGGAAAGGAATCTTGTAGCATACGCTTCTGCTTGAGCAGGTATCTTGCCTAGCACGATTACTCTCCAAAGGGATGTCTTGCCCAACACGCTTGTTGTCCAAGAAGTATCTTGCGCTCTATGCTATTCGAGGGCAATTCCGGTAAAGGGATATCTTCCTAAGTACGTCTCGGCTCAGGCCCTACACTACTATAAATACTCTGAGCCCTTACGAATCGAGGTACGCATAATTCTCCTCGACTCTGGTACTCTAGAGTTGTGAGCAATGCTAACTTAACCATCGGAGGGTCGTTGGCCGGTACCACGCCGGTACTCCCCTTTGAGGTTCCTTTTACCTGTGCAGGTTCACTCGGAGCGCGTGAAGGCCCTGTAGCTTACTGAGTTGATTCCCGACATCATCAGTTGGCGCCGTCTGTGGGGAGCGTGCTACGTAAACCGTGTTCTGTGCTTTCCGGACAAAAAGTTGCATGGTACTCACGCGTTCAAGAGCAATCACCATGAACGATCAAGGCAATGAGCAGCGCACGACGGCTCTGGAGAGACAGGTCCAAACTCTAGCGGCAGCGGTGGAACGCCTCACAAAACATAACCATGACTTGGAAGAACAATTGCGACAAAAAAATGTAACAATCTACTATCAGGGAGAAAATCAGGAGGCAAGCAGCGCCGAGAGAGGGAATCTTGGGGGTCTAGAGGGCAGCAACGCCTTGAGCCGACTTGAAGGGCAGGGGACGAGCCGTCCGTCAGCTACTGACCAGGTGCCGCCCCACATTGCCACAGAAATGCAAAAGATGAGGGAGCGCATGGATTTCATGATGAACGCCCTCAAAGGACAAGTATCCAACGACCTCAACGACCTCGTCCACCGTACGGACTCCCCCTTCACTACACCTGTCATTCTGTTCCCTTTGCCGACAAAATTCCGTATGCCCCAAATGGAAAACTATGACGGATCCAGAGACCCACTAGACCACTTAGAATGCTTCAAAACCCTGATGCACCTACAAGGTGCCCTGGATGAAATTATGTGCCGGGCTTTCCTGGTGACGTTAAGGGGTCCCACGAGGACCTGGTTCGGCAGACTGACGCCCGGCTCTATAGGAACCTTCAAAGACCTGAGCACTCAGTTCGCCTCACACTTTATAGGGGGACATCGACACAAGAAATCCACCGCGTGCTTGATGAACATTAGGCAGTGAGAAGACGAGACACTGAGGGCATGCATAGCCCGTTTCAACAAGGAGGCACTTTCGATCGACGAGGCCGACGACAAAATACTGGTCACCGCATTCACAAACGGGCTGCGGAAGGGTAAATTCTTATTCTCCATTTACAAAAATGACCCGAAAACTATGTCGGATGTGCTTTACAGGGCAACCAAATATATGAATACGGAAGATGCACTATCGACCCGGGAAGAAAAGCCTCACAAGAAGAGGGAAAGGCAAGAGGACGCGCGACAGGACAAGGGGCGAAAGACGTCTCAGATAGGAGAAGGCCGAGACAACAGATGACCAAAGCCCCCCGCTGGGAATTTCACAAGCTTCACTCCACTGACGGCTCCGATCGACCAAGTCCTGATGCAGATCAAGGACGAAGGGTCCCTGACGTTTTCGGGAAAACTGAAGGGGGACCCCAATAGACGACCCAAGGACAAGTACTGCCGCTTCCACCGAGACCATGGCCACGACACCGCCGACTATTACGATTTGAAGCATCAGATTGAAGCCTTAATTAGGCAAGGGAAGCTGCAAAGGTTCGTCAGCCGAGAAAGAACAGAAGCACCTCGACAGGAACAAGTCCTCCGCCGGGACAATGAGCACCCCAGACCGCTCATAGGGGACATAAGGATGATCATTGGGAGTGCGGCATCTGTCGGGTCAACGAAGAAGGCTCGAAAATCCTATCTCAGGGCAGTTCAGAATGTCCAAACTGCAGGCGTGGTCCAGAAGAAGCCACGAGTCAACAACCCCACCATTGAGTTCATAGAGGAAGATGCCCAACGTCTTCATCATCCGCACGACGACGCCCTTGTTGTCAACCTCCGACTAGGGGACTACAACACGTACCGGGTCTTGATCGACAACGGAAGCTCCGCAGACATTCTCTATTACCCGACGTTCCAACAGATACGGATCAGCAGAGAGCGCTTGGCACCTACCAACACTCCGCTCATCGGGTTTGGGGGAACGAGAGTATACCCCTTTGGCGCCATCACCTTGCCGGTCACAATTAGGGAATATCCCCGGCAAGTCACCAAGGATGTCACCTTCCTCGTTGTCGATTGCTCGTCCGCCTACAACGCCATCATAGGGCGACCCACCTTCAATGCATGGAAGGCCGTGACTTCGACCTACCACCTGATGGCCAAGTTCCCCACCGAGAACGGTGTAGGGGAGTTACGGGGAGACCAGGTGGCCGCGCGAGAATGCTACGTTGCGATGGTGGAAATGGACAGCCACTTGCAAACAATGAACATAGAACAGCGAGTGGGAGCAGAACCGGCAGAGGAGCTCGAAGAGATAGCCCTCGAAGAGTCCAGGCCAGGCAGGACTACCAGGATCGACGCCCTCACCAGCCTTGCGGCTCGCCAAGCGCTAGTGGCTTTCCTCAGGAAAAACCAAGATGTGTTCACCTGGAGTCACGAAGACATGCCAGGGATCGACCCTTTAGTCATGGTACATAGGCTGAACGTATCACCCACCTTCCGACCCATCCGGCAAAAGAAGCGGTTGTTTGCCCCAGAGCAAGATCGAGCAGTAGCGGAAGAAGTCGGCAAACTACGAGAGGCGGGTTTCATCCAAAAAGTATATTATCCTGACTGGCTGGCCAACGTCGTGATGGTCAAAAAAGCTAGCGGGAAGTGGCGCACGTGTGTTGACTTCACAGACCTAAACAAGGCGTGTCCTAAGGATAGCTACCCCCTCCCACGAGTCGATGCGTTAGTAGCTTCTACGGCCCAGCACCAGCTGCTGAGCTTCATGGATGCCTTTTCAGGGTACAATCAGATCTGGATGGACGTAGCAGATCAGGAGAAGACCTCGTTTGTTACCAGCCAGGGTCTTTTCTGTTACAAGGTGATACCTTTCGGACTGAAGAATGTGGGCGCCACATACTAGAGACTCATGTGGAGGGCGTCAGGCATGATGAGGTCACGGCACTTCCTCTCCTCCAAAGGAATCTTCGTCACCTTGAGGATGAAAGCTCCTTGCTCCTCTGTGATCACCGGACGGGCAAGAGCTGAAAAAGAGAAAAAGAAAACAGACGGGTAAGAACCTTTGGATGAATAAACCTATAAGCAAGGCTGACGGCGACGACTTGATTCCCTGACGAAGGCCCAGGTGTTGTCAAAACCTTGAGGAATCGACCCCCACTCTTCCTCACGGCACACCCAGTTCATCCCCTCCACAAAGAAATACATGCCCTTTCAATTCCTATTGGAGTCAGGCATGTTCGACACCAACCTCATCTCCTTCTTCCTCGCGGAGAAGTGATAAATCCCCTGGGACGAGGCGATGTGGTGTGGACGGTAACACCAGAATAACTCGTCTAGGGTTAACTGACGATATCCCCCACTTAAGCTACCCCACAAGATCTCAGACCCTATAAACACCCTCCAGGCGTTGGGGGCAATCTGGCTGACGGACAGTCCGAGGTAGTTTGCCAGCTAACGGTGGAGCGCCGTTAGGGGCAACCTCAATCCTGCCACGAACATGGCGTCGTACATGCCGAAGTCCGCGGTCTTCCCGGAGTAACACCTCTCTCTCTCCAAGGGAAGATGGATTGGGATATCATATGGAATTTGATAACGTGCCCGTAGGGAGTTAAACACCTTATCCGTCATCGTCGGCAAAAAGTGGTTAACCGTCCACTCCTTGGGAAGGATGAATGGATGGTCGTCCCCAGAGCCTCCGGACGTACTCTCCAAGGTGTCGTCACCCCCACTTGAAGCCTCGTCACTCTCACTCTCCGCCCTGTCGTCACCAACTTTGTCGGCCACCCCACCTCCTCTATGGACTTCCACTCCCTCGTCAAAAGGTTGGGTTGACGACCCACTCTCCGATGACCAAGAGGAGTCCTCCCCGGGCTCGTGGCCTGATCGGAAGACCTCGTCGTAGCCCGCTCTGTCGCGGACTGACGACTGTTCACTCGACGCCTCCCTAGACATCTTACTACCTACAAGCGACGGGAGTGGTCTAAGAACCCAAGTGACGACATCTCCAGTAAAACTTCTCCCAAAAGTTCAGTGTGCAATTAAATAAAAGGGAATAAGAGTAAAAGATAACTCACCAAGTTGTAGAAAAGGCTTCGGTGAAGCTGACGGTATCAACTAGCAAACGGGGACGGGAACGCAATTGTAATCTCAAACTCTTTAAATTAACGGCTTCCCTCTGGTCAGCAGAAATGAAATAAGGAAGAGAAATGAGGGAAAACAGAACATATATATAGGTGAGGATCTGGGCGCGAAAGACGAAGCGGCATCCCCGTCCAGCTACAGGCCAGTCGACCCAGGACACGTGTCCCGACACCAGGGTGGCTCGAGGGGACTAGCCATTAATACCTTGTCTGCCACACGATGTACTCCCCATCTCGTCAACCAAGACTGACGGGACTGAGGAGTAGGGGGCAACTGATAGGGGTGAGTTGTCCGATGATGCCGTCAGCCCCTTTCAGGCCGACGGCATGCTAAGGGCTAATGGTCCCCCGCCTCCCGTCAACCACAGTTGACGCCTCCAGCGCGCCCCTGTGGTGTAGCCTACGAGAGCCGACGGGATGGATAGGTGACGGCGTGAAGGTAAAGGCACCAACATGTATCTTGTCATGTATGCTTTCACAAGGAAAGGAATCTTGTCGCATATGCTCCTGCTTGAGCAGGTATCTTGCCTAGCACGATTGCTCTCCAAAGGGATGTCTTGCCCAACACACTTGTTGTCCAAGAAGTATCTTGCGCTCCACGCTATTCGAGGGCAATTCCGGTAAAGGGATATCTTCCTAAGTACGTCTTGGCGCAGGCCCTACACTACTATAAATACTACGAGCCCTTATGAATCGAGGTACGCATGATTCTCCCCGACTCTGGCACTCTAGAGTTGTGAGCAATACTAACTTAACCATTGGAGGGTCGTTGGCCGGTACCACGCCAGTACTCCCCTTTGAGGTTCGTTTTACCTGTGCAGGTTCACTCGGAGCGCGTGAAAGCCCTGTAGCTTACTGAGTTGATTCCCGACATCATCAACTTACATTACCTCAAGTCTTCAATTGCGGCATAATTTATTGGTTTTTTTTTTTTTTTTTGGAGAAGAGGGTTTTCTTTTTTAATAGAAAAGGCTTGCCCAGGCTCGCACATGAATTGTAATCCTATTTTATCAATAGATTAGCGCGTCACATTGTGTGATCCTTAAGAAAAAAAATTTCCTACTATCCATTGATCATAATTAATCCAATCAATAAATATTGGCATGGATCTTTTTTTTATATAGGAATTTACTCTCTTTGTAAAATGAAGTGACACAACAGCCTACTACTTGGTTTGGTGTTTTTTTTATAGTAATTTTTTCGTGGGATTACACTACTTAATTGGTTTCCCAATTTAAAACAAACACAAACTCGTTTTTTGGTTTTTTTTTTTTTTTATTAAAGTTTCCCTCTTTTTTTCTAACTCTTTTATCCCTCTCAGGTTGATGTATGCACAAATTTATTGAATTGCATTGAGAAGGCATTGAAATGGAATATTAGAAAAGTTCGCGTGAGAGAGTTTACAAAAATGGGTAATTCTACACTACCCCTTTTTTTTGGGGGGGGGGGGGGTACGGCACCTATTAGTAGGCAACCTGCTATATTAGGTTACCAAAACATCACATTTGATGGTACCATCCTCATATTGTATAGTACTAACATCACATGTGATTGTACTTTTGTCACATTCGGTAATTCCCTTATTTTTTCTCACATTTGATAGTACCATCCTCACATTGTGCAGTACCAATATCACATGTGATTGTACTTTTGTCACATTCAATGGTTCCCTTATTTTTTTTCACATTTGATGGTACTATCCTCATATTGTGTAATACTAACATCACATGTGATTGTACTTTTGTCAAATTCAGTGGTTCCTTTATTTTTTTCTTACATTTGATGGTATTATTCTCACATTGCGTAGTACCAATATCACATATAACTGTACTTTTGTCACATTCAGTGGTTCCTTTATTTTTTTTCTCACATTTGATGGTACCATTTTCACACTGCGCAGTATCAACATAACCTGTGACTATACTTTTGTCACATTCGATAGTTCCTTTATTTTTTTCTCACATTTGATAGTATCATTCTCACATTGCGTAGTACCAAAGTCACATGGGACTGAATTTTTGTCACACTCAGTGGTTCCTTTATTTATTTTTTTCTCACGTTTGATGGTATCATCATCACATTGTGCACTACCAATATCACATGTGACTGTATTTTTGTCACATTCGGTGGTTCCTTTATTTTTTTTTCTCACATTTGATGGTACCATCCTCACATTGTGCAGTACCAACATCACATGTGACTGTATTTTTGCCACATTTGGTAGTTCCTTTATTTTTTTTCTCACATTTGATGGTACCATCCTCACATTGCGCAATACCAACATCACATGTGACTGTACTTTTGTCACATTCGATAGTTCTCTTATTTTTTTCTCACATTTTATGGTACCATCCTCACATTGCGCAGTACCAAGATCACATGTGACTATACTTTTGTCACATTCGATAGTTTCCTTATTTTTTTTTTTCTCCCATTTTATGGTAATAGTCTCACAAAGCGTAGTACCAACATTACATGTTACTGTACTTTTGTCACATTCGGCGGTTCTCTTATTTTTTTTTTCCTCACATTTTATGGTAACAGCCTCACATTGCACAATACCAACATCACATGTAATTGTACTTTTGTCATGTTTGGTGGTTCAATTTTTCTTTTCTCGCAAATGATGGTTCTATTATCACATTAGGCATTACCAACATCACATTTGATCGTACTTTTTTCACATTTTATTGTACTTTATTTATTTCTCATATTTGACGATGTCATCCTCACATTGTGCAGTACTAACATCATATGTGACTGTATTTTTGTCACATTTGGTAGTTCTTTTATTTCTTTCTCACATTTAACGATTTAATTGTCACATTAGGTAATACCAACATTACATTAGACCGAACATTTCTCACATTCAGTGATACTTTTGTTACATATATATAAAACCGACGCTTCTGAAACTCCCACAATTTTTCACGTTAGCATTACTTAAATTTAAAAAAAAAAATTCTAATTTTACTATAAAATTAGGAAAAAAATTCTTTGCCACTTAAAACAAAACCTGATAATACTTCTTCTAAAAAAAAAAACTCTCTTCTCACAACTTCTCTTCCTTCCTAACCATTTGACAATTCCTCCTCTCTCTCTGCTTTCTCATCTAAACACAGACCTTCTCCTTTAACCTCTTACTATTCGTTTCTCTCATAAGTTTCTGATGGTGAATTCAACTCAACCAAACCCTTCACACAATCTGGGTTTCATCCTTAATACTCTATTTTTCTTTTTCAGACCAGATTCTCTCCGCAAACATTACTAGTAAGTTTTTTTTTTTTTTTTGTTCTATAATTTTGGTTGTTAAATATGATCTAGGGTTTCATTTTTGGTTGTTAAATATGATTTAGGGTTTCGTTTGGGAGTGTTTCTTTTGAATGATTAGTTTAGATTGATGGGTTTGGAGCCCAAAGTGGGTTTTATTAATTTCAATTATTGGCGGCGAGAAAATCCATATAGGATTTTAGAGTTGTTATTCTGTTACATTGTTAATAATTTTGTTATGTTTTGTGTAATGATATTTCTTGTCCTTTTATTAGACGAGCATCCTTGGCATGCCCTTGATGTTTTTGTGAGTCATTTGTTTGTGTTTGGATTTAATTTAAGTTTCTAGGTTTATATACAAATGCAAGTATATTAATTTAGTTATTGGAGCAGCATGCCTTTGATGTTATTAAGTCATTTGTTTGTGTTTGGATTTAATTTAAGTTTCTGGGTTTATATACAAATGCAAGTATATTAATTTAGTTATTGAATAATTAACTTTCTATTGTAGATTATTGAATTATTTTAGCCTCATGTGGATTTGTGGTTAATTATATACACTTGGTGGCAGTATTCAGTTTTGATCTTAGCCTCCCAATCCTATAGGTTTGGTTTTCATGTGTTTCAATTTCATGGCTTTTTTTTTTTCTTTTGCTTATCTGGGATTTATGGTTTCATGATCGGGCTATATTTTATACTACCTCATGTGTTGTTTTCATAAACTGCCAATTCATGTTCAACTAGAATGTTTTTATTGTGAAGTGAATGTGACAGTGGTTTTGGGTTTTGAAGGTATTAGGTTCTAAAGATTAGGAACTAATGTATTTAGAACTTCAATTTGTATGTTGGCAAACCATGATCAAAACAATGTTTAGTCATGTGTTAGACTTGCTCAAAGTATGGGTCTTATTGTAAAGTTGGAATCGAGTTTTTATGCAGAAGTACTGTTCACTTTCTGTATGACTCGATCGATCGAAAATAAGACTCGATCGATCGAAAATCGTGCAGAACGTTTTTCTGCAGAAAATTCCAACTCAGCCCAAGCCCGTTTTAATGTATAGGGTTTTATGTTTTGCCCTAAGTATATAAGGGAAAACCCTAGCCACGTTTTTATAGTTCTGTTTTGCTGTGTTTGTGAATCTCTCTATGAGATCTAGAGGTGTTTACCTTCACATACACTTAGGGTTTACAAACTCGAGATTTATGTCAAGAGTTGTGTAGATCAATACAGTTGCAGAATCAAGAGAACACAAAGATATACAAGCAGGTGCGCTTGTGGATTTGTTGAAGAATTCCGGAAAGAAGGAGTCCGTGGATCTCGGAGCTATCATGGGGTCATGGTAGTAAGTTTCCTACACTCGGGTAGCAATAAGATGTTAGTGGTCTAAGTCTATTGTGTAAACTTCGATTCTTTCATAGTGGATTCAGTTTACCTTGAGGATAGCTAGGTCAAATCCTCCCCAGGTTTTTACCGGTGTGGTTTCCTGGGTCATCAGATCTTTGTGTTGTTTATTTTCCGCTGCTTTGTTGTTTTTGCTTAATTGTGTTAACCTAGTTTTAATTAAATTACCTAAGTTAATCACTTGGCTAATTCTCTAGGTTAATCTGTTGGGTTTAAGGGGTCTAAACGAACTGACAAGTGGTATCAGAGCGGGTAGCTTTTTGTTTGATCCTTTGATCTTTAAGCTGATCCTTGACCCCTGTTGTCATGGAACACGAACACTCTCTTGTTGTTCCACCTCACTTTGATGGAAACAACTATGCATATTGGAAAGTAAGGATGAAAGCCTTCCTGAAATCCATAGATGAGAGAGTTTGGAATTCCGTTGAATACGGATGGGAGAAGCCCACTACTCCTGTGAGTGAGTGGCAAACTTCTCAGAAGGAGGCAGCCGCTTTTAATAGCAAAGCTATGAATGATATTTTTAATGCTGTTTCCATGGAGGAATTTAAGAGAATTTCTAATGTTAAGGTTGCTCATACTGCTTGGAAAATCCTCCAGACTGTGCATGAAGGCACGAAGGCAGTTAAAATTAATAAGTTGCAGCAATTAACTTCTAGATTTGAAAGCATAAGAATGAATGATGATGAATCTTTTGATGAATTCTATGCTAAATTGAATGATATTGTTAATTCTGCTTATAATTTGGGTGAAATCTATGATCAACCTAAAATTGTTAGGAAGATTCTTAGATCTTTGACTGAAGATTTTAGACCCAAAGTGACTGCCATCACTGAGAGTAAGGATGTGGACTCCATTCCTGTGGATGAGCTTGTAGGATCTCTTCAGTCCTATGAGTTAGACCTTCCCAAGACTAACAAATCCAAATCAATGGCTCTTAAGTCTGTTGATGATGTTGATGATGGTGGATTTGATGATGATCTCTCTGCTACAGAGATTGTCTATCTTGCCAAGAACTTTAGAAACTTTCTGAGGAATAATAACAGAAGGGCAAGAGGCAAGAACACTGTTGAACCTAGAAATTTTAAGAAGAATGAACCCACTAAGGTTAATAACATTGAAAAACCTAAGGAGAAAGTAGGTCAATCTTCTAATAATTCTTTGGGACAACAATGTTATGGTTGTCAAGGGTATGGTCATTTAAAGTCTGAATGTCCTACTTATTTGAGGTCTAAGGGTAAGGCTATGGTTGTAACCCTTAGTGATGACGAAGTTTCCGACAATGAATCCGCCAGTGATGAGGATGGAAACTTCATTGCTTTCACTGCTACCACTGTAGTCAATGAAAGCATATCTGTTGAAGAGAACCCTTCTGATGGGGAACTCTCTGAGGATGCAGATTTACAGGAAGCCTACGATAAACTTTGCAAAGTTGCTACAAAGGATGCCATGAATGTTGAGTTAGGCTTGAAGAAAATTGCATCTCTTGAACTTGAAAAGAAAAATTTACTTGTTAAATTGTTTGATGCAAATGAGCTTTTGAATAATGTGAAAACTGAGAACATGCTCTTACTTGATAAAGTTAAATGTTTGGAACTTGATTTATCTGTTGCTAGAGAACAAACTAATAGCTCTGCAAGCTCCAAACTTGATCACATGCTGAGTATTCAAAAGTCTCCTTCTGATAAAACTGGTTTAGGTTATGAGGAAAGTATTTCTGTGCTTGAACCTTCTTCCACTAAATTTGTTCCTTCTTCTGAACCTCCTAAGATTGAGATTGTCAAACCCTTGATGAGTGAACCTGTCAAATCTGTTAATGTTCCTCCACCTAGAAAGATTAGGGTTGATCTTCATGCTTCTCATTCTAGAGCTTCTACTTCTACTAAGGGCAAATTGCATGATAAGCCTGCATGGGTTTGTCATTTTTGTGGAAAACCTGGACACATACGTCCAAATTGTTTTAAGTTGCAAGCTGCGAAGCGAGCAAATAAAACTAAAGTACCTGTGCCTCAAGCACATGATCCTATGGTACTTATTGGTGAATTGGTAAAGGCGTTAAACCTTTATTCCAATCTTGGAGTTGCTCAGAATTCTAATGTGAATCATAACTCCAATGCAAGAGTTGCATCTAAGAAGTCTTGGATGCAAAAGGCTCAATCTAATTGAGTCTGTCTGACATGGTCCTTGTGCTTCTTTGCTTAATCTTTTGTGACCTTTGTTTCTAGGATTTGCATTGCATTACATTCATGCATTTCATTCTAGGTTGTGTGTTTCTTTGTTAAATAAAAAAAAAAAAAAATTTTTTTTTGCAAATTATGTTTTGCTATTTTTCTTTGAATTTGAAGACAAGGTTGGTCAATCAAAATTTACATGTCATAAGTATGTACCTTGTTTAGCTTTGATGCACTTATTTCTATTGCACTTTACTAGCTAAAGTCTTGTTGTGCATGTTGTGTGGGAAGATGCTATATTTGTTGATCACATGATCTTGATCTTGAAGTCTTATGTCTTTGATTGTTGGACTTGAACTTATTGAGAAAGGCATAAATAACCATCTCACCACTGTTTATTAGCCAATCATGAACACCTTAGTGCATATCGTAAGATTTTGTGCTCGAGAAAGAGTAGCACATGCACAAAAAGAACATAAGGTGTAGCCTCTAATTAAAATTGGTGTGTACATTATTGGGCTATAATAATCTCACAAATTCTAAATAAAATTGGTGTGTACATTATCCCAGCTTTTATTAAGTTTCTAATCAATAAATTTGAATATTGAGGCAAATCAAGAAACTTACATGATTGCAAGCTTTTATTCTAGGAGATGTGGGAGTTATAGGATGTAACTCTTTAAGGGATAGTCTCTTTCAAATTCATGTGATGGATTTTGTAGAAATTGTGATTGATCTCTATGTGTATATCACCTCACATGTTTCTCAAGTTTTTGCTAGGTGCACACACTACACAAGCTATTCTTTGCTAGAATTGTGTACATGATATTGTGTGTGTTTTTGGCCTGACCAACCAAGTTTGAGAATTTTGGGAATTTGATGCAAAATATGTTTGCTTGTTTGTTGTTTTTGGGTATATTGAGAGAAAATTATGCTTTGGGAAATCTGGGTTGAATACATGTGTTTTTGGATAACTTCTCATCTCATACTCATGCATTTGATTTTTTAAAATCTGTTGCTTTGAGGAGTTTTTGATCTAAAATGTTTGGTTTTTCAAAAATATGATTTTTCCAGAATTTCGATCGATCGAAACTGATTTTCGACCGATCGAAAATGTTTTAAAATGTTCAGAAAACTCTCTGGTTGAATCGATCGATTCAAGCTGTTTTTGGATCAATCGAATAAGTTTTCGACCGATCGAATGTAATATTCGATCGATCGAAAATCGGGCCGGCTATTTTTTAAAAGGAGTTTCTCTAGTGTCTTTTCACTTTTTCCAAACTTTTCAAAACTTCTTTTGGTTTCCTACCAACCGGTCAACGATTCTCTTGGAGTTTTTGTCGTTTTCCTCCGATTCTTTTGCACAATCTCTCTCTCCCAAGTGTGGTAAGTCCTTTATACCCTTTTCTTTGCATTTATTTTCTAATTTCATGCATTATTTTCATGCATATTTGGGTATTTTCGGCATTTAGGAATTTTCTATTTTTGGGATTGTTTTTGAGTGGTTCTTTCTCAAATTTTTCATGGGTTTTTGTGGGGACACCTTACCTAAGCACATCATGTGGTTTAATTTGAGTATTGTGGTGTTTTGAAGGAAATTTGAAATTCTAGGGCTTGTAATTGAGTAAATTGGGGATTTTGTTCAATTTGATTGAAATTGATGAAATTGGCTTGTTAGATTGATTAATTTGATCATTATATTGTGTTAATTAACTATTGTATTGATCAATTTATCAATTTGTTGTGTTTTGAAAACTAGGGTTTTTCAAATTGGGTATTTTTGATAAATATTGCTTGCTCAAGCCAATTTTGTTAATTTGGATCACAATTGAACATGTCACTGCACTAGTACATGCATCATGTTCTGTTCATGCTCATGCATCATATAGAATTGTTTTATTCTATTTTTTTGCTGTGCTAACTTGCAGTCTGTCCTTGGTATTGTTTTTGCTCTTTTCTTTCTGTGTCTATCTTTTCCTTAGCACTATGCCTAGGAAAACTAGAGCCCATAGGACTTCTGATCCTTCTCCTTCCTTTAACACTGAGAGGTTCCCTAGTGAGTCAAACCAAGTCACCTATGAGACTCTGAACCTTAGGCGTCAGATTTGGGCTGAGTGTAGGGTTATCTTAGATGAGTTGGATCCTGAGGTGCGTCGTAACTTTTCTCGTCGGGGTTGGTTACCTTTGCTCGAGTATGAGCATTCTCCTCCTCCTGCCACCTTGATTAGAGAATTCTATTCGAATCTCTCTATTCATGTCTACGATAACGACACCTTAGTAAAGGTGTGGTTACGTGGTGTGGAGTATCGCATTACCCCTTCGGTAGTGTCTGATGCTCTTGGGGTGCCCATTGTGGATCATCCCGTTTTTCCTTACGAGGAGTCTCCTCCCCTTGATGACGTCCTGTCATACATCACTGGGTCTTCTATCCAGTGGGGTTCTGATCCTCGGATCACTTCTGCTGAGCTGTCTGAGCTGCACTATCTTTTCTTTAGGATAGCATGTCATTCTTTGTGGCCTATTTCGCATGTCCACACCATTCCTCTTGAGAGGTGTGTCTTTTTGTATGCCTTGGTCACTGATGCTCCTATCAGTTTTCCGCATCTGTTCCTTCGTTCTTTGAACGAGGTTCATCGATCTAGTTCTACGGCTCATGCTTTGTTTTTCCCTGTTTTTATTCATCGGATTCTCCTTTTTCTTGGTTTTGGTGAGTTTCCTGCTTCTGAGCCTGTACATGTTGTCGCTCCTATCGGTGCTACCTTTTTGAGGCAAAGGGCTGCTCAACTTCGAGCTAGCTCTAAGCGTTCTAGGGTAGAGCCTTCCGATGTCACTCCACCCCCTTCTTCTTTTACAGATACTCATGCAGCTGGGACTTCTTCTGATCCTGCTGTTGCTGCTGCTGCTGCTGATGTTCCTCCACCGTTTGATGAGGTTTCTGACTTTCGTCGGACTCTTGATACTGTCGTGACCGTTCAGGCGGCTCATGGTCAGCTTTTGGTGGACATCCTTGATGAGCTACGTGCGTTACGAGCGGATTTGGCGAGCTCTCGTCGATCTCCTCCTCCACCTTTTGATGATGAGTGAGTGCCCTTTGGCAATTCGTCACAAAAAGGGGGAGTACATAGTTCATTGTATCTAGATAGTTCATTGTATCTAGGAGATTTTTTTTGTGGAGATTTACATTTTAGGGGGAGTTTTTTTGTTTACTTGGTAGTGATACTGCGGAGCTTGTGGAGTTATTAGATTGTATCTAGATGCTTCACTGTGTATTCTCATTTTTAGCTCTTGTTTAGGAGATTTATTTTGTTGAGATACATTTGTATATATTTGTTTCTTATTTTACTATGCTACTACTCTGCTTATTGATTTATATTGATGATGTTATTCATGATATATGTCTTTATTTTGTGTCATGTGAAATCAAGAAATTTTTATTATGTATTTCCTGTTTTTTTTTTCCACACATGCGTTTATGTGTTTGTTAAGTGTTACAGGAATATACAGGTTGCTTTCAGTCGAGCTGCTGTCTACCTTGCAACTGTTAGATAGTAGTTTAGGTTGAATTGTTAAGTGGCTATTTTTATTGTAATGGGCTATTTCAATTTGTAACTTTGAGCTTTTTGTTAAGTCTGTGTTTTGTCACGGATTGCCAAAGGGGGAGTTTGTTGGGTTCTAAAGATTAGGAACTAATGTATTTAGAACTTCAATTTGTATGTTGGCAAACCATGATCAAAACAATGTTTAGTCGTGTGTTAGACTTGCTCAAAGTATGGGTCTTATTGTAAAGTTGGAATCGAGTTTTTATGCAGAAGTACTGTTCACTTTCTGTATGACTCGATCGATCGAAAATAAGACTCGATCGATCGAAAATCGTGCAGAACGTTTTTCTGCAGAAAATTCCAACTCAGCCCAAGCCCGTTTTAATGTATAGGGTTTTATGTTTTGCCCTAAGTATATAAGGGAAAACCCTAGCCACGTTTTTATAGTTCTGTTTTGCTGTGTTTGTGAATCTCTCTGTGAGATCTAGAGGTGTTTACCTTCACATACACTTAGGGTTTACAAACTCGAGATTTATGTCAAGAGTTGTGTAGATCAATACAGTTGCAGAATCAAGAGAACACAAAGATATACAAGCAGGTGCGCTTGTGGATTTGTTGAAGAATTCCGGAAAGAAGGAATCCGTGGATCTCGGAGCTATCATGGGGTCATGGTAGTAAGTTTCCTACACTCGGGTAGCAATAAGATGTTAGTGGTCTAAGTCTATTGTGTAAACTTCGATTCTTTCATAGTGGATTCAGTTTACCTTGAGGATAGCTAGGTCAAATCCTCCCCAGGTTTTTACCGGTGTGGTTTCCTGGGTCATCAGATCTTTGTGTTGTTTATTTTCCGTTGCTTTGTTATTTTTGCTTAATTGTGTTAACCTAGTTTTAATTAAATTACCTAAGTTAATCACTTGGCTAATTCTCTAGGTTAATCTGTTGGGTTTAAGGGGTCTAAACGAACTGACAGAAGGTTTTTTTTTTTTTTACTATGATATGGACATTAGCAAAAGATTTTTAAGTTTATTTTGAGAGTGATGTTATGGTTAGCTCAAAAACCCTTTAATGTTTGTCTTGCCCTAAATTTATATGTGGGTTATGCATTGTTCCCATTGTGAATGATTAATTTCATTAAATGTCTTTCTTATATTTGGAGGTTTTTGAAATTAAAAAAATTAACAGTTTGGAGAGTTGACCTTTTTTTTTTTTTTTACTTGAATGAATTGACAGTAGATTTCAATGTGATAGTTATAATACACTATTTGATGTGCAATATGCATATTTTGGCAAAAATGTTGTTATGTTAAGGGGTTGCCATTCTTCATTACTAGGAGTTTTAAAATCTGTTATCAATTCATCATAGCTTTCATGATGTTGAATAATAATTGGTATTTGATAGTTGATTTCATGCTTTGAATTTCTAATTTGTTAAAGCCCTATTTTTTAAAAAAAAAAAATATTTAGTTTTGTCTTTTCTTTTCTATTTTTTTGTAAATCTTGATGAGTTTTTGTAATTGAAACCCTCATTGGAGAATGTTATTCATGCTGTTCATTCTGTTTTCTTTTTGAGGGAGAGAGATGCAAATAAGATGCTTAGTGAAGTGCAAAACAGGAATTCTAGGAAGACCTCCATGGACAGTAAGCATATGTGGAATAGGTGAGGCCCTATCACTGTTGGTGGGGCATCACACCATCACTATAAATATATATAAAGAGCATTTTGTAAATTTAGTTATTTTTTAAATACTTTGAACCAGATTCTGATGTTGTAGTTGCTTTATGGTTAGAATTATTAGATACATATGTTTGATCATTAGATATTCCTTTTTTTTTTTTTTTTGGTAAACAATTTCCACACCATGCTGTTGTTGATTAGTCATAAATTTAATTAAGATATTTGTATGTTAGTGAGAAGAACATATATTTTCATGTTCTATGGTTCCATTAGATGCTTTGTACTTTGGAGATATGTTTGTATACGAAAGAATGTGTTACTCTACAATTCTACCAAATTACTCTCAGTTCCTGGTCTGCACAACTTTCAGTTCCAGGTCTGCACAACTTTTTGTCTTCCTCACTCATTTTTAAGGGTTTTAATCATTCAATATAATGCTGTGAAATAAATATCTTTGTTCTTTAAATTTAAGGTAGTTGTGAATTTCCAATTTCTTCATCATGATAATATTTGGCATCATTTTCACTGTCCTCACATATGTGCGGTGTAGGGAATTTAACCCGAAATTCCCAACCTGTGAGAAACAAAAAAATAGAGAAAATACACGCCAAAAAAACGGTTTTTATATCCTGCGCACAGGAGCTACAAAACGGGCCCAAAAAATTTTCCTAGGGGCGTTGCCCCCGGACCCCTAGGAGGCTTGTCCATGAGCACTCCGGCTTGGGCCTATCGGCCCAAGCCTCTACTCCATGGACTAAGCCTCAGAAAATCTCCCATGAAAAACCACGCAACATTATTTGGGTCGGGTCAGGTCGGGTCGTCAACCGGATCAAATATAAACTAGGCTCCACAAAGCCCAACATGCGGTTCTATTTTTTGGTTCAATTTCAAAGAAATAAAAACTAATTGTTTACCCCGTGCATGTTTTATGTTTAGTTTAATTATTATTTCATCTCAAGTTTACCATTGTTTTTATTACATCTTTATTTATTTTTTATGGGTATGTAGAATTTGTACTTTATCAAAGAATCATGCTATTTAAAAAAAAAATTGATAAGAATCTTCTTTAAGAGCAGCATCTAGATTTTTGAGGAGATTTGTTTGATTCTTTGTTTGGTTGCAGACCCCAGCTTCTTTTCCAGTGTCCTCCTTCTGCAACCTTAGCTTCACTGTTTATCTACAACTTTTATTTGTTAGTTATGGTAAGGTTTGTATTTTAAATTTTGGTATAACCATGGAAGCTAAGATTTGTTCCTACTACTGACTTTTATATTCTGCTTTCTGCCATGCACAATGAAGGATTGAACCTATAAAGTTTAGAAGCTGTCTACAAATTCCAGCAATAGCAAATTGAAAAGGTAGAGCTATGTTATTTTTTCTTCCATATCTATTTTTGAAGCATATTTTGAGAGACTTTACTGTGATCCAAGCTAGTTTATTGATTATTGAATCTAATAGGCAAATAGTGGTTTAAACTTCGTGTTTTTGATGAATTTGGGCATACACAAATTATATTTCTTTTGTATGGATGAGAAAATAGGTACTTAAGTTAGAGTCAAATCCCTCTCATAACAAAATTTTTTTGATTACAAGAACTAAGCCATGCTTTCCTATAGCCTCTACATACTGTTTGCCTTTGCCTTTATGTATTGAAGTCAATATGTGGTGATAGGCTACTTGAGGTGTTGGACGTAGATTTGCCTTATAGTAATTAGGTGGTCAGATTTTACCATATCAAGCTACCCTGAGATTTCATATGGGAGGAGAAATTGAAAAAAAAAAAAATTGTGCTAAGTGTGCTTCTTTCAGTTTTCTTTTACAGTTCTCACACGTCCAATTAAACATTTTGTTGACTTTGGTACGAATTTTTCATGTTTACGCAAAGTGTGAGAAAATTTTATATTTGAAATGGTTGAGATTTAAGGAACTGTTGTTGTCGTTGATATTAGTGACAATCTCTACTAATTCTTGCTACATTAATATTGGTAATATGTTTTTAGGAAGAATCTGAAACTTGACCAGTTTGTGTTTTTAAATTAACCTTACTTCCCATCGAAAAGATGGTTTTTAATCTGTTCTATATATATATATATATATATATATATATATTTTTTTTTTTTAATTTGTTGAAGTTTTTAATTTAAACATTTTCCTTCTATTTTTCTATGTCTAACAGCAAAGGTGCAATGAGAGTTAAAGATGTGTGCATCATTTTCAGAATTACTTGCGATGCGCAAAACGTAGAAGAGTGAGTTTATCTTCATTCTCATGAAGTTCTCTTTTCTCCTTCATTTGATGTTAATAGTTTTAGAATTAATCCCATTTAAATTTGATGATTTGTCAACACAAATCTGATGGACTATTTTGTGCATTGTTACAGATCTTGACTCAATATTGTTCAAAATCCTAAATTCCTTGATGTGTGCTCTAGCAAATTTTCATTTGAAAGTCAGATTACTTTGAAATTTTCATAGGATATATCAAGATGTTCAAATTTATTATCTATGTCCCTTCCTACATGCAAAACATGTATAAACTTCAACATCAATGATGTGCCAGCGGTGATTAAAGCTTGCAAGGTGTTCCATAATTATTATGAAGTTAGCAAAAAACTTGGTAAAATTGCTGATGTCTATTTAGGTTTTGTGCAAACGTGGTTTTTACTTGATACCACTTGCTGGAAACTCACTTCAAATTGCAGATGTATAGGATTAAAATAAAGGAGGAGCATACTTTGGTCAAAACTATCCGATTGCAGTTGTTATTGGCTTGCAAGAATGAATGGGAGGACTGCTTTTGTTATTGCAGTGGTTCATCTTGAATTGGCTTGAGTTTTCACTTTTTGTTTTATTTTTCAAATATTATTAAAACTATTATAGTTCATGTAAAATTAAAAAGTTTTAATGTATAAACTATAATTTCATAAGATCGGGTTAGCGACTAGTTAATTAGTATTACAAAAAATAATAAGAGGGGAGGTGTTAAATTTTTATTTATTTATTTATTGATTTTTATTTTGCTTACAATAGAAGTAAATTCAATGTCCTGGCCTAGGGAGTGTGCATGCGGGGCTGTCATGGCTTTGGCATCATGCACACAAGCATGCCATGACCTTGACATCGTACCCAAATGGGGTTGTCATGGCCTTAGTAGCACGCCCACGTAGGGCTGCTATGACCTAGGCAGCATGCACGCAGGGCTGCCATGGTCTTGGCCACATGCCCAAAAGAGATTATTTGGTCTTACTGTGGGCATGCCCATTTGGGAAAATGGCACGGGTCAAGGGGCGTGGTGAGGCGATGCAGCATGCCCATATGCATGCCGCATCGCCTCACCACGCCCCTTGACCCGTGCCATTTTCCCAAATTGTGTTCCTAAATAAATATTAAGGTTTTAGAGCATTAGTATTGGTAGTGCTAAAAGCTATATTGCTATTTTTAGCATTTTTAGCACCACCAAATACAAAATTATGGTTACATTGGTGGAGCCAAAGTTAAACAATTTGGCTCTACAACTACACTGCACAACCAAAAGTGGCTGTGCACGGTAGCTCATAGGTAAAAAAAAGTATTATTAAATTGTGTGTTCACACTACTTTATATTAAATATATTGTTTTATTCATATGTTCACATTGCTTTGTAGTGAATATATTGTTTTATTATAGTAGATATCTATACTACTATTTAAGAGGCTGCACCTGTTTGGACGGGATTTTTTTTTTCTCCAAAATACCCCTGTACCCTACGTTTAAGTAGGGGCAAAACTTGATAAAAATATTTTTTTAACTTCAACATAAAACACTACCTACAAAATAGGATCACACTCATGTTAGTTTTCAAACTCTTCTTCATCATAATTTGTATTTGTTTCTTCCTCAAATCCTCTCAGTTTTATGTTCCTTTTCTCCTTTTCCCCCACTGATAGAAAACCCTCACAAATTATGATGAAGAGCCTGGGCCAAGGTGTAAAGCTCTAATGTTCCCTCCAAATCAGGTACTTCCTCTTTATTTTCACTATAAATTCAAACTATTTGTTTGATTTTGATTTTACTGTCTCCGTTCGTATTTTGTAATTTCTCATTCTTATTCGGATCTTTTATATATGTTCAGCATTAGTTCTTAGATTTGAACTTATTTGATCCTTCTTGATTATATTTCTATTTGTGTTTTGCAGTGAGAATTAGAAAAACAAATTCATCAACCTTGACGTTCACTACCGAGAGGTTTGAAGGTGCAGGTCTCGCCACTGAATCGTGTTCCATTACTCAGCAACAAAAAAAAAAAAAAAAAATGGTGTACCACTACATATTTGGTAGCTTTTCTCCTTAAATGTTTGGATGAGGTTGTTCTTACTTTTTTCATACTTTTATTACGTTTGATATTTTTTATATATATATTATAAATTATTACTTTTGTAAATACTTATTTCCTTTGATTTAAGTTAAGTTGTTCTTTATGCGTGTCCTTTGAACTTATGTTTGGTTAAAGTTGTTTTTTAGGCCGTTCATGGTGTTGTGTGGTGATTGATGAAATCTTGGGAAATTACTGTCATTTGAAAAGATTTTGCATTTGGCTATGATATAGCACCCTGTACCACATAAGATGCTCAATATTACCAAGCAAATAATGCACACATAAATCTTTGGCTTTGGCATTATAAAATACATTCGTAACAAATTCAACTGAAATTTTTTTATATAATTATCATTTAACATGCATCCATATTAAAGAAAAAATTAAAAGTCTTCATGGTTTTGGTCCAATGTTGATCAATTTGTTTTGGAAGTTATTGAATACAAAGCATGATTTGAGAAACTTTTCCTGTCATGAGCTAAGCTTCTTAGATTGATTTTTTCAAGTTGGAATTTGTAGAATATAAGTGCACAACATCTCATTGGAATCTACAACAATTGAGTTTTTGAGGAGATTTTCTTACCATTGGTCCGTATTTTATATAACTGTAATTCTCTAATCAAAATTAGTGTTAAAATTTGATGTCTAATTTTTTGGACTATTTACAATTTTGTCTTAGCTTCATTTGATCAATGTCTTTGGATGAAGGAGTATTATAAAGATCAGCGATCTGCAAATGACAACAACCATGTTTCTCTGTCAAATTCCTTCCAAGGATATTCTCACCATTTCTTTTAGCTAGGCTTTTTTTAATTGATAAGAAAATTTTATCTCCATCACATATGATATTAAAGTTCAATATTGTTGCTTAAAAAAACAAAAGTTCAATTCTAATTGTTTCAATTCTATAGGTATGTCAATGTACATTGCGCTTTTCTTTTTTTCTTTTCTTTTTATAAAGAAATTAATGGCAGTCTAATTATTTGTACTCTGGGTCTTTCTTTAATTTCTTATTTCCTTATGATTATCCTCTCTTTTCTTTTTTTCTTTTTTCTATGCATTTGTAGGTTAAAACTTATTGCTTTCTTCTTCTTTTTTATTGCAATATTACAGTGAATTTCTTTGATTACAATATTATAATACAAAAACTATGGAATTTGGATAAATATCATGTATTAATTAATTATATTGCACTTACCTCTATTTCGAAGCATAAAATATATAGGCAAAGGAGAGTGATTGACCATTATATACAACCATATTACTAATACTAGCCTCTGAGCACGTACGTGAAGCTCTTCTATTTTTTGGATAAGGGTTAATTTAGAGCATTTATTATACTTTGGGATTACTACATTTTTCAATCACAAAAAAAAACCTAGGGGTGTGATGAATAAATTATTTCATCCAAAACATAGAACACTCATCACACCCCTAGGTTTTTTTTTTTTTTTTTTTGTGATTGGAAAATATAGTAATCCCAAAGTATAATAAATGTTCTAAATTAACTCTTACAAAAAAAAAATAGAAAAGCCTCTGAACACACGCGTGAGCGCGTGCTCAGAGACTAGTATTATTTTATTATATTGAAAGGTAAAATATTACTACTGATATTGGGTGTTTTGTAAAATGAGAAGGTAAGATAGATAAAGTAGTTTTTTTGGAAATATATTACTAAATTTATGGCTCTACCAATGTGAATGCTCTTAGGGAGAGTTTCCAACAATCGGTTCAGTATTTTAAGCTTATTATTATTATTTTATTTTTAGGCTTCCAAAAATCATTTTAAAAAAAGCCGACACCCTACAAGGAGTGTTGACTAGGAATGAAACATTAAAGATATGTTAGGTAAACTATAACGGTAATTACATAAGAATAGGAATATGTATTACAAGGAATATAAGATGATGTAATGTAATACTTATTACTATTCATTTGTTTGGTACAACATAATAATAGAATCTTGAAAACAATGAAATGAAAACATTTTAAATCAAACTTAAGATATATTTTAAGAAATATCTTATTCATATAATTATATATCATAAAAAATAATATTTTTTAAATTTGAAAGAGAGATTAGTTATTTTTTTATGAATTTTTATTTTCATAATTGTTATGTGCATATAGAAAGTTTGTTTATTTGGCAATATATTAATTTCAGAAATTAATACACCTACGAAGGAATAGCTATTACAACCCTTTTAAAGAGAAATAATTATTCCTCGTTTTAAAGAATAGCTATTCATAAGGAATAACTATTCCCTTTAATAAAAACATAACCAAACTACTGCATAGTTAAATCATAGGAATAACTATTATATTATATAACCTATTACAGTCTACCAAACGTACCCTACAGGGGTGAATGCCTTCAATCCAATGTCTTTTTTTTTTTACCATAAAATTTTTAAAAAATGATTTATTAATAGATATTCATACGACGTTAGTTAACTGTTTCTTAAAATAAAATAGTACTTATTACCACCGTGTACCCTTAGTGCGGTGGTCACTCTACAAGTATGAATGCTTGTGGGGTGTGGGAGTAAGGGGTCAGAATTTAAGTCTCTAGGAATGAACTTTATACACATATACACTTAGATTTGGTTAGAGTAGAATTTCTATTTCGTTAAAAAAATAAAAAATAAAAATTAAGAAGAAGAAGAAGAAGTAGTAGTAGTAGTAGTACTTATTAGTGTTAGAAGTGAATTATGAATGTATGGGGATTGAGTCGATTGACAGATCAGTTTATGAGTCTGTGTCTTATTGTAAATTTGTAATTATTTGGCACTTTGTCATTGGACTAGCTAGTTAAATTGCAGGGAATGCATAGTCACCAATTGCAGGTGATATGGTTCCGAAATTTTCTTACCACTCTTGATAGGAACACCATGAAACTACGGCCACGTGTTCTCATCCTCGGAGGTATGTGTTATACACACGAGACCCCTTGAATTTGTGGCCGAGAAAACAACAAAATATTTATTATTACTCGCAGGAAAACACAAAGCACAGAAAACAAAAACTACAGACCCTTTATTTGGTTGATCTCTGTCACTCACGTCTGTCTGAACCACAACACATCCATGGCTTCTCTCTTAGCTAACGGTACTATTTCTGGCTTTTCTCCAAAACCCACCTACGATTCACATAAACTCCCAAAAGGGTTTCACCCAAAACCCCAAATTCCAAAATTCCCAAATCTCAAAATCCAAACTTCAAGGCTCTTCAAGGTCCGAGCAGATGTCGGGTATTCAGGTCAAGGTACAAGTTCTAATCTTTCTTCTTCTGCACCAGGTAAGTCTTCGATTTCAACAACAACAACAACTACAACTACACCGAGTGCTAGTGAGAAAATCCAGGAAATTCTTCGTAACATTGAGTACGATAAGAAATTTGGTTTTAATATAGATATTGATTCGTATTCGATCCCTAAGGGGCTTTCTAAGGAAACAATTAGATTGATTTCTTCGCTTAAAGAAGAACCTGATTGGATGCTTGAGTTTAGATTGAATGCTTATGAGAAATTTTTGAAGATGAAAGAGCCCAAGTGGTCTGATAACCAATACCCGCTTATTGATTTTCAAGATATTTGTTATTACTCTGCACCCAAGAAGAAACCTGCTTTGAATAGCCTCGAAGAGGCCGACCCGGAACTCATTAGATACTTTGATAAACTGGGTGTTCCTTTGAATGAGCAGAATCGATTGGCTAATGTTGCTGTTGATGCTGTCCTTGATAGTGTATCGATTGCCACAACACATAGGAAGACATTAGAGAAGGCCGGTGTGATATTTTGTTCGATATCAGAGGCTATTAGGGAGTACCCGGATTTGGTTAGGAAGTATTTGGGGAGGGTGGTGCCTAGTGAGGATAATTACTATGCAGCGTTGAATTCGGCTGTGTTTAGTGATGGTTCGTTTTGTTATATTCCAAAGGACACCAAGTGTCCAATGCAGATTTCAACTTATTTTCGGATTAATGCATTGGAAACGGGGCAGTTTGAGAGGACGTTAATAGTTGCGGATGACAGGAGTTTTGTGGAGTATTTGGAAGGGTGTACTGCGCCTTCATATGATAGAAACCAGCTTCATGCTGCTGTGGTGGAGTTGTGTTGTGCTGAGGATGCACAGATTAAGTACTCCACAGTGCAGAATTGGTATGCTGGGGATGAGGAAGGGAATGGAGGGGTTTATAATTTTGTTACAAAGCGAGGCCTTTGTGCTGGGGACCGCTCAAAAATATCCTGGACCCAAGTGGAAACAGGGTCTGCCATCACTTGGAAGTATCCGAGTGTTATTTTGGAGGGTGATGATACCGTGGGAGAGTTCTATTCAGTAGCTTTGACGAATAATTATCAGCAGGCAGACACGGGTACAAAGATGATACACAAAGGGAAGAACACTAGGAGTAGGATTATTTCTAAAGGTATATCGGCTGGGCATTCGAGGAATTGCTATAGGGGTCTTGTTAAGGTTCAGTCAAAAGCGGAGAATGCTCGAAACTCCTCTCAATGTGATTCCATGCTTATTGGTGACACTGCAGCTGCCAATACATATCCATACATCCAGGTAATTTAAAGTAGTTTGTTTGTATTAATATTTCTGTTTTTAGTATTTTTGATTGATTACTCATGCTGATTATTTTGGCTTTTTAATTTGTTCGAAGAGCTTTATATGGATTATCCTGTATTCAGATTCCACTTTCCTTCCCTCTCAGCCCAATGGGGTTACTGGATGTAATACTAGCATTTCTTTTTATCACTGTGTGGTCCTACTGAAATCTACCCTTAGATATGTTCACAATATACAATTTAAATGCCCCCCCCCCCCCCCCCCCCCCCTTTTTTCTCCCAGATTATATAGGTTGCCACGCCCTTTGATGTTCTTTCAAAAATTATAATTTCCTTTATTAATTTTCCATTTTTTAAAAAGAAAGTTGCATACACCATCTATCAATGTGCATAAGAGTGAAATGGTTCCAATAGGGGAGGTTGTTGATGTGCATGCCCTGGCTGAAATTTTGGGCTGTAGAGTTGGTACCTTGCCTATGTCGTACCTTGGAATGCCTTTGGGGGCTTCTCATAATTCCCCTTCAATTTGGAATCCGATTCTAGAAAAAATTGAGCGGAAATTAGTTGGGTGGAAGAAGTTGTATCTTTCTAAGGGGGGTCGCTTGATGCTTCTTAAGAGTACCCTATCTAGTCTTCCAACTTACTTTCTATCGCTATTCACTATTCCTACTCATGTGGCTAGTAAAATTGAAAAGTTGCAGAGGGATTTTCATTGGGGTGGCAGCAAGATTCATCTGGTTGGGTGGGATAAAGTTTGTACGCCTATAGCCAATGGTGGCTTGGGTATCAGGAAACTTACTACTTTCAATAAGGCTTTATTGGGAAAATGGTTGTGGCGGTTTGGGAAGGAAGAGAATCGGTTATGGAGGAGGGTGGTAGCTTCAAAATATGGGGAAGAATGGGGGGGGGGGGGGGGGGGATGGACCTCAAAGCTGGGTAGGGGAGTTCATGGGTGTGGGTTGTGGAGAGGTATTCGTATGGGGTGGGAGGATTTCAACAAGAATTGTCAGTTTGTTGCTGGGTTGGGGAATAGAGTGAGTTTTTGGCAGGATGGGTGGTACGGGGATCAACCATTTCAATTGGCTTTTCCAAGGTTGTATGGTATCGCCGTTGATAAGGAGGTGTCTGTAGAAGCTTCTTTACCAAGGCATGGGGTGGAGGAGCGAAGAAGTTGGGTTGTTCGTTTTATTAGAGATTTAATGATTGGGAGATGGATGAAGGGCTGCAGTTCCTTTGTATTTTGGGAGCCAATACTCCTCCTATGGATGCTGGAGACTGGATGAGATGGAAATTGAAGTCTAATGGGATTTTTGACACCCGGTCGTATTATAACAAATTAAGGGATGCCCCCTCAACTATCTTTCCCTGGAAAGCTATTTAGAGAGCAAAGGCACCTGGGCGAGTTTCTTTTTTTGTCTGGCGTGTTGCTTGGCCATTGTGGAGAGACGGTGAACCACTTACTTCTTCGTTGCGAGTGGGCTCACCGGTTATGGAGCTTTGTCTTTATAACTTTTGGCATGTCTTGGGTTATTCCTAGTTCGATTCCAGTCATGCTTTTTGGCTGGTGGAATTGGTTGGGGAAGCATTCGTCTCAGGTTTGGAACTTGGTCCCGTTGTGCATCCTATGGTGTATTTGGAAGGAACGGAACCGGAGGACTTCTGAGGATTTGGATAGTTCTGAGGATCAGATGCTTGCCTCTTTTAGTGGAGCTCTTTTTGATTGGTCTCGGGCTTGGGGACTCACGTCTAGTGATTCCCTCCCTTCTTTTCTTTGCTCCCTCTCTCTTTTGTAACTTATCTGTTGTTTGGTTTTCTTTTGTGTTTTTTCTCTGTTTTTCTTGTACTTTCTGGGTTTGCTCTATGTTCCTTTTGCATAGAGCAGACTTTCGTGTGTGTGTGTATATATATATATATATATATCATTCTTACTAATCAAAAAAAAAAAAAATACACCATCTATATCATGCTAGTTGGCCAATTGGGCATAGTTGAAGACAAGATGCCAATATTGTTTTGGAATCTACCTAGAGGTGTGATTTAAGTTAACATTCGTTTCAAAGGTGGCTGTCTTGCAAAGTACACAAAATCAGTGCGGGCAAGCGTTTAATGTGTAGGTTGCCTGACTGTCCAAGCTATCTGGATAGTCAATTAGTCAATTAGGTTTCTGGGAAAGATTAGAGATATTATTGTATACATAAACTGCTTCAATTATAGAAGCATTTCTGTACATAAAAAGAAGTTTTCTGGGACAATAAATGACTAGCAACTACAAGCCATTTAGGAAAAAATTGACTTCATCTAAGCATTTAAGAGATTTCATTACATCTGGACAGGATGTTTGTATCTTGTATTGTACTTTATTTCATTGTTTCATTTCATGTTTGAGGAAGTGGAGACAATTAAGACTCTGGCATTCTCAATGATTGGAATGTTGGAGTTGCCCCATTGCTACTGATGCGGGAGACAAAAGAAGATTATTGTTTATTATTATTTATGTTTGCAAGCCAATTATATTTTTATGTTTTAGGTCCTATTAGTTTATTGGGCCATTAGTATTTTAATTTAGAAGTAAGGGTATTTTTGTAATAAGGCAATTAGGGTTTTCTAGCCAATTAGAACTAGGGTTTAGCAATCCTTTATAAGCAACCTATTGTACTCCTTGAGGAGATGGTTGATATTTTGATGAATGAAAACAATGGCCGTTTGGTCTTTCTTTGGTCTGGTGCTGACTCCAGGTCTACCCTAGGTGCTGACTCCTAGTGGTTTCCCCGCTTGGTGCTGACTCCAAGCAAGGCATAGGTGCTGACTCCTAGGTCATATCCCTTTATTTTTCCGTTGTTCAATTTTGTTCTGGTTGTCCTGCGTCAATTTTGGTATCAGAGCAAACACCGATCCGTTTGAAACATCACCGCAGTCACGAACCAGAAAAGTATTTAAAAAAAAAAAAAAAAAAACAAAATTTCATTCAGTGCCCGTGTTTCTCATCCCATCAAATCACCATTCAGATCCACAAGAAGTCAGCGCCACCATCAGCCTCCATCACCAGCCGCATCCCAATCACACCGGCCACTTCCAATTTCGTTGTCCAGCGCCTCGACGACGACGATCCAGCCTTCAGACCGCCATCTGCTCACCTGCTCCAATCGACGCCAGACCATCTCCGTCGACCCGCAAGTCCGATCCTGATCCTTGTCAGTGTTGCACTGCCAGAAGCCCTTCATCTCGTGCGCCATTGTTGGCTCCGCTGGTTCTGAAGCTCTCCATCTCCCCCGGTGCCACTGTCAAACCACGGCACTCACTGGGACTGAAGCTTTGTTTATTGTTACCCATCCACACCATGGTGTATCTGGCTTTTTGGTTATGGGGGTCAAGTCCTCTGGCCCATGCACTAGAGAAGTTCCAAGTCCGTGAACAACCAACTCCACGTAAGGCCCATTACATTTAGTGGACTCAACTTTTCATTTAAGATTCTTCTTTAGTTTCTTTACGTGCATACCCAAAAAAAAAAAAAAAAAAAAAAAAAAAAAAAAAAAAAACACACACACATTAAATCTAGCCTTCTAGGCCTTCAGTCCGGTCCATGGTTTTTCTATTGGTCTTCAAACTTCAAACAGTGAAGCTTATTTGGTTGATGCCATGACAATCCCTTCTTTAGTGGGCCATACATAGCAAGTAAAGTTGGCAAAATCTTTTTGCCCAGTGAGCCATGGTAATATTAGAAGCACCTTATTTTGATGGTTATGAAACTTATCCACGAGATTTTGTCAACTGGATGAATGGGATGGAGCAGTTCTTTGAGCAAGCAAATTTTGCAGACAACAAAAAGGTTAGGTATGCCAAGTTGAAGTTAAGAGGTAAAGCACAAAGGTTTTGGGAGAACCTTGAATATTTCCGCTATATGAATTATGAACCTGCCATTAGTGTGTGGGAAGATATGAAAGAAAAGCTTTGTGATGAGTATTTGTCACCATACTATCGAGCTAAGTATCTACCCCAATATCAGTGTGGTACTTTTCAAGTTGAAGCAAATCAATGAATCCTCATCCTCATCCCATTTCATGTCCTCAGTGTATTTTTGAACAATCTACCAAGGAATTAAAGGAATTATCTAAACAGCTCATGAAAAATGTTCAAGACATGATTGTTCAGATGAAGCAAATGAAGATAATTGATCACAATGAAGTTATTGCTGCCCCTATAGACGAAAACATTGATGATGATATCTTGGTTGTGGAGAATCCTCACGCAACACCAAAGCCTAATGTTGACAAAGACGTACATGCCTCGGCAAGTGCTGCTTTAACATGCGTGCAAGGAAATAAACCGATTGAAGAGCTGCAAGGTGAAGAGATGGTTTCTACAGAGAGTATTAGGGTGCACATGATGTGATATTGGAAGCTAATGAATCTACTTTTGATCAGCCTTCCATAGTGCATGAAGACAAACAGTTTGCTAAAGTGGAAAAAGTGGATAACATAGTGCTGCCAATAATTCAAGATAAGATTATGTTGATTCCACATATTGATTTTATTATTCCAGAAGAGTTTGACATGGTGGAATTCAAGGTTTTTCTTTTCTCTATGCTCCCTAAAGTGATTCCAGACTTGAAGCAAGTGTTACTTGTCAGCATCCTAATCATTCAATGCTTTAGAACTCGAGGTCGAGTTTTCTCCAACCAGAGGAGAATGATGCGGGAGACAAAAGAAGATTATTGTTTATTATTATTTATGTTTGCAAGCCAATTATATTTTTATGTTTTAGGTCCTATTAGTTTATTGGGCCATTAGTATTTTAATTTAGAAGTAAGGGTATTTTTGTAATAAGGCAATTAGGGTTTTCTAGCCAATTAGAACTAGGGTTTAGCAATCCTTTATAAGCAACCTATTGTACTCCTTGAGGAGATGGTTGATATTTTGATGAATGAAAACAATGGCCGTTTGGTCTTTCTTTGGTCTGGTGCTGACTCCAGGTCTACCCTAGGTGCTGACTCCTAGTGGTTTCCCCGCTTGGTGCTGACTCCAAGCAAGGCATAGGTGCTGACTCCTAGGTCATATCCCTTTATTTTTCCGTTGTTCAATTTTGTTCTGGTTGTCCTGCGTCAGCTACTCTCTTTTTATAATTACTTCAAGTTCATGCAAGGGATATGGACTGAGAATTATCTCCATGTCCTCATAGTCATAGGGCAGAGACAGATGAGAGAGTGAACTCTGTATATGACTTATTATCTGAAAACAACAACAATTTCTAATTTCAATTTACCAAAACAGCATTAAATAGTCTGCAAATTAGGGTTACTGAGCTATTAATCTTTACAGATGTGTATAATTGCTTCTTTTTTGTTCTTCTCGTTTTCATCTTCTTCCTCTTTTTCATTTATATTTCTTGTAGTCCTTATAAACCTTTCCATTTGGTCATGGAAGGTTTGAAGTTTCTGACGTGGTTTACTAACCCAATGTATCTAGTCCTTATGGGTCGGTTTGGCAGGGAGAATGAAAAATTGGGGGATAGAGAACTGGAAGAATAGGAAATTTTATGAGTTTTCCATATGAAACAAGGGAAAACTTCATTCCCTCCCCCTTTTTCCTTCCTCCATATTTTCCTCCAAACCAGACATACCCTTTACATGTGTCAGTCTATTGTCTACTGCAGTTTTGGGTCATAAACCTGAACGTTTGTTGAAAGTGCATATGAATTTGGACATTTTTTCTTTCTCCTTAAGAAAGATATCATCCAAGTTGAAGTTATTGTAAAATATTGAAGAAATAAAATCTGGGACTAAATAGATCCTAGAGTCAATTATCAGTTGTGCAATTGGAATTTTTTCCGTTTGACTGATTTGACAATTTTTTCTAGGTGTCTCATCTTAAGTGTCTGCTCATAAATATTTGATGTATGCTACCCATGTACACCCCCGGTGTACCTCAATTTCTTTATTTATCAAAAAAAAATTTTTTTGATGTATCAGGTTTTGTTATTGCATGTTCAGTGATAAACAATTGGAGTTTCTTTTTTAATAAGTAGTATTTTATGATATTTAGGAAGAAAAATGAAGTAGAATTTATGATTGTTTTCATAAGTAGCATAGGATTGATTTTTGTATGGAACACAATTTTTCCAATGGTGAGATCAGGAGATTTGATATATCCAAGAAAGATTTTTGTGGGTGGTGAAATTCATTAGAGAAATTGCAATAGAGATGTTGATGCATCACATGGGGATAGGGTGGCTACTTTATCTACATGTCCAATAAACCAATTAAGAGAGTTGGAGGTTACTTTGATTTTGAGGTTATTTTTTAATATGAAACATGAGAGCGAGTAAAGTTTAGCACTGATTCAGTGCTTCCTTTTATATAATACTAGTATAGATATTACATTTGGAGTATCTCCAAACTCTAATTATCATTTACATCAGTTCACAGTTGTTTGTCTTGTTTCCTTCTCCCACAAATGATTACTATTTACCAATTTTTTTTTTAAAAAAACCAATGTCTACTGAGTTTCATGTTTATAAACTTACCATTTTTATTCATATTTGCTGCACTTCAAGAAGGTACTGACATATTTATATTAAAAAAAAAAAAAAAAAAAAAAAGGAAGAGACTGACATACTGTTTCTGATCTGATGGTATAATATTTTGAGATGGAAGTTAATACATTTTTTGCAACTTATTCTGGTATTATGTCCTGAGATGTTGCTGCTTTTTGTATCAGAGGAGTTGTCCTCTGTATTTATTGACCTTTTAATTGGGGTACAAATAGATGGAGTTGTTACAAATTCATAAGTTTTAGGTGGAGAGTGAGATCATGGGTTCAAGACCCATTCTCTGTGCTTATGAATTAGAAAAAATAATAATCTTAAAAAAGAGCAGAACTATTTATCTATTTGCAAAATTGCAATATCATATGGTAAAGCTTCTTATAATCTGTCTTTTGGACATGACACAATGAAGGCATCATTTCCGTCGTCCTAGAGAGAAGAGCGGAAAATAAATGAATAAATAAACAATTGAGTTTTTGGTAGGACAATGATTGATGGAATTATGTCACTTCCATTGGTCCACTCTAAATGCTGCTGCCATAACTTTAATGTATATGATGATTACTGCTATTCTTTTGCACAACTGAATCTGAAGACGAGGGTGGGGAGAGAGAGGAGGTGTTTGGGGGAGAGAGGGGGGGGGGGGGGGGGTGGCGGTTGGGGGTGTTGTTTAGTTAGAGAGTTCACTTCAGATAGCTAGAAAACTCATTGTCTGTGATGTGAATCACCTTGGTAAATCATTAATGAAAGATAAATGTTTTGCAGTATCTTGTTGAAGTTCTTCTTACACCTTGTCTTGTTGAAACTGTTCATCCTTATGTGTGGCTAATACTCTAAAATGTTTTGACAGGTGAAGAACCCCACTGCTCGAATTGAACATGAAGCCAGTACCTCCAAAATTGGTGAAGATCAACTATTTTACTTTCAGCAGAGGGGAATTGAGTATGAGAAAGCCATGGCTGCCATGATTTCTGGGTTTTGCAGGGATGTTTTCAATGAGCTTCCTGACGAGTTTGGTTCTGAAGTGAATCAACTAATGAGTTTGAAGCTTGAGGGATCTGTTGGTTAGGTAGCAAGTAGGTTTGTGTCGAAAAGCTTGTGTTTGTTGGAGGAAATTTAGGTCTTTTTGGTCCTGAGGTTTAAGAATGTAAAAGTCTCATATCACATCGACCAACTATTGATACTACACGATTGGAGGAACGTCACTACCATTACTGTGTACATAATGTTGCTTGTTATAAGTTAAATTGCTTGTTGTATAATAAAATCTTTTGTTATATTTTAAGTTGCAAGTCCTTATAATCGTTTTTATGGATCATTAATACTTGAATTCATTTTTTCCTTTTGAAGGAAATGAAAAAGGATAATGCGATTTTGTGCTTTGAGATTTCAAATATTTTTGCTACATGAGGGTTATGATTGTGATAATTGTTGTGTCCTTAGCAGTTCAAGATAGCTCAATTGAGCTTTGGAACCAGGCGGTGAAACTTCCATGGGATTTTGGTGAGTTGATGTTGGAATATTTGGCGAATTGATGTTAGAAACATAATGATAATTAAGCTTTAGAGTTCCAATAGATCCCTTAAAAGTTGCTATGGCTTTTAAGTAAAGTTATGGTGTGCCTTTATGTTAGAACCTCATTTTCTTTTCCTTGTGTATGTGTGTGTTTGTTTCTTAAAAAAAAATAAAATAAAGAATGGGTAATTGTCTCATATTACTTAAGAAAGTGTGTTGAGTGTAGTATAATTTGTCTCACTCTCTCTTAAAAATTACTATAGCTTTTGAGTGGAGTTGAATCTACTTCCCTCTCCTTGTGTGTATGTGTGTGCGTGTTTGTTTCCACAAAAAAAAAAAAAAAAAAAAAAAAAAGGGGGGGGGGTTCCAATCGATAAATTTATCTAACTAATAAAACTTAAGAAATTTCAAAATAATTAACCTCTTTTTTTTTTTTTTTACAACATGGCTAACTATGTTCTAGTCAAGACTTTTAGTTATGCATCAAAAGAAAAAGGCTTAATTATTAAATTTTTTAGAAAAATAAATCAATTATACAATTATACTTGAACAAGCTGCTGAATTTGGCAATGATAGTTATGACATTCAAATATTCAATAGCTTTATTTTACTTTAATTACCACTCTAAACAATAAAAAAAAAGCCAAAAAAAAAAAAAAAAAAAACTTGATCAATCATACTCCAATAATTAAGAGCTCGAGCTCAATTGTTATTATGGTAAATGCTAAAATAACTGAGATTCAAGTGATAGGTCAATGGTAATAATATCTTTTCTGGTATCGCATGTTGGTGGTTTGAATTCTATCTCTCCTCTCCCACTATCTACTTATCTCTAAAAAAATAAAAAATAAAAACCCCTCCAATTATCTTTCTCCTTCACTATCTACCTATTCCACAAAAAATAAAAAAATCCCTCCGATTATCTTTCTTTGAGTGATGAAATTATTTAGTGCATCATGTGTACTATGCCCTCTTCCTATATGAATGTGGGTCCTATTTATGAGTTCCGTGTACAAGACTAGTTCTTATTTGTGAGAGGTGTAATAAATGTGTATGAAATAATATCTATTATGAAAACTATTTTGAGTTGAGGTAGATGGGTTTTTCTATCAAAATCCAATAGTAGACAACTAGATCATAGTAGAATAACTCATAATATCTTTTTTTGAGTTGAGGTAGGTGGGTTTTTCAATCAAAATCCAATAGTAGATAATTAAATCATAGTAGAATGACTCATAATATCTTTTTCTTGAGTCTATAGAAGGTCCATTAAGTTTTTAGATTACATAAATCTAATAGTAGACAACTACATCACAGTAGAATGACTCATAATATCTTTTTCTTGGATCTATTAAATGTCCATTAAGTTTTTGGATTACCTAACAAGTTCTTATTAGAAGTAGGATGTTATTTCAAGTATCTTATTTGGTGACAAAAAACTTTATTATTTAACACCCATGTAACTTCACACCTTTTTTTGGCAAAAAAACAAAATTATATCTCATCATCCAAAAAAAAAAAAAAAAAAACTCACACACACACATACACAATTGCATGCCATAATTGCCATTGCCACCAAGAAGGTCTTCCCAGAAAAAAAGAAAAAGAAAATGAGCTTTGAAAAAGAGGGTCCAGCCCTCTACTCGTGACTTGTGACAATAGAGCTTACTGGCCCAGACTATTTGGGCCGGGTGACCCGCCCAAAAGTGTTTTCGACAAAACAAATGGTCTCTCTTTGATCATTTGGTCTGTGGATCACTTTTTCAGTGCTGCAAGATTGCATAGTATTTTCTTCCGGGAGAAAATTTACAATCTTTGGAAACATTCAGTAGTGGTAAGTTGCATAATTTAATGGTTTCTTTCTTTTTGAATTTGATTGAATCGCCTCTGTCACATTTGATGCAAATTTCAGTTACAAAGTTCTAATTTTTGGTTGTTCTAGTGGTGATAGCGAGTGTACTCTTGTGAATCATCGATGGGTTTTTTCAAAAATGTTTACTGCTTTTACTAACATATTAGTTTCTGTGAGTTATTCATGGATTTACTTTTTGGCTCATATGGGTGTCAGAAAAGATTGGTTTGTGGTTCATATTTAGTTTGATACGCCTGCTTTTGGAGAAATGGTTGTGGAGAACAAAGGGTTTTTTTTTTTCATAATGTGAGTTTTTCAAACATTGGGGGTTATAGATTGTTAGAACATTTTGTTATTGAGTGTTGTGTTTTAGTGTGATCTAAAAGTACTATATGTTCCTTGGTTGTGGCAACGTTGTTTGCTCCAATATGCATTGGTTTCTGTTTTGGATTTTCAAATTATTTATGAAATGTTATTTTGCAATCATGGTATTAGCGGTTTTTCTGTTTTCTTTGGTTGTGAGAGTTTGAATGGTCTTTATGCTGTGGATGGAAAGGTAAGAATAATCACCAGGGATTGGTGGCTTGTTGCTGTCATTGGTAAAAACATGAATCTTTGCACTTAAGGCCATTTATCTTTGTTGTTCTATGGTGATTTTCATTTCAACACTAACCTCAATTATGCATCTTCAATTGAACCAAACAGGTATGCACTTATTTATGGTGGTCCCTTCCTTTCTGGCCATGGTGGAATGGACCTTTTATTGCTAAAATTAGTCTGGTCTTTGTAGGGTCCCTTGTCCTGCCTGTGAACTAAGTGAATGGTTTAATTCAGGTTTGGTCAGAAGCAAACCGGTGTACTTGATGGAATATATATTGTATAGATTTTTTTTTTTTTTTTTGAAACTTTGAATACTAATTGATTTTGTACTGGGGTAGGCTGAATTGTGACTTCTATTCTATGGAAGGCATACCATGATGCAGGATTAACTTGTGGTACTGTTGATTTTTTGAGTCTTTATAGTATAGTATGTAATTAAAGATTGAATAATACCTTGTCCGTGAGACATATCAACTGGAACAGATTGGGAAAATCAATACCTCTATGAACTGTGATGTCTAAAGGTCAAATATCATCATAAGATTGAGGAATTTGATTCTTATCATAAATGCTGGTGTTATTATATATAATTTGTACAAATTCATTGTTATAACTTGTCACAGGAAATCATACATTGTTCTTTTTGCACCTAATCTATATAGTCCTCATGAATCAAACATCTTTAGTTTGATGCTTAATATTATCATTCCAATCTTTGAAGTGTATGGCTAATAAATAATGACAATCAGGAGTATCGATGGAGAATGTTGCCATAGTGAAGGGAGACAAACTCATATTAAGGGGTTTGAAGTTCCATGGATATCATGGGGTGAAGCCAGAAGAAAGGAAGCTGGGTCAGAAGTTCTTGGTGGATGTTGATGCCTGGTTGGACCTTCAGCCAGCTGGTAAATCTGATTGCTTGTCAGATACTGTTAGTTATACTGATATTTACCGGTAAGCTAAAATTTATAATACCTTGAAATGTGATATGTCATATGCGTTCTCACATTTTGAATGTTTGCTTTGATGGGCAAAAGTTCATCTTAATTTTCATGGATTCTTAAACCATCTTCTTAATGATTCCCAGTAAATGTGAAAGTTTATGGCATAACTTGAGGTCGTATATGATTAATTGACACCTAATAATGCAAACCTACATAATGTAGGCATTTTAATACCAATGATAATAATTGTGCTTTTTGATGAATCTTTTCATTCTAAGAGCTATCCATATGTTATGTATGCTCCTGAATGTTATGTATGTTCTGTTTGATACATGATCAAATCTGATGGTTTGAATCGGTGAAATGAAATGCAGAATAGTTAAAGAAGTTGTGGAAGGGCCTGCACACAATCTTCTAGAGTCAGTGGCTCAACTCATTGCATCTACTACTTTCACAAATCACCCCCAGATATCTGCTGTTCGTGTAGTAGTCGGAAAGCCTCATGTTGCAGTTCCTGGTTCTGTTGACTACTTGGGCGTTGAGATTCTCAGATACAGAAGTGTAGATGCATCAAACTGAACTTATTATTTGTACTTTTTTCTTTTTTCACCCAGCTGAACAGCTATGTTTTTTAAGCAAATACATTGGTTGCTATACATCTATAATGGTTCTTTGACTGATCTGCATTTCACCAATTTAAACAATCAAGATACTAAGGAATTAGAGTTTCCCATCCTCACCTTTCCTCCTGAAAATTGCAAATAGTCATAGTCTCATCTTCCTTGCTGATACTGCCATAAATGCTTGTTTATAGAATACAATGGCTTGGTTGTGTTTCAGAGTTGGTAGAGGGTTTACATGTTAATAATTTTTCCCATGAAATATTGGGGGCAAGGAGCCTGAGTAGAAAGAGGTTGTAGTTGTGCGTTACAAGGTGGTGAGAGTTCTGCAGCATCATGATATCATATGATGCTCAAGCTGAGGGTTTTCTCTTATGAAACTAGTCAATGGAAGATGTATAAAGTGCACTGTGGTTATCCCTATTGTTTATGCACTTGGGGTTTGTTGTGGTGTGTGATTCTTATGGAAAAACCCTTGAAGATTCATGAGGGTATGTGTTTATCTGAGGATGGGGCGACATGGTCTGGGACGATGAGTTTGAAGGACTTGTTGCTTGTTAGTTGTTACATAGGTTGAATGCTGTAAGTGTAGGCGTTTATGATATTTTAAGACATCTCCACCTTGGAAAAATCCTAGTTTGAAGGTGTGTGAACTGAAAGATGCTGATAAAAGTGATGTGGATTTAAAACAAGTGCAAATGGAGTGAGATTCGTTCAGCAAGAAATTTGTCATGTAACTGACATTTCATGCTAATAGCATTCCACCCATTTGAGTTGGATATAATTTGTTTGACTAATGAGAAATAATTTGAATCCTGCAACGTTTGTATTGGGAGGCTGGACTCAGAGCACTTGTGTGTGACCATGTCGTTTGTGCTTCCACCATGGCCAACACTTGCTCGTGAACGCACTTGAGGGGCAGTTGAAAGTGCATGAGTTCCATCTCTTCAATCGCTCAGTTCTCTCTAATTTTTATTTATTTATTAGTCTTTTGGTAAGTCCTATACTCTAATTTTTAGCTAAATATGAGATATATTGCATTTTAAAAATTTCTATGGTCTTAAAATTCCCATATAGATGGTGAACCACACAATGACTACTTAATTTTGAGTAGCTTGCACCTGGTGTGAACTTCGGCTACCATTGTTTTAGTTTTTTTTTTTTTTTTGCCTTTTGTTTTCCTAGTGTGTTAAGTACCACTAAACTCTATTTGTCATGATCACCTTCTAATTGTACGAACTATTAATTTGATATGCAAAAACATATGCATACTTAATGGAGAGTTATCAATATCATTCACTTGAAAGGAACCATACAATAATTCTGATTGCCTGAGAGAGATATAAATTGGAAGTAAAAAGAGATGCATGTGGCAAAGGATCTAAAATTCATGTTTTTTGAGGCAGTTGGCCAAGACAACCAAAAATAATAACTTACGGAATCAGTGACATGCCACTTAGATGCATTGGACATGTTGAGCACAAATGTAAGTTGTGAATCAATCCGTATGTTGATTTTAAGGGTGTATAAATGTACATCTTCAGAATAGTATGGAATAAACAATAAGGGTTCATGTAAATACAAAGCTTGTACCAACAATTTATCGTCTTTGATTACTCCCAACAGACAATAAGATGGTAAAACTATAACAATATATATACAGTAATCACAACTATCCATCTTCTTTGCAACAAATTAATTATAAACACTTCACGTTGACATCCAATGTAAAAACACGAGAAATTGGCAATTCGATGAGCATTTACGAAGCAAACCAGTTCCTGTCAATGGCAGAGACCCATATTTGGGAAAAGAAACATCAGTAAACATCAAATAAAGTTCCATTGATTCTGATGGATTATACGAAGGTACAGAAATTATAACTATTTTTCAGTATTTTTTCTATATGATTGGCTATTGCAAACATGATATCATTGCTCTAAGACTCACAAGCTAGCATGCAGGTACTGATCCAATGTGAGAGGTTTTGGACCACCAAACCAATCAATCAAGAATATATTCTCAATTTCTAACTTGAAGAACTGGAAGCTGTGATCCTCAGGCCAGTCTGTCAACCATCCAAGGCATAAAAATAAAGGTCAGAAAAAGTGGATGAAAGCAGAAGTGTTGCTAATGCATCAATTCTTGTAAATACCTTTCATCTCTGCATGCTTTGAGAACAAGGCACTTTTAGCAAATTCTGCTTCTTTGGAGTTTTTATCCACCAACTTCAACTGAAACATAATGGAAGGAAAATGTAATCCAAGCTATTCAAAATTAAAAGTTGCCCAACTTTCTAATTTGAAGGTGAGGTCAAGAACTTTATAGGTCCGTGAAGGAGCTTAAAGGGAAAAGGGCTGTGGAAACTCCTTGGTAAGATAGCTTGGGCAACTGTCATTTAGCACATTTGGATAGATCGTAATACCAGAATTCATAACGGAAAGATTCGATTTGAAGTTCATATAGTTCAAGCCATATGCAGGATGTTAGATATAGACTGTCTAACAAACTCTATTCCAAAACAGGATGTTATGTAGCCTTTGGAAAAGTCCTTTCTCTGCTTCTGATAGTTGTTAGATGTGCTGTTATGCTTGTATGGTAGTGTGCAGCTTCCTGCTTAAGTCTTTGTTTTGTCACTAGGTGTAATGATTGTCTTTGTTGTTTCTGATTTGTTGAATAGAATTCTGTTCATTCATATTAAGAGAGATGGTGGGGGGGAAGTAAAAGAAGACCATTCCCTAGCGTTGTTTCCACCTATTTCTAATGGACTCTTAGACTGTGGCACATATCCAATATGTGTCAGGGAGCATTAAAATGATACTTAAATGATTAAAATCATAATTTCCTATAAGTTAGAATTTGATTTTTTAATTACCAGGTGCAATTGGTAATACTTGTCTACTCACATATAGCAAAATCAAAGGACCCATGACAAAAAAGGAAAAAAATAATAATAAGATAAGTGCAAACTGGAAATTACAGCAACAATCAAATGAATCAATAGAGCTACAGTTAATGTGGCCAAACATAAACCAAATTAGTATTAGAAAAATTTTAATTTTGCAACAGACCTTGCCAGTAAGTGTAATTTTTGCGCAAGTGGGATTCTCAGGGTCTATCTTGCCACAAGTTCCAATAGGGTATTCACTGATTGTGAATGAAGCCCTGTCATCTTTCAATGCATCTCTTGCAGTTGGATCAAGAGCTGTCAAGTAAAAGTATGGGATGCCACTACCCTTGTTAGGCAACCCATCACTAAAGGAAACTACATTCCTGCAACATTTTTAGATAGTTATGAAACTAGTTCTAGATAAACGAGGTGGAGGAAAACCTATTGCAAAGAAAGGTATAATAAATAAGTCTTACAAATTTTTAAACTTATTCAAAAGAGCATTTAGAGTCAAGAAATGTTCTCATTTATACACACATGCATACATACACATACATGCACACTCAGAGATATGTGAAGTTCTCACAGCATGCATAATCTTTTATTAAAAAGGAAAGAAAAGACCAAAATTTGAGCAAAAGAGAAAAATGTTAGGATTTTCTTGACAAAACTAACAAAGAAAACTCAATCGTATATCTATATTTTAGACTAAAAATTAGTTATGTTTGCAGGTATCATTTGCATAATATAATAAGAAACAAAATAGGACTCAATTCAAAAGAGGTTCACATGAACCCTTTATAGTGAAGAGGCTCTACATGCTATTAGACATGTCTTTGGACAATCAATACTTAGAAAGCCCATTTTAGCAGTATTGTAATAAAAACATATTTTGTAAGAAAAAAGCAAATTAATAACTATTTCTGCTATAGAAAGTTCTGGTTGCAATTAGATTCATGATACGGAGGTATTAGATACAGAGAACAGAGACTTCTGCGATAGCTGAAATGGTAATATGGATTTTGTAATTGTGAGCATGAAGTAATCAATTTTATTAATAAAAATTTTATCACTTATATAAAAATTATTATTTACTGTCCATTAAACAGTATTTGAGGTTCTATAGTTATCGTGAGGGATCGCAAAGGTTCAGCTTCAAGGTATTTAAGCCTCAACCTAGAAAAGAAGAGAACCAGAGTCACTATGGGTTCAACAAATGCTATAGATGTGCTCAGAAACAAAATGTTGTGCCCAAAGTGTTGGTGAACAAATTATTCAGGTCACCATAAGCTTAGAAGAGTATCCCTTTTCATGTGATACAGAACATTACATTTTTTTATGAATTTGCTTCCCCAAAATGCAAATTCAGGACAGTTTAATATGTTTAATCCTCATGACATTCCTGAAAGAGACGAGGGTTGATAGCAAGGGACTCCCATAAATGGTTGATTTGATTTTTTGTGAATATTCTTAATAACCATTCGACAAAAAAAATTAAATGAAATTATGCACACTTACATCTTAACTCAACTCAACTATGAGACAAAATTTTTTCACCAATTTTTCACTCTCTCCTGACATATATACTAGAGGAAATGAAGTTTCAAGTTACTGTATATTTTTTAGATACTGTATGAGGCAGAATATCATACATACAATAATATTCACAAGCACAAAAGTGTGACTGGCACTTGAAGCCATGAGTTTTAAGGAATATGAACCCCAAAGACTAGCATCCTTGTTTACCTACAGCTATAACACTACAAGTACATCTAAAAGTCACTGTGTATCTCATAGAGAAGTAAAACTTTAGGAAAGAAGGAGCCCATTTCAGGCAATGCTACAATATTCTCCAAACAAAGCACTTGAATCTGCTTGAATTTTAAAAATAATTCTCAAGTACGTAGAAGTAGGAAAAACTTACCCAAATGGAGCTCCTCCCAAGTCACTTGATATGGTACTGCAAAATGAAAATGAAAAATAAGCTTCTGTTTCAACGGAAAACAATCACCCAAATACACATATGATATTACAAAGTCAATTGTTAGGACCTTTGAAACTGAATTGTTTTGCAGCAACTAGTTTCAATACAACATAAGGTGAAAAAATATGATATATACGTTGGCTTCTTTGATTCAACAATTAAACAATGGAGAACTTATTAACAATCACTTTCTTTATCTCACATCAGAATGTCCATAAAATATCTTAATATATTCCTCAATAACTTTTGCATAAGCAATATATCAAAGATGAATCTGTAATGAACCAGCAAACCAACAACTTGATTGGAAATTCCTATTGCATTTACATCACCCAGTGACATTAAGCTTGCATGCTATATCTTCCAACATGACCAACTGAGCTGATAAAATAGCAGGGAGGTGAGAACCGTCTCTGCTCTACAAGTACAAGATTAGTGAAAGAAGAGAAGAAAAAAACTAAACATACAAAACATTTCAACAAAAACAAATAACTCACAAATAGTTAACCACGACACAAAGGATTTAAACAGAGATCTGCACAATTAATTAATGTTATTGACAAGTTTACCAATCACCAAAAGAAATTGTTTGTTCTCATGATTCATTTCTATTGATACACCAACAACTAAAACTTAATCCCAAAATTTAGGGGCTTGCTGTAGATCCTCAACGCACTAGTCAAGTAGGCTGTAGGCCACATGTATTCTTTTCTACAATTCTTCTATCCGAAGATATACTCTCCGTTACCTCCTTAACTGACATGTCAATTTTTACTACATCTATTTATGTTATTTCGGCCCTTTCTATCATTTTTCGTTCCCTCAACTTCAATCAACTCACACATTTCAATCGATAATCAGCATAAATTGATTTTTCAATAAGATAACAACAAGAAAAAACCCAATTAAATTTCACCACAACCAAGTGGGGTTGCCAATCACATAGCTAAAAAACACAACTCCTAGAGAAACCAAGCTAATGGGTTTGTTTTTTAATCATAGTCAACAGAAACATAAAAACAGACCCAAAACCCAATTAGTCTATAAAAAAAAATGGAGCCTTTACAAGAAATAATAAGCTAGATAAACAAGTAGAGAGAGAGAGAGAGAGAGAGAGAGAGAGAATACTTTAAGACCCCCCAAGAATTCTGAGAGACCAACCAACGAGCAGTGGCAGCAGCATTTTTTGGGTCAGGTTTCTTGGTTCGGAGCAACCGTCCCTCTATGGAACCTGGAAAACCCACAAAAAACAAGAACAAATATAGAACATAGAAACAAGGAAGAAGGACTTTGATGCCCATGATGTTGCTATATTCTGTGATCTCCGAAGTCTGTCAGACACAGTAAGAGGGTCCAGAAGAAGAGATGAAGACCTGAACAAAATATTCGAAGTATTTATAGCCCCAAAGTTTGAGGCATATCAATACTGTCGTGTTGGCAGTTCCCAAAAAAAAAAAAAAGATAAAAAAGGATTTATCCTCTACTATCCAACCAGGATATGCACGTGGATAGGATTTAGTATGGTTGTCTTTTTTTTTTTTTTTTTTTTTTAAGGAAATGTTAACCAATTCTCTTAGACATTGGTTTAGAAACTTTTTTTCTTTTTTTTTTTAAGGAAATGTTAACCAATTCTCTTAGACATTGGTTTAGAAACTATAGAAAAATAATAAAATAATAAATATTATTAACAGTTTTTTATATTTTCTATTAAAGTAGTATCAAAACTTTCCTATTATGGTTTATTAACAATTGTTCTAAGAGTATCTGTTAACATGATCCTTAATTTAAATCAAAGGGTCCATTAACTTGGTTCATGATTGGAAAGACAAACACAATTTTTTTTTTTTTTTAAAGAAAGAAAAACACAAAATTAATCTACATACTTCAATGCCATAAATATTTTTTATTTTTATTTTATTTTAGGTGGATAGCAGGGAGGAGAAATACAAACAACATATATAAGCATTTTGTTTGTTTCAACACTAACATTTTTTTAGAAAATGAATTATTTTTCAAAAAAAATTATAAAATTATCTCATTTTCTTATATTTGATAACAACCTTAAAATGAATTGAAAAAATAGCTTTTAACTTCCCTTATTTAGGTTGGTGTGAGATAGAGTTATTTTCCACTAAATTTTAGTAGAAATCAATTGTTTGTTTCAACATTAACATCTTATGAAAAATGAATCATTTTTAAAAAAATTATCTTATTTTCCTATATTTGGTAGAAATTTTAAAATAAGTTGGAAAACTATTATTTGACTTTCCTTTTTTAGCTTGACTTAAGATATAGTTGTTTTTCCAAAAAATTTTAGTAAAAAATGACTCTATCTCATACCAAGCTAAATAAAAGAAATCAAAAGATGGCTTCATCTAAACCATTTTTTGCTGATATTACCAAATATAGGAAAATGTAAAAAACAATCTCTACATAATGTTTCCACCGAAACAAACCGATATAGTATTTGATAATAAAAAAAATACTAGATTGCATTTTATATATCATCTACTTTTCAATTATTATTATTATTATTATTATTATAAAAATTAAATTGATATTATAATATTGATAAATTTTACTATATAATCCTTACAAACTAATGTGCCAATTTTTATATATAAAACAAAATTTTTGTAATTCATTTATTATATTGTTAATGTGAGACGGCTTATATTCATTATCAGTTTATAAGTATTTTGTAGTAAAATTAGTATTGACTTTAGTATTTTTAGGGAATTTAAAATATTAAATTGTTGACAAATTTTACTATATAATTCTTACAAACTGATGTGTCTATTTTTAAATATAAAACCCAAATTTAAAAATTTATTTATTCTGTTATTAACATGTACAAGTTATATTTATCGTCAATTTGCAAGTAGTTTATAGTATAGTTGGTATTAACTTCAGGATTTTCCAAAATTTTAAAATAATAAATGTTTGAAATTTTAAAATTTCTATATTAAAGTTGTTCTTGAAATTTAAGACATCCTGTTTCTTGTTGATAATAGATATGGTCTAGTTTGTTTAGAGAGGTAGATAGTTCAGAGGGAAATGTGATTCAAATTACAAAGAATATCATTACCTTATGAGTGATCACTTGAAGTTAAACCCCTCCAATATTATTAAAGACTTTTTTTTTTTTTTTGAGAGAATGAGTTTCAACTTATGGAGTCCGCTCTTGATGATAGCTCTTTATCATCAGACCAAAACACCAACCAATTTTTTGGTGTAGGCTTTTTTTATTTTTTTTATTTTAGAGAGTGAGTTTCAATTTATGGAGTCCGCTCTTGATGATAACACTTTATCATCAGACCAAGATATCAATCAGTTTTTGGTATAAATGGAGGTTGAACCTTAGATCTCTTATATAACCATCAGAAACTTTACCAGTTAAGCTAACTGGAATTCACAATATTATTAAAGACTTGATAAAATATTTAGTTAATATAACTTTCATTAATTAAGTTATTTGACTTAAAAAATAAATTGGACCACCTCCTTTTTGGCTTTTTCCCCTCTCCCATTATTTTCCTATCGAAATAAATAAATAATAGATTCATTATTTTCTCCCTATAGGATTAGGAATTAGAAAGAACTTGGTGCTCTCCACTCCACTACACTAAACTGCAGTTAGTAAAATGGAAAGCAACCAGAGAAGGGACACTGGCCCTTGTTTTAAGGGTCACACAACTTGCCCTCACTCCAACTCACCAGCATGGGTTTCCTTTGCACTTATTGGTTGGTATAGTATCAGTTAGGGGTGTTCGTGGTGCGGTTTTTGATTATTTTGAGCACCGCACTTTGCGGTGCGGTTTAAGCAAAACCATAACTACACTATACCTCATTTTTGTGGTCACATGTGCGGTGTGGTTTAAAGTTTAGTGAAAACCATAACCGCACTGCACTTCATTTTTGCGATCATTTGTGCGGTGCGATGTATAAGATGCGGTTTGAAACTAATATATATTTCAAAATTTGGGATTTTCATGCCTAGCAAAAAACTGATTTTCTCCTTTGTTTTGCTTTATTTTGGGTTGACTTTCCTAATCAACACTTGCAAGGGTTATTAATATTTTTTTTTAAAACTAGGATTAGTAAACTATTAATTAATAATATATTTAATATTAAAAAAATAAATATATTAATATATAGAGATGGTGCGGTGCGGAACGGTGCGGTGTGCTTATTATAAAACCACAAACTGCACTACACCATGCGGTGTGGTGCGGTGCGGTGCATTATAACTTGCGGTGCGATGTGGTTATGCCATTTTGCGGGCGGTTTTGGTAGTTTGTGCGGTTTGGTGAACACCCCTAGTATCAGTCATCACTTTAATCAGCAGTTCTCCTGTGACTTTATCTTGTCGTATTCACGTGTACCTTCTTCAAGCTTGTACCATAATTGCCTTGTGGGAAAAGAACAAAATAGGAAAAATGAATACCACCGTGTAGTGCAGTGATCTTAAAACTTATAAAGCTAACAAAATACTAACATAAATTTGAGGAATTCAGATCTTCTAGATTTTCTAAGGTACTTTAATAATAGATTTCTTTAAATTTTAGTCATTCTTTTATGATTTAAAGGTCTAGATTTTGCCATGTCAGCATTTCACTAACAGTTATTATCAGTAGAATGATGACATGGCAAAATCCAGACCATTAAATCAATAAAGAATGGTTAAAATTTAAGAAAAATTATTTGGTAGAGTACCCTAGGAAATCTAGAGGTTTTGAATCCAAAACTGAGGGGCTTATAAAAATTCTGACATAAAGTTAGGTGTTAATGGGCATTTACGGTGCTCTTGTGTTTGTGTTATGGTAGGTCGTAAAATGGACACCATTTATTGAAATTTTATTGTTAGGTTCATATTTTTATGTAATTGACATAACATTTGATAAAACGCACTTTATTTATTTATTATCTATCATTGTTTTCCACATAGTGCGCATAACATGTTTGTTAAGTTCTTTCAGAAAAACAAGTATGAAGCCAATCAAAATAGTCAATCCTAGTTTATGGTATGGTTTCTCAAGACTAATTGTTTTTAGATAGGCTAGTTTATTTAAGTACGGGTTTATTTATTGTATTCGACTTATCAATGATTGAACTTACTCTTGAACTTGAGGTTTTGTCATGGACTGACAAAGGGAGAGATTGTTAGGGTCATATGTTTTGGTGCTGTCAAACCATGCCAAATTATGTGTCTTTTATTGAGTTTTAATGTGTCTTAAAGTTGTAATTAAAGACCAAGTTGAAGAAACAAAGTTTGCACAAGAAAATGTCAAGAAAAACACTTTTTCAGCACTTTTTCAGCATATACCTTGATAGTAGCTCGATAGAAGCTCAATACCTCTCAATAGAAGCTCGAAACTTATTGTCTCTTTGATAGAAGTCTCGACACAAGCTCAATCAATTGTGTGGCCCGGGTTAGCAAAAATTAGCAATGCAAAAAAGTCCATAACTTATTCATTTGAAGCTCTAATTAAGATCCGTTTGAAACGATATTTAAAGGATATTATAAGCCATTTATTAGGAGGAATTTTAGAGAGAGAAACACTCCGTTTATGTGGCTAGGGTCTTGTAATCAAGTTTTCTCTATTTCACCAAACCAAAGAGTTTCAAAGTAAATCTGAAAATTCCATTGTGAAGAAGCTGAAATCATAGCAACCACCATAGACTTACTACTATGAGAAAGACCTTTAAGAGGTTCTTGAAGTTAGTTGGAGGTTTCCAATTGTGATTGTGGGTGAAGCATTCATATATTAAAGAGTTTAGGAGTTTTGAAGAAGAGTCTACTATAAGTTCATCTATTGGGATTGTAAAGTGTAGGGACAAATGCTTTATACTAGATTTGAAACTTTTCTTTATTATAGCAGATTGCTTTTTGGGAAGGTTTCCCCCTAGATTTTTTATTGTGAAACTAGTTTATTTCATTAGTTTTCCTGAATCATCATATCTTGTCTTATTTATTATTCCATTATGCATGATATTAACATGATATTGATGTTGTATCAAAAAAATGGACAGGGATTTCCTCCAAACATGTTTGCAACAACTGCTGCAAACAGGGATAGGTGTCAAACACATAAGAAAACACATAAGCAAGGGCATGTGCAATGCACATGACCCATTTTAAGTTGAGTGCTATTAACCCTAACGTAGCGTTAGCCACCAGAAGGAGGTCTTTTCCTCAAACATGTCTCTCACTGCTCTCTCTCATCTCCTCCACAGAGCTTCCTCTCTCTCAACCTCCGGGCACCTCTGTTTTTCTTCAGCAACCTCAGACCGGCAAGGGCATCTTCTCTCTCTCAATCTAACCCAGACGGCACACAGCTAAGCCAAGCCCCTCTCATCTTCCTCTACCTCTGTTTTTCTCATGTCCACCGCTGTTTTCTCAGCAACCTCTGACCGGCAAGAGCTTCCTCTCTCTCAGCCTCCAGCCACGTACTGATGGGAAGAAAATACTCTCTCTCTTTTTAAAACCCAATCTACGCACATTAATACTTAATACTTGAACTGAAAGAATAAATATTCTAATCTGAACTGATGAAGATGAAGGTGCTGCCTCCATTGATCAAAACTTCTTCTTCTTCTTCTCTTTTTTTTTTTTTGTTCTGTTTTTTAATTTAATTGTCCCCTCTTTTGGGTTTTTTTTGCTCAGATCTGTACTTTTAGTTGGTTTTTGATTGGAGTTTTTTTAGCTTTAGATGATACGGATCTGACCCAAAAGCAAAAGGGTTTTTAGGAATCTTTCTTTTTGACTATTTACTTGTTTATGGGGCTTAGAAATGAACAAACTTTGAACAATTCTGAGTGTTATGCTTGATTTGCTATCTGGGTTTTTTTAGTTGAATCTTGTGTACTTAAGAGCCATAGCTGTTGCTCATTTCCATTTCATGTTCTTTATTGGTTTATTGACCTGGGTATTGTTGCAATTTTGTATTATTAAATTGTTGCTTTTATCATGTCAATGACAACTTTGATGGTCTGTACATACATGGATATAGAAAGGGGATAAGCAATTTTAGTAGTATGAGGTTGCTGAAGAAAAACAGAAGTGGCTGGAGGTTGAGAGAGAGGAAGTTCTGTGGAGGAGATGAGAGAGAGCAGTGAGAGGCGTGTTTGAGGAGAAGACCTCCTTTTGGTGGCTAACCCTGTTAACGTTAGGGTTAACAGTACTTAACTTAAAATGGGTAATGTGCAACGCACATGACCCTTGCTTATGTGTTTCTTTATGTGCTTGACACCTGTCCTGTTTGCAGCAACTGCTGTAAACATGTTTAGAGGATATGTTAGCACTTATAGAACACATACTTTTTATGTGTCTCCACAATGTCAAGCATTTTCTAAATCAAGAGAGAGATATCATAATTCATGTAATCCTCAAGACAAATATAAAACAAGACACAAAACAAAATATTTTTGTCTTTTTGAAAATTTTCAATGTTTTTGGATTTTTTTTTAAATAAAAATAATTTAAAAAACAAAACAACTAAAAACAAAAACAAAACATGTCCACAAACAATTGAAAGAATTAAATCAGGGACAAGTAAACAACACTCACCTTAGAGAATTTTTTCTCATCCATATAGCACGAGTTTTCGGCTTCGTAGGTGAAAATCTATGTGAAGCAGAGTGTATTTGAGGGATTACACCAATCTTTTGAGAAAGACTAATATCCTGCAAATTCCTTTCACAAGCCAACAAGCTTAAATTTTTCAAAAGAATATGAAACAATTTGTATGGACCTATGGCAGGAAATATATCATCACGTATCCTAGACTAAAACACAGAATGTTTAAAATTCAATTTATGACAGTTAGGACGAATGTGACCACGGACACCACAAAAGTGACAGGTAGGAACAAATTTAGGAACATCAGTATTCCTAACAACAAATCTAGCCTCAGATTTTGGTTTTTACCTCAACAAAGAACAATTTGGTCTAATATGACCAACAACATCACAAAGATGACAAGTAGGTACAAAAACAAATCTCTTATGCTCTCTAACAGTAGGTTTAGACTTAGGTTTAGAAACTTCAGTGTCTACATCAGAACTTTTACCTTTGTCTAACCTAGCAAAATAAGCCTTTTCTTTATTATTTCTCTTGAAATGAGAAATATAAACTTTCTCAGTTTTAGGCTTAAGAGAAACAAAAACACTTCTGTTATTAACAGCAGGCTTGTTACTAGTCAAATTTTCAATTTTAGCTTTAGATTCAACTAACTCTTGTTCCAAACTTTTCATCTTTTCATCTTGAGAGAAAATTTGATTTCTCAAAAATTCATTCTTTTTATTAGATTCATCTAATCTCACAATCAATTCCTCTTTTTCAAGATTAGCCAATTTTAACTCTTCTTTGAATTTCTTAGCAATTCTCATAGTTTTCAATAATTCCTTACGAAGAGTTTCACAGGCATCAAAAAGATCAACAGAAACAACAGTGTCCTTTTCATTCAAATCATCACAATCAAAAACAGTAAGACACTTAAAATTATCCATGATAATAGGGATCAAGGATCAACTCTTAGATCAAAAGATCTAAAACAAAAGAGCTACCTGCTTTGATACCACTTGTTAGAAATTTAGATCCCTGCAACCTAGATTGTTTAACCTAATTAATTAACCAAGAAAATACTTAGGTTTATTATTTAGATCTAGGTTAAAACAATAACAATCATATCATGTAAAGCAGCGGAAAAATAAAGAACACAAAGATATGATGACCTAGGAAAACCAAACCGGTTAAAGACTTGGGGAGGATTTAACCTAACTATCTTTAAGGTAAAACAGCAAATCCACTAGAAAGAAATGAAGTTTGTACAATAGCGACTTAGACCACTAACATCCTATTGCTACCTCAAGTAGAAAACTTACTACCACGACCCCATTATAGCTCTGAGTCCACGGACTATTTCTTTCCTTGGCCTTTGCAAAACACAAACACCCACATTTGTGACTTTGAGATCCCACTCAAAGGTTTAGCAACACAAACTCTCCTGTTTGTGACTCTAAGACCACCCTTGAAAGTTTAGATCATCAGCACATTTGATGACTAGAGAGAATGCAACAACTTCAACAATACCAGATCTTGATATTCTTCAAGCAATAATACCGGTAGAAGACATGAGACAGCTTTTTAGGAACAAAACCCTAAAATACCAAAGAGGCATACTCTTCTTTCTCTGAAAAGCCTTATAAAAATGTGCTTAGGATTTTCTTTATATAGTGGGAGAAGTAGATCTGAAGCCCTAATCCTTAATGGGCTTGAACTGTTGTTTGGGCCAACTTAAAATTTTGCAAATACGACTTTCGATCGGTCAAGCCTGTCTTTCGATCGGTCAAGCCTGTCTTTCGATCGGTCAAACTAGGCAATTTCTGAATTCTTCATTTGGCAGCTTATTTGTTCTTGAATCTTGAATCACCTTAAGCATTATTTAATAAAACCTATAAACTCTAAGATCTATATATAGACAAGTTTTTATGTTCACGATTTACCAATTGTTCTAAACTTTTAGAACCTAATAGTTCCGATGATGGGTAACGATGGCCACCACCAACATAGGCCGCTGTCGCAGCATGCAAGCCTTTCTCTCATCCTCTTTCTCTCCATAGCTCATCTTAGACCAAGCCTTTCTCTTCCTTCTCTCTCGTGCTGCTCTCTTTTCTCTTCAAACCCATTTTCTTCAAACCCAAAACCCATGCACATGAACACCATCACCAGAGCCACCAATGGCCGGACCCACTAAGCAGTGTTTATGTTTGGATTGATGGCAGTGGCAGTGATTATTTTTGGGTGATTTAGTGGATTTGCTACTTTGTTCTTGTTGTATATTTTTATAAAAAAATATTATATTTATTTTAATACTCATTTATGTATATCAATTATCCCTTAATGTCAGATACGTTGATTGCTAAATTTTGAAATTCAAATATAATTCAAAATTTGAATAGCTTTTGTCAATGGTTTTAATTAGGAAATTTTTTGAACATTAATGTGATATTAATACCATAATTGCCAGCATATTTGATTTTATTACAAATATATACTTTCCATTCTAAACGTCAGCATATTTGGTTTTATTACAAATATATACTTTCCATTCTAAACGTTTTGTATTCAAACGTTCTTTTTTGAATATGACATAATAACGTCATATATGGAAGATTTTTTAGCACTTAAATGTACAGCTATTGCTGAATTATTTTATGTTACCATATATACACAAGTATTTACTATTTGGTTTAATGGAAAGTGGTCAAAACAGCTAGCAATTTTTGTAATATATATTCAGAAAGTTTCAAAAAGGTTTTGTAATAATGGGCCATTAAATTCATAGCATCATGCCCTTTCTTTTTGTTCTCAACATACAAAAGTTTGGCAAAGACAACCCTTGAGTCTTGATATCCAGTGTATATTATATTATATTATATTATATTATATTATATAAATAAAGCTATTGATAATATATATTGATTTCAATAACTTTATGACCATTTAATTGATATCAAACCCTTTTGATTCTTTCGCTGAGGACAAGCAGCATGTTGGCTCTATATATACGGAAAGAAATAAAAATTTCAGATACACATATTTTTATTTTTGAATTACAAAGCTGCAAACTTTTCAAAAACAATTTTTTATTGACCTAAAAACATACCATCTATTGCTTCTTACTATTCACAAAAATATATATCTTTTACAAAATTTTCTAGGAAAAGAAAGTACTATAGAGAGCTTATATCCTACAAGTAGTGTAGGCTCGCAAGGATAATCAACAAAGGTGATTGGGTTGTGGTATCTTGGAGACAATAGGCAGAAACTATTTGTTTAACTACATCGGATATACCGTAGACGGCATGATTTGTCTCAAGACAGTGACTTGGTCCACGCCTCATCTCTGCCACCTTTTTTTGGTAAAATCAAATTGTGTAATTTTTAAGGAAAATTCAAGTATTATCTCTCCTTTATTTCCAACAGTTCTTGGCTTTTTTTTTTTTTTTTTTTTCCTTCTTTTGAGAAAAATCTTGGCTAGGTTGTTGGTGGTTAAATAATGGGTATTGGTGTGGTGGTGCTTGTTGTTGGTGGCGGTGTGGCTGAGAGAGAGAGAGAGAGAGGTAGTGAGGAAAAGTGATAGAAATTTGGGATTAGGAAAGAGGGAGATAATTTTATATTATTTTTTATTGTATAATTTATATTATTTTAATGTGTAGTATGGTAAAATAAAAGTTGGGATGTTGAGAGTATTGTAAAATAGTATGATATAATTGATAAAGTAGCTTTTTGAGATGGTAAAATAGAATAGGATATCATTTCCCATTGTGAATGCTCTAACCCCATCATTTTATAGAACCATTGTATGAAATGATGCTTTTGTAACTAGTGTCACTAAAAAACTAAAGAGTTCTCTCTTATGACGACAACTTAGGCCTTGTTTGGGTGAAAAAATATCATTACTCATCACTTATCACCCTATAACTTAGTTCCTATCACTTAAAAATCCCCAAATATCACCTAAACCCGGTTAGGTTTTAATATCCAAAAACTCAAAAATGTGTGACCCACGCTCTAACCTTGGCTACCAGTGCTCTCAAAACCCCTACTCGCCCCCTCCTCACTCCACTTACCCCAAAACCCAACTTTACCAAATCTTCCTCCACACTTCCCTTCTGCGCCTCAACATAAATTGTCCTCTACTCAATCCTCACCCAATTGCGTTGATGCCATCAATGATGGATGGGCTTTCTTCCTCCCTCCTCGTCTCTGAAACTGAACCCACAACCTACATGTCACGACCCAAATCCATAGAACACGAATTTAGATGCATGACTAACCTGCTGAACTTACATAACTCAATAAACATAATTCAATAAAACTCCCAATAAACATAATTCAATAAAACTCCAAATAAACAATGAACTCAATAAATCTTTTACAATACTAAAATCCTCAATTTAGTGTAATCTCCAAAATTCTGTGAAATCTAAAGCAGAATAAAGAAAAATAACTAATAATCCTTTAAGGCTTCAAGTATTAATGACTTCGCCTAAAAACTCCCACGCTCTACCTTGCACCTTACGAAGCAATCCAATGGTACAGTTCTCCAACTAAACTTTAATCTGAAATTGGTAATTGATAGGGTGAGCCACACATCTAGTAAGTAATTATACAGAATACACAATGGAATGGAGTCAAGCAAAGCACGAGTATTTTGATTTTTCCCAAACTCATTCAATGATATCAAAAATAGTTATTCCCAAAACATATAATGAATCACTTAATACATATGTAATCACATCTTAAAATCATTAGTAAATACATACATATAATTGATCAGAGCATAGTGTCACATATACACATCACATATTCTCACATACAATCCTGTGAGCAGATACCAACATCTAACCCCTGTTGGTGAGGGATCAACACATACTCTCACATACAATCCTGTGAGCGGATTTACACATATATCTGATATATCTAATCAATTAAAAAAAAACAACACTTATTTTGAGTCACATATCACAAAACATATAATATATACAATATATACTAATTTACTTGATATTAACAATTATTCCAAATACAGAGGCATATCAAAGATCACAATATTGAATAGAACATAAATCAAATGATTCTTGACTTTCTTAGGGAATGAATAAGAACTGAAGAGTTTATATAAATATTTTTACAATTCTTGAGTAAGTTTGAAAACCCAATTTGTTAAAAGAAACGTCTTAAATACTATTTGAAAAATTAAAAATATGATTTTGAAATTACTTGGTTTTAAACAAACTTAAAGAACAAAGTCTTACTTTGAAGCTCAATTATTTTCTAAAAATAGTTTAGTTTAGAAATCATCTTTTAAATGAGATTCGGACATTCAAAACATTATTTAGAATTCAAAGTTTCTCTCTAAAACATTATTTAATAGTCGAAATTTCTCTTTCAATGGTATAAAATATGCTTTTGATAAACTTTAGAAAACGTAAGCTTTAAAAACACAACTTTTGAAAACCTTTAACTTCTAAGAACCTAAAGAATAAAACTTGTGCATATTATGCATAATTACTTACTGCACTTGAATCAATCTGAAAGTTCAGCTGAAACACCCTCCAAATAGTCTCAAATACTTCTTAAATAGGACCTATAATCAATCACAGAAATATACTTAATATCTTCTACAAAATATAAAGCTTATAGAACTATAAAAACTGACTCACCAAAATTATACTTTGCTGAACTAATTACCCTTTCAACACTAAATAAAGCTTCTCTAACCAATGATATTCTAACCAATAATATTCCTTTGAATTAATCGAAACTCATATTGCCATGAGGAAGGCAGTAGCCAAAATGTCATTGACCTAGGATTTAATATATACCTAATGAAAACGTAAAGCCATATACATGAAAAAGCTTTGAAACAAGGATTTTGTTCTAAAAATACCAACTGTAGGCAACCTAATGAAAACGTGCACTAACCACTAGCAACTTAAACTAATATATATATATATATATATATATTTATATATATACATAAAACCAAAAGAAAACGGTGGGCAAAACTATATGACTTTTCCATGGATTTAATATATATATCTGTCCAAATGAAAAAAACGTGAAATCCATATTCATGATTTAATAACTTGACTTTTGTTCTTGAATACAAACCGTAGGCAACTAACTTAATAGTGTAAATCATATTATGGGAAAAAAACCCCTTATAAACAATCTACAACCACTAACATTTCTATGATAAAATTCTAAACTCTTGATTCTTTGATTCTAACAATTGAATAATCATACCTGAAATTCTTTGGTTGCCTCTTTAATTAACTCCAAGGAAAAATACAGCTTCTAGCCTCCTTAGTGATGAAACCCTTCTTATCAAAACCCTAATTATCCTTTCCTCTACCTTATATTCAACATATCAAAGATGTGGGCTTAGTGGGTAGTGGGCTGGACTTTGAAACCCACTTAAACTTATCTCTTTAGTCTCCAATAGCCCATAAACATCCTCCTCTTTTATTTAATTATTTATTATTTTAATTGTCGCGCTAAATTATATACACTAAAACTTTAATTTTCTCACCTATTAGTAGCACCACAAAATTGTCTACTCCCATCTTACTGTGCACACACACATATAGTACATCAACTCTATGTTAAAGTGACAAAGTACGATGAAAATCATAAAAACAAAATTGGGGTATTACACTACATCTGTACCTCCTTCCTCTGTCCTTGGCACCGAAACCGAACCCAACATTAACCCAAACAAGGTGGGATTTATGTGGAGATGGGGACTCTGTTGAGGAAGTGAAGAAAGATAGGAGTGTAGTGATGTGGTTGTGCAAATGGGGTTGTAGTTGTGGAAGCATATGCTCATTAGAGCCATTGGTGGGGAGTACGAAAAGGAGTTGCATATTTGACTCTTCTCTAACCATGGGGCCCACTAATGTGAGGGTATTTATGAAATTGCCACCCGTTGCTCTGTTTTTGTAACTCAAAAACATCTAAAACTTGTTTTTATTTTCGGTAACTCATTATCTAGTTTGGTGAGAATTGAGTGATGGAAACAAAAACCCAAAACCATCCAAACAAGCAAGTCTCCATGGGAACCACTTATTTTGGGTGATGAGTAATGGAAATAGGGTGATGAGTGATGGAAACCCACAAATCCAAACAACCCAATGTCTTTTATTATGTTATCAGATGATAGGTTGATACAGAATTGAAAGAATATGTCAACAGTAAACACAACTGTCTCAACTTATGGCACGCTTCACATTGAATAAAATGCACAAACTATTTGGATTCCAAATTCTACCAATGTTTATGAATGTTTATTGTTTAGAATACAACGTAAAACAGTAAAGGTTCTCCGTTCTTGCGATTTAAATGCTTATATTTTGTTATCAAACGATGTGTTGACACTTGACACAATTGTGAGAATATGTAAACAATTGACACAACAGTCTCAATTTACACACTTCACATTGAATCCAGTGAACAATCAAATAAGAAAAGTGGGAATTATATATTATGAACCATTCACAAAATGATGGGGAAATTTAATAGTAAAGAAATTACTTTTTTTTTTCCAGTATATTTCCCCTAATCAAGAGAATCATAATTCTAGCACTCATTTTTTGGGATGCAGGTACTGATCTAGTGTGAGAGAATTTGGACCACCAGCCCCATCAATCAAAAATATATGCTCAATTGTCAACTTGTAGAACTTAAAGTTGTGATTTTTTAGGCCAATCTGTCAACCATTTGAAACACAAAGTGTAAGGTTGGGTACATTTAGTAGTAAAAATATAGAAAAATAAAAAAGTAACACTTGCAACATGTCAAGTGTCTCAGATAAATATATATATATATATATATATATATATATATATAAGTGACCATTGAAAGAAGAATTACAATAAATTTATCAAATTTGTGCAATTACATACCCTTCATTTCCTTAAGCTTTGAGAACATGGCGATTTTAGCCAATCCTGCTTCCTTAGAGTTTTTATCAACTAGCTTCAACTGAAATGCCATTACAGGAAGATTTTAATCCATGCTTGTCAAAATCAAAAGCACTAGTTACTAGCAAAGACAACTCTACGTAGGCTCTCTCTTTTATTTTTCTTTGTGTTTTTCTTTTTGGTGGGGGTTGGGAGTGGGGTTGTTGAACAACAACACAAAATTAAACAAATGTCACTTTTCTCACATTTGGTTAAAATTTGAGAAAATTGGAAAATTTAAATAGGAGGAAATCTTCATCCATTATGGTGGGATTTTTTTTTTTTCGAGATAGTTTCAACCTATAACTTTCACTCTTGATAATTGTTTTTTTATCATCGAACCAAGATATCAATTGATTTTTTTGGTGTAGGTGTGGATCTAACGTTAAATCTCTTATTTCATGACAAAAACTTTTAACAGTCTAATTATTTGGAACCCACCATTGTCGCAGAAACTTATATAAACTAATTATGGTTGATGCTTTGGTTTCTTTAGGACATTTCTTTGAAGTTAAAAGTGCTCTACTAGAATCATGAGCTCTTCATTTGCTTTGAAATGGATGGGTTTTTTTTTTTTTTTTGGTTGAATATTTAATTTTAATATATATGATCAGATTTGCATTAATGGAAAAAAAAAGGATTATTTTTTATGGGTAAGGTGCCTAGTTATAATATTGTTATTATATGCGAGATAATTTATGATTTACTCAATAAATTATAAAAAAAGAAAACTATGATTTAAATAGTTTAGGACAAGTTCTATTTTGTCATCTATGATTAAAAAAAAAAAAACTACATTTAGAACTTTTTAAAAATTTCTTAGCATTATTAATTACTATATTTCTTCTATATTACATTTTAAATGTGATGAAAAATAAAAATGGTATTTATTATTTAATTTATTCAAAATTAATTTTTTACATATTTTTTCTATTAAAACTATTATCATTATCTAATGGGTAATCCTTAACTTATCTAATAAAAAAACTATGATTTAAAATATTTAAATAATATGATTTCAATTGTCATCTTACTGGAGTGTGCATATATATATATATATATATATATATATTTATTTATTTATTGACATCACTAATTAATCCCGTAATGTTGATGATTTAGCTCTAGCATCTTATACGCACATATATTATGCAATTAGTGACATAATTAACATTGATCTTTGGCACCTGATGTAGATTTCTAAAACTTGTCTCTACAAATATACTTTAATTAGTTGGATAACATATTTAAGCATATTCAAGCATAAGAATGGAAGAAATATGTGCAAATTGGAAACTAAAAAGACAGACAAAATAGTCACTTATAGTGTTGACACTCATATATATGTACAGACATATAGTTCTTTTTATTTATTTTTCTTCAACCTATGTGACAATACAAATATTACAATTAGATAAAACTGATTTTGTAACTCACCTTTTCTGTGAGTGTAATTTTTGCACAACTGGGAGAAATTATAAGGTCCACATGGTGGACAAGTGACATGGTCCACCATTCTATTAAAAGATTCATACTTGTTTAAAATTGCTGAGTTGAAAATTTTTTTAAAACACTGACTTAGCAATTTTAAAGAAGTGAGAGTTTTTTAATAGAATGGTGGACAGATGACATAGTCCATCAGAGGACTGTATAATTTCTCCACAACTGGGGTTCGCAGGCTCTTATCTTTCCACAAGTTCCAAGAGTATACTCACTGATAGTGAATGAACTTCTCTCATCTTTCATTGCATCTTTGGCAGATGGATCAAAAGTTGCCAAGTAGAAATATAGGATGCCACTACCTTTGTGAGGTACTCCATCACTGAATGAAACCAAATTCCTTCATTGTATTTGAACAATAATGTAAAGTTAATATTCATCTCAAAGTGAACAGAGAACATTTTCATTCATTTGGAAAAACTAACATATTTCAGGCAATATTATATTATGCTACAATAACTTCTATATATGCAGCTTGTACATGAGAAGTAACTCTCTAACTCTAAGGCATAGGAATGGGAAAACCTTACTCAAATGGTGCTCCTCCCAAGTCAATTGAAACAGTACTGCAACATTAAAAAGAACAATAAGCTTCAAGTTCAACATGCAAAGCATCCCTATACAACACAGCTATACCCATTTTGAGCTAACAAGCTAGAGAGTAGAGAGGGAGATCGAGCAGACTTTAAGACTCCCCAGAAATTCTGAGAGACCAACCAAAGAGCTCTGGTAGGCTGGCGGCAATATCTTTTGGGTCAGGTTTCTTTTCTATGAGTAACCGTCCTTGTACGAAACCATGGAAGCCCACAAATATTAAGACCAAGTATAAAACATTGAAGTTATCAAAAAAAAAAAAGTATAAAACATTGAAATAGTGAAAAAATCCATTGATGCTCATTTTCCTCCATTTTTTTTTCTAGTATATGTTCAGACTCTAGGCCTAGAGTGAATACTAAGGAGAAGATGAGGAGAGAGTGCAAAAAGTCTTAGTATTTATAGACAAAATAGGTTGGATCATCATCATGTACCCTTTTGTGCATTCTAGTGTATAGCATATATAAGAAATTAAGCCATTTTGTGATTGCCAAAAGACACTAGTGTAGTGTTTGTGTTAGGGGTTTAAGTACAAAGAATACGCAATGCTATATTTTGGAGGGTTTAATGCCGTTTCAAAATTTGTAAGGTTAGCCAAAAAGTTGAGATAAAGTCTGTGTGGAAGCTTGGCAGTGACTAGGCAATAACATGCAAGTCCAAAGAGGTTAGGTTGATTTTTAGAAGCCCGTAGATTGTTGAAAAAAGGGGGAAAAAATAAGTATCCTTAGCCTTGACAAAATATATTGAATAATTATTTCCAAACTCTATATACCACTTTTTTGGGGGGTGTGTATATATGTATAGTTGCGTTTAAGTTGTATATGCCTGGTGTAACTTTAAATAATAATATATAAAACTTATAATTGGTGTAATTTTAAACAATGATACATACTGTTCAATATTTTTTTATTGAATGTGAAATTAATAACAATCTTATAGGTAAAATGTTGAAATTTAAGTTTTTAGATTTTAAAATTACACAAAATATGATTTTATAAATCAAATAAAAAGTATTTGATTAATAAGAATTAATTTAGCATACATGTTAAGGAATATATATATATATATATATATATATAATTAAAAGATTAATGAATTTTTTGAATTATTAATCCAATGAAAGTTAATTATTAGACGGTGTAACCATCCATTTATTTATATCATATTGTTTGGAATTTACAAGGGGCACTTAATTATATATGCTTAAGCCACCATATATTTACAAGGGCCACTTCATAAAATAAAAAATAAAAATAAAAACCGCATGTTACTTTTCTCTTCATTTCACTTAAAATTGAGAACTACCCTCAAATGATGCATTTGTGTTTTGAATGAGTAATTATTAGGTCCCGAGTACAGAGAATAATGTTTTCTTCTCTCATATTCATGGTGAGATCTACTCGTTAAACTCATAGTAGACTTCACCATGAATGTGAAAGGAGAAAGTACCGTTTTTCCGTGCTCTAAGAATATCTAAGAATTTTCCGTCTTCAATGAAGTTTTTGTTAAGCGTGTGGTTTTGTGTCTTCAACCATGGACCTTTAAGGCACACAATTCCCATCATCCCATGTAGGAGACGCGTATTAGGGGCGTTTTGTATTCCTATCTCTATGGGCCGGATTAGGTAGAATTGTATGAGTCCGAATGTTTAGATAATGGAATGGTGGAATCATGAAGAACTCCTTTATTTTAGCTTGAGTTAGTATTTGAGTCCTTAAATTTAGCATTTGAACACTGCTTTTATTGTACAAAAACGGATGGAGTTAGTGTCATACAATTTATTATTCACTTAAAATTATTATTTCTTCTGTTTTTGGAAAATCATGTTTTTAACTTAAAAAAAAAAAAAGGGTTTGAGGTTAGGTGTGGGGGTATTTGTGGGTAAAATTTCGGGTAGGACTCGGCTATGCGTGCTTAACGGGTATTGAAATTTGGGTATCAACTTGAGGATAACTATGCTTATTCCAGTTTCTTTTTTTTTTCATCGGTAACTTTCCTAAACTCAAACAAGATAAAACATCTATTACAATAGGACTTACAATTTACCTAGAACAAAGTTTAGCTCTTCAACCCATAAGTTGATCATTTATAAGATATTTATGTGTATTATTTAAACAAATAACATGACTCATTGAAAAATTTTCAATTGCTTCATTATTGGTTGGAGGAAGATTCCTCCAAACAAATTTTGACCTAAATATTTCATCATTTTTCTTTCCCAATTGGATTGGTTGATTTTGTGGTGCTAAGTTGTGGTAAATTTAGTTTAACCATAAAATCATTTATGAAAAGTGAATGAAGCATTGAAAGTGGATCATATTTGATAAACGATATTGCACATGGAGAAATTAATGCATAATTTGTTAACATGGAAAAAACAAGCATCATTGATTTAATCATTAGCAACAGATTTCATGAATTTATTGCATTATTTAAAAATTTTAAAGATGCTTTATCTTGACTTATGTTATTTGAAAAATTGATAGAAAATCTTATTAACAAGAATGATTATACAAGGTAGCACAAATCTTATAAAAATAAGAATGATTATGCATTGAATATTTCATTAATTTTCTTTCCAACATACATATATTTCATCATGAAATAAGTACCTTTTTCTTTAAAGAAATTAATCCACCCCTCTCAGGAAAAACCGAAGAAGTATAGAGTGTTTTCCTTGCATTTAGTGGAACTCTCACACAGTCACCACGAGGATTCCACCGGTTTTGTGACTGTTCCAAATACTAGATATTATCCCCTCCTTCACACATGCTTAGAAACAAAGGAAAAATGTTATGAAAAAATTCACGAGTCATGTCAGAAGTCTTACCACAATTTAATCAACCTATTATTTGATAAACAAAGCCCAACTCGATCTGGCAATGCGTGTAAATGTTAAAAATTGTCAAGACTCTTTGTTGGCTTTTCTCATACAATCACATAAGTTTTTGGAAGCATATATTTTGTTCACATCAACTCAACATTTTACAATATATTTTTCTAATACAATTTTTAAAATTTCATAGTTATAATAAATACTAAATTATTATGCTTTAGCTGAAATCAATTAAGACTCACTATTCCTTTAGGTTCTAATAATAAGTAAAAATGTATTTTATGAGACAGTCTTATGAGACATCTCTCACAATATGTGAGATCTATATGTGTAAGACTTACATATGCTGTGAGAGAGATATCTTATACAACTGTCCCATAAGATAATATTTTCTAGCAACACAATACCATCTAAATTTTGATTCTATTTATGAAAAGAAAATTTCAAATTTTTTTAGAGAAATACTAACGAATACCCCTAGGGTATTAGTTAATAATCCATTTAAAGAAAGTTTTTATGGAAAAAGAAAAAAAAATTAATGTTTTGATAGCTTTTTTCATTTCCCATAAAAGAGGTGTCAAAACTTTCCTAAAATGAATTGTTAACTAATGCCCTAAGAGCACTCGTTAGCATGACCCTCTTTTTTAATAAAATGGTAGAAAAAGAAATAAAATACAGTAATTACTCTTAAGTTTGAGCTAATGACAATCAATTCTATTTCAAAATTGACAAATTTGATCCTAAACACAAACAAACAATTAAAAAAGTTGACCATATTAGCTGTAACAGTTGACTGACTATCGTATAAATTAGCTGTAACACAATTTAGCCGTTAAACGGTCAAAACAAAGAGTTAGAACATTAACGGCATTACACGTTATGTGCGTTTAGAGACTAAATTGATCAATTCTAAAATTTTTGGGACTTGATTATCATTAGGCCAAAGCTCAAGAATAATTAATTAATTACTGTATTTTACCCCAAAAAAAAAAAAAAGAAACCATCAAATTGTCATGCCCCCTAGGTGCCCATTTCTCAGAACCAACCTGGGGAAAGACCAAAAAAAGTCCTATAACAACCGTTGAAATCGAACACAAATTACAGTCTGACTTTGCAACAATCCCACAAAGGCACAAACATCTCAGAAAACCCAAAAATCCTCAAGATCAAGATCTCCATTGATACAGAGATTGAAAAAGCAGAGAACTTTAACAATGGGTCTCTTCACATACACCATGGCAGGCGGTGGATTCATCCTGATGGGTACATGGGAAGCCCTTACCTCCACAAACCCAAATCACAATTCGATCCCACCTTCACCTCTCTCAACAATTCACCCACCACAACAAGCTTCGTCGTCGAAAACCAAAACAAACCCATCTTCCTCTTCTTCTTTAACCTTCGTTTTCTTCTCTGTCCTCTCTTCCTTGTTCCTCCTAAACTCCTTGGTCTCCTTCTTTGACGCCCTCAATTCGAATGACAAAATGGGCTCGGCGCTCCAACTACAAGTGCTCGCTATTGTCTCGCTCTTCTTGCTCTATTCCCTTACGGGTTTCGTGGTAAATTTCAAGAATTTCATTCTTATGCCTTGTTCTTTTCTTAGTTTGATTGGTCTTTTCGCTTTCGTGGAAGAGTTTTTGTTGTTTTACTTGCAGAGAAAAGACCCAAGTGGGATTGAAAATCGGTATTATGATTTGTTGCTTGTACCTATAGCTGTTTGTTTATTTGCCACAATGATGGAAGTGAAATCCCCAAAATCGAATTACCCGAAATTGGCTCGTGGGGTTGGGTTAATTCTACAGGGGACATGGTTTGTGCAAATGGGTATTTCTTTTTACACCAATTTGATTGCTCATGGATGTGCTTTGCATGAAAAGAGTAGAGGGAATTATACGATTAGGTGTAAGGGACACCCTGAGTATCACCGGGCAAGAGCGGTGGCCACGCTACAGTTTAATTGTCATCTCGCACTTACGGTGCTTTTGGTCGTGGGGATTTACTCGGTTTTTGTCAGGAAGTATGGAGTTCCCGGTGATTTTATGCAGTATAGGCCGCTCAGCGCAGAAATGCAGCAAATTGAGAATGCACAATTCACTTTGGATTCTGATGATGATGGTGGTGAAGAGATTAAGGAAGTGGAGAATATGGGAAAGCAGAATGTGGGTATGTTGGAATTGGGTGTGAATGGTCATGGCTCTCATTAGTGAGGTAAAAAATCTAGTCGAATTTTGAGCTGGTGAATGTAATGTTTCAATTTATTATTTTTATTTTTTGTGATTGTTGTGAAGAATGTGGTTCACTTCGTGTACATGAATTGAGATAGTGTTTTAACTGGATTTCAGTTTTGTAGATTTTGTTCTAGATTTCTAGTTATATGTTATACATTGTGTACTTCAGTTTTATATTGTAATGAAACTCCAAACTCCATTCCTTTTCTCATTTTATGTGATTTTGATACTGATATTGAGTGGTCTGTTGTGATTCATTTGATTTAGTTTTTTTTTTTTTTTTTTTTTTTTTTTTTTTTTTTTTTATGAACAAGCTTATCAGTTCCATGGATTTTGAATTAATCTATTTTATATAGTGTTTCTCTGTACTTGGTATTATCAACCCAATATTTCTGAGATGAAATAGAATATGGTCTTCTGATGGATTTATGAATTGCCATCGGTTAAAGTAATTTTAAGAAACATAATTTTTTCCAAAGACTTGTTCTTTATCCCAGTAAAGTATATCATCCTTATTCAATTCTATGCGACTTTCAAAAGCCTTACAAGTGTCTGAAGTAAAATTTCTTTAATTTTGTATAACATCTGGTGTTGTTAGTCTTTATGTGGCCATTATCTATGACTACGTTGTTTGTTCACATTGTTATTCATCATCTACAAACATGTTTTAGCATCAGAAAAGATGAAACTAAATCAGGTAAGAGCTGCCACTAAAATCCTATCTTAAAGACTCTAACCAACCGTGTTAATAACTCCAAAGCATAATGTATTTGGATCACAAAGCAAACTTTTTGTTAATATTATGGGCAGCAATTAGATTAGGAACCTAAGATAGCTGTATTTATGGTAAAAAAAGGTTTGGCAGAATATTCATGCAATGTGGCTTGCATTTTTATAAAAATGGAAAAAAGTGTTTGTATGGATTTTAAGTAAAGAAGAAAAGTGATGTTCTCTCTTATTTGCCATTTTCTTGAATAGATTCCCCCCCCCCCCCCCCCCCCCCCCCCCCCTCTCTCTGCCCGCATGTGGTGGTGAAGCCTTTTATTGAAAAGTCAATAATTTTTTTTTTTTTATGTTTATTTATTCTATAAAAATCTTATTTCTCCAAGCTCTCCATTCACGCACTTGTGAGGCCAGTCGTTCTCCAAGTAAATTTTCCAGGAGCACTTGGATACTCAATGAGAACATTGATATTGGAAAGGAGTGCAATTTATGTTCTCAGTAGATTTCTTTGTGTTTGAGTTTCACATATGGTTTTACTTATAAAAAAAAGGTTTAACATATGGTTCCTTTGTTGTGCATTTTCTACATTTGGTATGTATTTAATTTTGGGTTGGAAGCCATTGTGCTTACTTTTTGCCAATTATTTAAATGTTTATATGTTTTTGTCAAATACACATGGTGTCTATTAGAATTTTTGGTCTGACATAACTGAATGGTGTGGATTTACTTCAAAAGTAGGTAGAGATGGATGCCAGATTTCAAAAAGATGGTTTGTTACGTTGCTTACTTGTGTATGTATTGGTTATTTGTATAAAATTGAGGCTAAAGCAATCAAATATGCTCTAAGCTCTTTTTTTTTTTTTTTTTTTTTTCATTCTTCCCAAAAAAAAAAAAAAGTGGAATATTGTTGGATGCATTGTAATTTTTTTCCCCCTGTTTTTCAAGCTTTCCAATTTTAATGTAAGTTTGGAAATCTGGTAAACTTCTATTTAGTATTTATTATTGAAGTGATTTTCAAGCTTATTGGTTTAATGAAAAACATAATTAGAGAAGCCAGTCTTTTAGTATTTGTCTTTATTTTTTTCTCTGGGCCTGCACTAATAGGATGGTTCAAAAACGCATGATTGAGATGGCCCTGGATCAAAATTAAGGGTCTATTTGGATTGAGCGAAGGAAGGAGAGTGGAGGGGAGTAAAGTAGAGTAAAGTTAACTGAAAATAGGCTAATTTTAGGCCAAATCTACTTTACTTTCCCTCCCCCCTCAATCTAAATAGACCATAAGATCTGTGATAGATGTTGTGAATAACCTTAGTGTGAGATGCCAATTCATATCTTAGATTTCAATGGAAATTGCAGGATGTGGAGCTCCTTATTCACATTGATTAATGCATGAAGAAATCAATTCTAACATTTTGGATGACTTATTTTACTTATTCGAAACTCCTATATGATTTGCACTTAGTTGAGCTCTACAATGATCCATAGAAGAATGCTTTATCGAGCACATGTGGACATGGATAAGCTTTTAATCAATATATATATATATATATATATTTTTTTTTTTTGTAAAAAGTCATACCTGTTGACTGTGGTGTGCCACCAATATCATAGAATCAAATTCTCGTCCCAATACAGAGAATATGAATAAGCTCTGTACAGTTCAGCACACAGAACGAGATTTTTGTTCAACGGAAGAGAATATAATCCTTGTTGAATTGAAACTACTTGAGAGTCCCCTCTCCAGGAGGATCTTCTTGGTTTTTTTTTTTTTTTTTTTTTTTTTTTTTTTTTTTTTTTTTTCAAACTTGGATGGCTAGGATTTTTGCAAATTAAGATTCTAGAAGATAAGTTCCCACTTTGCACTCGGCCTCAAAGAAAGCAGGAAATGACATGGAACCAGCAGCAACATTTTTCTTTTCTTCTTTCTGAGGACACTTTTTGCACATCTTTGGAACAATGAAAATACTTATCTAAAAAAAATCTCCACAATCCATTACTTTTAACTACAAAATTATGTACACCCAAGAGTTAGACACCTCAACTCTTGGATTTCTTTAGAAGGATTTCCATCTAAAAAGCCAAGACTTACATGCATAAAAAGGGCGGAAAACATTCCATAGAAGGGGGACAGTAAAAGGAGGAACTCATGTCCTTCACTTGGAGGAAAACGCCATCTGCTTTTTATTTAGAAAATTCCAATACTCATGCCCTCCAATTCAGCAAGTCCCCTAAATTGACCCTATCTTATTTATTAGCACTAATTAGTAATTACTAAGTGCCATTCCTCTGTCTTCCTCATCAATCAAAACTAGAATACCATGCAAATCACTCAAGAAACAAAAACACTATCTTTGAGACTTGGCTTGTACCAACTCGAGTACATCTCCTCCCCCCATCACTAACCCATATTCTTCTTTACTATTATGCTTTTGTATTGATTATCATATTCTTCTTGCTTTGCTTTGTGTTTATAAACATGATTGGTTTTATCTTGAAAATGCAAAAATTGATGAAGTCGCAAGTCTAGCCATAAAGGGGATATTAGATCTTGTCGGTACTCAACAAAGTGAAGCCCTAGATGTCCATTCAATCCAAGAACTCCATCATCACTTAACGGCAATGATCCAATGACTATTTTGACACACAATACCAAAAACTTAGGGATTAAACTAATACATGACACATTGTATAGTATAAATGTGGGGGACCAAAATATTAATTTCTTAAGTATTTTAATTATGCAAAATATTATTTTTTTCATAAGTACTTCTACAAAATAATTCAAATAAATGTAAATATTTTATTTTATTTTATATTTCTTGAAAATTTTGTGATAGAATTTCTATAGAGTAGAATTTTAAATTTCTTAAAACTTAGATATTCGAGTTTTACATAAATTAAACTAGGTGTAAAACCCATTTTAGTCCCTACATTTTCACTTTAGTCCCTAATTTTTTTTTCACCGCTTTTAGTCCTTTTGAAAAACGTGTTCCGTTTTAGTCTTTGCCGTTACATCAAAGACGAAAATTGCACAGGTGGCAAACGGTCCAACAATAAATGCTGATGTGTCCATTAAAATAATATTAAAAAAATTTACATTTTTAAAAATGCCACATCAGCAATTTAATTTTTTTTTTAAAAAGCCACATCAGATAAAAATAATATAAAAATTTCTAACCTAATTATTTAAAAAAAAAAAAAGAAAAGAAATTAGTTAAATTATTTTTTTTTTGGAAGAACGTGAAGAACTTAGAACTATGTGTTCTTCATTTTCTTTCTCAACTAAGCTTGCCCAGAAAATTAAAAATTTACTTTTCTTTTCTTGCATTTTCTTAGCAACCAAACCAATAAAATCACTCAAATTTACAAAATAAAAAGATATGCCCATAAAAATTTACAAAACACACATTCAACAAGATTTTCTTATGCTTTGAAACCAAACACAAAAAACACAAAACTCAAACCTAGATTTTCGGCCTCCATGCACACCACAAACCTAGAAATCAACATCAGAATACAACATTACCACAAACCCAAAAATCAACATACACCACAAACCCAAATCAACAAATTGGTACAATACCGAATCGACGACTGGGGTTTCGTATAATACCGAATCGGCGATTGGGGTCATCTCGGCTTCACAACCACTGATCTGGGCTCTAATAACGAATCGGTGACTGGGGTTTCGTACAACGGAGCCATATCGAATTGGCGACTATGGTGAGTTACCGAATTGGTGAACCTTCGCGATGGGTTTTCTTTCTTTGACGGCAACGGCGACCTCACTAAGTCATGAACGAGTTTGATGGCAGCGACCTCATTACTAAGAGAGTTTGGGTTTTCTTTCTTTGAGAGAGTTTGGGTCAGATTGGAGTTTGGCAGTTGGCGAAGATGAGATTTTGAGAGAGTTTGGGTTTGGGAGAGATTTCGTTGAGGGTGAAGAGAGAAAGAGAGAATTAGAGATAGAGGGAGTTTAGAGATGAGATTAAAAGAAAAAGAAAAAGAATTAAGGTTAAAGAAAATTTGATTTGATATGAGATTATTTTTGTGTTTGTGTTTGTTTTTTAATTAGATTTTTTTAAACCTTTTTTTAATTAGGTTTAAGTTTTGTTTTTTTAATTTTTTTTGGCTTTTTATAAAAAATTAAAACGCTGACGTGGCATATAAAATGTCAAATATTTTTTTTAATATTATTTTAATGAACATGTCAACATTTACTATTGGACTGTTTACCACCTGTGCAATTTCCGTCTCTGATGTAACGGTAAGGACTAAAACGGAACGTGTTTTTCAAAAGAATGACTAAAAGCGGTGGAAAAAAAAGTTAGGGACCAAAGTGAAAATCGCGTGAAAATGTAGGGACGAAAATGAGTTTTACGCCATTAAACTAATCTAACAATAAGGAAAATAGGGAATGACTTTAAAGCTACAGCTTGACTGCCAGTTCAAACAACATGGATTATAACAAGTTTCGTTAGATGAGTTTAACCAAAATCCTCCTTAAAAGATCTTGCAATTCTATATTTGTGAATTAAAACCAGTGACTTTTGTGGCTTGGATTTATGTGGTTAAAGATTCTTCCAAGACTTGTTCCACTATCACACACACACACACACACACAAAGAAAAAAAAGAAAAGAAGGCCCTTCTAAGACCAATATACAAATTAATCAATATCATATATGAATTCAAAGTCTGAACTGAAGAGCAGTTTTACTTTGACAAATTGAAAGAAGTGGTTTTTTTTTTTTTATAAACATGAGAAATTCTAAAATAGGATCCCATTGCCTTTGACATAGTCAAAGAAGGCATGAGCAAGCCTCAACCATAAGAAAACCGACTAAAATTTTCCAAGCAAATAATCTAACATATGACAATATCACTAAACATACATATTTCATGATCTTGTTAAAAACGGAAATATTTTTCAGACTATCTTTCGTATAGTAATTAGAGACTAGAGACATAGCTATTCAATTATAATGTTCAAACAAGAAATAAAACATTGAGACAATAACATTTAACATTTCAGAGTGTATATTGGCAAAGAAGACTTGAACTTCAAAAGAGGCCATTTGGGAATTGATTAATGCAAAAGAACACAACTTGATTCACACTAATTTTAATAACTTGCAGACGTGTTGCAAGTTGAGATTGATACAAAATCACTGGGGAAATGTGCAAAATAACAACGTGAAGAAGGGTAATATAGTAAGTTAGCAATAAAAAAATTTAATTAAGGAAACTAGCATCTCGAGTTTTAGAAACTCGAGATCCAAATTAAAACTCGAGCCTCACAGACTCGCTTTGCGAGACTTTAAGCTGATGAGTTGGACAGAAAATGCCACATAGATCTCGAGTCTTAAAGACTCGATTTCTAAAAGAACCAAAACTGAAATTGAAGAACTGAAACTGAAACTGAAGAAGAACAAATGATGAAGAACTGAAGAAGAACAGATGATGAAGAGATCCACGGAACCACAGATGATGAAGAGATCCAGATCGCGAACGCGATCCGCGATCGCGATCGGCAATCGGCGATCGCGATCTCGATCCCGATCCAGATCGCGATCGGCGATCGCGATCGCGATCCCGATTTCGAACGCCAACGCGATCGCGAACGCGAACGCGATCGGCGAACGCGATCGGCGATCGCGATCGCGAACGCGAACGCGATCCGAACGCGAACGCGATCCGATCGCGATCTCGATCCCGATCCAGATCGCGATCGCGATCCCGATCGCGAACGCGAACGCGATCGGCGATCGCGAACACGATCCGCGGTGTGGTTCCGTGGATCTCCGATCGGCGATCTTCTTCTTTCCTTCTTCTTCTTCTTCCTTTCTTTTTCTTACCCGTAGTCGTGTTCGTGTATTCTTCTTTCTTTTTCTTTTCTTCTGGAACTCGAGTCTTAGAGACTCGAGTTCCACGTGGAATTTCTCTCCACGTCAGTCTATCAGAATTTTGGAACTCGAGTTTCTAAAACTCGATTTGCAATGGAACTCGAGTTTTAAAAACTCGAGATGCTAGTTTTCCACATTCTTTTTCATGTTGTCAAATAACAAAATTTTTTTAATAATAAAGTTAAATAGAAAAAAAATTCCAAAATCACTTTTACATACCCTCACTACTGCAACAATTTTTATTATCACCAATCACAACATATGTCAATTTGTTTTGAAAAATCAGATTGTGTGACTATACTTCTTGTTTGAGAATTGGGGTAAGCCAAGCAGGAAGCAAATAAGAGTGTCTCAGACCATCCAAGCATGGCATGAGAAGCTGGCTTCTCCAACCTTCTAGTTCGAAGATTATATGGTACAGCACCTTCATCACAACTAATATATATGACATCCAAATCAAAAGGGTGGCAAGCAAATGGATACCCAGAACCTGAAATCGACTTCTTCAACAAACCATCATCACATCCCATATCAATAACTCTAATACTATGCTCCAAACACCACTTCCCAGCGTCACAATTCTTCATTCCCCACACGTTCAAAGTCCTAGCAAGCCTTTTCCCACTGATCTCTACATACTGTAGCTCTCCTTGACACAAATCACACATACTTGCTTTGTGATCAAGTCCTCCATTTACACTATCCAAGTCCCTGTCACCCGGCAAATTGATCACATTACAACAATCTGTAGGACCATCATAGAGGTTATAGGCTTTAATGCCACCACCTCCAGGGTTAAGCCAATACACAATCCCATTGCAAGCAACAGCTTTATCTGTGGAACGGTAACTGGGTCTATCCCAATTCACTTGAAACTCACTGCTCCATTCACCAGTCTCAGAAGAGTAAATCTCCGCAGTGACAAACTCATTTTCTCCCGGCTCTCCATTATATAAACAGCGCAACACTTTGTAACTTGCAACGACCCCACCTTCCAAACGTGAAGCAAATCCATCTAGCATTATGTTGCGATCAATACCAGGTTGAGGCAGTGCAAACCATTCCTTAGCAATAAGGTTGCACACATAGTACTCGTTTCTATCATACTCGCACAATCTAAACAACAATAACAACCCGTTGCTTGATGCTACGATAGAAACGTAATCTGAAGTGAGAAAATCAGGAAGACATGTCTCTTCAGAGACCATTTTGTTCATTGTCACCTCGTATGAAACTAATAGGTTTGGCATATTAGACTATTGAAAAAGGACTGGTTCAGGAGTCTCCATGAAGGTGAGGCATGAAAGCGAGAGATATAGGAGGAAGCGAAATAAGGGTCTGAGATTAGAGAGAGCCAGCGTTTTGAAACGCACCGGAGTCTGAATAGGAAACAAGCGGTAGTCTTAGGAGGATTTCGATCCAAAGACAGTCTGGGAGATCATAACAATCATATGATGATTCTTGGACTACATGTTGGTCGTGTGGTCGTGTCTCTGACATTGTGGAGGCAGATGAGTACGTCCCACTATGTTAGGAGTGTTATGTGTTGCTTATGATGGCATGAGGAATGAGAGTGCTTGAACAGTATTGGGTCAATCACTTGGCTTTATGTTTTCTCAACACACTCATGGCTTCTTATGCCTGACTAGTGATACTTCTAAGGCCTCTTTGAGGGGGACTAGCCCAGTCTCCTTACTCGAGTTGGATCGATGAGCAGTAATGAGGGGCAACATGTGGAGGCACCTTGCTCCACATGATGCGCCAAGGCCATGGCACAGGAGGGTCATGGTGGGCAAAGATGGTTGTGATGATGGGCAACAGCAGGTGGTGCTGACCTTACGTAGTGGTGCATGGCATGAGTGGCTTAGTTGTTGGTTCCTTGTGTGTGGGCTTAGTGGCTGGAGTGCAAGGCAGGGTTGGGCTGCTGTGATGATTAAATATTGTGTGCAAGGCATTGGGCTAGTGTGGACTGGCTGAATGCATGGATAAGTGCTAGTGAGCTGATGACAGTTACTTTATATGTTGCATGTGGGCATGTTGTGTGGGCTGTAGTGCGATAAGAGGCATTGTACATGGGCCAAGCCTCTCAAAAACATGTGGGAACATGTTGTGTGGGCTGCTGGAGAATGGGCAGAGGCCCCATGGTCTATTGAGACATGGGCTGTGCATGTACAACATGTGCAGTGGCGGTTACTACGCAGTTTCTAGCTTTCTTGATGATCAGACTTGCTGTGTAGGGGCTGGAAACATGGAGAGCAAGCCAAGACAGCATCAGTGGAAGGTGTCCTAAGTCAGACCACAAGTGGCAGATTGTCCAAGACCCAGGCAGTTACTAGACAGTAACTGCCATAGCAGTTAATTTTATGTATTTAACCCTAAGGCTGTTGGGGCTATTAACAGCAGAGTGTATTTGGCCTTGGGAAAATTATGTATAATTCTCTAGGCTTGTAAAAATGGTTTCCTTTTTACTTGAGGTTAAGTAATAAAGGTTAAGGGTGGGTTCCTCGTAAATATTGTATGTGCTGTGTGTTTAAACGTCCCTAGATAATCTGTTTTAAGTGTTATTGCAGTGAGTGTGCGGTATTGACTAAGACTAAGTCAGGGATTTAGGGCCATCATAGGTAGAAAATTTGAGTGAAAAATTGACCCTGTGACAATTGGTATTAAAGCCTGGCTACAATGTCTTCAGACACCATGGCAAGGGTGACTGTCTTGGAGAACATACTTGGAGTATTGTAAAGGGAGAACAACTTTCTATGTGTGACATATTGGATGCATTATATGCAGAAACTGCCGTGATACGGAATGAGATTTCTGATCAGAGGGATGTTGTGTTCATTCGTGTTGAAGAATTGGTTGCTGCACTAGATGCCCAGGGTAGTGCAGCAAGAGAAACCCAAAGCCAACTTGAGGCAGAAATTGCCTTGATAAAGAGGGCAATGCATGGCGAGGGAAGTGGCCACTAAAGTGAAGGTACCTAAACCAAAGCCCTTTAATGGTGCTAGGAGTGCCAAGGATTTGGAGAATTTCCTTTAAGATATGGAGCAGTACTTCAAGGTTGCTAAGTTGCCTGATCAAGAGATGGTAACCATTACTAGCTTGTATCTTTTAGGGGATGCCAAGTTATGGTCGAGGACCTGTGTGGAAGATGATGCAGATGCTGGTAGAGGGAAGATTGACTCGTGGGAAGCCCTAAAGAAAGAGTTGAAGGACCAATTCTTGCCTACCAACACTGCATGGGTTGCAAAAGACTCCTTGAAGAAATTGAAGCAAACTGGTGCAGTGATAGAATATGTCAAGACATTCAGTTCTTTGATGCTGGATATCAAAAACATGTCAGAGGAAGACAAGTTGTTCAATTTCATGTCTGACTTGCAACCTTGGGCACAATTGGAGTTGAAGAGGCAGGCAGTGCGTGATCCACCCACTGCTATGTTTGCTGTAGATGCCTTAGTGGACTACAAGTTCAATAAGCCTAGTGAGGATGATGAAAAACGTAAGTCCAAGGACAAAGACAAAGACAAGAAAAAGAAAGATGGCAAGAAAAACAAGGATAAAAAATTGGGGTAACAAGAGCGAAGGAGAGAGTTCTACCTCTCAACAAAGCAAAGAACAGCCCAAGTTGAATGCTAGCTGTTTCATATGCAATAGCCCTCATCGAGCAAGAGACTACCCTAAGTGTGAGAAGCTTAATGCAATGGTTGATGAAGATGAAAGGGGGCAGTCCGATGAAGAAGTTCCCAGCAAGGTAAACCCATTACAATTATTGAATGCCCTCAGTACTGGAGGTAATTCTAAGGGGTTGTCTTAGGGGCCATCACAGGCAAAAAATTTGAGTGAAAAATTGACCCTGTGACACACTGTGATGTATGTATCACATCTTGCAAAAGATCTATAAGCATGTTGTGAGATTAGGGTTCTTGAGTAATTAGTCTTTTTATATATATTTTTTATGAAAAGACCGATATCTTTATTAAAATGAAAATAAATTTAATACATCCTAAATCAAAGCCAACTCAATGACCATTGGATCCTCCTCTAGACAAGTTAAAAATCTACTAATGCCTTTGGAATTTTGAGCTAAAATATGTGCGGGTTTATAACTGAACATGGGACACAATGATAGATCTAAAAACTTGTAGTTTGTGTCAAATCCTAGTGACAACATTAGAGATGGTTACCAGTGGATTACACAGACCTTGAATAGCATTAGAAAGTATAAGTGAGTTGCTCTCAAAGTGTGCATCTCAAATACCAACATCCTAGGCAAACTCCACAGCTTCCTTAAAACAAAAAGCTTCCTCCATTGCTTTTGCTTCAGCTTTTAAAGGCCCCGGGGGTGATGAAGCTTCTTGTTCTTTGTATTTAACAACAATAAATATATATATATAATGCAATTTAATGTAATAAAAAGATTTAAATTACATAATTATAATATTGTGAGAATATATTATTAAAATGAATTCTTTCTTAAAAAATATACCATAATCAGTTGACTAATTTGAAAATATCCAAGAATATTAAAAAAAAAATGTAATCCCCATTTCCTTGTAACATTTTAAATTAAGTTTAAATTATAAATTATTATATTGTTTCTAAAAATAGTTTAAAATATTATATAATTTTAGAATTGTGGCATTTTTTTTTTCTTTCTAAGTGTGCGTTTGGCATTGATTATTTTTGTCAGCTTATTTTATTATTCAGCTTATTTTTGTTACTAATCATGGGTCTCATTGCACTTTTTGATACTATTCATGGGTCCCACTATACTATTTCTACTAACTTTTACCTTTATCTATAATATTTTTAGTAAAAAATTTTCAGTTTCAGCTAAATAAGTTGTTTCCAAACAGACACTAAATATAATTATAATGCCTATATTATAGAAATTTGAATTTTAAGAAAAGCTTTTAAATATTTATCATTTTTATAGTTTTATAATAACTGTAATTTCTAATACCTATTTTACTTGTATCTTTTCCCAAAACTAAAGAGTTTGTCCCAAATAGAATTAAATTTCATATTTTCAACCAAAACATTAAGGAAAAAAGAAGAAGAAATTTTGAGCCGAAAACTGAAAAGGCAACCTACAAAAAGAATCAATTTAAGGTCCAACTAGTCCAAAATGGACTGAAGTGGACCAGAATGGACATAATGCACCTAATTGGACCGAATGGATCAAAATGGACATAATGCACCTAATTGGACCGAATTGGCCCGAAGTGGACCAAAAAAAAAAAACCAAATTGGATCAAATGGACCAATTGGGACCAAATAAACTGAAATGATATCCTGATCTGTCCCAACAGAAGCGTAATAATAATAAATACTAAATTTCAACTTCTAGATAGTATATAAATGACTTGTTATTGGACAATTGCATGACCTTACATGTTAACAATTTTTAAAGGGAATGAGGCTTTTATTCTCTCACATCCACTTTTTTACTTCCAATTTTACACATCCATTTATACGTTTTAAATGTAGACATTACCTTTCCTATTTTAAAATATGTATCCTATTTTAAAATATGTATATCAGCATCAATTGTGAATGTTGTGTAAAACAGCATATGTAAAATAAGTGTAGAAGTTTCTCTTTCATTTTTACAGCCGCCTTATGAATGACCAATATTTTGAACATGAAATGAGTCTCAACTAGCGAAAAACTGAAAATTGGAAAATACTACAACAATGCACGAATATTCCACTTGCACAACCAGTGTACACATAGAAAAGTGATAATAGGCTGGACTACCTAATATTTGTTGTTGGGGTCCATATAACCGGTCACTCTTGTAGATTTTGTCATCAAATCTCCACTGTGTCTTGTAGCTCTGAATAGAGGGGAAAGCGCCAAATATTTGATATGTCAACAACACAATGGATGTGACCAAGATTACAAACTACATGACTTCAACTTTATTTTTCAAATCTGTTTTCTGTTTGGCTAACAAACAATAAAATTTTGTTGAATATCATCCAATGTCCACAATATCCCCAACAACTTCCTGAATTTGAAACCATTCTGTGGCCAAACATTTCTCAAGTATATACAAATGAACAGGAATTAAGACCAGTGAGTCTTTTGTTTCCACTCTTTAAGATTCTGCTGGCATAAAAAATTACTTGCTTATTTTCCCCCCTGCAGCAAAACTTAAGTCATTCGCATTTTTTTTGTTTTTCTTTAGTTTTTTACTAGGACATTCACATAATTGTTGCCACAATGAGCCAAGTTATCAACGGGGTTTAAATCAAATTGCAGAAACTGTATAATAAAATTCAAAACTAATTAAAAGGTCATTTACAGTTTTCATTCTCCAATTCAGCCCTACTTATGTAACACTTACACAAAATCATGTAAAATAGAAAGCTCAATGTACTTAACAAGGCTAGAAGCCAGTAGAATTTGTCTAGGCAAGCTTCGTTCATGTTGTCAGAGAACCAGCCATGCCCTCCTTTTGAGCTTGTAAAGATTTCAACAAGGGAAATTGATAAGGCACTCAAGTAGCTTCCCACACCAAAAACACTAGTGTATAGAGCAAATCCCATGGTTCTCATTCTAACAGGAACTTCATTGTAAAAGAACTCTTGCATCCCAACAACAGTGAAAATGTCTGAAATGCCCAAGAGAACGTATTGAGGCAGCAACCAAAAGATGCTTAGGGGTACCGTTTCTGATTGTGATTCAAGTTTTCCCATATTTCTGCTAATCTCCAGCCTCTTTGTTTCAACAATTGCTGCAATGATCATGGCTATGATAGAGAGAAACATTCCTATCCCCATTCTTTTCATTACACTAATACCTTTTTCATCACGAGTTATCAGTTGTGTAATTGGGATCAAAATCTTGTCATATAAAGGCATTAGAAGAATTATAGACAATGTAATAGCGCTCTGTAGTGTAGCGGGTGGAATCTTGAAGCTTCCAATGTTCCTCTTCATTGTCATACCTTGTTTAGTAAAGAATGTTGCAGGTTGTTGAAAAATTACTGCAAACATTAGAAGCATTGTCCATATGGGCAAAAGCCGCAGCACTACTTTCACGTTGTCAAACATGTGTACACCATTTCTTGGGTTCGCTTCCAAGTCCTTTATGCTGTCAAACTCTTCGCGACAAAGAGGTTTCTCTTGAAGCCTACAAAAAAGCAAGATTTGTCATTAAAAAGTAATGTCTTGAAGCACAAACAAGTAAGAATTGTCATTATAAAATGAAGATGCCTTGAAATTGATACAAAAAAAACTTACTCTAGCTCAACCTTATCAGCTTTGTAATTTGATAACTTGACTTCACAGTGCATAAATTTTGATTTGGCTGCTTTGAAAGCTTGAACTATGCTCTCAAAGGGATTATTACAGATAGCATCATTTTGTTTATAAATAAACAACCATCTTCCACAACAGAAAAATGCAACCGATGTTACCATTGCTGTCATGGGAATGGCAAATCCCAGTACCCAACCAAAGGTATCTTGGATGTAGGACATAACTGTGACACCCAACAGGCTTCCACTACAAACACCAAAATACCACCATTGGAAGAATGTACTCTTTTTATGAGACTTATTCTCGTTTTTGCTACAGGGCAATTCCTCATCATCATCAAGTTGATCTGCTCCAAAGGCTTGCAATGATGGGTTATATGCACCTTGGCCTATTGAAACCAAGTATAGTGACAAAAAAAGAAATGAAGAAGACATTGTTTTGTTTGTAGAAGAAGACCATGCCCATGCCAATGCAGTTGATGATGTCAATGCCACAAGCCCCTAAAAATGAAAAACATTGTAAGAACAAATATATAATATCATCTTGATTATATTGCAAAAGCTTTCATAGACAGGCAATATATACATAATTTAATCTTAGGTGAAAACATTGCTTTGGTCCTTATATTTTGGAATCACGGTCAATTTGGTCCTTACATTTTAATAGCAGTCAATTTGGTACTTGTTATTTTTAAATTAAAATTAATTTGGTCCCTATCATTAACGTACTAACGGATAATGTCTACGTGACAAATAGTTTGTTTTGTTGGTGCACACGTGGCTAATATAATAATCTATAATAATATATTTAAATATTTAAAAAGCCACCTAATCATTTTAATTTTAAAAAAATCCATGTCAAAAAAAAAAAAAAAACGAAAAGATTAGTTGAAAGAAAAAATATATTATTTTTTATAACAATCCTCAATTTCTTTTATTTTCTTTTGTATTCTCAAAAACTTTTCTTAGCTTCCAAACACTATTCCAAACTTTTCTTGCTCCACCATGCCCAGCCATGGTTATTGGAAAAATAGATTTGGATTTTTGCTTCTGTGTGAGAGAGAGATAGGCGACGAAGAAAATAAAACAAAGTGCTACTGCCTACTGGAATGTTTGGTTTCAGGTTGTTGTATTGTTGTATTGCTGGATATTGTGTTTTGTATCTAAGCTAAGAAAGTCCAAGGATAAAAAAAAAAGAAAAAAAGTTAAAGATTAAAAAAATCATTTTCTTTATTTTTGTATTTTCCATTTTCCAGTTAATTTTTCAGTTTTTTTTTTTTCTGAAATGGATTTTTTTAAAAATTAAAATGCTTAGGTGGCTTTTTAAATATTTAAATATATTATTATATTAGTCACGCGTGCAACAACAAGATAAACCATTTACTACGTAAGCATTTTCCGTTAATAACTTAACGACAGAGACCAAATTGACTCTAACTTAAAAATAAGAGGGACCAAATTGACTGCTATTAAAATGTAAGGACCAAATTGACTGTGACTTCAAAATATAGAGACTAAAATAGTATTTTTGTCTTAATTGTAATATATATATAGAGAGAGAGAGAGAGAGAGAGAGAGAGAGAGAGAGACTTTATTATCCACCACCAGGCATAAGACTAATGCTTAAAAAAGCCACAATACTAAACTTAATGCTCTCTTTCTCTTGCCTGTGTACTGCCGCGGCAGCTTTTGCTGCTACTCGTTATTTTCAAAAATAAAAATAAAAATGTGACTTCTCTATCGCCAGTGACCTTAACGCCTAGCGGCAACTGTTCTGATGAAAAAATAGAGAGGATGAAAAATAGAGTGAGAAAAATAAGGTAAAAGGTGTTATTTTTTACTGTTTATTTAAGGAAGGAAAATAGGAAGGGGAGAGAAAGTTTTCTCTCCGGGCTTACATTTTTTTTCCTTCCAAATTAGAAAGAAAATTTGAAGAGAAAAATTTTATAGTAGTACTTTTACAAAAATGCCCTCTTCCCACCTATTTTTTTTTCAACATTCTCTTTTTTTCATTTTTCATTTTTTTCTTTTTCTTTCAACATGACCTGAACAATTTTTTTTTTTCTTTTCAACGTTACTGAACGTTGTTATTGTTGTTTTTTTTTTTCATTTTCAACGTTACTAAACGATGTTTTTTTTTTTTTTTTTCAACTTAACCTGATCTAATTTTTACATTATAATAATATAAATTTATATATATGATGTGATAAATTTTATATTATTTAATGATTACAAATAAATCTATTTCTTACATATTATGTAACAAGGGTATAATAGTTAATTTATATAAATTACATTTTTCATCTTTCCCTTTTTCTTTCCAACCAAACAAAAGAGTTTTCTACCCTCCAACTTTTTCACCCTTCCAATCGAACACACAAGAGGGAAAACTAAATATTTTCCATCCTTCTATTTTTCCATCATTCTACAATTTTTCATCCTCCCACTTTTCCACTCCTCTAACCGAACAGACCCTTAATCACAGGAATAAAATCATTTCACTTACAAATAGCAAAAAAGTAACTTTCCTATTCTTGGTAAATATTGTGTTGATTTTTTCAAGTTATACCGAGGAAATTGATACCATTATTTCCAATTGAGTTTGTAAGTTATTATCAGTATTTGAGGCTGGCCTATCCTTAATGAACTCTTTTCTCTTGTTTTGAGAATCACAAGTGATTCTTCATTATTAAGTAACAAAAATAGGTAATAAAAGAGGTGTTATCTTTCTGTAAAGATTAGTCCTTTAATTGATTAATTTTCTGCTCACAGTACTGCAACCTTTTTATTCTGCTACCATTACCAATAAATCTCCTTGACAAAACTACAATCCATGGTGTTCATTAGTGACAAAAACACAGTGCTTGGTGGTGAAATTTCACTAAAGAGAAGACATCTTTTTCATAGGTTCCCAGTTAAATATAAGTTAATTTTCTACAAAAAATGAAAGTTTTGTGCGCTAAGCAGAAATGTCACCCACAATAGTAACAAATTTTCTTGATTCAAAATCCAATCAATCACGTACCACCAGTCATGAGGTCATAATTTCCACATACTCAAAGGAAGCAAAGTAGCAAACTTTAAAATTCCGGCTCTGTAGTTGTCTGGCCCCCATGACACACGCACACACAAGGGTCATTGGGTAATGAACTCTTAAAGGAGTTAAAAGCAATTCTTGAAAAGCAGTAAAGACTTTTGACCATTAAAAATAAAAATAGCAATAATATGGTCTAATCAAACCATTATTATGGTAATCAGCAATCACTCGAGAAGAAGAACTATTGAAATTAACTTATTTAATCTTAGCAAGATTAAACATTCATTTCACTCAAGGGCTATCAGATAGTGAGCGCTAATCTTGGAAGTAGCTTGGCATGCACTAGCTGATATAGTGATATTCAATTGGTGACAAAGTCTTCGGCAAATAAATGGCTCTTCTTATTCCTTAATCATCACAAAAATTAATAAATTCTAATGAGCCCCAAAAGTTTACCAGCTAGTCTTCTAAATTTTAAGGATATTAATTTTATAATTCAATTAGGTGGTGAATAGTGATGAATGATGACTAAGGCTCCATAATCACAATGGATTATCTAATCATCTTTAAATCCTTAAATAATTAGCCATCTTTTAAAGCCTTAAATAATTAGCCACACCTTGATTAGTAAACTTCTAGAAACAAGCTATGCAATATTAATAAGTTGCAATCTCCATTCACTCGTGGGAATCACGGCCAAGTATTGTGATAATAACACTAACATTAATAACAATTAACAACAACAACAAATCAAAGAACTGTACCATGTGTATCAAAAAAAAAAAAAAAACGAACTGTACCATGCACTCAGAATCAAATTAAATATAAAAAAAAAAATAAGAGAGAATTAAGAAGAGAGGAGTGACTCACAGCAGCATAGAGGAAAGAAGAGTTCAATATGGTGGAATATCTATCCCAATAAGAGTCAGCAAGAGGTGCCACTAGCAGTGGCAACATAGAAGTAAACCCACACCAACTGTTAACCGCTTTGGCTGCAGAAGAGTTGCTCATCTTCACAACATCTGTGAGATAAGTCACTAAATTTGATGCCACCCCTTTGAATGCAAACCTCTCCATACCAGCTAGCACTGTTAATTCAGCCATAAACAGATCAAATGAAAACTCTATTACACACATACACATTAACTATGACATTATGAGGAAAAAAATTTAAGTTCATTACAAATGCTCATCCAAAGCTACGGCTATAGAATGGAGCACTTGTCTATACCAGGGTGTAAAAATCCCCCATATGGGTTTTAGAGAACTTACTATACCCAAATAAGGGTGTTCAAGGTTGAGAAAAATCATGTTTTATGGTTGAAAAAAGAGAGAGAAATTAAGATGATGGTATATATACTTAATTATTACCTATTAGAAGAATGCATGACTTGCTTAGTCCCTTTGTTCTCTGACCTCCAGCCATGAGTGAGGAGAAGGAATCAACTATCTGGAATCAAAGAGCCAATAAATAAGAGGGAGGTGAAAATTGAAGCAAGAACAAGTTGTAGCTATTTTGTCATTTTTATAATCAACGTAAGTAAGTTGCTTTCACCATCCAAAAACAGTTGCACCACTCATTATTGGCTCATATCTTGTTAATTACCCCTTATATGTGTGTCCAAGGTTTTGTTTCCAAGCTCGTAATGGAACACTAGACAATACACTAACGCTAAAGCTTTTCAAACATTGGTTGTATTTTTACATCAACAAAAGCAAATAATAAGCTTCCACTGAGATCAGCTTGGACATGGTGTCACGGCGACGTTATCGAGAAAAAAATAAAAGAAAAAATGTCGAGATGCGATGCAAAACCAAATACACAGCCTCAAGTATGTGAGTTTGATTCATGGATAGCCACCTGGCATCAATGACACGTCAATGTGCACACCTGTACAAACAGTTCGAACGAAGATTTTCGAAGTTACAAGTATAGGATTCGATATGATATTGTGAATGATGATATAAATTACACTTTTTTGTCTAGATGAAGTCATGTAATTAATATCACATGAAAACGAATATAACATAAACAGTCAAAAAGCTTTTACTAGGAAGATCTTGTGTTGGAATTTTCGCGCGAGTCATTTTTGGTGACGATGAAGAGGTTCAGATTAATTTTTTTTTTTTTTTCACGTAATACCACATGAAAACGAGTATAGCAAAAACAGTCAAAAAGCTTTTACCATATATATAGGAGGATCTTGTTGGAATATTGGAGTTATTTTTTGTCATGTGGTTGATGAAGTTGTTCAAATTATTATGTAGTAGTGATAAAAAAAAAAAAAAAACAAATGATTATAATATATTATATAGGGAAGTGTTAACAAGCACCGTGCGGTGCGGTGCTTGTTAACGTTTCATTTTTTGTGTTTCACTTAAAAAAAAGAAAAAAAAGTTGTAAAAAAATTGCCAAAAACTGAAAAATTATCCAAAATATTATCCAAAAGTGTGTTGTTAACGGCCACCTTACGGTGCCCGTTAACACAACCCTATTATATATTGTCAAGCCTAAACTTTTTGTGTTAAGCTAAGGTGGCAGCAATATAACATATAAAATCTTCACAAAGAAGTTTATCAAAAAATAAAAAAAAAACCTCACAAAGAAACTCCAAAAATTAAAGTATTAAAAACCCAACATGTGCTTAAGCCGATAAATTCTATCTAAACCTTTTTAAATTTTTCTTTACACATAAGAATGATAGCAAGCAATTCATAAAATCGAGAACAAAAGGAAAAGAGAAAAAGAATGCAACCAAACATATAATATAACGTATACAATTGTAAATCATACACAAAATGCAGACTTGTTTGGGGGAAAAAAATACTTATATATGCAATCCAAGCAAGATTCCTTTTTGACTGAGTTTATCTCCACCTAACTTTCATTTTTTGTGTTTCACTTAAAAAAAAGGAAAAAAAAAGTTGTAAAAAAATTGCAAAAAACTGAAAAATTGCCAAAAGCTGAAAAATTATTCAAAATATTATCTAAAAATGTGTTGTTAATAGCCACCTTACGGTGCCCGTTAACACAACCCTATTATATATTGTCAAGCCTAAACTTTTTGTGTTAAGCTAAGGTGGCAGCAATATAACATATAAAATCCTCACAAAGAAGTTTATCAAAAAAAAAAAAAAAAAAACCTCACAAAGAAACTCCAAAAATTAAAGTATTAAGAACCCAACAAGTGCTTAAGCTGATAAATTCTATCTAAACCTTTTTAAATTTTTCTTTACACACAAGAATGATAGCAAGCAATTCATAAAATCGAGAACAAAAGGAAAAGAGAAAAAGAATGCAACCAAACATATAATATAACGTATACAATTGTAAATCATACACAAAATGCAGACTTGTTTGGGGAAAAAAATACTTATATATGCAATCCAAGCAAGATTCCTTTTTGACTGAGTTTATCTCCACCTAACTTTCATTTTTTGTGTTTCACTTAAAAAAAGGAAAAAAAAGTTGTAAAAAAATTGCAAAAAACTGAAAAATTGTCAAAAGCTGAAAAATTATCCAAAATATTATCTAAAAGTGTGTTGTTAACGGCCACCTTACGGTGCCCGTTAACACAACCCTATTATATATTGTCATGCCTAAACTTTTTGTGTTAAGCTAAGTGGCAGCAATATAACATATAAAATCCTCACAAAGAAGTTTATCAAAAAATTAAAAAAAAAAAAAAAAAAAAAAAAACCTAACAAAGAAACTCCAAAAATTAAAGTATTAAAAACCCAACATGTGCTTAAGCTGATAAATTCTATCTAAACCTTTTTAAATTTTTCTTTACACATAAGAATGATAGCAAGCAATTCATAAAATCGAGAACAAAAGGAAAAGAGAAAAAGAATGCAACCAAACATATAATATAACGTATACAATTGTAAATCATACACAAAATGCAGACTTGTTTGGGGAAAAAAAATACTTATATATGCAATCCAAGCAAGATTCCTTTTTGACTGAGTTTATCTCCACCTAACTCGTACCCTATTCGATCACGCCATTTTTACTGGTATTGTTTGTGCTGTCATAACTCATAATGTCATCATTTCATTGACAGCCATGAATTTTAACTTTACTACCTTTTGTCTAATGCAATCCTAAACCAGAAAGAGCTAACAAACACAAACTGAAACACACAATTGAATCAGTTTTATACTCTATTTTTTGCGTTACGTTCAGATCACTACTACTGCATGACTGACACATCAGTATGCGTTACACAAATGCATGGAAAGGAAATGTCTATGGCACACACGCACACACACACAGCAAACACATGCAAACACACAACAAACACACAAACTTCACAGTGAGAAACGAAGAGACACACATATATATAGCTCTGAACCAGTGGTAGCCAATGATAGAATTGGCCACCAATGTCAATTACAAAACTAGCCACAATGAACAGATGGCAATCTCACACAATGGGTATCAACATTTTCCATTGTTTGGGAGATCCACTACAACTTTGCTTCATTTCCCCACCTTAATGGTTTAGTGAGAAGGATAACACTTTTGCTATCCAACACCTCCACTACAAAAAGAATGCTACAAGAAAAGATAGCTAGTGACCAAAACGTAACACAACGCCTAATGGGTCATCAACACGTATGCATTTCTCTATTTCTAGATTATATTGTTCTTCTTTGGAAATTTTTTTACACTTATCCCTATTGGGTTGTTATGAATCTCTTGTGATTAATTAGCACTTTCAACTTTGGTTAGCATTAATAGTTAAATGTTGAGTTGACACGTAAGGAAAGAACACCAACACAGAATTTAGTGCGTTTGCATGGCTTTTATACGTTGAATCCTTGTTTAATTCACTCACATGTCCTCGATCTACAATAATCAACGCAATTATTCTTATCCCAAACAAAATATATAAAAAGCATACAATTATTGATTTTGATCTTACATGGCCCACTCTCAATGTCGACATGCCTAGGTGGAAGTTAATGGAATCGACATTTTGATGTGAAGCCACTGCATTATGTTGAGAAATTTTATGCAGACACGAAATAATGATTGTTTTGTGGCCAGTGGCCACTATAAGTCGACAATATATTTGGTAAGCCAACTAAACTTCATTCTACTTATGGCAATGTTACGTCCAAAAATTGAACTACCCTCTGCGGTACACAAGTTTTCAGCATCTTATTATAAGTTTTTATCTTTCTGTTGGTCTTAATTACGTTCGAGGATACAAGGTTGTTCAGTAAAATAGAGTAGGGGACCATCAAGTGCCGATGGTGATAGGGAAAATATAGGATTAAGACTGTTGAGTTCTAATTTTAATATTTTTTTTAAATCAGATTAGGTTGAGTTTTTGTTTTCTATGTATACATAGTTATCATAAAAATTATATATTTTTACACAACTTTACATGACCTGATGTGTATAAATTTTGGGGTTGAATTGGCTAAAATATGATCATTTTTTTTTTCTATTATACAAGCACTAATTCAAGTGCTTTAACTGAGTAGGGGACCATCAAGTAATGATGGTGATAAGGAAATATGTAACTAAGACTATTAAGTTCTAATTTTAATTTTTTTTATTATTTAAGATTAGATTGGGTTGAGTTATTGTGTGTGTGTGTGTATATTTGTTAATTTCATTTATTTTGAATTTGAGACTTATTTTAAATTTGCTATTTTAATTTAATTTTGGTATTTTGAGACATAAAGAAGTTGACATATTAGTTCCACGGTAAATTGCAATCATTTATTAAATAGTTAAATAAAAATCCATTTTTTCTACAATTAAGGCTGGACAAAATGGCCCAACTCGAATCTTTAGGGGGTCAAGCTTTTATCATTTGGGGAAAAATACCCCAAACCCAACTTAACCCATGCTTATCCCTAGTAATATAAAAGTACAATTGTACTTCAAAAAAAAAAAATAAATTGCACCTAACCAAATAACCAAAATAAAATCAAATAAACAAATTGAAGAATGTATTGTGTTAGGTTCTAAAAGTTAAGAACAATTGGTAAATTGTGAATACGAACTTGTCTAGATATAGATCCTAAAGTCTATAGGTATTATTAGACAATACTCAATGTGATACAAGTTAAGATTCAAGAATATACAAGCTACAGAAAGAAAAATTTAGAAACTATCTGGTTCAACCGATCGAAAGACATGTTCGACTGATCGAAATACGGCTCTACAGAATTTTAAGTTCGGCCCAACAGCAGTTCAAGCCTAAAAAGGATTAGAGTTTCAGATTTACTTCTTTTAGTATATAAAGGAAACCTTAAGCACGTTTTTATGTTTTTTTTTTTAGAGAGATTAGAGTGCATCTTGTGCCTCCTTTGTAGATTTAGGGTTTTGTACCCAAAAGCTCTGTAAAGTCTTCTACCGATGCTATTCCTTGAAGAATCTCAAGATCCGGTGTTGTAGAAGTTACTGCATGCAAGATCAACGTCTAAAGAGATCCAAAGTGGAGTCTCAAAGTTACAAGAAGGTGAGCTTGTGTTGGTGTAAAGTTCAAAGAGAGAAGGAGTACGTGGATTCGGAGCTTGCACATGGTCATGTCAGCAAGTTCTACATATAGTAGCAATAGGATGTTAGTGGTTTAAGTTTTATTATAAACTTCAATTCTTTCTAGTGGATTTGCTTTTTACTTTGCAGATAAATATGTTAAATCCTCCTTAGGTTTTTTACTAATTTGGTTTTCCTAGGTGATCACATCATTGTGTTCTTTATTTTTCGCTGCTTTGCATGTTATGATTGTTTTGTTTTAATTTAGATCTGAATAATAAACCTAAGTATTCACTTGGTTAATTAATTAAGTTAAACAATCTAGTTTACAGGGATCTAAAACCTAATATATTGGATTTCTAACAATTAGAAGAAATCAACAAAAAGTACAAACTTTTAATTTATATTATATAAATTGATTTTTTTATATAATAATATTATAGATAGAGATATGGATATAGCATAAATGGAAATGGGATTGAGATTGAGATTTTTTGGTAGGTGACTCCAAGTCTTTAAGATATTTAACAGAAATAATATTGACAAATTTGAAAGGTTATTTCAGACTATTTAAATTGGAATTTGGAAGAAGTTTTAAACTTGAAAAGTTGTTTCAGACTATTTAAATTGGTATTTGCTGGAAGTATTTAAAAATTCGGAATCCTTTCTACGGACTTGATAGCTATAAATTAAGACTCCACAGACTTAAGGGGAAAATTGAATATGATATCTATGTAGTTTACATATTACAATCATACATAGTTTACTTAGATTCTCAAAAAAAAAAAAAAAAAAAAAAGTTCAATTACTTTCAATATAACGTATTGGCTCAATTTGATTGCACTCATATTGCATTAGGTTTCTTGAGGTTTTGTTTTGTTTCTCACTAAATTTTCCATTAGTAAGAAGATTTGTACAAAAATAGATGGGTGAATATATTGGGAAAGATTCTTTTCTCTTGGTTGACAAAGTTAGTAATGCTAATTTTATCGAGAAATCAAATTGGCCGTCAACTACCACGAAAGCAAATATGGGAATGAAGCAAAACAAGGAATACAAAGAAAATATGGAACCAATTTGTGTAAATAGAAAACAAGAAAACATAACATCAAGGAAGAAACTTCAATTTGAATTGATTCCATTCTATTATCTATTTACGCATATTTCTACCAGGTTCAATGAAGCCATGTTGAATTATCAAGGATTTTTTTTTTTTATAATTATCAAGGATTTAGGTTCCAATAATAATTTTATATCTAAAAATTGATTAAAGTTGTATATCATTTTGAAGAATTAAAATTAGGGTCATGCTAATGAGTGCCCTTAGGCATTAGTTAACAATCCATTTTAGAAAAGTTTTAATACCACTTTTATGAAAAATGAAAAAAAACTATCAAAACATTAATTACTTTTTTTTTCCCATAAGAACTTTCTTTAAATTGATTATTTCGTTAACATTTCCCTTAAAATTAAAGGATCGGAAGAATAATTTCTAGTATACATTGTTTTGAGTGAATTTTAACAAGAAGTCCTACCTAGACACATTTGTTATAAATTTGTAATAGCACTTTACACCCCTAATCTATTAAAATCCACATGTTAAAAAGATTTATGATTTAGATTAAAAAAATATTTATGATTTTTATAAATATATATATTTATTTATTTACTTTAATACTTTTTTCAACCCATTTAAACCAATTTAATGGCAAATCACAACCGTCATGCATTGTAGGTTCAAATATTATTATATGGAAATGTTAATAATGATAATAATGTTCATTAATACAGAACAGAAGAAATTTATTAAATACAGTTTTTAGAGAGAGAGAGAATCTTGTTACCTCCTTTTTTTCATTGATCACGACAAATTTGGAGCCCAGAAAGTTATCTTTGATAGTGGATTAGGATGACAAACTTTGTGTCTTTGTCTCTTTGATCCTCGACTTGTTCAATATGGTTGCAGGCTTCAATGGCAGTACTGACTTTGATAGGTGCAATTCTAATTGTTAATAGACCAAAAACGTGAGATTTGTTGCGGAAGATACCAAAGACAAATGAGATAAGTGGAGACAAGCAATCTAGCAAGAGAGAGAGAGAGAGAGAGAGAGAGAGAGAGAGAGAGAGAGAGAGAAAGAATTGCTAATTTTAGAGAGTATATGAGTGTCTTTAGGGTGACCAATAACATATTAAGAAATTTTCAAACTTCATTTTTGATGCACCAAAAGGTAGAACTTGTGGACTTGGGAGTTCCTAGTTTTCTGTTAAATGGCAGGCATATCTTTTTAATTTGGTGTAATGTATTACAGTATTCTGACAATATTTTGAAAGAAACAGAATCTCCCTTTTATATGCTTTCTGGTCTAACTGAACCCCACTTTCAAAGCATATGTGAACTCTGTTGCTTTAGCACCACAGTTAGTGAAATATATAGCATATTAATTATAACAAGATCTAATTGAGGATCAAATCGATGACATTATAATTATTTTAATTATTAAATAAATATATAATAACTCATCATACTTACTAAAAGAATTAGACAATATTAATAATATTAATAAGTAGAAAAAAAATATATAAACAATCAAATTAGTATTAAATACTAATTTTATTAATTTTTTTTCTATATAATTTTTTATGACATAGTTAATGTTGGAGAATATGAGAAGTTATACACAAAAATAGTATACAATAAGCTAGTGAGTGACAGATCGAGGGGCAATCTCTTGAGACAATTCACACTCTCTCAATAATATTAACCGGTGCAAAGAGATTATTAGCCCGTTGCCCCTAGGATACAATGAGCTTAGCTACCCACTGTACATTTTACAAATCTACAAAAATTTGTAAAGTAAAAGCCTCATCAATTTTAACTCCTCCCATACCCTTAAATAAGAAGGATTCATTTTTGTTGATTTAATGAATGGAATGTTGTAAGGAGTAGGTGGCCATGGAAAGAGTTTAATTAGGAAGAAGCTTGCTTTTTGAGTGGAGAGAAGAGATGATATGAGTCTGCTCTTTATAGGCTTAGGAAAGAAAGAATCCTAAAGCTTTAAATAAATGAATGGTTATGTTAACGGATGCTTTTAGGGTAATTATTAACAAATCATTTAGAAAAGTTTTAACATTATATTTTTGAAAAAAAAAATCGTCAAAATATTAATTACTTATTTTATTTTTTCATAAGTACTTTCCCAAAATAGTTTATTAGCAAATGCCCTTAGGGCATCCATTAATATTTCTTATAAATGAAACATAAGTTTAACTCACACCCATTTATTACATTGAAGCAAACAAAGCGTAAAATAATTTTGGGAGAAATTCACATATGTGTTTTATGACTTTAGGTTCAATATAATGAATCACTACTCTAGTAGATATTTCATAACAACAGGTATAAAGTCAAATTTTAATAAAATACTTCAATTAAGAATACATGATTCATAGAATTGATAGGCTTTTAATTAAAAATAAACGTAATACTCGTATATTTTTGTATTCTTCACCAATCACCTGCCCATTTCTTAAGGCACCCACCCTAATGGTCTATTTGGAGAGAGGAAGAGTAGAATAAATTTAGCTCATAATTAGCTTATTTTTAACTAATTCTACTCTATTCTCTTTCACTCCCTCTTCAATCCAAACGGGCTAAATTCCCCAATATCCCAATCAGACCTTCCAATTTTATGTCGACATTGTCACAAGCATTATTCTGTTGCGGCTATAGTTGTAAATCAACACTGTCTAGATGAAGTCTTCGCTTTCTATGGTAACAGGAACCATTTTCACCACTCATGTGCTTCCTGGTTTTGCCGATTGAGAATAATTGTTTTTTTCTAAAAAAAAAAAAAAATTATTCTCAAATTTTTTTTAATGATTTTTCCTTTTTTTTTTTTACTTAGCTGGACCAGACCATTGACCGGTTCATGATCAAACCAATTGTTACAAGTCATTAAAAGGAGTTGGAAAATTGTTAATCGTTAAGATTAACATGATTAAAATTTTGAATAAACTATTTTATTGAATTTATAAATATTTTATTATTTTGACTAATTTAAGCATAATAATTTTGTAGACTTTTTAGTAAATGTGTTTTTAAATTTTGCTTTTACCTTTTGATAGATTTTGTTTCAATTTTTAGAAATAATTTCATATTCCAATTTCTTTTTTTTTTTTAAATAATAAGTGTTCTAAATAGCCAACTTGACTTGTAATTCAACTAATACCTTTTAGTGTTTCTCATTTAAACAGCCAAGTTTCAAATTCTTCCACCTCCATTGTTGTGACTATCAAAATTTCAAAAAGAAAAAATAATGAGTAATGCTACAGTCACAAATTATTTTACAACATGTTTACAAATTATTGATATGACTAACTTTTCATTGGTTTTCATCTCAGCCTACCATTAACATCACTTTTTTCATTTACCAATAATCACTTACCATATCAGCAGTTTATAAATTTTTTTATAAAAGTTTGTATGTGCATTACTAAAAAATGAGTACTCCCTCCAAGATCCATATCCCATGCAATACCTAGGGTATTGCACGGTGTGCAATAGTTTCAATCTTAGCCCTCACTTTAATCTAATGGATATAAATATGACACATCAAGAGCCATGTCATCAATCTACGTGACACCACTTTCACCCATTTCTTTACTCTTTTCTCTACACCCTTCAGCTTCCTCAAATTTTAAAAAACTTTCTCTTCCTTTCTCTCTTCCATCAGATCTTTCTCCAGGACTCCATGGCTCAATCTCCATGGCTACCGGTAGTAGCCACCACATTCCGCTCCACCAATTCCGGTAGTGGTTTCGGTAAATTTCCTATGTCTCTCTAATCGGTACTTTGGGAAATTTTTTATTGGCAAAAAACTCATTTTCATCCTTACATTTTCACGCATTCCCACTTTGATTCTTAATTTTTTTTTCCTCCGCTTTTAGTTTCTATCTTGGAAAATGTGTCTCGTTTTCATTCCTGCTGTTACATCAGAGACGGAAAATGCGCACGTGGCAAACGAAGGGCATTGTTGGCACACTAAAAGCTAACGTGACCATTAAAATAATAATTAAAAATGTTATTTGGCATTAAAAAATGTCACGTCAATATTTAAATTAAAAAGAAAATTAAAAACCAAAAATTACATGAATTGAGATCTAAGTGTATCTTCATGAGCAAGAACAACAAGAACAAAAACTCAAATTTAAGAACACAATCCAGAAATTTAAGGAAAAAAAAAATCCTCCAAAACTGAAAATAAACACAGTTGATTTTGGATTCAACTGAAAATAAACACAGTTGAAAAACATCCAAAGCCTCCATGAGGACGAAGAAGGTGTCCCTCCCACCACTCTTTGCGAGGTCTCCATTCTCCGCATGCTCTCTCGCGATCCCCATGTCGTCAAGTTCCGATTTCCACTTTCCAATTCTAGGGTTTTTTTTTTTTTTTGGATTCTTGGTTTCTTGAATTTCTTTTCTTTCTTGTCAAATTTCTAGGCTTTTTTTAGATTTTTAGATCCTTCAATTTTGTTAAAGATTGAAAAAGATTGTGTTTTTAAATTTTTGTGATGAAAAAAAAGGTTGATGGATGTGAAACAAAGTCAGAACAAAGAAGGGAAGACAATACTGTACTTCGTGTTTGAGTATATGGACACTGATCTCTAGAAATTCATTTGGAGTTTCTGTCAATCTGGAGAGGACATTCCTGCTAATATTGTTAAGGTTAATTATTCTTAATTTTAAATTTGAAAACTCTTTTGTGATTTTTCTTAGTTGTTTTTCTATCAAAGTCTGTGTTCTTAATTATTCTATTTACAAAATGAAAATGTTTAGGGATTTTGTTTTTTCAATGCAGTGTTTAATGTTCCAACTCTGCAAGGCTGTTGCCTTTTGCCATGGTCATGGAATGTTACACAGGTAATTATTCTCCTTCAATTTCATCTGAAACAATTCAATCTCAAATAGGGTTTTTTTTTGGGTAATTAATTGGAATCAACTGTTTTTTTATTTTTTTATTTTCTCTCTACAGTTGTTTATTTCAGTTTTGGAGGTTTTTTTTTTCTTTCTTTCTCTTAAATTTATGGGTTTACGTTCTTAGATTTGAGTTTGTGTTCTTGTTGTTTTTATTCAAGTTTTAATTTTTTTTAATTTAAATGCTGATGTGGCATTTTTTAATGCCAAATAACATTTTTTTTAGTATTTTAATGGCCATGTTATCTTTTAGTGTGCCAATAGTGCACTCTGTTTGCCACGCGTATATTTTCCGTCTCTGATGTAATAGCAGGGACGAAAACGAGACGCATTTTCTAGGATAGAGACTAAAAGTGGTGGAAAAAAAAAAGTTAGGGATCAAAGTAAGAATCGTGTGAAAATGTATGGTCGAAAATGAGTTTTTCGCCTTTTTTTTTTTTTTTTAAATGGTTAGGTGTTCTTGTTGTTTGGATTTTTATTATCTAGAGATTATTTGTTTTGATCTTATCTTAATTTTTTTGAATTGGGTTTGTTTGATTTTGCCAAAAAAATCCACCTTTGATATTATCAGTTATGATCCGTAATTTGCTGAAAAATAGTCATTCATTTTTACTGATCTAGTGTTTTGGTTTCATTCCTGTAGCTCGAAGGAGAGACCCACTCTTGGGTAAGACGTGTTCTCTGTTTTTATGTGCTGTATTATCTTTTTTTTTTCTTTGTATATTTGGAATATGCTTTGATTATGCATCTGAAACACAGATCAATCTAGCAAATGAAATACTATAAGTTTCACCTTTATTCAAAGTCAACCCCAAATGTAATTAGATCTAGACATTTTGATTATCAGTTTTTTTCTCCCTCCTTTTTTGATTTCATTGTCAAAGATTTGCCCTTCTTTAATTAATTTTCTTTTTCGGTCCTTGCTTAAAAAAAAAATTATTTTCTAATGTTTTGATTTCTTGTTTTTGTCCATTGGTGCTCCCTATGTCCATTGGCAAATAACTCGCTGCTGTGTTTGTCAATTTTAAAATAAATGCTTTGCTGATACGGTAATTGAAATTTTGGTCTTGAAGAAGTTCATTTTTTGGTGAAGGTTGTTAACTGTTGTATATGTGATGACCCCAATTCCATAATTTGTTTTTCCTTTGCTGAGTTTACTGATGAAAGTAGTTTGAAGGTATGGTGCATAGTTCAATAGTTGGTGGTAATGAATTCTGATGTTTACTTGATTAATTGCTATGTTGTTTCTGTAGAAGGTGCAAGTGCTACTTTTAGAAATTTCATTGGAGTTTGATAATACCTATATCAACAATCAAGTATATTTGCAATGAATATTTAATTTGGTTACATAATTTTTATATTTATGGTCTAATTGCTCTGTATCTTCTTTTGTAAAGTTCTTGAATTTATTTTTGCCTTTGGATGTACAATACACGATTGAAATTATTTGGATACAAGTTGTAGTAAGATCTTTGGTGCACCAATCTTTTTTTCAATGGAACTTGTCTCTCCATACTTTGGAATAAAGGTGCATTTTATGCCATTGGCAAATCTTGTTTCTTTTGGATATGATGTTATATTGAGACATAGTTGTCACAAGTGTTTGTAGACTTTAACTTTTTTTTCACTAGAAATGCCTTATATTTAGAAGCTGTAGATTTTTTTACATGAGCTCATTTGTTTTACCTTTATTGGTTTGGCTCATTTTGTCATTTGTTATGGGCTATAGAGTTAATTCTTTGATCTTCCATTTTAGGACGATGCAAAGAAACTTGACAATGTTGCCTAGAGGTGCTGTCAAAGGAGTCTTGGTTCGACTCATTTAGTCTTGGAATGTAGAACAAATGTTGTTGAAGGAGTCCAATGCAGAATAGGTGCTGCTGCTGAAGGAGTCCAATCTACTGGCTGGGTTATCAAATTAAAGAAAGAGATTTGGGTGGATTAGTTTTAGTTTATTGATAGGCTTATCAAATTAAGGCTCCTATCATTTAGGAAGAGTTATCTGCTTGTTAGTAGATTATTCTTCAAATGTAATTCTTTATTTATTTTTTTATTTTTTTTTAGTTCAGCATATAAGATTATGTGTAATTGGAGACAATGTATTTAGTTACTATATAAATCAAGGAGTACTACAATCCAAAATTCTTCTCTTTCTCAAACTCTTAGAGGCTAATCACCTAAAACTCAACCAACTTATCCTTATTTAGTGCATTTGGTGTAGTACGTTATCTTACATAAAAAGGACTCCACAAATGGAATCCACAAATTTATGTGAGGCATAAATACATTAGATGTTTCTCAATATTTGCAAGAACATGATTTGAATAAACCAATGCCGATATCTAAAACAAAGATGTGTGAAAGTAAAGAGAAAAATAGGTTCAACAACATTTTTGCACATCCTTTCTATTATAGTTATTTATAAAATGAACATGTACAACTAAAGAGAGTTCAACTTCAAGAAAACAAAAATTTTACCATGCTCACCCCCCCCCCCCCCTCTCTAAGGTTCAGATTGACCTCACTATTGTCTTATATAATTAAATCTTAATGTTCTAATTTGGGCTTCAACTCCAGCAACTTAACTTTTTCTATCACCATTGCTTCAGCTTAGCCTTGAGCCCTCAACCTTCATTCATGGTGTAGCTACAAATATTCTAATTTGGACTTCAATGCTAATTATCTCTGCAAGTAAAAATTCATGATTATTAGTAATAAAAAAAAATGGCACATGGTTGCTGGAATTAAAAAGAGATGCTTATAATTAAAGAATACTCTTGCAATTAACAAACAAATGTACAAAATATCAACTATTATAATTATAGAAGAATGAATGTCTTTCAATAAAAATAAAAGCTGAAAATTTGTGTACCAATATTGTGCTTACCAATAAAAATTTGCAGTGTGTGTGTGTGTGTGTGTGTGTGTGTGTGTGTGTGTGTGAGAGAGAGAGAGAGAGAGAGAGAGAGAGAGCTGTGGTTCCCAACTGATTGTATTGTCCCATACACTAGTAACAGATAGTAACCAACAAGAAACATTCTTTTGAACTACAAAATGAACAAAGACCAAAAGAAAATATAAACTGAAAGAATGTTATACTACCCAAAGATGCAGAAACATTTTCTTTAATTAGTAATTACATGCACATGCTGGGATTCAAATTCCAAACTAAGCAAAGGAGGGGGAGAGAGAACTAAAGTATGATTTTATATGTGAATTAATAACAAGCATTTTGAAGGTTCTACTGAAACAATGTTGACTTTTATTCATATATTAATATATATTTGAGATCATTGCATTGTAAGTTCCAGTGCCTAGCACACAACCTTTCTCCTTCATGTGCTTAAAAATCTTAGTGGCATCATCAATCTGACCAGCCCTCCCTAAACCCTCAATAAGGTAACTAAAAGTCAAACAATCAGGACTAAACCCATCCACTAACATTGCTTTCAATACACTCTCAGTTTCACTAAGTCTACCCAATTTTGACCACCCATCCACCTTAAAAGTGGCTTCCGTTAATTGTTAGATTGATAAAAAGATAAGAAAATTGTAGAAAGTGATCCAACCTGCCTAATGTTCCAACTTATGCTTCTATTTCGCTTCTAATCAACTACATCTTATTCCGAATTAGCAAGGTTTAAAATCTTTGTAAAGAATCAAAATAGCAAACCAAATATACAACTATATAAAATCAATATTTCAAGGATTCCAGTCTTTAAGTACTTACAAGTGAGCAACTTCTGTTGTCTTCTTCTTCCCAAACACATAGCTCACCAGAACATCCTCCATTCCTACATCACAGCAATTAAGCAATTAAGATTATAAAGCAATCAAGCAATTAAGATTATAGAAATTAACCTTCAAGTTTAAAGCAATTAAGCTTCATTTTACAAAAAGTTATCAAATTTACAACAAAAGCCCATATTTTTCTATGTTTAGTTTTCTTGAAGCAAAAATTGAATTTTTGGCATAAAACCCAAATGGCCAGCCACTACTGATACTCTGTTTTGTTAGGTAGGACAAAGAAAATGAAAATAAAGTAATTTTTATTATATGGGAAACTTCAAAAATTAACGATTCCACTTAATTAGACTCCAAAAACTTCATTGCCTATTTGAAATTCTTCTTCACTACCATTAAATTATCTTATACATAACGATTCTCAAAAAAAAATAAAAAAAAAATCTTATACATAACAAACATGCACACAAATATATAGGAAGTGAAAGAGGGAAAAGGGGTACCAGAAAGAGGGAGACCTTCACCCCATGAGAGTTGGGACTTGGGACAGCTTCACACACGAGAAAGAGGGAGGAAGTTTTTTTGTAGAAGAGCAAGATGGGTCTTCTTCGACGATGTCGGAATCGGACAAGCTTGAAGCTTTGCCGAAACTTTGGAAGTAACAGTGATGGCAAAGAGAGAGGCTTGGCCTTATGTGGACTGGTACCGGGTTGCTGTGACAATGGATTGAAGGAGAGGCAGCTGCACAAGGGAGAGAGAGAGAAAAAAAAATTGAGTTTATGTTTTATGAAACAATGGGCAAGCTGAATCCTGAAACAGTGGGCGGGTGTGAAATTTTTTAAGGGCAAAATAGTCTTTTTGTCATTTGGTAAGGTGTCAAATTTTTAAGCCATTAGATTAAATCTATGGTTGAAAATAGAGGTATTGCACGGGATATGGATTCCTCCCTCCTTCCCAATTTGTTTGTCCTGTTTGAAAAGTTAAACTTTTTAAGGAAACATCATTTATTGTCTTGTCTGCCTTATAAAAATGTATTAGCTTACAAAACTACCCTTAAATAAATTTATCAGCTTAAAAAAAAAAGTTATTCTTAGTGAGGCGACTAAAAATGTGTCCCAATTAAATTGATTTTTTTAAAATATTTGTTAGTTTTCTTTTCAAATAGTTTTGAAAATAAAGTAGGGGTATACTTGGAACATTAGTAAATTAATAGCTTTTATTTTTAAAAACAAGACAATATTTTGGGACATCCCAAAATGGAATACAGGACAAACAAACTAGGACGAAGTGAGTATCCTATATAATTTCTTTTATACAAATTTTATAAACATAACCATATCGATTTATTTTATATAAATACTAATTATTGCACCATTTATAGCTAATTAATACATTGAAATAAATGCTTAAACCTCATTAATACATGGCAAGCAATTAATACATTGACATAAACAAAACAAAAAAAAAAATGATGAGGTGGAAGGATACATAAAGAAAATTCTTTTTTCTTTTCAAAAAGTGTGCCAATGTTTTTTTTTTTTTTTCAAAACAAAGAATTAAGATCGAGATTTGTGAATTTATATAAACTAACCAATGTCCCATGCAATGAGCAGTGAATTTAGAAACATTTTTTAAAGAAATTATCTTGTAGCCTATGTATAATATTTATTATGTGTTATAATAGTTAGGGATCAACTTCAATTTTATTACATGTAATAGTTTGAAAGAAAGTGCAAAGTGTTAGAATTAATTAAGAATACGAACCTATTGTTTGAGTGAATTGACAATATTTAGTTTTTTCCCACCAATTTAAGTATAAAATTATATTTTATATTCTTGATTGTGTGTAGATAAATTTGTTGTTATCTCTTGGTAGATCGTGCTTCAATTTTTTCAAAACAACTCAATTTGAGCATGAATTTCATATTTCAAATCAATTGCATCTTATGTAAATTTTAGAAATAAAAATAAATTTTGTACCTAATGTACAAAGCTCTCTTATATAAATCTTAGAAAAATAATCATAAAATTTCATTTCACATAAATTATCAGTCTACCATCTATAAATAACTAATACATGAAAAAAAATATATTTACTCTTTTTTTTTTTTTTGAGAAAAAAAACTATTTTTAATTGCATAGCACAAATTTAAATTACTATGTTATTGGTTACACAAACATATACACATATATTACATGTCCTTAGAAGAACTTAGGATGTAAATTGTTAAGATTAATATAATTAAAAATAGGAACATATTTATTTATTGAATTCATAAATATTTATGGACTCTAGTCAGCTCAATTGGTAAATTCGTTTGTTGTTGAATAGAAATTTGGGTTTTAAACCCTGCCTATACCAAATCAATTGGTCTATTAGCTTAACAATAAAGAGCAATTATCATAGAACAGAAACTATAGATTGATTCTATTATACTTTTTAAAAAAATTCATAAAAATTTTATTACTTCAACTAATTTAAGCACAATTAATTTTTTTTTAATTTTTATAGAATATTTTTTAAAATTTTCTTTTACGTTTTGATTTTTGTCAAAGCCACTAAATATTAGGGAAAATGTCATATTTCAAACCCTCAATTAGTAAATATGTACATCTGTAATAATTAAAAATACTCCTATCTCACATTTTCATTTCAATAATATAGTATATGCATTATTTTCTTAATAAACGTATAATATATGCATTTATTACAAAAGATGTAAAAGTCTTTCCATGTTAGATAGGGATTATCCTAGATGCTCTGGGAGCAATGCTCTCTCCTCTCACACAAGGGGTGGGCCTCATGGTGGGACCTACATGTGGTGCCCACCCTTCATGTGAGAGGAAGGAGCATTGCTCCTAGAGCACCTAAGTATTTCCCTGTTAAATATGGCTTGTTAAATCGTACATGTGGTCCAAGTGGTACCTCCATAGGTACTGAAGGGAGGGAGGGGGCTGCAGTCGCAATAGTCGTAGGATAATTTCTAACCAATCAAATTAAATAAAAAAGAGGCTTGTTAAAAGATGTTAGGGTACCTTTTTTTTTTTACACCTAATTTTATTTAAGTACCTCATATTTATTTTCAAACACCACTAATAAGTTATTGGGTTTTCACAAGTATTTTTTTGCCCTATCATTATATTAACCACAAATATTTCATATCTTATTATCTAAATTGGGTCATACTATAAACTATCACAAAAAGCCCAAAAAACTCATATCTTATCAAATTTTATTAATTTTATTTAGTTAAGCCCAAAACCGGCCCTATGAGCCTAATACACACACATTCCATTCTATTTAAAGCCCAAGAATACTTATGCTTGGCAATATTTGAAAAGTCCATAAATCAAGTCCATAGAAAAACAATTTTATCAATGGAATTCAAATCCATAATCAAAACCCATACTTTAAACCCATGGATTATTTATCAAAAGCCCAATTCTCATTGACAATATCAAAAGCCCAATTTACATTGACAACATTAAAAGTTCAATTCTCATTGGCAATATTTAAAACTTAATTCTCATTGACAACATCAAAAACCTAATTTACATTGGCAATATCAAAAGCTCAATTCTCATTGGCAACAGCAAAAGCCCAATTCTCATTGACAATATTTAAAACCCAATTCTCATTGGCAATATCAAAAGCCCAATTTGCGTTAACATTATTAAAAACCCAAGCTAACTACTTGGCACAATTTTATCAAAAGCCTAAGGTTATTAATACCTGGCAAAATACTATATCATAATTATTTCACTTAAAAGTCCAATAATGAACAATACTTTAAGTTCTTAAACCTATTACTATAATATTACAAGCCCATGAAATCTATGGCAATTATCTATTTTCAAAACCCATAGCAATCATCTTATAAAAGCCCCTGGAAAGTTCTGATTATCTTAAACCCATGACATTTGTTTATTTATACCATATTATAAACTCATGGAATTTATATAAGAACCATGGTCATTATTTATCTTATACATTCTTAATATCTATTTCCAAAACTCATGATAATTATTCACCTTATTATGATTATCTATAGGAAAACCCATGAGAATATCACATTATTCCACTATAGTGTTTGTTACCATATTTTATTTGAAACTCATGGATATTGTCTCTATTTAAAACCCATGGTAAATATTATTCTCAAAAAATATTGGAGGTCATTATTTAAAAGCCCCAAAGAAAATATCATTTACAAAATAAACCATGGCAAAAGTTATGAGAAACTATTCAAATTATTATTTAAAACCCATGAAAATTAATACCCAAAACTTATCATAAATATTTATTAAAGCTCATGAATACATTTCATTTTTACTAACAACTAAAGCCCATGTTGAATAAAAATCCATGGCAATATATAATAGTTTTGTCCATTTTGTAGGGCTCACAATAAGAAAGCAAAGGGATAGACCGAAGTGAAGAGAACCACTAAGGTATAGGCTCACCAAAGTACTCAACATGAAATTTCAGTCAAAACAGTCTATTTGTGCAAACTGACCTAGCTGGAGAACTCAAGCAACTAAGCTCCCAATCTAAATTAGGAGCTAGCCACCTATCCAAGTAGTCTCTCTGCCACTGCCAATCATGATTTGAACAGCACTAGAGGCTGGGCTGACACTTAAAAGCTAATGGGCAATAAATACCATTCTTCTCCAAGTTTTGACCAAGACCTCCAAGCTCATGAAATCCTCAACTAAATAGTTTATTTTATTACTAAAAATGTATGTAATTGATTAATGAATCAAGCCCATGAATCCTAAAGGGGAAAATTTGGAAACATGTGGCTTAGAGAGCATAAAGGGATTTCCAACAGAACCCTCTGAAGTGGGCTTAGATTTTGACACCTAGCTTTGCGGTGTTGAATCCTACTTCCTAGGGTCTAGATTTCAGTTGCAGTACTAGGATTCCTCCTTAATACATGCCTTAATCCCATTGACTGAACGCAATCTCAGAAATCTTAGCATTTAATGCAAGATTACCCCAAATACTTACCATGTGTCATATTACCCAAAGCAGCAAAGCAACCCCAAAAGCAAATCTCTTATTTATGGCCAAATCCTAGGATAATTAAGTCTGTTATTCTGCCTCATGATCAGTCCTACGTTTTCGGACTTTTGCTAATTAATACCTTCCTAAATTCCACTATAAAAGGGTAAGCACATCAGCCCACAAAACACACACCAACCCCTCTGAAATTTTTAATTTTCTTGTCACTTTACCTGTGGTTCAACTCTCCCCAAGCTCATATATCATTCTCCTTAGCCCACACTCACTTAGCCTCAGACATTCCCATTCCTTTTCTGCATATTCCAAGCCCATAAATGCTTCCTAATTAGTCACAAACAACCCTTTACTCATTAAAGCCTTAGCTCCAGCATTTACTCCATCACACCACCACAAGCTTACATGCCCAATCACTCAAAATTGCCTACACTACCCCACTCATGCCACACACACACACACACACACACACATATATATATATATATATATATATATATATTCCAAGAATCTTAGTTCAACATTTGCTGCACTGAGCTGGAATCTTTCTCTCCTTTCATTCCATCCTAATTTTCCCTCTTTTATTTGTAATTATAAGGCCTTAATCCTTGTTTATAGCTATTATAATGAAAGCCATAATGTCTTGGACACTATGGAAGTTTTCCCCTTATGTTGACTTAATAGTAATGAGGAAAATATATGATTTTTATAATGTAAACACACTTATTAATTTGTCAAACGTCTACCGCTGGAAGTTTGTCATATTCACTGTTGGACTATTTACCCTCTTGTGTACTTGTTATAATGGGCCCACTTTTATGTTAACCAACTATGGAAGAAATGCAAAATTTTTATTATGCAAATACATTTATTGATTTTTCAAACATCTACTGTTAGACGTTTTTCTTATTTGCCGCTGGATTATTATTTAAGCACTCATTGTGGTAAGCCATCCTTGGTGCTAGCTTATCTTTGCAGGAGGTATTTTGGGGCCTTATTATAATATTTGTTGGATGCAACCTGGACTTTGAGCAAAATGGGCCTTTCACACTTCACCGATAGCCTTTGGGCCATATTCCAAGCCCAAAGTCAAGTCTCGGTCTTGACTTCTCAAACATCATGTGGGTAATGAAAAAATGCCCCCGACAAAGATAAGATACCACTTTCTATTGAAATATTGGTTGTTAGTGTGAGACAAGGCATATAAAGGACAATTGATATGCGAAAAACATATTGACCCCTTGTGATGAATTAACCAATTAATTAGCCAAGTGAATAAATAGGTTCAATTACATGCAATGAGCGTGGTAGCACAAACAAATCACCAATTAAACTAAGTATGCAGCGGAAAAATAAATTGACATCGTGATTTGTTTATGAATGGGGAAAACCTACACGGAAAAAACCCCCCCGGGTGATTTTCAGGTCACCACTCCTAAGAATCCACTATTATCACAACAAACGGTTACAAGTAAAGGAATTCCAGTACCTTATACCAACCTACAGTTGAACCTTTACCCTAATACCCAATTGGACTTGTTCTGTAGTGACAATCTCTTCTTTCAATGCACGGCTGTCAGTACGTGACTAACTAATTGCGCGGATCCCAGTACGCGACTTGATTCACCAACTAAAGAAGGATGTTGGCTGCAAAGTTCTTCAGTTCATCTAGGCGATGAATATCATGAAGTTGTTTGGTCACAAAACTCTAAGGTGTACAAACACAGCAGCTTCTTCAAGATGAACTAGGGCAAATTCAGTTTCCTGTCATAATTTGCATAAACAAACTTTGCCACACGCATGAATAACCTTTGACGGCCCTTAAAACAATCCTTATATATGTTTAGGGTTGTGAGAAAAGAAAGCCCAAAATACAATCACAGATTGAATGAAAACAGTCCTGAAAAACTAAACTTCATAAATCTCGAAAGATACCCTATCTGTCGAGCTGCTGTCGAGCTACGGGCTTCAACAACTCTACAGATCTTGATAGATAGCTAACTATCAAGCTTTAATGAACAACACTTTTCACACTTGAATCTCGGACAAATTTTCATGGCTTTAATACTTGATCTTGAAACAAGGTTTCTTGAAGCATTAAACACATCCTAGATCTACCTAATTACAAGTAAAATGTGTTTTGTCAAAAGATTAGTCAATTACATAAAACAGTGACATATGTTCCTAACATATGAATCACATATGTCCTAACAACAATGTTTGGTTATAGCCAACAATTAACAATAGGTAGCTGATATGTGTTATTGTTATGTGCAATGCACAGAATTTACTAAACCACTTAAGTGATTGAATAAAATAGTGACTACACATGATAGAGACATATGTCATTCTCCCTTTTTTTTTTTTTTTTTGGAGAATCTCATTTTCCTATTGTTGGTTGTAGCCTAAGATTGAATCAAGTTTTAATGATATAATAAGATAATAACTATACAATAACTCATCATATTCACACAAAAAAAATCCAAAATTTTTAACAAAATTAGTGAGTAAAAAAAATTATAAAAAATCAAATTAATATTAAATAATAATACTAATAATTTTATAAAAAAAAATTTTATTAATATTTATAACATAGTTAAATTAAAGTTGGAGAATATGATAAGTTATACTACAAAAATGATATAAAATAAGTTCCAAAGAGAGAGATTGAGACGCAGAATAAGTTGCTCTCTTGAAATGATTCGCACTCTCCCAATAGTATTACTATTATTAGGGCTGTCCAGTGACCTGGAATGTCCAACCTGCTCGACCATACTTGCCCGACCCAAAGGTCCACGGGCAAATCCAAATGCATGTCTAGGTCGGTCACGGGTATTGTTTTAAGAAGACCCAAGTATTCAGTTTGGGTTTTGGATTACATAATAAAAAATTTGAATAACCCGAATCGACCAAATACTTGGTAAAATAAACTCATAAACCAACCTTCCATTCACATCATATAAGTCACATCATGTGCTTTGGTTATTGGGTAATGTATAGTGGAGAGGAAACCAATTTGATCAACCATTTTTGGGCACAAGTTCCCAATTTCAAATCTAGCCGTTTAAACTAATTCAAGATTCAAATTCAACGGTTATGATTAAACTCTACAAAACTCTAGACAACCCTAGCACAAAGACATCATCTCACTTATTCAGAGCAATTACAAATCAACGGTTAAAATTAAAACTAATATCACAATCCAACGGACAAAATTAGAGGTAAAGTACTTGATTAGAGATCTTAATGACTCACACACTCAATCTATGAATCTCATATCCCAATCCAATACAATCTAACGGCTCCAAAGTCTCACACACACACACACACACACACACACACTCTCTCTCTCTCTCTAATCTCTTCTGCCTTCAGACTCTTCACCGAATCAAGTAAATCAACGGCCTTAATCTCTCTTCAGTCTTCACCTAATCACCAAATCCACGGCCTCAAACCTCAGTCTCTCTATCTCAATCTCATATCTCTCACTCTTACTCTTAGACTCAGACGTTCTCTCTCTCTCTCTCTCTCTCTCTCTCTCTCTCTCTCTCAGAGCTCAAACACAAACGCTTTCTGTCTCTCTAATCTCTTCACCAATTCCATACGAAATCTTCATCACTCTTCTTCAGTCTTAAATCTTCACTCTTTAAAGGCTTTGATCTTCGGTCTTCTCACTAATGAACAGACCACACTCTCAAACTCTCAGTTCTCACTTCGCCTCTCTCTACTCCAAGGTCCAAACCCTAGCTTCTCACTACAAGTTCTTCATACCTAGCCACCGCCACCACCAACACCCACTCTCCTCCCTGCCGCCAATCATATGGGTTGAACCTAGGGTATGTGTTCTCCTTTTCTCATCTCTCTTTTTTTCAATCTCTCATTGATTATATATGTTATGAAAATCTACTATTAAAATCAAATAACCCCAAAGTTTTATAATTTGAAACCCTAACTAGAAAAAGTTGAAACCTTAACCATTTACTTTTGTTTTTTGTTCTTTATTCATTTGTTTGATTAATTTTGTTCCAATTTAAATTTTATTCAGGAATTGAAAGTTGTATAAGTGGGGTTTTCAGTCTTCAAACTTGAAATTAACACCCACGGTTTTTTAAGGTATGATTTTTGTTTCCCTTTATTTTTTGTGTTCAAAGTTGGGATTTTGTTCTTTTTTTGTTAGAGACTTAAAGTTAATGCATGTTACTTAAGCTGCTGTGGATCTGTTCAATGGTTTTGCTTTTATTATTTAGTAAAATTTATATTGTTAAAAATCAAATAAACCCCCAAGTCTTATAATTTGAAACACTAACTAAAAAAAATTGAAACCCTAACCATTTTACTTTTTTTGTTCTTTGTTTATTTGTTTGATTAATTATGTTCCTATTTTAATTTTACTCATGAATTGAAAGTTTTCCAAGTGGGGTTTTCAGTCTTCAAATTCAAAACTCCAACACCCCTGGTTTCTTTAAGGTATGATTTTTGTTTCCCTTTGTGTTTTTTTTTTTTTTTGTTAAAAGTTGAGATTTTATTCTTTTTTTGTTAGAGTTGATGAATAACTTATGCTGTTGTGGTGGTGGTAGTTGTTGTTTTGCTGTCTTTGTTTAATAAATTTTGAGCACCAATGTTTGTACTTTTATTATTTATTGAAATTTTAAGCATCATTTTGAGCACCAATTTGCATTCTGTTTAGTTTTATGTAGGATACTGTTTTATGTTTTATGTTAGAGTTTTACGTTTTATGTAGGATACTGTTATTTGGATTCAAGCATCAAAGATTTTCCTTTTTGGTTTGTGTGATTATTATTATTAATTGTTGTTGTTCTAGTTTGCTAATATCTATATTTGATTTTTTTTGGTCATGGATTCCTCTACTAATGCTCCTTCTGTTTCTACACAAGCTGATGGTTCTACCGCTACACAAGTTGATGGTTCTACTGCCACCTAAGCTGATGGTGCTACTGCCACCCAAGAGGTTGCTGCTGCGACCTAAGCTGAAGCTACTGATGGTGAGTTGCCCTCAATTCCACCTAGCAAAGTGAGTAAGACTGGTATTGGTAATGGTAGGAAAAAGTCTTTAGCTTGGAATCATTTTGAAAAAGTAAAGGTAGATGAGGGTGTCACTATGGCTGTATGTAATTATTGTAAAAAATCATATCATGCTGAAAGTAAGAGTTGTGGTACTAGTAATTTGTTAGCTCATGTGACAAACTGTCCCAATAACCCTAATAGAGAAGATAAAGGGAAGAAAACCTTAGCTTTTGAACCCAAAAATGATTGAGATGAAGGGTTCCAACTTGTGTCAACAACCTTTTCTGTTGAGGCTTCTAAAAAGTCACTAGCTGAAATGATTATAATTGATGAGTTGCCTTTTAGGTGTGTTAAGGGGTATGAGTTTAAGAAATATGTAACTACCTTTCAACCTAAGCTTCGTCTAAAGGGTATTCCATCTCGTCAAACTGTGGCTAGAGATGTGATTGAAATTTATAATATTGAGAGATAGAAGCTAAGGAAATTCTTGAAGGATTGTAAGGTGAGTCTTACTATGGACACATGGACTTCTATTCAAAATTTGAATTATATGTGTCTCACATGTCACTTTATTGATGATGCTTAGAAGTTTCATAAGAGAATTTTAAATTTTTGTCAAGTTGAAGATCATAAGGGGGAGACTATAGGTAGAAAGATTGAGATGTCTTTGCATGAGTAGGGTATTGATGGCATATTCACTTTGACGGTGGATAATGCTAGCTCCAATTTAACCACAATTAAATTTTTGCAAAGGGTAACAAAAGATTGGAATGGGACAATTTTAGAAAATGAGTTTATGCACATGAGGTGTTGTGCTCATATCCTAAATCTCATTGTTAGGGGGGGTTTGAAAGAAATTGATGCATCCGTTGCTAGGGTCAGGGTGCGTGAAGCTGTGAGGTATGTGAAGTCCTCACCCAATAGAAATCAAATTTTTAGGAGTTTTATGGAGAGGTTAGGTATGGAGTCCAAAAGTCTTCTTTGTCTGGATGTACCTACTAGATGGAACTCAACTTACCTTATGTTGGAAACTACTGAAAAATCTGAGAAAGTATTCCTTAGGATGGACTTTAAAGATGATGGTTATTCATCATGCTTTAGGACCAAGGAAGATATGGTAGTTTTGTGATCTCCTTGTATGAGTGATTTTCGAAATTGTAGGGCATTTATGACTTTCTTGAGGCTTTTTTACAATGCCACAAAGAAGTTCTTCGGCTCTTTGTATATTACCTCAAATGCTTTTTTTGATGAGATCTTTGTTATTCAAGAGAGTATTTCGCATTTAGTTAAATCCCAAAACACCCTCTTGAAAAACACAGCCACAAACATGTAAACTAAATTTGAGAAGTATTGGGGGGAGGGTGATAAAATTAATCCTTTTTTGTATATGGCTGTGGTTCTTGATCCATGAAAAAAATTGAGGTTTTTGAAGTTTTCTTTTTCCGAAATTTCTGGGAATGAAGTGGGGAAAGTGATGGTTGATAAGGTGAAAGATCTTTTGATGAAGTTGTATAATTTTTACGGTTTTGTTAATTCCCCAAATGTGCAAGAACTAAGCGGGAGTGAAAGGCCACAAATGGTAGGTGATGCTAGTGATCCATATATATAAGCTTTTCTTGGAAGCTGAGCAATCTATAGGTTGTAGTAATGAGGTTGAAAAGTATTTGGCTGATAATTGTGATGATAGAAGGGATGTGAATTTTGAGGTATGGGGGTGGTGAAAGGACAATTCTAGTAGGTACCTATTGTTGTCCAAAGTGGCTAAGGATGTGCTGGCTGTATCAGTTTTGACTGTTGCATCCGAGTCAGCATTTAGCACCGGAGGCTGCATTGTTGATCCATTTCAAAGTTCTCTCTCTCCCTTCATGGTTCAAAACCTTGTATGTGCACAAAATTGGCTTCAAGCCACAATACCAATTTCTCATCTCCAATCAAGGTATGAGGTTGAGGCATTGGAGGAGGAATTTCATGATTTAGGTAATATGTTTAAATTTTGGAACTTATTGTCTATTAATTATTATTGAATGTCTCATGTATTCAAACAAAATTTAATATATTGTATTTATTTCGTTTTCTTTTCTAGTTTTAAATCAACAATCATCATCAAGTGCATTAGCAAGTACCAGCTCCAAATTGTGTTCTAGCTCAGGCAAACGACCCTTAATTAGTGTTAAAGATTGATAATTGACTTGGTATGTTACTGCCTTCGGCCTCTTACTGTTATAAACTTGCCACCCTTTCCATTTGGTCTTGTATTTGGTAGTAATGTATTATTTGTTAAATATTCTTTTGTCTTTTGTAGGGGGAATCATTTATTTTGTAAAGGAGGCAGCCTTTGGGAACATTTGGAAGCTCTTTTGTAAATTTTTTTCTAACAATACTAGTCTTAATGCTTATAGAAAAGAAATCCTTGGAATCATATAGGATTTTCTTTTCGGTTAGTTATAGACTTATTAACTTGAGTATTTGTCATTTAATACTTGGGAAAAGCTATTTATTTATTTATTTTTTTGTAAATACCTATGGTATTTCATAATTGTAATTAATTATATTGCTGGGAATTGTATAGCCAGCAAGGTTACTGCCTTCTTATGATTTACTGCCTTATAAACTTGCAGTAATCTAATTTCCTTCTCAGCTTATGTGGCTTACCTATTATATATCCATTTATATATATATATATATATATATATATATGGATGGAAGTATTGCAATATAAATCTATAGCTTATGCTTGCTGTGGTCGGCTTATTTGTTGTTGGAAATATTACTTGTGTGGTTGGCAGGTGAAGGTTAACACAGTTGAAGGTTTTCTTGAATATATATGACTTGTGTTAAGCTACTAGCTTACTGTCAGGTGGTAAAAATAGGCATGTTTTGTGTATTTTTTTGCTATTTTGTCCAAGTTATTTTGTTGTGTTAATTTTTGGGTAGTCAATGTGGTAGTTTAACAAGTCATAGGTGTTGAAAATAGGATTTGGTGAAAATAGGATTTTGTGTGTTGTTAGTTGTGTTGAGCTCTTTGTCCAAGTTTTACAATATATATTAATGTGTTTTTTTTTTTGTGGTAATTATGTGGATGCTTAACAGATGTAGTAAAAATAGATTTATTTTGTGTGTTGTGGTGGGGTATTTTGTCCAGGATATTTAATGCTTAACAGGTGGTAAAAATTGGCTTATTTTGTGATCTGTGGTGAGGTATTTTGTCCAGGAAGTTTATGTTTTGAAGGCCCAATGGATTTATAAGTGAAGCAGTTGCTTAATTTAAGTTTATCTTGAAGGCCCATTAAAAAAAAAAGGGAAATGGGAGGCCCAATATGTTTTATATGGAAAATTCAAAAAATATGACACCCAAGTAATTTTTAAAACTACCAAACTCCTTAATTTGGGCTAAAAGGGCTGAAAAAATTGAACTAAAATAAATTTCATAGAAGTCCAAAAATTGGGCCCATTAATGGCCCAAACCCGCCTAATTGACAACTCTGACCCGCCCATCCGGTGGCTTGAAGCATCGAATCCGACCTGACTATTCGGTCGAATACGGGTCTAAGATCCAATCACCTAACCCAAACGGGTTGAGTTCGATTTAGGCCCAAACTCAAACCGGCCCGATCTATGGACATGCCTAACTATTATAGAGAGGTTGTTGGCATGCCGTTCTCAAGATACAACAAACCTAGTTGTCAGTTCGTTTAGACCCCTGTAAACTAGATTGTTTAACCTAATTAATTAACCAAGTGAATACTTAGGTTTATTATTCAGATCTAGGTTAAAACAATATCAATCATATCAAGTAAAGCAGCGGAAAAATAAATAACACAACGATATGATGACCCAGGAAAACCAAACCGGTAAAAAACCTGGGGAGGATTTAACCTAGCTATCCTCAAGGTAAAATAGCAAATCCACTAGAAAGAATTGAAGTTTACACAATAGCGACTTAGACCACTAACATCCTATTGCTACCCAAGTGTAGGAAACTTACTACCATGACCCCATGATAGCTCCGAGATCCACAGACTCCTTCTTTCTTTAATCTTTGCAAAACACAAACACCACCGTTTGTGACTTTGAGATCCCACTCAAAGATTTAGCAACACAAACTCTCCTGTTTGTGACTCCAAGACCACCCTTGAAGGTTTAGATCATCAGCTCCTTTGATGACTAGAGAAGGCAGCAACTTCAGCAATACCGGATCTTGAGATTTTTCAAAGAACAACACCGGTAGAAGTAATAAGAGAGGTTTTAGGAACAAAACCCTAAATACAAAAGAGGCACACTATTTTCTCTCTAAAAAGCCTTATAAAAAACGTGCTTAGAGTTTCCTTTATATAGTGGGAGAAGTAGATTTGAAACCCTAATCCTAAATGGGCTAGAACTGCTGTTTGGGCCAACTTAAAATTCTGCAGATACGATTCTCGATCGATCGAGCCTGTCTTTCGATCGATCGAACCAGGCAGATTCTGAAATCTTCTTTCTGCAACTTACATGTTCTTGTGTGCTCACGATTTGCCAATTGTTCTAAACTTTTAGAACCTAACAATCTCCCCCTTTGGCAATTCGTGACAAAACTTTCATACAAAATGAAATGTTAAAATACAAGAACAATCCAATACAATAAAATACCCAATTACATCACAAATCCCAATCTAAGACTCTTAACCTAGAAGTTGCCAAGAAGAGGTAGAAGGTCTTGATCAGAATGCACCTGTCTTTCCTGAAACACTCAACAAACACATCACCGCATGTATGGAAAGAAAGACATATAAACAAAATGAAGCACAATATAAAAACAAAAGTAAACTAACTCTCCCCCTAAGTTAGATACAACAAAAAGTTTTTATATTCTCCCCCTTTCAAAAACAATTTTGTCTCCCCCTAAACAAGACAAACAAGATTCCCACATTTCATCTATTTCTCCCCCTTTTTGTCACGTATTGACAAATACAACTCAAACAAAGAGTAAAGTGATAGTAAACAAGAGAGAAAAAAGAGAATCAAGGGAACCTAAAACAATTTTGCTCTATAGAAAAAAGAGATAACTCCCCCTATAAAGAGCAACAACACCCCTTATGAACAACAAAGGTTAAAAAAAACTTTTCTCCCCCTATAAAAATAGGAAAAACAAAACAAGTTTTGGGAAAAACAGTTTTGGGGAAAATTTAGGAGGTGGGGATAAATAAAAACACACAAACCAAAAAAAATAAGTTGAGGATACACATGAAGAAAAAATATTCTCTCTTTCAATAAATGCAAACTTGACACTATGTGACCCATAAACAGTTGCATGAGTAGAGAAAATATTTGCACATTATTATCCATCATATCTCTTAAGAAAAATATTTTCTGCAATTCACACATCAAGAAAAAATAGCATATACTAAAATGTACAAAAGACTCAAAAATTAATCAATCAATTTCTAATTCAAGTTGAGTACCCAATTTAGCAAAGTGTATGCATGTTATGTGTGAAAACAATGAGAGATATGACTGCAAAACTGCAAGATGGATACAAAAACAATGCAATTCATGTGAAACCTAAACATAAATGATGCAAGAAAAAAATTTGGTCAAAAACTCTAAAAATTGAAAATTTTTCAGTTTCGATCAATCGAGTATCGATCGAATACCAATCGAATCAGACAGAATCAAACCAAAATTTTTAATCGCAATTTCGATCGGTCGAGAAACAACTTCGATCGGTCGAAATTCTGGAAAACTCAAATTTTTGAAAAACAGAGCAATTTTATGCAGTAACTCCTCAAAGCATAGTAATTCATGAATGAAATGCATGAGTATGAGACTAAAAGTTTTTTAAAAACACATGAATACAGCCCAGATCTTCCAAAATTAAGATTTTCAATCAATTTGTCCTTAAAAACTCAAAGTTTGCATCAAAATCAAGGAACATATAATCTTGGATGACCACAACAAAATCACACACAATAACATGTACAAAGTTTAGCAAAGAGTAACTTTGTGTAGTGTGTGCAACTAGCAAAAGCTTGAGAGACATGTGAGGTGATATGTGAATAGTGATCAATCACAAAGTCTACAAAATTCATCACATAATTTTGAAAGTGACTATCACCTAAAGAGTTACATCATATAACTCTCACATCTCCTAGAATAAAAGCTTGCAATCATGTAAGTTTCTTGATTTGCCTCATTATTCAATTTAATTGATTAGAAACTTAATAAAAGCCGGGATATTGTACACACCATTTTTATGAATTATGTGAAATTATTATAGCCCAATAATGTACACACCAATTTTAGTTAGAGGCTACACCTTATGTTCTTTTTGTGCATGTGCTACACTTTCTCGAGCACAAAATCTTACGATATGCACTAAGGTGTTCATGATTGGCTAGTAAACAGTGGTGAGATGGTTATTTATGCCTTTCTCAATAAGTTCAAGTCCAACAATCAAAGGCATGTGACTTCAAGATCAAGACAAAGTGATCAAAAACTATAAACATCTTCCCACACAACATGCACTACAAAGCTCAAACTAGTAAAGTGCAATAAAAATAAGCTTCATCCAAGCTAAACAAAGTACATAAACATGTTATGTAAAGATAATATGGCCAACCTTGATTATAAATTCAAGATATATAAAACAAAACACAAAAATCTTTTTGGTTAAAAAAAATTTATGACCAAAACTAAAAAGCACACTTTATGCTAAATAATTAAAAAAAATGCAAATGCAATGCATGACAGCACTTAACTAAGCTATAGAGGGTACACACACAAGAAATATCAATTTCTTAATTAACCCTTGAGTACATGTACAAACTAGTACATACTCACACAAAATAAAAAAAACTTAGCACTTATATAACACATACTATTCAAGTTTCTCCACAATGTCAAGCATGTTCTAAATCAAGAGAGATATCATAATTCATGTAATCCTCAAGAAAAATAAAACTAGACACAAAATAAAATATTTTTGTCTTTTTGAAATTTTCAATGTTTTTGGATTTTTTTTTAATAAAAAACAACCTAAAAATAAAACAACCAAAAATAAAAACAAAACATGTCCACAAATAATTGAAAGAATTAAATCAGGGACAAGTCAGCAACACTCACCTTAGAGAATCTTTTCTCACCCATATAGCACGAGTCTTCGGCTTTGTAGGTGAAAATCCATGTGAAGCAGAGTGTATTTGAGGAATTACACCACTCTTCTGAGAAAGACTAAAATCCTGCAATTTCCTTTCACAAGCCAACAAGCTTAAATTTTTCAAGAGAATATGAAACAATTTATTTGGACTTATGGCAGGAGAAATATCATCACATGTCCTAGATTGAAACACAGAATGCTTAAATTTCAATTTATGACAATTAGGACGAATGTGACCGGAAACACCACAAAAGTGACAAACAGGAACAAATTTAGGAACATCAGTATTCCTAACAACAAATCTAGTCTCAGATTTTGGTTTTTGCTTCAACAAAGAACAATTTGGTCTAATATGACCAACAACACCACAAAGGTGACAGGTAGGCACAAAAACAGATTTATTATGCTCTCTAACAGTAGGTTTAGACATAGGTTTAGAAACTTCAGCGTCTACATCACAACTTTTACCTTTGTCTAACCTAGCAAAATAAACCTTTTCTTTATTATTCCTCTTGAAAGGAGGGATATAAACATTTTCAGCTTTAGGCTTAAGAGAAACAGAAACACTTCTGTCATCAACAACAGGCTTGGCACTAATCAAATTTTCAATTTTAGCCTTAGATTCAACGAACTCTTGTTCCAAGCTTTTCATCTTCTCATCTTGAGAGGAAATTTGATTTCTCAAAAATTCATTCTTTTTATTAAATTCATCTAATCTAAGAACCAATTCCTCATTTTCAAGATTAGCCAATTTTAACTCTTCCTTAAATTTCTTAGCAATTTTCAAAGACTTAGATAATTCCTTTAAGAAGAGTTTCAAAGGCATCAATAAAATCAACAGAAACAACAGTGTCCTTTTTATTCAAATCATCACAATCAAAAACAGTAAGACACTTAAAATTATCCATGATAACAGGGATCAAGGATCAACTCTTAGATCAAAAGATCTAAAACAAAAGAGCTACCCGCTCTGATACCACTTGTCAGTTCGTTTAGACCCCTGTAAACTAGATTGTTTAACCTAATTAATTAACCAAGTGAATACTTAGGTTTATTATTCAGATCTAGGTTAAAACAATATCAATCATATCAAGTAAAGCAGCGGAAAAATAAATAACACAACGATATGATGACCCAGGAAAACCAAACCGGTAAAAAACCTGGGGAGGATTTAATCTAGCTATCCTCAAGGTAAAATAGCAAATCCACTAGAAAGAATTGAAGTTTACACAATAGCGACTTAGACCACTAACATCCTATTGCTACCCAAGTGTAGGAAACTTACTACCATGACCCCATGATAGCTCCGAGATCCACGGACTCCTTCTTTCTTTAATCTTTGCAAAACACAAACACCATCGTTTGTGACTTTGAGATCCCACTCAAAGATTTAGCAACACAAACTCTCCTGTTTGTGACTCCAAGACCACCCTTGAAGGTTTAGATCATCAGCTCCTTTGATGACTAGAGAAGGCAGCAACTTCAGCAATACCGGATCTTGAGATTTTTCAAAGAACAACACCGGTAGAAGTAATAAGAGAGGTTTTAGGAACAAAACCCTAAATACAAAAGAGGCACACTCTTTTCTCTCTAAAAAGCCTTGTAAAAAACGTGCTTAGGGTTTCCTTTATATAGTGGGAGAAGTAGATTTGAAACCCTAATCCTAAATGGGCTAGAACTGCTGTTTGGGCCAACTTAAAATTCTGCAGATACGATTCTCGATCGATCGAGCCTGTCTTTCGATCGATCGAACCAGGCAGATTCTGAAATCTTCTTTCTGCAGCTTACATGTTCTTGTGTGCTTACGATTTGCCAATTGTTCTAAACTTTTAGAACTTAACACTAGTCATCCATTGTACACCTTACAATCCTGCGCAAATTTGTAACTTAGAAGTTCCATCAATACTAAAAAATAAGAAGGGTTTTATTTTTGTTGGTTTAATGAATGGAAGGATGCAGGAGAGTAGGTGGTTCTATAGTCATGGAAAGAGTTTAAGAAATAGCTTTTTTTTGAGTGGTTAAAAAAATGATGAGGAATGTTATGTCCTTAATATTTTCACATTATTTTCACAATAAATTCTAGATGATAGGTTATATTACTTACTATTATTGGTGGGTACGAAATTAATTTGGTGTAATTCATATTAAAATTAGTAACAAAATGTCATCTAGCTAGGATTTGTTATGAAAATGTTATGACACTTCTAAAAAATTATATGGATTAGTTATTTATAAACTTTAGGAGAGAAATAAACCTTTTTTTTTTTAGTGGTAAGAGAGGGTATTATTTAACAAACAAGAAGCTAAGTACAACATTGTGTAGCTCGTATATGGTGTACCCGACATATATGCCGAGCACAACATATAATTTTCATTCCAGAAGTCATCACAGATCGATGGCTATTAACAAAAGGGCCAGATTGCACCCCCTAGGGGTACGTATTTGCAACATGTCCCATATATATTGTCAATTGACAAAATTAAATAAATGAAACATAAGCTTAAGTCATAAATCAACGCTTACTTAAATAACTTAAGTAATAACTTGAGAAGAAATTCTTACAAGGGGGACCCAATATATACCTGGAGAAATTATACGGTTCTTATGGTGAACCACGTTAATTGTTCACTATTCCATTAAAAGACTCACACTTGTTTAAAATTGTCAAGTCAATTTATAAAATATATATATATATATATATATATAAACATAAACTGATTTTCTTGTTATATTAATTCAGCAATTTTAGATAAGTGGGAGTTTTTTAATAGAATGGTGGACAAGTGACGTTGTCCGCTATGAGAAAGAAGTATTTAAAGAAAAAGAAAAAAAAATCCCCCATCACATATTTTGCTTATACTAAAAGTGACTGCACTTATCTTGATTATACTTTTTCTTTTCCATGTAAATCCCATATTTTACACAAAATAATAATAAAAAATAGAGAAAATTTTCTTTCATTCTCAAGGAATACCCACTTTTTCTTTCTTTTTTTCCCAAACAAAGAATGCATCACTGGAAGAAACTTACAGCACTAAAACTGAGGTTCATGATTTGATATTATTAACTGATGTCCCACCCAATGTGCAATATAATTTGAAATATTTTATAAGAAATTATCTTATAAGCTTTATAGCTTATATATAATATTCAAGGATCAAATTCAATTATATTACATATGATAACGAGAGTGAAAGTGCAAATTGTTAGAAGTCTAAAATTGTAGAAAAAAATCTAAAAAATACTTAGAAAAACTGAATGAGGTAAAGCATGAAAAAGATGTCTTAATAGTAAAGTTAAATAAAGACCATAAGTTGGCTGAAAATTATACACGTTATAAGAATGATTCTCTTGTGGGCAAGGTTAATGGTTCGAGAGTGGACTAAGCTAGCTTAGGTATTTGAGAGCATTTCCATTAGGCTAGTTAAATGTTAGTTTAGCTAGGAAATATAACTAAATTCCAGAAAAGGACCATACATCAGCCTCCATAAACTAGCTTTGAGAAATAACATATTTACAATTCATCAATTGAGGTCACTATTCATCAACAATTGATTTTTATATTAATTTCTATCCCTCTCTTTGACATTAACGATTTTTATATTGATTTATACCCCTCTCTCTCTCTCTCTCTCTCTCTCTCTTCCCCCGCCTAGGATAAGTTTGATGAGTTCGATTTTTTGGCAAAAGAAAGACACATGATTTTTTTTGACAAATTTTGATATTTTTTATGAAAGGGGTATTAAAACTTGTCTAAAATAGTCCATTAATAAAAACTATAAAAGTACCTGTTAACCGGACATTAATATATATATATATATATATATATATTTATATAAAAGTTTAAGTTACACTTGGTATAACTCTAAGCAATGTTACACTAATCAATGTTTTTGACTGTATGTGAATTTTGATAAATCGACCGTTGGATTACATTATTTTTATATATTCTCTGTCCTTGCAAAATTTCAAAGTGATCAAAGATTAATAATGATGTCATCTATCAACTATATAAATTTAAGTTTTTTTCTAGTTTAAAATAATGTATAAAAGATGAGTTTATGAATCGAATGGTAAATAACATCTGATTGGTATGAAAATTGGCATGCATATTTAGATATATAGAACATGTAATCCAACGGTGAAATTTTCAAAATATGAATTTATTAACTAGTTATTGGGTGGCGTAACATTGCTTAGAGTTATACCAAATGTAACTTGAACCCATTTATATGTGTGTGTGTGTGTGTGGGAATTTTTAATAGTATTTTGTAAGACTACATCTTTTTACCCAAATAAGCTATGGTCTAGATATGGGGGGGAAATTGAGTTTTAACCACGGAAATCTATTAGAAGGGTTCTTAAAATATGATGATAAATGCAGTGAGGCCGTGACTAGCTAAGGATCGGTGTTGATCAATGAGATACCAATCGAAATTGTGGGTTGACCTAGGGAAATAGTAATGTTATTTTTAGCTTCATTATATTCTTCAGTCTTATTTTAAGCATTCTGTTTGGATTGAGAGAGAGTAGAATAGAGTAGAGTAAAACTGCCCTAAAATTAGTCTATTTTTAACCAATTCTACTCTATTCCCCTCCACTCCTCTCTTCCCCCTCAATCCAAATAGGCAATGAAGATAGATAATTTTGCTATCTACTATCTAGGTAGATAATGATCTGTTGGTAGACTTCTGATTAGCTACCTTAGGATTTGACACAAAACCTTGATGAGCCTCCAACAAATATATATACTTGATTTCTTTTTAATACCAGTTAGGGCTTGCATGTGCTTGTCGTGCAATAAGAGTAATGATTAAGGTCAATTCTAAATTTTATTTATATCACAAAACAAAGATATAAATTATTTGATTTTTAAAGTACATAGAGATTTACATTAATCAATAGAAACATTAATTTTAAGAATTTTGATAACTATATCATAAAAAGTTAATCTCATTCGTATAAGAATTATGATTACACACAAAGTTAGGGAGGCTATTTAATATATGAATATCTATTTTACTATAATAGTTTTTTTTAGTATCTATTTGCTAAAGGCAATATATCCACTCAATAAAAACTTCTAAGAATAATAATGAATATCATCATCTTCCAACAATAAGTAACTGAGTTTTACTAAGAAAAAAATAATAATAAAAGGCATGTGTCATCGAATTTTCCATTAGATAATACATAAGTCTCGAAAATTTAAACCTAGAAAATCAATGTTCTTTAGATAACAAATAAAACACCTCATATTATCATTCCAACTTTACAAGCATTACTACCATCTCTAAAACTCAAATAAGTGAAGAAATTTTTTGGGATGTTAAAATTTAGTGGGAGTATTCTAAACATTATACAATAAAATATTTTAAAAATCATAAGTTTTCATTAGGATTTAACTGAGAGAATCACAATATGATATATTTGCTATTTTTCAAAATATTAAGGGAAAATTTGCTTGATTTTAAAGTTAAAGGAGGAATTGTGAACTACCCCAAACATAAAGGATGAAAAGTGTTTTTGTCATAAGTTTTATTTATTTATTTTTGTGTAAAACTATGTGTTTTTACTTAAAATGGTGTGTAAAGAAAAAAAATACAAAAAGTCTACCAAAAAAAAATTGTATGTGAAACAGTGAATTTTGGCTTAACAACGTTCACTAAACCAATAAAAAATTTCTAGAAACACAATCAAATGGCTCAATATTTTCATAATACCTTTATAATTTTGTAATATTTTGTTTTGACTTATAAAGAATTGATAGCTCAGCAATTTTGAAAATATTGTGACAACAACAAAATGCCTTAAAATTTTCACAAAAGAAATGTTATGTTCACGACATTTTATAACAAATTATAAGGGTGTGTTTGTTTGGAGGTAAAATAGGAAGGACGAAAAACTTTGGGGAGAAAATAAGAAGGAAAACTTTTTAGAGTGTGTTTGGTTGGGTGGAAAAGAAGGAAAATAAATGGTGAAACCTAAGTGTTTTTTCTCCTAACTCACCAAAAAGTTTTCTCTCTAAAATAGAGAAAAAACTGAGAGAAAGAAACTTATGAAATCAACTTCTAAAAATATCCTTAAAATTCAACTTCAAGTCTCCAGCGTGTTGGCTTTTTATTTTTTCCTTTTATTTTTTCTACCTTTGATACTGACGTGTTGACTCTTTTTTTCCTTGATTTTTTTTTCTTTGTTATTGACGAATTTGACGTAATGGTTTTCATTTTTTATTATTATTTTTTTCTCCTTTCTTTTGTCTGAACGTAGCTTCTTTTTGTTTCTTCTTTTTATTTTCTTTGACTTTTTCTGGAAGTGTAGCTTTCTTTTTCTTTTTCTTTTTCTATTTTTGTGCTCATATGTTTATTTTCTCGTTAATTTTGTTTTTTTTTTGTTCTCTTTTTTTTTTTTTGAAAGCATTTTATTAAGCTTTTTTTAATACTTTAATTAGTGTCTATCTATACATAAATTTTTTTTTTTAAAAAAGTATAATGTATTACCTTTTATTTTATTTAATAGGGACTTGATGATCAATTTATACAAATTTTATTTTCAACAAAACAAAAAATTTTTTCATTCGTCCACTTTTCTACACTTCCAACCAAACACAAATGAGGGAAACTAAATTTTTTTTATCCTCCCACTTTTCTATTTTATTTGCATTTTCTATTCTCCCACTTTTCTATTTCCAACCAAATGGACCCTAAAACAGTACCTTCATTGGTGGGTAAAACGATACTTTCATTAGCAAGTTTAAATTACAACCAATAACAATTTACCACATATGGTTTGTTATGTAATTGTTGTGAAAAATGTTGTGAATGTAGCACTTTTTTTGTACAATAAGTTTATTTTTAGTTGTAGTTGGTTCTAATATGATATTTTATTATTTTATTTTGACCTATAAGAAATTAACATATTTTTCTCAAAAAGAAAAAAAGAAAAAGAAGTTAACACCTCAACAATTGTGAAAATATTGTGCCAAGTTGTTCTGTTAATATTTTATTATTTTGTGAAACATTACGAATTGAACAAACCAAAAATAATGTAGCAAAACTACTGTAACTTTATGCATTCAAAAAAAAAAAAAATAGAGTTGCCAATGAAACAATGCAAGTTGAACAAACCAAAAATACTGTAGTTTCAAGCCATTCACTCTTTTTATATATAGATAATATAATATATATTAAAAAAAAAACAAATTGGAGTACTTGAGAAGAAAAAAATTCATCTCACCAGATTGCCCAAATGCCTTGAATTAGTATAAAAATTTTTTTAATAGCATTAGAATGAGTTCAAGAACTTGACTAAATCAAAACACTATTCCTAAGGCTATTGTCTCTCTTTTTATATAGTTAATAGAAATATTTTGGAGAATCCATCCAAAGGAGTTATATTGAATAAACATAAAGACTAGCAAAGGAAACATCACGAAATACATATAAGGAGCTACATTTTCTGTAATTTCTTTCAGTCACACCTGCAGTAGTTCATCCAAAATTTTTGCTTTTGTGGCTAAAGCACGGCATTGCTATTGCCTTTTACATAAGGAGCTAACTCTTTTTTCTTTTTCTTTTTAAGGGCATAACGAGCTACTTGATGATATTGTTTTGGAGGAATATCTATAGCAGTTTGACTTTGAAACATATTAATTACATTTAGGAGAAAGAATAGTTTGACTTTGGGACATGCTAATTACATTAAGGGAAAATAGTAGTTTATGGAGGATTATAGTTGTGCGTACCACGAGGAAGCCTGTTGGACCAGACTCTCGTTTGGGCTCAATTTATTTATGATATGGGCTTTGCTTTTCCCACAACGGGGAGCTCAATGCACTGAGGCCCATTAAACTCCTTGCTTCCCGATAAGTCTGTTCTCCCTTCATTGATTTATTCTCTCTTTCTCTCTCGCTCCCTCTCCCTTCCTTCTTTACCTCACCCCTCGAACCCCCTTCTCCTTCACATCTCTTACTTATTTATAGCCTCAACTGGGTGGAGGTGTTATGATCATTCCAATCGGTAGTGGAAGAGAGGGTCCAATGTTATCGTTGTTAAGTGGGAATTTGGTAGTTGAGCAGCAAAGTGGCTTGGGAACTTGTTCTTCGTGGCTGTGTTATGCACGGCAACGACTACTGGGCGTTTTGCCGACCAATCCGAACACCATACTTCGCCGTGATCAAACACTTAGGATAACATAAACTACTGCCCATGGTCGGATAACTTGCCGGCCAAGTGACAATGAAAGAATATTGTGTGCAACGGAGCTTCCATCAGTACTACAAACCTGATTGGGAGCTCAATACTACCCGGCCCGGCCCAGTTCATCAGGAAATGTTCGGGCCCCGTGTGCTGCGTGGTGATGAGTTATGCTCGGCCCTAATGAAGGCTTGGGCCAGGACCGTACAATAGTGTTATTTAAAGATGGAAAGTTACTAGATAATAAATCTTACATCTCACTCAAAAAAAAAAAAAAAAAAAAAAAAAAAAAAAAAGAAGAGAAAAAGAAACTCTTACTTTTATTACTATTAATTAATATTCGACCAAGGTATTTGATGAAAGTTCCTATTTGTGAAGTAGTTGTTTTGACATGATATAATTCAACGTCTTTTGGGCCAAGCATGCACCTTTTGTCAATGTTTCATTTACTCAGCAGTTTTCACCCTCATATAAGTTTTATGATATGATATACGTTTTATGATTTTAGCAATACTCACATACTAAACTGTTTTTCATTTTGGAGTCCTACCTGGGTTATTCTGATTTTTGACTTGAATCGTGACATTTTTCGAATTAGTTTGGTAACCAAGACTTGTTTTAAACACGTGTAACAACACAATATATGTTTAGTTTTAGTTCAGAAATATTCATTTTTAGTTTAAACTTGGTTAGCTGTGGAGATTGATGCTATTTATGGCTATTCATGGGGTTATAACATATGATCATCTATTAGTCACCAGTGTAATTAGACCGTGCCAACAGGGGTTTAAATAAGTTGGCAATATATTATATCTGCACATGGAGAAAGTATCTTGTACACCGGGTGTATATAAGATTTTTGCTCACTCACGGGATTGTACATTCAATCCGCTGGCCACATGTTAACCATGTTCCATTTGATTTTATGTATACATATGTATATTTATAGTTTACTCTATTTGTTATCTGTAGAATATTTTGTTAGACTTTATTTCTAACAAGTCTTTTTTTTTTTTTTAGAAAGTTCTAACTAGTCATTTGAGAGAAATAAATTTGTTTGTTATTACTTTATATGATTTACCTTATTGGAATGGTATCTATCCACATTTTCTTTGATGGAATATACATAACTTGGGCCTTTCCTGTTTGACAGCAAGGTTTTCAGACCCAGACCGTTCAAAGAACCGTTAAAAGGAGAGGTTCAAGGTTTTAAAGGTTCAACCGAGGTTTGACTGAGGTCGAACCATGATGACGTCATAATTAATTTAATAATAATATAAAATAAATATAAAGATATTAAATTTATAAATATTATCAAATTGACTAAAATATCTTTAAAAATTGAAATAAACTTTCAAATAAAAGATTATTACTTATTCTTATTATACCTAAATGATATAAATTAATGAATTACCTATAATGTTTTTTTAAAAAATCCAAATAAGAGTAGAGATGATGAGATTAAAAAAATAAAAAAAAAGTAAAAACTCAGGACTTTTAGTAAATAAAGTAGTACTACTAGTGTACTAGTCATTTGGGTATTTGCCATTTGCATTCTGACTCCCACCTACTACTAGTGTAGTAGTTTATCAATTTTAATCTTCTTATTAAATTCTGACTCCCGCCAACCCACCTACCCACATCATTTCACATTTATCTCTTCAGATGGTTACTTTCACGCCTTACTTCCTTCACAGTTCAAAGCACCATCTTCTTCTTCCCTCTCACGTCTGCAACTTGTCTCATCTCCTTCTTCTTCTTCTTCTTTTTTTTTTTTTTTTAATCTCACCATACAATCGGTGCTTCTTATATTTTTTGCTTCATTTTCGGATCTTCTTCATCATTTTCCCTTTTTATTATTTTTTTTCTCACTTCAGATCCATGCTAGAATTTTAGATCAGAAGGCAAATTTCTTCAGACATGCGATTGAACCGGCTTACGGTTTGAGCGGTTTTTCAGGTTAGACCCCGGTTCAAGCGGTTCTCTCATATTGTTCAAATGCCCGGTTCTTGAATATAAAAAACCGTTTTCATCAACGGTTCACGGTTAACCCGGTCGGACCGTACGGTTCGGTCCGGGTTTAAAAACCTTGTTTGACAGTTGACACTATGCATTGTGCCTTTCCTGTTTGACAGTTGACACTACGCATTGTTACTAATTGGGCTTTTAAGCTCAATCTCAAAAAGGTTTGTTTGAAATCTGCTTATTTTGTTAAAATTGAATATTTTTTTGCTGAAAGTACTATAGATAAAGGTAAAAGTTAACTGAAATAGTACAGTGAAACCTATAAATAGTATCAAAAAGTGTAATGAGACTCATGAATAGTAGAAAAATAAACTGAATATTAAAATAAGTTGACAAAATTAATCATGCCAAATAAACACTAAGTCCAAAGAACCAGCTCTATCAAAATTCCAAAGTCTTCCCTGTTCTTCTAGAGAATGACGGCTTTACCTATGTCCCATATTTCATCTTATACCCTGACTCATTTAATATTGGGAGTTGTTTCTTTTTAATTATTAAATATAATTAAAAAATAATATTTAGTGTAGAAAATTCCTATTTTTAGGATGTCTACCACCTTTTATTTTGTTTTTAAAATGATTTTTTTTATTACTTTCTTGACTAATCTCACTTATTTTTTAGAAAAAGAAGTTTTCTCATTTTGTTTTACGGTAGATTCCCGAAATTCTACTTGTAAATTTATGGAATCCCTTGTGGATTCAAGGGTTTTTTCCCCCCTTGAAACAAACATATTTTGTTTTTGTGACTTTAACCCTATGTTAATTGGTATCCTTACCTTGGTTTGATGGCTAATGAACATTCTAGCAGTTGTTCCATGATTGATAGGTTGAAGTACAAGTTATTATAGGGGAGAACATTTCTTCAACTTCAATAGTAGCAAGTATTATGTGAACTATAGCAAGCAATCACTACGATTCTTACTAGAAAACCCTCCCATGGCAACACCAGTTAGCCTATTTAAGGGCGCATTGTTAAGTTTAATACAATTTCATTTTTTATGGAATAATGTGTAAGTTGGATATTTGAATATTTGATTTGGAGGAATATTTCATTAAGACATATATGTATAATGAGTTGGCCATTGATGTATCCGAATATGAGATGGTAGAGTGTGTCAAGGTAAGCATCAAATTCGTTCTTGGCAAAGAACGAAAAAAAAAAATTGTTGGTTGATTTTTTTTTTCACAATTATTATGACATAATACATTATACAATTGTTGATTATAGATTATATAAATTCAGAAGAAAGAGGATTTTGTCAAAAATATCATGACCCATCCACCTAATCAAGATTATTATCCGATGAATTATTATAATCAGTATCAAGTTCAAGCTTCATCTATCTTTCCTTAAATCCTCCACAATGAAAAAAGATGAATGGGATAGGCCTATGGACATTACATATCTAAACCCATGATTCACTTTTGGGCCTGTAATTTAGACTACAACCCACTCCACTATCTTATATGAACATGACCCATTGAACCAGTCCAGAAATCTCACCCAAAAAAAAAAAAAAAAAAGGTTTACAGAACCCCGTTTCTCCAAAGAAATGGGAAGTCTAGGCTAATGAAGCGAGACTAGTCAGAGCTGTCTCCCATAATCAACGCTCAAATAATAAGGCAAAGTTTCCGTCCAGATTCCAGAAAACATTGACTATGACTCTATGAGGCTTCTTCATAGGACTCAAAAAAAAAAGAAAAAAAAAAAAATTCAAGAGCTTATTCATTTTAAATAAATTCAACTAGTTTGAGTTAATACTTAATACCAACTAACCCCACGACTTTTCAAAAGAATCAAAACTAGCTAATTTGGTCGTAAAAAGTTAAAACTAGGTTAGTCAATGTCTAAATATTTTCTCAATTATTTTAAAGACTATATTAATTTGTTTTGAAAAGTCTTAGATTTGTTGTCATTAGTCAAACTTGGGAGATGTATATGAAATTTACCTTATTTATTTATTTTTATCACTCATCCAACGGCCAAAATCACCCAATTAGTCACCTGGTCGTTGGTCCGACCCCTTTGATTAACTCCACTGCTCCTCTTAAAGCTCCAAAGACCCAGCTCTATCAAAAATTCCAAAGTCTTCCCCTGTCCCTCTAGAGAGTGACGGCTATACCTAAGCTCTTAATACTGTGTATCTTTTTTCTTTTTCTTTTTTTTTTTTCTTTTTTTATATATAAAATTTAATATATGGTGTTTTTTTTTTAATTTGAAAATTTTCATTTTGATTCATTAAATTTAATTAAAGGTAATATTTAGTGTACAAAATTCCTATTTTTGCAATGTCTACAAACTTTGATTTAAAAAAAAAAAATGTTCTATAACTTTCTTGACTAATTTTACCTTTCTTAATTCTAAGAAAAAGACTAATTTCAATTTGTTTTAATTAAAAGATAGAAAGACTAATCTCAATGTTAAGTGCCAACAAAACACCATCAATTCTTTCTTAGTCTCTTCAATCATTTGTTAACAAACCATGTTTAAAAATTAATAACATATATAAAAAAATATATAAAAAAATATAAATTTTTTTAAAAAAAATCAATTATTTTTTCCTTTTCAATAAAAAAATTTCTAAAATTACTTTCTAACAAATACCTTGAAATTATCAGTTAAAAAAATCCAAAAAAATTATTCATTTTCTCCTGAGTCTTAATTGCTAAAATATAAAAGTGCTAACGTCTAACGGTATGAAAAACAGAACGAGATAAAAGAAAATGAAGATTTTCAAACTTGACCAAAATAAAAACAAAAAATGTACACATTTTTTTTTTAACTCAGCACCTTAATTCAGGTCTCTCTCTTGAGTCTTAACGCCCAATGACCCAAACTTCATATACCCAAAGCAAAACACAACACAACACAACTCCAAACTCCACCATGGCCGATCACCAACAGCATCTCATCCAAAATCACCACCAGCACCACCGTCCTAACCGCATCTCCCTCCCCCAACGCACCACTACCGCCGCCGCCGCCGCCAATCCCAACACACCCACCACTTCAAGACTCTACCCTGTCTACCCATTCACTCCATCATCTTCATCTTCAACCCCATCAAAACACCGCCTCTCCTCTCTCCCTTCCTTCACCTCCAATTCCAAACCCACCACAAAATCTTCCCTTTCCTTTCTCTTCCTCCTCCTCCTCTTCTCCCTCCGCTCCCTCTATTCCCTCCTCCCTTTCCTCCGCTCCTCCCCTCCTTCTTTCTCTCTCTTCCCTTTCTCTTTCCTCGTCTCCCTCCTCTCTTTCCTCCTCACCCTCTCTTTCTCTTTCCTCCCCTCCAATCCCTCCTCTCTCAAAAACCCATTTCACCCAAAACCCCAAAACCAAACCTTTCTCTCTCTATCCTCCATTTCCCACTCTCAGCTCAGAGCTTTGTTCTTCAAGTCCATTCTTTTGGCCGTGGTTTTCCTTCTCCGATTCCAAGCGCTTCGATATTGCGGCACTGCCGCATTGATTCTAGCTGAATTGTCCGGCAATGTGGCTGCCCGGTTCGCTTTCGAATCGAGGGATCAGAATTTCGGTGGTGGCTTTGTTCAGAATCGGATTTCTAAGGTTCGTGGATTCTTGGCTTTGTTTTTTGGGTTGTTTTTGTTGGCTGTGAGTTGGGATCGGATTGAATGTTTTCCATTGTCTGCTTATTCTGTTGAAAAATTTGGTGTTTCGGTGTTTCCTAGGGACAATTGTGTAAGGTTTTGGCCTATGTTGTTACCGTTTGTTTCTGGGTTTTTGGGTTGCTACGATCGTGTTTCGATGAATTCCGGGACAATTAGGCAACTGGGTCAGAAAAGGGTTAGGCTGATTTCATTGTTTTTCACTACAATTGTGCTTTTTGTGCCTGCTGTTATTAGCGTAGTTGTGTTTGAAGCTGAGGGAGATAGTGTTTCCTTTGGGAATTTGATTTGGCCTTTGGCAAACACTGTGGTTTTCGGTGTGCTTTTGAGTGAGAATTATAGTGATGAGAAGTTGGTGAGTTCTAAGGATTTTCGGAGGGAGTTTTTGGTTACATTTCTGTGTACTCTTGTTTTAGAGCTGTTTTATTTTGCTGAGCTTTCACTTTGGGGATTGTTGCTTTGCGGTTTGTTGCTTTATGTAGCTGTTAGGGAGTTGGATCCTGTGTATTTGAATTATCTTGAATTGGGGATGGAGTCGCCAGAGTCATTTTCTACCTCGATTATGAAGCCCATACGGCATATTTTGAGTGAGAGGAAGTCACGGAAGATTGCACTTTTCCTTTTGATCAACACAGGGTACATGGTTGTGGAATTTGTTGCTGGGTTCATGAGCAATAGTCTTGGTTTGATATCTGATGCGTGTCACATGTTGTTTGATTGTGCTGCTCTGGCAATTGGGCTATATGCTTCGTATATTTCACGTTTGCCTGCAAACAATCAGTATAACTATGGACGTGGGAGATTTGAGGTTCTTTCAGGATATGTTAATGCTGTTTTCCTGGTTCTGGTTGGAGCACTAATCGTTCTAGAGTCGTTTGAGAGGATTTTGGATCCTCAGGAGATATCAACTAATAGTCTGTTAACTGTATCAATTGGAGGGCTTGTGGTAAATGTGGTTGGTTTGATTTTCTTTCATGAGGAGCACCATCATGCCCATGGTGGATGCTCACAATCTCATGATCACTCCCATTCCCACTCCCACACCCACCATCATGATCAACATTCTCTTGACCATACTGGACATCATCATGAAGATCATGGAAATCATCATGAATGTATCACTGTTTCCCATGAATGCCATGAAAAATCATGCTCTGACCACGGTGACTATCATGAACACCACAGCTGTAATACTCATGGCGGTGCTGACAGTCGTAAAGACCACACTAGTGGGGGACGCGATCACCACCATGACGACCATGCTCACCAGCATGATCACCATGACCATGCTCACCAGCTTGATCACCAGCATGACCACCATCACCATGATCACCAACATCATCACCATCAAGCTAATGATGACCGTGTCCATGATGTCCACCACCATCATCATCACTCTGATGGCCATAATGTGGCAGACTCTCATGGTCAAGGAGCAGGTTCCCACGCCCATGCCAACTCAAGAAAACTTTCATCTGGTAGAGATCAACCACAAAAACACCACCATCATCATATTGACCACAACATGGAAGGAATATTCCTGCATGTTCTGGCAGACACCATGGGAAGTGTTGGAGTTGTTATATCAACCCTTTTAATTAAGTACAAGGGATGGCTCGTTGCTGATCCTGCATGCTCAATATTTATTTCAGTCTTGATTGTAGCTTCAGTTATCCCATTACTCAGAAACTCTGCAGAAGTTTTGCTCCAAAGAGTTCCTAGAATGCATGAGCAGGAGTTGAAAGAAGCTCTAAATGATGTTATGAAGATAAGGGGAATATGTGGTATACAGAATTTTCATGTGTGGAGCTTTACAAACACAGATGTTGTGGGGACACTAAATCTTCACATCTCAGCAGAAACTGACAAGGCTTCTACAAAGGCACATGTTTCTCGGATATTAAATGATGCGGGAATCAAGGATTTGACATTGCAGGTGGAATGTGTTGGATAATCAGTGTGGTAAATTTTGACCTAGTTTTCATCATTTGTCAAGAGCATTATACAAGTAGACCATTTCTTGAGAAGTGAATGTGATCAACATCCTACAAAGATGCTGTTGGCTTGTAGAGAAGTGTGGATCCTCAGTGCTGCCCTTAATCTTGGTTCTTGGAAAATAATATATGTATTCCAAGGAGTCGAAACAAAATGGCCTGGGTTTTGTAAGCATTATCAACAGATTCATGATGACTGCTTATAAGATCAGCATGCTTCTTTCCAACAACTCGTTAAGGATGATGGATTTTGTATTTTATTAGTTGGTAACATTCTAACAGTCACAAGTTTTGCTTATATGATAATGCGGTCGAGAAATTCTGCACACATGTAAAGAATTAAGCAAAGGCTGCTGGATTACTTGGGTATTCAACTTTTTGCTAGAATAGTTATACTTATTTGGTTCATGTCCATGGGTCATTGGATCCTACTGTTGTACTGATGTTGTAACTGCGACACACCTGTTTTCTTGCATTACTTGCTCTTGAAACACAGTGTGGTGGAATATAACAATTTTGATTATACATGGTGGATAATCACTCTACATCAGTTGTATAACATTTATCTTGATAGTACTCACTAAATTTTTCAACATTTCTTCTTCTTTCTCCATCCATATTAAAATTAGGCATTGAGGAGAAAAATTTTGTCCTGCCAAGATATTCTGAATAAATTAAAACAAATACATATAGCATACCTGAGATCCAAAATGAAGGCTATGATTGTGAACATCTGAGTAAGATTAATTTAGAATGAATTATAACTTGTAATATTATATTGCTACCTTGCAATTTTGCAGCCCTTGCTTCAGGTTTTGCAGAGAATGTATGAGACTGAAATTTTATGGCAAGTGAGGCCTATCAACTCTTCTTGTTTATGATTTGTATTTTCCGCACCCATGACATAATTTTATATTTTGCTTAGTCTGGGTTCCACCAGGTCGCACCCCATTAAGCAGTTTGGTTAGATCAAACATGTTTTTACCAATGTTGAATGAATTTTATCAATGCTATAAATTGCCATAGCCAGCATAACAATCTGACATGATGCTTGTCAAAAGTAGCTGCATAGGACATAAAATCAGACTACCAAGAAAGAACAAAATTTATGTCCAGTTCTTATACGTTGTACCTTCGATTTTCCAATTGAAATCAATCATATGGTTAATAGAATGTGATTATTTTCTATGGAAATTAAATTTTTTTGGACAATACAATCAAATAGTTGAAATCAATTGGGAAGGTTACCAGTTTTAAGAAATTGTACTTCGATTTTTTCTTCTTGAGATATAAGAATCCTCTTCTTGGGCTTACATGGAAGTTGGGTCTGAATTTGGGCAGTAGGTGGTATGGCTGGGCTGGGCTTCATATCTACATCTAATTGCCTAACTTTTTAGTTTTTAGTTTTTTCCACCATAACCAAAAGCATGTAAGACGTGAACATATCTTAACATTATTACAAAAAAGTTTCAACATTTCATACAGTGGCATTTGGAGTTTTCTTTGATGAAATAAAGTTAGTTATGGACCTATGGTCCCCTCGTTTTGACTTTTAAGAACTCAAAATATGACAACGACCCACAATAATAATGAACTCTTGTTGCTTATTAGACTATTAGTTAGTCCCTGTGAAACCAACAAAAAAAAAAAAAACATGCATAGTAAGTCCACTTGCTGAGTTCTTGTGTAGCTTGCCATCATGGCCATCCAAATCCCTTCACGTCATCTCTTCATCGATGGTGAATGGAGAGAACCTGTTCTCAAAAAACGGATTCCGATCATTAACCCTGCCACAGAAGAGATTGTTGGTATGTGCTAATTCTTTTCTTAGTTTTCTCTTTTGTAATTCATTCTACTTTTTTTTTTTTTTTTGGTTGTTGTTGAACAGATTTTTCCACTGATCTTTTTTCTTCTTACTGTTAAGTCTGTAAGGCATGTTAATGTTCTGTTGCCTCATTACATTGCAATTGAGATTGAGTCTTTATTGTGAAAGATGTAAATGATCACGTGTACTATGGATAACCTTCTAGTAACCTTTTACTTGAAACAGAAAAGTGTGTACTTGAGCTGATTGTGTGGTTCTTCAAACCACATGAATATTTTTGCTAGAAGATCTTTCTTAATGCATGACCATGAATAGTGAAATCAGATTAATTTCTTAGTTCTTTTTTTATTTCAGTCGTCTAATATTGTGTTTCATTAGGGGATATACCGGCAGCCACTGCTGAAGATGTGGAGATTGCAGTGGATGCCGCACGCAGGGCTTTCTCTAGGAATGGAGGGAAAGATTGGGCTTCTACTTCTGGGGCTTTTCGTGCCAAGTTTCTTCGTGCTATTGCTTCCACGGTATTTGATAGCTATTGTTTTCCATATGGAAAAACATGGCCCTTTCTTCTGGAAATTCCTTTTACCATTATAGTTGCACAATCATCTTTGTCAGATGAAATTGGACAGGATTGAAGCCAACTTGTGTTGTTCAAGAGTCTCATGTTTTGCATAAATTGTGACAACTGACATTGTTACATAAGTCCTCCACTTTACCACTTAAATTATTCCTTTGATTACTGTCTAATTAGTTATAATCTGGGAATTTTCTATATGTTAAAGGTTTCGCAAACCTCTCTGTTGAGTCCCTATATTATATGCTGCAATGAAAATGAAAATTGAATTCAAATTTCTCTTCAACATGTTGTGCACATGTGCATATACTTATAATCCTAATTTTAGTAAACAGGGTTGGTGTGTATGATTGTATGTTGTTGGCGAACCTCTTAGAAGTCATACAGGTTAATATTTTCCACATGATCATTTACAAATCTGGTTTGCATGGGAAGTGTAGGGATCAACCCATTGCCACAAACAAGGCCCAAGTTAGGAGCTTGAGAAATCTCCTTTTTCTTTCAAGTTTGAAAAGCTATGGATAGATTCAGGCCAAAAGAAACTACAATATATGCTGTTTCCGACTTCTGTATGGTTGCAGTGCTATTGATACTTCAGTCCCATTACAGAAGTTCAGAAAGATGTTTGAGTTTTGAAATTCCTTTTCTCTTTCTTATAGATTTCATGACTTCCTCTCTCCTTTGGATACAGGTATTGGAAAGGAAGTCTGAACTTGCCCTACTAGAAGTTGTTGATACTGGAAAGCCCTTAGTTGAAACAGCATCTGATATGGTATATCAATAAGAATGATCTTGGGCCAAGCTTTATGTGCCTTTTTTCTTTCTCCCTTTAATTGGCTACTTCATGTCATTCAGGATGGTGTTGCTTCGTGTTTCAATTACTATGCAGAACTGGCAGAAGCTTTAGATGCGAAGCAGAAAGCTCCTATCTCCATACCAGTGCAATCGTTCAAAAGTTATGTCCTTAAGGAGCCCATTGGTGTCATTGCTCTAATTACTCCTTGGTATATGTTATTATATTATCCTTGTTCCTCTATATAGGTTCCTTTTTGATACCTTCTTATGCTACAATTGAACTTAAATATATTAATTAAGAAACGAGGGGGAAAAAAGAAGGAAAAACAAAAAAAGAAAAGAAAAACTGGTATAAATATTCAATTGCATTCCATTATTGTTTCATATAAAATTCTGGACCAAGGCTAATTACTAAATCTATTATGATTTGTTTCTCCTTTACATACAATGAATTGTGTTGAACTGTTACTGTTGTGTCCTCATTATGGTTCACTTATCTGCTAAGTTTTTATAGTGTTAATTAGACAATAAATTCTCAATGGTGAAAATTACATATGCAGCCACTATTTTTTGTGGATTTTTCATTTTGCATCCTCTCAAATTATGTAGTGATATTAAGTAACTAATAATATAATAAAAAATCAGTTAGTGATCTTCTATGCATGTGTGTATAGGTGGGTGGGTGTGCTAACAGAGGATTTTTGCCCACAAGTAATTATTATCCAATCCTTCCTATATTATGTAAAAATAATTTGACAAGTAAGGTTTATGTGTATATTGTGAGCTTTCTTGTTTATATGATAATAGGTGCATGTACACTTTTAATATTTTTACACAAGGAACATTTAGTTACAGTACTCCACTAATATGACTGTCAATAGGCAATAGTATTTTAAAGAAGAAATTACAATTTACATCCCCTGGTTTGACTTTATCAAATTAGTGCACAAAATTTCATTGACCCCCCTAAGATTTGAATAGAATTGAAATAAATAGTGCTCCATCCAAAAACCCCTTAAAGATTTCATTTTAATCCAAACTTTAAGTAGTCAAAATATAACAAGTAAAAGTTTTTGTGGAACTAAATTGTGATAGGGCCAAACCATGTGGGGGTAAGTTGTAATTGAAAGTTTATTAACAAAATTCAAAATCTGTTAATTGGACAAACGCTAACTATTTCATTTTAATCCAAAGTTTAGGGGGTCAAATGTAGCAATGAAAAGTTTGTGAACTAAATTGTGATAGAACCAAACCACAGGGGAGGTAAATTGTATTTTTTTTCCCCCTATTTTAAAAGTAATATCTCTGATACTTCTTACGCTAGTCATTAACCATCCAGCTCAACACTTTTTATCTATTCACTGGTAATTTTAACCCTAATTGAACTCTGACATGGCATATGCCTTTCCAGTCCAAGTACTTCATTATTTCTGTATAATGATGAATTTTTGTGATGATTGTTATTTTGATAACCTTCATGGATCCCCATGAAAAGATATTGACTTTTATGAACTACGGCTGATTTTTATTTTTTGTGTTGAAGGAACTACCCCCTTTTGATGGCTGCTTGGAAGATTGCTCCTGCTCTGGCTGCTGGCTGTACTGCTATACTGAAGCCATCTGAATTGGCATCTGTGTGAGAAAATTATCTTGTGTTTTCATAAATCTTGCTTCTGTGACCTCTTTTTGTCTACTGACCCAAAAATCAAAAAAATACTTTTTTCTTGTTCCTCCTAATTTTATTTGCAGGACTTGTTTGGAGTTGGCTGATATTTGCAGACAAGTAGATATTCCTCCTGGTGTCCTTAACATAGTGACTGGGTTAGGATCAGAAGCTGGTGCCCCTCTGGCATCTCATCCTCATGTAGACAAGGTCCTGCTGTCACATAGTCATTTCATCTATTCCAAACTTAATGACATCTTACCATTGCACACCCCACATCATTGATCATATTTGTAGCACCTTTTATTTTGTATTTCTACCAAAATTGTGATATTAAGTTACATTAATTCTTATACAGATAGCATTCACAGGAAGTACAGCAACAGGTATCAAGGTCATGACTGCTGCAGCTCAAATGGTTAAGGTATTTTTTAAAAATTTTGTTAAAAAGTTATGTTCATTCTCTTGCAGTTTCACTTATGTTATTTTATGTTGGTTGAGTGGCAGCCTATTTCATTAGAGCTCGGTGGAAAGAGTCCAATTATCGTGTTTGAGGATGGGGACCTTAACAATGGTTAGCAAGCTAATAAAAATTCTGACCATTTATACTTATTTATAAGATTTGGGAAAGTTCTTAGCATATAGCAACTGCTCTTGTGTTTGATATTTTGGGCTCTAAAGTGTTGTTGCCCAAGCATACTGCCATCATGAAATTGCAGCATTTTCTGATGTTGATATTTACCTATATATATACCCTTTCTGTCACTTGAACAGCTGCAGAGTGGACTATTTACGGCTGCTTTAAGACAAATGGTCAAATCTGCAGTGCGACATCACGTCTCATTGTTCATGTGAGTATGAGAAGCTGTCTCCATAATTTATATATATATATATACTTCCCTTCTATCAAAGACCATTTACCAATTATTTAAAATTTGAAGCACGAGAAAAGATTCATTGACAAAGGTCATGCTTACCTAACTTGGAAGTTTTGAGTTACTTGGAGTGTGGAATTCGAGACTAGGCATAAAAAATTGAAAAGTCTCAAAAGTAGAACATATGCTGATTTTGCCAATCTTTCATGTCTGTCAAATGTCGTATTTTTAAAATTAATGAATAAAATCCATTTAATAAATTATAGGAATGGTAATTTAACTAATTTTGAGAGGAGCACCACAAACATGTACCTATCCGAGTCTTCAAGAACCCTTTTTTTCTTTTGCTGAATTAGTCTTCAAGTACTTTGGTACTTGAAAATGTAAAATACAATTACTTCTCATAAAATTTAAGTGGGCCTATATTGCATATATAAGTTTTAGATGATTATGTTTTTCTGCCTTATGTTCTCTGGCTTAAGGTCTTTGGGTGCTATTGACTAATCAGATTGACCTGTGCCTGTGATGTGGCCTGGGATGGTATGTGGATTATGGAACTGGTTTCAGAGAGATAAAATTCTATATATTCTTTTAGTGTTCAAGGGGTAGTAACTCATATCACAGGGGGAAACATTGTGCAGACACAACTTATTAGGAGTATGGGCTTACGGTCCACACCTTAAAGTACTTATTTTGGTCTGAAAAGGCACCTGTTTTGACACCAAACCATGAACAAATTTACCTATGGCCTTTGGGCACGTCAGAACTGCATGAGTTCACCAGGGTGAAGCACGGACCAAAGTTGGAAGAGATTATGGTAGAGAATTTATAATAATAATAATAATAATAATAATTATTATTATTATTATTATTATTATTATTATTATTATTTGGCATGTCCAAGAATGTATATGTATTGTTCATGGTGGTCTAGAAGAATCTTTCCTGGAAGAATCATGGTTATGGTGTATAACTGTAAAAAGTATGGACAATCACATAGTGTTATGAATCTCTTTTAGGTGTTAAGTTGTCTAGGATTTTGCTATACTTCAAGGGAGCTAGGCCTCCAAGAAAGAGGGGGAAACTAGAGAATTTGATGGTAGAAGCATAGAATCAATCTTATTTCATCAATGAATTCTTTACAAGCCAGGTAATGACCTTTATATAAGTGTAATCGACCCTTGGGATCTCAATTCAACTAACTGATTTCAACAACCTAACCAACTAATGACAGCTCACTAATTAACTGCCAACTAATCTAACTAATCACTGAGTTATACACCACATGCTTAAATACAATAGGTCACATGCCTATTTACAATCAGCACATGCCAGATCAATAAGGCTGATTCTCCCAGCTTGGCAACTACTGCACTCACTTCACTGATGTACCTAGGCTAGGCTGTTGCATAACTGACTTGTTGGCATGCTAACACTGCTCTGCTGCAATCAGCAATACTGCTGCTGTATTTACTAGGCTACTGCAGTACATATTAGCATACAGCACAGCATCAACACACTTTCTAAAGCAACACATAGCCAAGGCGGATAAGTTTTTAACTTATTGGATTATGTTGCATTAGTGTACATCCTCTAGGGTGGACTCATGCATGAGGCTATTCTCTTGTAAAGAATTCCTGTTATTTATTTACTGATTATCTAACAGGTCTAAGTATTTTCTGATATGTTTGCAAAGATATTAATTCAGGTTGATATTCGTCTTTCTTGCCCCTTACCAGAAGTAAAATTGCCTCTCCTCATCATGGTTTTTGCATATTAGTGTTGAGTAAAAAAGGAAAAAATGGATATTTTCTTTTAGTTGCCGTTCTTAAGTTCTTCCTTGGTAAGATTCAATAATTTAAATAACCTTCCAACATGTCAGGAAAGCATTGCAGCAGATTTCCTAGTAAAACTTATTGATTGGAGTAAGAACATCAAAATTTCTGATCCCCTGGAAGATGGTTGCAGGCTAGGTCCTATTATCAGTAAAGGGCAGGTATGAGTGCCTTTTTTTCTTTTTTCTTTTTTTTTTTTTTGGGGGGGGGGGGGGGGATGATTATTATGACTTCTTTTTGATTTAGTTTAGTCACTTTTTTACATTTAAAACATCTTAGGTGGAAAGAACATTAAACCAAATTCTGCAATTTGGCTTCATGTCTATGCCCCAACCTGACCCTGTGGCCCACACAGGCAGATAGGTGGCATCCTTGTACTCCTGTACAACATAAATCTGCATTGGTATTCAAATTGATAGCTCATGAGTTTTTCATTTAAAGCACTGGTCATAATTCTTGTTTAACTCATATAAGGATTCTTGTCACTTGAACAAACTTAACTAACTATTGAAAGTAATAGACTGTGGAGCCTCACATTCACAGCTCGTCTTTGCCTACAAAGACACCACATCACTTCATAAACACTCCAAAAAGGTCATATCTAAATTAGCACAGTTACTAAGAAATGAACTCTCTCATCTCTCTTTCTCAAACATTCTCGAAAATGAAATTTGTTCTCCATTTTGCTTTAGTACGAGAAGGTAATGAATTTCATTTCAACTGCTAAAAACGAAGGTGCAACCATTCTCTATGGAGGTGCCCGCCCTCAGGTAAGAACATTTTCTTTTGTCAATTGTCAATATATGGACTATGCCATCATCTCATTTGTGTTTTTAATTGAATTTTATGGGGGAAAATGACAGCATTTGAGGAAAGGATTTTTCATTGAACCAACCATCATAACAGATGTTAGCACCTCCATGCAAATTTGGAGGGAGGAGGTGTTCGGTCCTGTTTTATGTGTTAAAACATTTTCTACTGAACATGAAGCCATTGAACTAGCAAATGACACTGAGTGAGTCACTAGTTACCTTCACAGATTTTTCCTAATATTTTGCATTTTGCTTCACAGTCAACAGTTTGGTAATGTCTCTGCTCTTGATCTTTCACAGTTATGGTTTAGGTGCTGCTGTAATTTCAAAAGATCTGGAAAGGTGTGAGCGCTTGACCAAGGTAAGAACATTGGATTTTCTTAATGCTGCATGTCCATATATAGATGGAGCATAGATTCTGTTAACTAACCCAGGAAAGCAATTCACATTCTTGCCATGCATTGCAGCCTTAAAAGTACTTTGATTATTTTCTACTGATTTTAATTTTCTTTCTCAAGCTTTGAATGGAGTGGTGCATTTTTTTCCCTCCATAATAAGAATAACAAACTCACGAGAAGCTGAAAGTAGAGTTTGCTGCTTAACCCTTGTATACATATGACACAGAGAAAGCTTTCTTCATATAGCATCTCAAGATGAAGCAAATCTACATCATGTGATTATCAAAAATAAATAAATCTGCATCGTGTGTTTCATAAATAACTATGTTTCATTCTATGTCCTACAGGCTCTTCAGGCAGGGACTGTGTGGATTAACTGCTCACAGCCTTGCTTTGATCAAACCGCATGGGGAGGCAACAAGCGTAGTGGTATTGGGCGTGAATTAGGAGAATGGTATGACAAGGATTATCATTTTTAATTTTTTATTAGTAATCTAGATGATACTAATTAAAATTATTCTTCTATCACCTTTACTGCATTTGCAGGGGTCTGGACAGCTACTTGAGTATAAAGCAAGTTACACATTACATTTCTAATGAGCCATGGGGGTGGTATTCTCCTCCTCAAAGTAGTGAAGAACTTGAAAGAAGCCAAAAGCAAAACTAGAGTAAGAAAAAAGAAAAAAAGAAAGAAAAGATGTGCTCTACAAATAAAGTGCATTTTATAACTTGTTAGGAAAAAGTTATGAGTTTTGTCTACATAATATGTCATGTTTCTACAATTTGAAGCTGTAAAACAATTGCTGAAATGCCTTGTAAATATGAATATGGATATGTGAGACACAAAGACAAAACTAAATTGAAAAAGAGAAACTTCAATCTCTTTTTCCTTTAAGCAGCTTAATTTGGGATTTAATACTTCAACCCATCCTGTTTATCAACTTTTTTCGTGCATGCTTAATCTGTACAAATACCTTAAATTAGCAGGAGTTTGTTTGAGCCGATACAGTGGTTGATTAATTACTTTTTAAGTAGCTCTATTTTTGGATGCCAAAAAAATCTACTTTCTACCAAAACTCAAGTAGCATTATGGGAGTATTTAGTTAGATATAGCACAGTGGTTGATTAACTTTTCAAGATGCTCTATTTTTGGATTTCAAAATAATCTACTTTCTATCAAATCCTAAGTGGCCTTATGGGAGTATGTAGTTAGATATATATAGCATTAAGAATTCATCGTTTGTATGTATAATAGTGTTGCAAATTATTATCAAGACAAATATTCAAGTATTTATATACAGTCCCTTTATGTGTTGTACATTCGATTTTCCAATTGAAATCAATCATATGGTTAATACAATGTAATTTTTTTCAATGGCAATTAAATTTTATTGGTCCATAAAACCAAGTAGTTGAAATCAATTGGGAAGGTTACTACTTTTAAGAAATTGTACTTAAATTTATCTTCTTGAGAAATAAGAATCCTTTTCTTGGTCTTACTTGGAAGCTGGGTCTGAATTTGGGCAATGCGTGGTATGGCTGGGCTGGGCTGGGCTTCATATCTACATCTAATTGCCTAACTTTTTAGTTTTTATCACTACCATAACCAAAAGCATGTAAGACGTGAACAGATCTTATCATTATTACAAAAAAGTATCAACATTTCATACGGTGGCATTTGGAGTTTCCTTTGATGAAATAAAGTAGGTTATGGTCCCCTCATTTTAAAAACTCAAACATGAAAATGACCCACAATAATAATGAACTCTTCTTGAAAACTAAAGAATAGCAAAATGACAGAGTAAATGGAGTTTTGTGATGGTGACGTTGTTGCTTATTAGACTGAAACCAACTAAAAAAACATGTATAGTAAGTCCACTTGCAGAGTTCTTGTGTAGCTTACCATCATGGCCATCCAAATCCCTTCACGCCAGCTCTTCATTGATGGTGAATGGAGAGAACCTGTTCTCAAAAAATGGATTCCGATCATTAACCCTGCCACAGAAGAGATTGTTGGTATGAGCTAGTTCTTTTCTCAGTTTTCTCTTTTGCAATTCATTCTACTTTCTTTCTTTCTTTCTTTCTTCTTCTTCTTTTTAAAATTTTTTTTGTCTTGAAAAATTTGAGTTAAATATAATTACTAGCCTCATGAACACCAGAATATTTAGATAAATTTTGTGCTGATATTTTTTCTTCTTACTGTAAAGTCTGTAAGGCATGTTAATGTTCTGTTGCCACATTACTTTCCAAATGAGTTTAAGTCATTATTGTGAAAGATGTAAATGATCACATGTACTATGGACAATCTTCTAATAACCTTCTACTTGAAAAAGAAAAGTATGTAATGAGCTAATTGTGTGTTTCTTCAAACCCTGTGTATTTTTGTTAATGCATGAAGAGGGAAATCCAATTACATTTTTCAGTTCCTTTTTTTTTTTTTAATTTTAGTTAATCTAATATTTTGTTTTCATTAGGGGATATACCGGCAGCCACTGCTGAAGATGTGGAGATTGCAGTGGATGCTGCCCGAAGGGCTTTCTCTAGGAATGAAGGGAAATATTTGGCTTCTACTTCTGGGTCTTTTCGTGCCAAGTTTCTTCATGCCATTGCTTCCATGGTATTTGATAATTGTTGTTTTCCATAATCCATATGGAAAAGCATGGCCTTTCTTCTGCAGTTTTTTTTTTTTTTCTTTACCATTATAGTTGCACAATCATCTTGTTGAATTAAATTGGACTGGAATAAAGTCAACTTGTCTGATTCAAGAGTCTCATGTTTTGTATAAATTGTGACAACTGACACTGTTACATATGTTCCTCCACTTTACCATAGAAATTATTCCTCTGATTACTGTCTAATTATTTATAATCTGGGAAATTTCTTATGTTAAAAGTTTCTCAAACCTCTCTATTGAGTCCCCATATTACATGCTGCAGAGAAAATGAAATTGAATTAAAATATGTCTCTTCAACATGTCCGAATGCGCTCGTGCACATATGCTTATAATTTGTAGTCTGCTAAACAGGGTTGGTGTGTATGACTGTATGTTGTTGGTGACCCTCTTAGAAATCATACTTCGTGTTTTCTGCATGATCATTTACAAATTTGGTTTGTGTGGAAAGTGTAGGGATCAATTCATTGCCACAAACCAGGCCAAAGTTAGGAGCCTGAGAAAAACACCGTTTTCTTCCAAGTTTGAAAAGTTATGAATATATGTTCTGTTTCTGACTTCTGTATGGGTGCAGTGTCATTTATACTTCAGCCCTATTATAGAAGTTCACAAAGATGTTTGAATTTTGAAATTCTTACTCTTTATTTATTTATTTATAGATTTCCTGACTTCCTTTCTCCTTTGAATACAGATAATGGAAAGGAAGTCTAAATTTGCCAAACTAGAAGTTGTTGATACTGGGAAACCATTAGATGAAGCTGCATCTGATATGGTATTGTATATCAATAGGAATGATCTTTGGCCAAGCATTATCTGTCTTTCTTCTTTCTACCTTTAATTGGCTGCTTCATGTCATTCAGGACGGTGTTGCTTCATGTTTCAAGTACTATGCAGAACTTGCAGAGGCTTTAGATGCAAAGCAAAAAGCTCCTGTCTCTATACCAGTGCAATCTTTCAAAACTTATGTCCTTAAGGAACCCATTGGTGTTGTTGCACTAATCACTCCTTGGTATATGTTATTATGTTATCTTTCTTCATCTAGAAAGCTTCCTCTTTGATACCTTCTTATGCTGACAATTGAGCTAAATTATTAATTAAGAAACGAGGGGAAAAAAAGAAGGAAAGAAAAGAAAAATTGGTGTACTATTGTATTAATATTCAATTGCATTTCATTCTTGATTCATATAAAATTAAGGACCAATACTAAAGCTATTATGATTTGTTTCTCATTTGCATACAATGACTTGGGTTGAACTGTTACTGCAGTCTCCTCATTATGATTCACTTATCTTCAAAATCATTGGACTGTTAATTAGATAATGAAATTTCAGTGGTGAAAATTATATATGCAGTTGTTCACCTTTGTGGATTTTTCATTTTGTATCCTCTCAAATTATGTAATGATATTTTTTTAGTAACTAATAATATAATACAAAAATCACAAGTGATCTTCTATGCATGTGTGTATGGGTGGGTGGGTGTGCTAAAGTACAGGACTTTGCCCACAAGAAACTATTATCAAGTCATTCCCATATTATGTAAACAAACTTTGACAAGTAAGGTTTATGCGTTTATTGTGAGATTTCTTGCATATATGATAATAGGTGCACGAATAACTTTATTGTTTTTGCACAAGAAACATTAAGTTACCACTATGATTATCAATAGGCAATAGTAATACAGAGGGGAATGAAATGAACTTAGTTCCCTCTACAATTTAGCGCATAAACTTCAATTGCTACATTTGAGGTTTGAACTGAAATGAAATTGTTATGGTTCCGTCCTAAAACCCTTTAAAATTTTCATTTTAAATCCAAATTTTAGGAGGGATTAAAATGCAACAACTGAAAAGTTTTGTGGAACTAAATTGTGATAGGGCCAAATCACAAGGGGATAAGTTGTAATTTAAAGTTTATCCACAAAATGCAAAATCTGTAAATTTAGATGGAACCATAACTATTTCATTTTAATCCAAAATTTAGGAGGTTAAATGAAGCAATCAGAATTTTGTGAACTAAATTGTGATAAACCAAACCACAGAGGAGGGAAATTGTAATTTTCCTATTTTAAAAGTAATGCTCCTAATGCTTCTAATGTTAGTCATTAATCATCAAGTTTAACACTTTTATCTGTGCACTGGTGATTTCGATCCTAATTTAACTCAATGGCATATGCCATGACAGTTCAAACTTCATAATTGCTGGATAATGATGAATCTTTATGATGATTTTTATTTTGATAACCTTCATGGATCCCCATGAAAAGATATTGACATTGATCTATAGTTGATTTATTTTTTGTGTTGAAGGAACTACCCTCTTTTGATGGCTGCTTGGAAGATTGCTCCCGCTCTGGCTGTTGGCTGTACTGCTATACTGAAGCCATCTGAATTGGCCTCTGTGTGAGAAAATTATCTTTATTTAATTAATCTTTCTTCCATGACCTCTTTCTGTCTACTTATCCAAAAAAGACCCCTTTCTATCTTCTACTAATTTTATTTGCAGGACTTGTTTGGAGTTGGCTGAAATTTGCAGACAAGTAGATATTCCTCCTGGTGTCCTTAACATAGTGACTGGGTTGGGCTCAGAAGCTGGAGCCCCTCTGGCATCTCACCCTCATGTTGACAAAGGGCCTGCTGTCATATAATCGTTTCATCTGTTCCAAAATTTATGAAATCTTAACATTGTACATCCCAAATTGATCATATTTGGGGTATCTTTTATTTTGAATTTCTACCAAAATAGTGATACTAAGTAACATTAATTCTTGTGCAGATAGCATTTACTGGAAGTACAGCAACAGGTATCAAGGTCATGACAACTGCAGCACAAATGATTAAGGTATTCTATGATCATTATGAAAAGTCCAATTTATTAAAAAAATAATTTTTTTTTTTGAAAAGTTAATGCTTATTGTCCTTCTATGTTGGTTGTCCGTAGCCTATTTCATTAGAGCTTGGTGGAAAGAGTCCAATTATTGTGTTTGAGGATGCAGACCTTAATAAAGGTTAGTCACCTAATAAAAAACTAAACCATTTAAACTTATTTAAAAGATTTAGGAAAGTTCTTAGCAAATAGCAACTGCTTCTTGTATTTGATATTTTGGGCTCTAAATTGTTGCTGCCCCTGCATACTGCCATCATGAAATTGCATCATATTCTAATGTTGATATTTGCCTATATATATACCCTTTCTGCCACTTGAATAGCTGCAGAATGGACTATTTATGGCTGCTTTATGGCAAATGGTCAAATCTGCAGTGCGACATCTCGTCTTCTTGTTTACATCTATTTTGTAAGAAAGAGAAGAAGACCCTATAATTTTGTTTACATCTATTTCTTCCCTTCTATCAAAGACCATTTAGCAATTATTTAAAATTTAAAAAAAAAAATTGAAGCACAAGAAAAAATCACCACAGATACAGATTTTGCTGTCCTTTCATGCCTGTTAAATGTCATATTTATAAAAATTAATGAATAAAATATCTTGAAAAGTTTCTATGGAAGGTAATTTAACTAATTTTGAGAGGATCCAACCGAGTCTTCAAGAACTTTCTTTGTTTTTTGGCTGAATGAGTCTTCAAGAACTTTGGTACTTAGAGGGTGTATTACTTCTCATCAAGTCTAAGTGGACCTTTATTACATATATAAGCGTCAAATGATTAAGTTCTTCTGCCTTGTTTTCTATGACTTAAGGTCTTTGAGTGCTATTACCTAAGCAGATTGGCATATGCCTCAACTGTGGCCGAGGAAGGTATGTGGATTAAGGAACAGGTTTCCGAGAGATGCAATTCTATATATTCTAAAGTGGGAAGATATTATAGTACCTGACTTTTTAAAATATAGAAAATAAAATAAAATTGTCACGTCCAAAGATGTAGATGTATTGCACATGGTGCTCTAGAATTTTTTTTCCTGGAATGTATCATTTTTATGTTGTATATCTATAAAAGTATGGACAACCATATTTGATTATGTTGCATTAGTTAACATCCTCTTGGTTGGACTTGTGTACGATACAAGTCTCTTGTAAAGAATTCCCATTATATATTTACTGATTATCAAACAAGACTTATGTCTAATGCGTGATTGCACACAATGGATGGCTATATTCATTAGTCATGTCTAAGTATTTCCTGATGTGTTTGCAAAGATGTTGCTTGGGTTGGTAATCTTGCCCCTTTACTAAGAGAAAAATTGCCTCTCCTCTCCTCATCATGGTTTTTTCATCATTATTGTGAGTAAAAAACAAAAACAAAACAATGGAGATTTTCATTTAGTTGCCTTTCTCAATTTCAGGAAAGCATTGCAGCAGATTTCCTAGAAAAACTTATCGATTGGAGTAAGAACATCAAAATTTGTGATCCCATGGAAGAAGGTTGCAGGCTTGGTGCTATTGTTAGTAAAGGACAGGTGTGAGTGCTTTTATATTATTATTATTTTTTTTTAATTTTAACTTTAACTTGGAATGATTAGTATGAGTGCTATTTGATGTTAGCTCTGTATTTTTACATTCAAAACATCTTGGGTGAAGAACATTACACCATATTCTGCAATTTCGCATCATGTCTATGCCACTCCCAACCCCCGGTCCCCCCCACCCCACCCCACCAATACAACCCTCCACACTGTGTCCACATGGGCAAATAGGTGGCGCCATCATTTCTTATGCTCATCTGGTATTCAAATTGATATCTCATGCGTTGTTCATTTAAGATACTGGTCATAATTCTTGGTTAGGTCATGTGGGGGTTCTTCTCACTTGCACAAACATCACTAACTATTGAAAGTAATAGAATGTGGAGCCTCTAGCAAAAAAAAAGAAAAAAAAGAAAGAAAGAAAGAATGTGCAGGCCCACAGTCACAGCTTGTCTTGGCCTGCAAAGATGCCACATCAATTCCTAAGCACTCTAAAAAGGTTAAAAATAAAATGGTACATGTACTAAGAAGCAAACTCTAGTCTCTGTTTCTCAAACATACTGGAAAATAAAATTTATTCTCTATTTTTCTTTAGTATGAGAAGGTAACGAATTTCATTTCAACCGCTAAGAGTGAAGGTGCAACCATTCTATATGGAGGGGTCTGCCCTCAGGTAAGAAAGTCTTGTCAATGTTCAACATATGGACTATATAATCATCCCATTTGTGTTAAATGGATGGGAAAAAATGGCAGCATTTGAGGAAAGGATATTTCATTGAACCGACCATCATAACAGACGTTAGCACCTCCATGCAAATATGGAGGGAGGAAGTGTTTGGACCTGTTTTGAGTGTTAAAACATTTAACACTGAAAATGAAGTCATAGAACTAGCAAATGACACTGAGTGAGTCACTAGTTACCTTCACAGATTTGTCCCACTACTTTGAATTTTTATTCTGGCTTCACAATCAATAGCTTGTTGATGTCTCTGCTGTTGATGTTTCACAGTTATGGTTTAGGTGTTGCTGTAATGTCAAAGGATCTGGAAAGGTGTGAGCGCTTGACCAAGGTAAGATTAATGGAGTTTATTAGTGTTGCTTGTGCATATAGGACGGTGCATATTGTCTGTTAACAAAACCTGGGAAAGCAATTCACATCCTTGCCATGCATTGCAGCCTCAAAAGTACATTGATTATTTTCTTTCTCAAGCTTTGAATGTAGTGGTGCATTTTTGTCACTCCATAATAAGAATAACAAACTCATGAGAAGGTGAAAGTAGTGTTTGCTTCTGTACCCCTTGTATACATATGACACAGAAAGCTTTATTTCATTAGCATCTCAAGATGAAGCAAATCTACATCATGTGTCTCAGAAAATAACTATGTTTCATTTCTTGTCCTACATGCTCTTCAGGCAGGGATTGTCTGGGTTAACTGCTCACAGCCCTGCTTTAACCAAGCCCCATGGGGAGGCAACAAACGTAGTGGTATTGGGCGTGAATTAGGAGAATGGTACCACATAGGATTATCGTGTTTAAAGTTCTTATTTAGTAATCTAGATTATAGTATATATAATTATTGCTCTATTGCTGTTACTGCATTTGCAGGGGTCTGGACAACTACTTGAGTGTAAAGCAAGTTACACATTACATTTCCAATGAGCCATGGGGGTGGTATCATCCTCCTCAAAGCAATAAAGAACTTTGAAGAAACCAAAAGCAAAACTAGTATAAGAAGTAAAGATGTATTCTACAAATAAACTTATTACAACTTGTTAGAAAAAGTTGTAAGCTATGTATATATAAGATGTCATGTTGCTACTATTTAAGCTGTAAAACATTTGGTCCAATGACTTGAAAATATGAATATAGATATGTGAGTAAGGAAGACAAAAAAAAAAAAAAAAAAATGTCTTAAAGAGCAGGCTACAACCTCTTTTTGCTTAAGCAGCTTAATTTGCGACTTGGTATTTCAACCCACCCTGTGCTTCTTTGTTTAACTTATTTCGCACATGCATAATCAATACAAAACCTTAAATTAGCAGGAGTTTGTTTTAGCTGATATTAATTACTTTTCAAAGAGCTCTATATTTGGATACCAAAACAATCTACTTCCAAAAATCAAGTAGCCGTATGAGAGTATCCAGTTAGATATAGCATAGTGGTTGATTAACATATATGATAAATCGCACAAAAATTAATTTGGCTAAAATATCATTTTCGTCCTTTAACTTTCACAAAAGTTCTAAACATTGCACTACAACCACTTCATAGGACATATACCTTAGCATACATTGTTCAAGAAACTCAACAAACAACCATTCAAAATGGAACTTTCATAACAACTGTCTAAGCCAAGATAATGTTATAATTCCGTGTGTACAATGTTAAGACAATGTTATAACTTATAATTCCTGTACATTCATGGCATAGCATACTCAAAATGTATAATATCTTTTGTATATATATGTATATATATGGATAAGTTGTAATAATGATGTTTGAGTTTGGAGAATATTGTTTCATAAAGTTGATAAAGTGAAAATTCAAGTTTTGGAATTTTCTAAGTGAAAATTCAAAATTCAGTATTTTCGATCGGTTGAAGCTTTGGCTTGATCAATCGAAATGATAAGAAAATAATCTTGGAGTCTCTGAATGATTCGATCGTTATTCAATTCCTATTTGATCAGTCGGTCAAGAGTCGATCAATCAAAATGAACTCTTGACCGATTGAAACTCAAAAAATTAAATTTTCTGTAGAATTTTTTGGTGACTGTTCAGAGAGTTTGAAGATGTTTCAACCCTTGTGAACAGTTTTATGAAACATTTTAACTCCCTATAGGTGCATTTTGATGAAATATAACCTTATGGGTACAAATAAAAGTTTATGTTCACTTAAAAAATAACTCCACAAAATAGTAAGTTAGAGAAAAACACAATAAATCATGTGGTTATTCTCAAGAATTGCTATCTACAGTACCTAGCAACTTGGTTGTATCTTGAAACAAATTTGCAATAACCCTTTAGTAACAATAGTGTGAGGGCAAATATTGTCTAAGTATTACAATTTTGTACCTCCAAGTTATCTTTTTCTGTTTGTCTTTTGTGTTATCCTTGTTCTTTCTTTATTACTTTGTGTATTATTCCTAAAAGTATCCATGATTATTTATACAATCATAAAAAAACAATAAGTCATTGCCAATACATTTCAAAGTTCGTAACTAATATTGCCTACACAAAATAAATAGTATTTTAGTCATCTTGTCCCCAATTATTGATGTTAAGATGTGTAACAAAAACTATTAGAGTAGACAAACTACGTTCTTTCTTGGAGGAATTTCTTTTCCTCTTCCATTATTATCTTCTAATGATTTTTTTTTTTTTAAGAAACATTCTAATGATATCTATTCAAATAAAAAAGAGGAGAAATTGTTAGGTACACAGGGAAGACTACTGATGTGGTCCTACCAACCAATGAAATAATGTCATTTATGAAAATGTACGAGTGAGCTTCCTAATCAGTACTAATTAGTATAATGAATAAAAAATAAAAAAAAAATTACCAGATGATGTCGCATTTGCATAAATAACAGCATTTTATTAGTTGGGAGATTAGGGAGAACCACGTCACCAGTCCTCTGGTGGACCTAATATATATATATATATATATATATATATATATATATATATATAAGATAGAATTTCTATTCTAACTTAATCTAAGTGTATATATGTGTAAACCTCCCTCTTGGAAACTTGAACCTGATTTTTGCCCTTTAAACCCCACAAGCACTTACACCTATTAATTAATTTCTTAAAAAAGAGCCACCAAGTCTAACATTGATTATAGCCAATAAACGTTCAGGTTTAATATTTTCATCATTTATGAATAAATCCTTGGAAGTTCATGTGATATTAATATATTATTAACAAAACTCAAAGAAACCAGTAAATTCAACATCATATTAAACAATTGTTGCATCTTCCAAAAAGTTAAAAACTGAAAATAAATAACAATTGTCGCATCATATAATTGTGTTCCGCTCTTCACTTTCCCTTGGTTCTTTTTTATAGTTTCATACTGCCAACTGTTGTGGCTCTTAAGTAGTCCTCTTGCACAGATTACCGAATGTGTTTGGCAAAAATTATTTTTGTCAATTTATTTTACTATTCAACTTATTTTTGCTATTATTCATGGGCTTCACTGCATTTTTTGATACTATTTATAGGTCCCACTAATCATTTATGAATAAATCCTTAGAAGTTCATGTGATATTAATATATTATTAACAAAACTCAAAGAAACCAGTAAATTCAACATCATATTAAACAATTGTTGCATCTTCCAAAAAGTTAAAAACTGAAAATAAATAACAATTGTCGCATCATATAATTGTGTTCCGCTCTTCACTTTCCCTTGGTTCTTTTTTATAGTTTCATACTGCCAACTGTTGTGGCTCTTAAGTAGTCCTCTTGCACAGATTACCGTATGTGTTTGGCAAAAATTATTTTTGTCAATTTATTTTATTATTTAATTTATTTTTGTTATTATTTATAGGCCTCACTGCACTTTTTAATACTATTTATAAGTCCCTCTAATCATTTATGAATAAATCCTTGGAAGTTCACGTGATATTAATATATTATTAACAAAACTGAAAGAAACCAATAAATTCAACATCATATTAAACAATTGTTGCATCTTCCAAAAAGTTAAAAACTGAAAATAAATAACAATTGTCGCATCATATAATTGTGTTCCGCTCTTCATTTTCCCTTGGTTCTTTTTTATAGTTTCATACTGCCCAACTGTTGTGGCTCTTAAGTGACTTGCACAGATAATCGTATGTGTTTGGCAAAAATTATTTTTGATAATTTATTTTACTATTATTTATGGACCAAGAAGTGAACTGAAATTTGAGCTTACCAAGTTTAGAACCTAGGCACAGTTAGAGTTAGAGCTAGAGCCTAACCACTCAGCTAAGCTTGCAAGTTTATGCTCAACAATAAAATATATATATTTATTTATTTATTTATTTATTTATTTATTTATTTATTTATTTATTTATTTATTTATTTATTTATTTATTTATTTATACTTACTTACTTAATTACTTACTTACTTGAAGTAAGCTTAACACAATATATTTTTTTTTTTTTTTTTATAATAACAACTTAACACAATTCTATTCTACTTAATTAAATTATTTGTAATGACACGTTTTGCAGACCAAGCCAAAGGTGTATGGGATCTTGGCCTAGTGAACCCAATACAATAAATTTATAGAGAATGGTTAAAGAACTAGGCCCTAATGAGCTAGACAACGGCTAGTAAGGATTTAACGGATGATCAAACAAGGACAAAGAGAACAGAATTGAATAAATTCACTAATCCGAGGAGGTCTTTTTTATATAAATCAATAACAATTGAGTACAAGTACTATTTTGATTGCTACAGTGTTATTTTTCTATTTTTTCCCTCCCCATTATGGAGGGTTTTTGTACATTATATAGCTCCTTTTGAACCATCTTGATCCTATACTTGTTGATCATTTGAGCCTTCACTTGAGTGCCCGTCACATCAGACACCCTCTTTGGTTTTCTGTGAGTTGCGGTAGTCAAAGTAGCATTGTTCATGCAGGGGTCTTCTCCACATAAATACTGCTAGAAAAGTAACTGTAGTGTATTTAATGCGGTGGATTTCCTTAGATATTTTTGAATTTCCTTCCTCCTCGTAAGTTTATGAAGCACGTTCCTATCGCCGGGGCTTCTACGAAGATTACTTTCATCGTTGGAATACACATCTGAGTTATATTTATCATATCGGAGGAGGAGTTCCTCCTCGAACTACCTTTTACTCATCTCATATTCATGAGACTCTAGACTGGAATTTCCCATACTTATTTATCCCTCTTCGAACCTGTCAACGTCCTCGGATAAAGTCCAAGACCCAATATATGATTTTGGGCCCTTATTCCTACATTATCCATCTCTTACAAAGAATAAAAAAAAAATATAATTAATTTCCTTCAAAGATATTTAACTTTACTTCAAAAATTAATCATAAATTTGAATGTTTTCATGGTTATTATTTTATTTTATTAACTTTCTTATTTAATTTGTAAATATATTCTTGAAAATCATTAAATTTCCCTCACGATTTTCATCTCACAAAAGAAACTGTATATTTAAAGTCTGTTTGGGATCCACTTATTTTGCTGAAACTAAAAACTTTTTTCTGAAAGCATGGTTTTCAAACTTGAACCATTCAAAGAACCAGTAAAGGGAGAGGTTCAAAGTTTTTAAGGTCGGACCGAGATTCAACCAAGGTCGAACCGCGATGATGTCATAATTACTTTAATAATTAATTAAAGCCCAATCTTCAGCAATTTTTTTCCTATTATTATATTGTTACTTCTACTATTATTGTTATTGGTATTGGCTTGGTTATGTGTTTTCTAATAAAATTAATGAACTTGGAACAAAATCTGCCATCCATTTAATAGCTGGGACACATAAAATGTGTGCAGACACATAAAATGTGTGCAGACAACCAAAATGTGCAGGGATTTTTTTTATATAAGATAGAAATTCTACTTTAACCTAATCTAAGTATATGTGTGTGTGAAGTTCCTTCTTAGAGACTTGAACCTCGGCCCTTGTCTCCCACACCCCACATGCACTTGTACTTGTAGAGTGACCATCACATGAATTTTTAATTTAAGGTGCGAATAGATCATTATGTAAAACAAACCGGAGTGTTATTTATTTCAGTTTTTAACTTTTTGGAAGATGCGACAATTGTTTAATATGATGGCACCTTATTTTTTCACCCTGTATGGGGTGTGGAGGGTGTGGCATAAGCAAACACCCAACAGAGAGAGAAATATACGGCTCTACGTTTTACACAAATGGTCATTTAGCATCAAATGCTTTTTCCTTCATTTTCACAGTTGCTGAAACTAAACTATATTTCAAGAATAAGTGTTTTCAAAATTATCTAAATTTCTTGTATTAATGGATAAAAAAACCATATATATTACAAGCATTCGTATCCCTTAATCTTGCATCACTTTCATCATTATTCATTAATTAGCATATGTTACAAGTTACAATTGCACTCAAACATTAAAATGTGAAACGCAAAGATGATGCCAATTGCCAAGAGCCCCGCGACTATAACAGATAGAGGTTCAGTTGGCTGACCGGATGTGTATAGAGAGAAAAGTTAATAGTCCTTTATATTTAGTGGAAAATGATCTTCTCTATAAACCTAACATAATTAGATATTAAAAAAAAAAAAAATTTTTAAATCTTATCGATTTTCCGTATCCCTTGAAAGAACAATATAACTCATGTGTTTCAAAAATTTTAGAGAAAAGATGAAATTACAAAATTGATTTGAAGCTTACTTTTGGAGATTTGAACTCCAACTCATGCCTTTTACTTATAAGAATTTGTACTTGTAGAGCGATTATTACACCAAAGGTGCGTAGTGATGTAGTTTGAGTACTTAAAAGGTAGTAGAGTAGTTAAATATTTACTGGTCCAGCGAGATCATTTAACATTTAAGCTTCACCTCCATTTTTTGTTGGGAGGTACTCCAATTCTATAATAGAATACTAGCTCATTGCTTTAATATATATAATTTTATATAATTTTTATTATTATTTATCTCATCTTTTTTTTTTTTTTTTGGGTGACATGTTTATGTGATGATGGTTGGTAATAATCTTTATTTAATATGGAGTCTTATTATTATTATTTTAGTGTTCACTTTTGACAATGTATTGTTTCTCCAGTGGTATTTGTCATATGATTCCTATATATTTGAATGATTGTTTTAAGAATTTATAAATATTTTATTTTGGTCTTATCTCATTAAAGTTTTTTTTTGAAATTTTTAAGAAAAAAAATTTAATTCGTGTCAAAAAATTATTTATTTATCTATTCATTATTCACATGTTGGACTAGATTATGACAGTATTTACATAATATCTTTTTTTCAAAAAATTTCCTCTAAATTTGTTCACTTTGGAATTGTACTCTTACTTATTTTTATTTTTATTTTAATTAGGGAAAAGAGTTACAAATATCATGTATAAGACTACAACTAACACTTTTACAAGGGATCAACCACCTATTTCTATTGCTTGACTTCAAAGCCTTACTAAAAATTTTGAATTTAATTATATATTCATTTGATATTTGGTTTGATCACGTCATGTTTGATATGTTTTACATATCATGAAGAAAGAATTTGACTTTGATGTGAATTTTTATTTTTCCATTTCCTTTTGGTTTTGGTTTTGTAAGATAGTTTTCTAACTATTATTAATTTTTGAGATATGTTTTCAGTGATTTAAATTATAGGGAGAAAAAATTGAGTTTGAAAAAGTTTATCTAAATGATACTTTGTTAGCAGTATCAAAATTCAATAATTGTTAGACATGTCAGCAAAAAATAACTAACCCACTAATAATTGAAAGACATGGGTTAGTGAGTAGTTATTTTTAAATGCATGTCTCTCATTTATTGAGTTTTGATATAGATAAAGTGGTACAATTTGATATAAAATACTTTTTCCATTCGAAGACTTCCACGTATCAATTCTATTTGACAAAGTGTAAGGCGGTGGAGAAAAATCGCTAAAAAAAATTTGCCACAAAGTGCCTATAAGAATATATGATTTATTGTTCATCAAAAATTACACAATCCGAGTCTGACCATGAATTGGATTGAACACTGAAATAGTTATAAAACGAAAAGCGAGTAATTCTCAAATCCTTAATCTATCGTCGATTCGTCATAGTAGTTTCCTGAATTTTGCCGCCACCCTCACCGTGAGCAGCAGCAACAACAACAACAACAACAGAGCCAAAAACTTTCGCCGTCGCGCCGGAAATGACAAGGACGACGACGACACTAATGTCCCCACCACCATTGCCGCCAAACCTAAACCAAAATCCACTAACCCCAAAGAAGCTTCTCAGCTTTGCAGACGTCGAAAACGAACCCCCCCTCCTATTATCGCTCCATCTCCAAACAAAACCCTAACTCCTCATCATCCTCTCACAAAATCACTTGCCTCAGAGACAGGGACGAACCTAGGTGGGGGCCTAAGGGGGCCCGAGCCCCCCCCTTAAGCCCAAAAAAAAAAAAAAAAAAATTTAGTAAGTAAATTTTTCCAAAAAAAAAAAACAAGAAGAAGACTTGGGCCCCCCCTTTCTTTTTAGCCCAGGTCCCCCTCCAAAAATCCTAAACCATCCCACTGAGTCGGCCAGCCTAGAGCCCATGTAAATGTAAATGTAAAAAAAAAAAAAAAAACCCACTAACCTAGTAGTCCAAAACCAAACGGAAAAACAAATCGAAAAAAAAGAAGAGAATGCCAGAGGCGAGAAAGAGTGAGAAGCGAGACAGACTTATAGACTTCAAGTCGGGCCGTGGACTGATTTTGGTTGCTGCTACTTCATCTTCATCTTCTTCTCCTCTATGTCTCTCTCTCTCTGTTTGTCCAACTTTCTTTTTCTCTCTCTCTTGCTCGGTTTTTCAAACCTCTCAAATGATATTTGCACACCCAAGAAATAGACTTTACAACTAGCATGTTTTAAAAACCCTTCCAACTCATATTTACTGATAGTTGCAGCTAGCATGTTTTGACTTTTGTTACCAAATGAATTGAAATTTTAAAAGCCCCACTTGATGGTAGATTGGTTCTTATTTTTAATAAAATATAATATTAATTTGGTTGTTATTATTTTTTAATAAATGTATCTATTACTTTTTATTGGGCTTGGATTAGAATTACAGGTTAAGAATTGAGTCATTGACAATATGATTATATAACTTATATTTATGAGATTTAATCAATAAAACTTAAATTAATGAATATGTATTTATTTATAGCAGTAAACCCGAAATGGTACATCGGTATTGACTGGTGCTCAAAATATATCGTACTGCTAGCCAAACCGGTACAGCTTTTGATATGGTATTGACTTCCTTGGCAATAATAGAAACAAGTGATAGAAAAAAAATGGTAAAGTTAGGAAAAGTTTTTGGTGGTAGTGCATAATAAATTCATAGTGTCGGTAGTGGGACTGGGTGAGGGTCAAAAGTAAAGAGACAAGACAAAGACAAAGACAAAGAGATAAACAAAAGCAGAGATACAAAGACCAAAGACAAAAGAAAAAAATAAATCATATATTATAGTAAATTGTCACATAAATTTAAGAAAATATCATTGATTCACTTGCGCATATTGTTAACTCATAATGCTAAATTAGATAAACTTATAAATTGAAAAGAAGTGAAAAATACTAAATTTATATGTTGAAAAGGATATAGCTTTGACATTTAGTTTGGTTTCAATCATAGATGATTTTGAAGATTTAAAAAAGTGTCGAGTTTCCTTATTATAGATGATTGTATTAAGAAGCAATAATGTTTCGTGTCTTTTGTTTTTGTTGGTAGTTGATTGTATCTTAATATATAAAGAAATAATGTTTTTTTATGTATTTGTCTTGGTTGATAGTGTTTTAATACTATGCGTATTTGAAAAAAAAAAAATTTTTGCTTAACTCCGGCCCCCCAGCTTGAAATCCTGGGTCCGTCGCTGCTCAGAGATCACACTTGTTCAACCATAACCACAACCAATGTTCAACCCCAAGCCGGTACTTACACCAAAGAAGTCCTCTTAGAGCTCCAGAAAAACACTCGAACTCTCGCGCCTTCTCGCTCCGTTGTCATCCTCAATGGCCTCTAAGAAGAAGAAGAATTAGAAGTAGACGCAGAAGGCACTGAGGAGCGAGCAGTAACTATCAAATTGAATGGTGACAGCAATCACAGCAAGGCAGAGAGGTTGAGTGATGAGAAAATGAAGAAGGGCATGTTTGAAGACGTGGAGAATGAGAGGGCAATTGATGTGATTTTTGGGGAGAAGGATAGCAGTGAGGACGAGGATGAGGAAGAAAAGATATGGGAGGAGGAGCAGTTTCGGAAGGGGATTGGGGTTTGGGTTGCAACTGCTGCTAGTGTTGTTCACAGTGTGCAGAAACAGCGGCAGCCGAAGTTTGTTTATCCGGCTGTGATGAGTGTAGGTTTGGATGCAATGATGTCAATTCCGCAGCAAGCTGAGACTGCTAGAAAATCTTTGCAGGAGAACCTGAAGAGGCTTCAGGTATGGAATGCTAGTCTCGTTGTCAAATTGAACCTGAGAATTGTTTAAATATGTAGTAATATCTTATGTTCTTATGATATTTTCTTTTGGGTTAAACTTGTTACACGCGTTATTTTACTCAGTGAAGTCACAATATTGGTTGTTTTTTCACATGTAAAACTATATGGTAAAAAATCAGTGCTAAGAAGTTTGATAAGAATAGGTAAAGATATGTGCTACATGTCCAATGCAAAATTACTTTTTGATCATTTAACAAAAACAAAAACAAAAAAAAACAAAAAATGGTTTCTTACTCATGGGTTTTGGAATTTGGATGCCTTTGAGAAGAAAGAATTATTAAATGTATAAGCCTAAGACTAGAAGCTGTAAAATTGGTTTCTTACTAATGGGTTTTTTGGGTAAAATTGTCCAGGGTATGAAACTCAGTGTTGAATTAACATATATTAACAATGTTCTATGCTTCTAGTTTAGCAGATAACTCCATACTTACTATTTTTGTTTCTTCAATTAGGAATCTCATGATAGAACCATGTGGTCGCTGAGAAAGACTGATGAAGATTTATCTACCTCTCATATGCGAATATTGCTGCTCTTGGAAAGTTCCTGTCTAATGCCAATGAGAAGTTCATTTTTACGTGAAAGTTTGGTGATGCAGCCATGGAATATTAATTTGCTATTACTTTGCAAATTCACCTATTCAAGAATTATTTTATAGGATCCACATTTGAAGTCCAATTGAAGTGAAAGTCGTGTGAGTCTTTTAGGGTTAAAATAGTTTTTGTCAACTGTCTTGTTAAGAAGCATGTTTGGGTTGCTTTAGTTCTTTCCATTGACTGTACAGAATGTATAAGTTTCTACATCAATTTTGGTGGAGCCATACATATTAGAAGTTTACCATATTTTCTATTATGATTGTGATTTTATGTATATTACAAAGTTGCTTGGGAACTGTTGCTCATGTCATAACAATATAATTAAATTTATTCTTCATGATAAATGATAATAATATGTACCAATTAATATGAAAAATGTACAAATCTATATATATATATATATATATGTATGTATATATAAACTGAAGCATAGTATTATTGTTTCTATATTTTAATTGAGCCACATTAGCAGTCATGTTATTATCTTTTTTCTTTTCAATTTTTCTTATAATTGTTTAACATTTAAAGTGAATTAAAAACTCTATTATATTACAATCAAAATATCATATTTATCTTATTTTTAAAAATTCTTATTTATTATTATTCTTTCTTCAACTTTTTTTTTTAACTTTTCATATTCTCACTACACTCTACCTTAATATCACTATTCCTCTACCCTTTTATCTTCTTTTATTTATTACTCCTCTTATTTTTAGCTTCTCACTATAAATTTATTATTCTTTCTATCATTTCAAGCATAATTTTCTGCTTTTCCACACACAAAAAGTTCTCTCTCTCTCTCTCTCTCTCTCTCTCTCTCTCTCTCTCTCTTGTTTTTGATGTATTTTTTTAATTTTGAACTTTTGTATTCTTTACAATTCTACTTTGAGTTGATATGAATTAGTTTTGTGTTTTATGTTGTTATCTTTTTTATTCTTATTTGATTGTAAAATGTTATCTTATTGTATTATAAAAATAGTATATAATCATCATTGCAAGGAAGACATGCATTTTCAATCATTGGTTCAAAATAGGATAGGTAATTCTTTTTATCATTGTCATAGATCAGGTTGACCCCAAACTTATGGCATGTTTGGATTAAAGGGGGAAGGAGCAGGAGTGGAAGGGAGTATGGTAGAGTTGACTAAAAATAGATTAATTTTGGGTCAATTTTACTCTACTCTCCCTTCCTCCCCCTCAATCCAAATGGACCATTATTTGGAAACCACCGCTTATGTGTATTATTGAATACTCCATTAATTTCATCTCCGGCTTCCAATAGAGTGCAACCACAGATGTTCCTAACATGGTATTGCACGACAATTCCTTTGTCGATACTGCCATGTGACTTGGTATAATTTTTCAATTCATAGATTATAGTGAATCCATTAATATCATGAAAGCTACTTGCAAATATTGCACATAAAGACCATCCTCAAATCTATTGCTTTACTAGTGGGAGCACAACAAAATACAAAATTGATCCCTTACTCTTGTAGTCAAACTAGTTTGGAAGCTCACCCTCAGGAAGGAAAACAGCAAAATTGTCAGTTGCAATCAATTCCTAATAAATTAAATCATGATCAATGAATTATTATCCAAATTGAAAGTTTAAAACCCAGTACAATCAAACTAGGAGAGAGAGAGAGAGAGAGTCATTATCTCTTTTCATTTTATTTTATTCAACATTTAAATTTAGCAACATCCTCCATAATTTATATTATTAAATTATTTATATTTTGTCTCATTTAAAAAAAATTAAACATATAATATTTTACTTAAATTGAAATTGTGGGGACAGGGGGCCCAAGATTGTATCTTTGACCGTGAAAGGGTTAAGACCCTAAGACTTTATTTTGGGCCTTGTAGGGCTAAAGGCCCAAATCCTTGCACTGAAGCTCCAGCCCGGTCCGAGGACGAGATCAGGTCCGAGGAGAAGCAAATGAGTGCGTAGGATCCTGGATCGTAACCCATGGCTTTTGGAACAGATAAGGATGGTCCGAGGAGTGATCCCAATACCGAAAGGAGTATCTGCCCAAAATATCTAAGAAAAGGCTACCACCACCGCATTAAATGTGCCACACCTACTCTCCTGACTGCATTTATGTGGAGAAGACCCCTGAACAGTGTAATCTTGGCCACTGCAACTCACAAAAAGCCAAAGAAGATACATGATGGGACAGGTACTCAAGTGGAGGCTTAAATAATCGACAAGTGTAGGGTGAGCATGCTCTAAAAATAGCTATATAATGTAAAGGAACCCTTCTTAGGAAAGGGGAGAAAAAATAAAAGAAAAGGAAGGGAGCTTGTATTAGAATCAAGAACAGTGAATTAGCCTCCTCGGATCATTGCTGAGGACAGTTTGTTGCACTTAAAACTTTTATTTTTGTCTTTCTTATACTTTAACTCGCTATGTTGATTGCTTAATCCAATCTAGCCCAGCTTACTTTTCCCACTCTCTACAAATTCATTGTTATTGGGTCACTTTGGACCGGTCCATCCCCCTTTGGACCGGAGCTCAAAACTATGTCCTTACAAAAATAAATAAAAATTGTTCTTATAAAATCTTCTCATTAAATGTTACAATGCAACAATAAAAAAATGAAATACAAAACAAATACCAATTTAAAAACACTAAATTAAAAATAATAATAATAATAATAATAATAATAATAATAATAATAATAGAATATCAAACGAAACATAACATGAAAAAAACTAATAGTGATCCATGGCTATACTAATTTAACAGCAGTAAAATGAAATAAAAACAAATAAAAATAGACGTTACAATGCATATTTAAGGTTGCATTTGGTATTCGCTTAAAAAGTCAACTTTTTTTTCTTATTAAGCTTATTTTTACTACTATTCATGCACTCCATTGTATTTTTTGGTACTATTCATGAGTTTTATTGTACTATTTCAACTACCTTTTAGCTTTATTTATAGTACTTTCAGTAAAAAGTTTTCAGTTTCAGTTAAATAAGCTTTTCTCAAATAGACACTTAGTAGATTAGAATTATCATCAAATTTGGAAAAACAATAGGATGCCAAACGAAAAGAGAAAGAGATTTATAGGTAATAAAGTGTAGATGTAATTTCAAAAGATCTGGAAAGGTGTGAGCACTTGACCAGGGTAAGAACATTGGAGTTTCTTAATGCTGCTTGTCCATATATAGATGAAGCATAGATTCTGTTAACTAACCCAGGACAGCAATTCACATTCTTGCCATGCATTGCAGCCTCAAAAGTACTTCGATTATTTTCTATTGATTTTAATTTTCTTTCTCAAGCTTTGAATGGAGTGGTGCATTTTTTTCCCTCCATAATAAGAATAACAAACTCACGAGAAGGTGAAAGTAGAGTTTGCTGTTGTAACCCTTGTATACACATGACACAGAAAAAGCTTTCTTCATATAGCATCTCAAGATGATACAAATCTATCGTCATGTGATTATCAAAAAATAAAAAATAAAAAAAAATCTGCATCGTGTGTCTCATAAATTACTATGTTTCATTCTATATCCTACAGGCTCTTCAACCAGGGACTGTGTGGGTTAACTGCTCACAGCCCTGCTTTGGTCAAACCACATGGGGAGGCAACAAGCGTAGTGGTATTGGGCGTGAATTAGGAGAATGGTACAGCAAGGATTATCATTGTTTAATTTTTTTTATTAATAATCTAGATGATACTAATTAATTAAAATTATTCCACTATCGCCTTTACTGCATTTGCAGGGGTCTGGACAGCTACTTTAGTATAAAGCAAGTTACACATTACATTTCTAATGTGCCATGGGGGTGGTATTCTCCTCCTCAAAGTAGTGAAGAACTTGAAAGAAGCCAAAAGCAAAACTAGAGTAAGAAAAAAAAGAAAAGAAAAAAAGATGTGCTCTACAAATAAAGCGCATTTTATAACTTGTTAGGAAAAAGTTATGAGTTTTGCCTACATAAGAGATGTCATGTTTCTACAATTTGAAGCTGTAAAACAATTGCTGAAATGCCTTGCAAATATGAATATTGATATGTGAGACACAAAGACAAAACTAAATTGAAAAAGAAAAGCTTCAAGCTCTTTTTCCTTTAAGCAGCTTAATTTGGGATTTAATATTTCAACCTATCCTGTTTATCAACTTTTTTCGTGCATGCTTAATCTGTACAAATACCTTAAATTAGCAGGAGTTTGTTTGAGCCCATACAGTGGTTGATTAATTACTTTTTAAGTAGCTCTACTTTTGGATGCCAAAACAATCTAGTACTTTCTAACTCAAGTAGCCTTATGGGAGTATCTAGTCAGATATAGCACAGTGGTTGATTAACATATATGATAAATCGCACTAAAATTAATTAGGCTAAAATATCATTTTCTTCCTTAACTTTCACAAAAGTTCTAAACATTCACTACAACCACTTCATAGGACAAATAACTTAGCATACATTGTTCAAGAAACTCAACAAACAACCATTCAAAATGGAACTTTAATAACTACTGTCCAAAATAATGTTATAATTTCGTGTGTACATTGTTAAGACAATTTTATATATCTATACTATTATTTTCCTATGTTTAAGTAGAGACAAAACTAAAGGATAATAAAGTAAAAATATATTTTTAATTCTCACTAAAACATTGCCTATAAAATATGATCACTCTCCCACTAACCCATTTATTCAGAAGCAAACTTCACTTTTAAACTTTTCTCTTTGTTTATTTTTTTTAATTAATTGGCTGAAAATATATATATCTGTATATATTAAGATGATTCAGAAAGTTAGTTGTTGCTTTTTTTTTTTTTCTATCAAAAATACTCCTAATTTAATTAACCAACAACTTAAAAATGGAGTTAAAATAGTAAATTGACAAATGAAAGTTAATTATTGCTTTTTTATTGTCAAAAATACATCTACCTAAAACTTAAAAATAGGGTTAAAATAGTAAATTGACAAAAATAATAAATACCTACTCTTACGTTGAAATGTCTTCTTACTTCTAATAAACTCCTACTTTTACTTTAATTTAAATTCCTACTTCTACTCACTAACTTCCTACAAAATAGAATTATTCTTTTGTTAATTTTAAAACTCCAAAAATACCCCTTATTTCCCTAAGTTTAAGTAGAGACAGAATTAAAGGACAGCAAAGTAAAAATACATCTTTAACTCCCACTAAAATATTGCCTACAAAATAGGATTGCTCTCCCACTAACCCACTTATTCAAAAACAAACTTTACATTTAAACTTTTCTCTTTCTTTATTTTTTTTTTATTGGTCGAAAATATTTCTTTTTTTTTTAACCCACATTAAAAGTTTTTTTTTTAATTTTAGAAACTCACGATAAAAAGTTACTATTTTTTTGGGTAAAATTTAATAATTTGCATTAATTATAATTTGAGATTACTACATTTTTCAATTACAAAAAAACCTAGAGGCACGATGAGCATTATGCGTTTGTACTAAATATTAAAATTATAATTGATATAAATTATTAAATTTTACCAAAAAATAGAAGAGCCCCTGAACATGCATGTGAGAGCGCGTGCTTGGAGGCTAGTAACTTATAATTCTTGTACATTCATGACATAGCATACTCAAAATGTATAGTATCCATGATTATCCATACAATTATAAAAAACAATAAGTCATTGCCAATACATTACAAAGTTCGTAACTAATATTGCCTACACAAAATAGCTAGTATTGTAGTCATCTTGTCCCCCATTATTGATGTTAAGATATGTGTAACAAAAACTATAGAGTAGACAAACTACATCCTTTCTTGGAGGAATGTCTTTTCCTCTTCCATTATTATCTTGTAATGATTTTTTTTTTTTTTTTTTTTTTTTTTTTTGAGGAACATTCTGATGATATCTATTTGAATAAAAAAAGAGCCACCAGGTCTAACATTGATTATAGCCAATAAATGTTCAGGTTTAATATTTTCATCATTTATGAATAAATCCTTGGAAGTTCATGTGATATAATATATTATTAACAAAACTCAAAGAAACCAGTAAATTCAACATCATATTAAACAATTGTCGCATCTTCCAAAAAGTTAAAAACTGAAAATAAATAACACTCCGGTTTTTTTTATATAATGATCTATTCGCACCTTAAATTAAACATCTCTGCACATTTTGGTTGTCTGCTCACATTTCGTGTCCCAGCTATTAAATGGATGGCAGATTTTGTTCCAAGTTCATTAATTTTATTAGAAACATATAACCAAGCCAATACCAATAACAATAATAGTATAAGTAACGACATAATAATAGGAAAAAAATTTGCTGAAGAGAATAAAAAAGGAGCTGGATTTTCATCTCACAAAAGAAACTGTAAATGACAGTTGGCAGTATGAAACCATAAAAAAGAACCAAGGGAAAATGAAGAGCAGCAAACAATTACAAGTCTGCATGTCCAAAAATGATTGTTCAAATTCAATAGCTAAAATTGCATGGGAGGTGAACCAGAAGTTGTCCTAACTAGTCATCAGGGAGAGAGAGAGGATCCACATTGTAAGACAGATGTGGAAAATACCAGAATGGATCAAATATGGAATCATTTGGCATACGGTTTACCGAGAAAGACATATAATCTCTTTTATCCAAGAAACTTAGAGTGTATCTGCGATTGCTGCTCCTAAGTTCGTATATGCAATTAGAAGGTTGTTGGATACCTGTCCATCCGGTTAGGTCGCAAGATCCTAAGCCCATTGAAGGACCCAAAAACAGTGCGTGGTCTGCAATATTCACCACCATCTTCCATTGCAAGTGCACAAAATTTAGCTCGTAAACTTTATGTTCCATGAATGGTAATGAAGATACAACCATCATCAGGCGCTGTCCATCAGAAACTAAACGTTGAACTCCACTATTTATATCCGTATATGGATCACGTCCTAAGTTTAGCAGGGTCACATGAAGATGAGGACTCAGATGTAGTACTCCAATTTCAGCCTCACTAGTTAAAACATATATCTTACCCTTGAAGACAACTGCATCTCGAATCCTCCAATAAATGTTGCCAAAATCAAATTGAGTCCAGTTGGTCTGTGTGGATCTACCAACTTGGAAAACTGGCAGGAATTGGCAAAAGGCTATGAGCACAAACTCTGACACGGGCGGAGCAACAGAAGCTAGGATGACACGATTATAAAATTCTGGAGGTTCACGAAAACGAAGTTCATGTCTTGTAAAAGGATGTAGTAGCCAAAGTTGAGAATCTTCCCTCCTGTTCCTCTTGTCCCGAAACACAAAGTACCCACAAGTGAATCCAAAACATTCATGTTGTTGGCTTAGAGTGCTGGGCAGTATTGCCTTGTACAACCTTTGATCAAAGATGCTATAGAAAGAAATAGCATCCGACGATAAGAAAAGAGCAAGTGGAGGTTGGGATGCCATGAACTCTTTCTCGTACTTTTTAGCAAATAACTTCCATCTTCTACAGACAGAGCCTATGTTGAGATAGTCTAAAGTACTTAATGATGACTTTTTGGTAATCTTATTAAGCAATTCCTTAGGAAGGTCTGACCATGTATTTATCTTTTTTTTCTTCGTTTCACGCCCTACCAATTCCATTCCTACCTTCGCACAAATAGAAAACATAGATTAGATTTCTGATTTTGGATTCCTAACACTATGTTGTTATTTTTAATTCAGTTTTCTCCATTATTTTGCATGCAAGACATTTGCACTCAATAATATATATTAAGCTATATATATATGTGGGGGCAACATCGATCAATCAGTTTTGAGTGTTTTCTGTAAAAGTGCAAAGTCACACACATATACAGAGAGTTAAAACAAGCTCTATGGTGCAAGACATGAGAAAATTGATTATTGAGTTGTAAATTTTTGTTTTCTATTCCTAAAGAAACATACCCAAATTATATATATAGAAGGAGTTACTACTACTGCTACTACTACTAACTGCATTGTAACGCACAATTACAGAAAATTTTCACAATAAAGGCAGTATATATCTACTCGTTCAAACATTTCTTGAAACATATACATTAACAACTTTCTCATGCATGCACGACTTCTACTATATCATCGTAGGTATAAAAACCCATATTCATTTAATGGCAGAAAGGAACAAACATACATAAATTTCGTATAACTTTCCTGAAGATCAAATCCATTTGGTTGCCAAAACTTATCTATTTCTTGAAATTGAAAGATTAATCCATAAACTTAAATCTAACTTAGTTCATTATTTGGAACACAAGAAAAGCAAAACTTGCCAGCCCAGAAGCCTTGTAACGGTGAAAGAACCGGGTGCGTTCTAAGGGGAAATGAAAGAGAATTTACTTAAGTCAAGAAACTCTCTTGGAAAGAAAAGGAGAGAGAGAGAGAGAGAGAGAGAGAGAATTCCAGAGAGAAAAGTGAGAGAGTTATATCTTATTTCATGAAATGCTATTGATTACAATTAATTACAAGTATTTATATCTGTAAGGCTCTTATTGGCCAAATTAACTCACTAATTGTCCTTTCTTGAAATTTAAACTAAGTTAGATATATCTTGCTAAGGTGATTACTTCATTAATCTTGTAGATATTAGAACTAAATCAAATATTCACTCAAAAAAAAAAAAATCAAATATTGTAAAATTAAATGTGTATCTAATGTTATATCATTTAAAATTATAACTTACATGATAATTTATAAGTGGTTAGATTCAAGGAAACAAAATTAATTGTAAAATAAACTCTCTTAATTCAAAGTTAAAAAGAGAGAATCTTGTTCGAGAGAAAGACAAAGCTAGCCAGCATTTTAGCACCTATTAAGCAATGTTAGAGAAACAAACCTTTTATCACAACATGTTAAGATAGCAAATTATAATCTGAGCAATATGACTTTTCTACATGCCCACCGCTACATTATTTTTTATATACGCCAAATCGATCATTGTGGAAGATTTTGTGTCACTTGATTTAATGCTATTTATTAGTTATGTAGTTATATAGTTGACATGCAACAGAAACATAGACGCACCACCAAAAAAAAAAAAAAACTGTTCATAGTTTGGTTTATAATTAACACAGAATTTCGAAGTAGATGCAATTCTTTTAATCACAGAGTAATCCTTATGGTTATAACAAATCAAGAAGAGTCAAGTTAGATATTAGATATAAGATTGCAAGAGTGGACCCAAGTTAGTTTAAATTACAAGAAAGGACAATTAGTGAGTTAATTTGGCCAATAAGAGCCTTACAGATATAAATACTTGTAATTGTAATCAATAGCATTTCATGAAATAAGATATAACTCTCTCACTTTTCTCTCGGAATTCTCTCTTTTTTCCTTTTCTCTCCAAGAGAGTTTCTTGACTTAAGTAAATTCTCTTTCATTTCCCCTTAGAACGCAGCCGGTTCTTTTACTGTTTCAAGGCTTCTGGGCTGGTATGTTTTGCTTTTCTTGTGTTCCAAATAAAACTAAGTTAGATTTAAGTTTATGGATTCTTTGAATTTCAAGAAATATATACGTTTTGGCAACCACATGGATTTGATCTTCAAGAAGATATACGATATTTATGCGGTTCCTTTCTGCCATCAAATGAATATGGGTTTTTATACCTACGTGGATATAGTAGAAGCCGTGCATGCATGAGAAAGTTGTTTGTGCATATATTTCAAGAAATGTTTGAATGAATAGATATATCCTAGCTATCTTTATGTCGAAAATTTTCTGTAGTTGTGCGTTACAATGCAGTCAGTAGTAGTAGTAATAACTCTTTCTATATACCTTGGATAAGTTTCTTTGGGAATAGAAAATAAAAATTACAACTCAATAATCAATATTATCATATTTTGCACCATAGAGCATGTTTTAAGTATCTGTATATGTGTGTAACTTTTCACTTAGAAATAAGTTACATAAAACACTCAAACTGATTGATGTTGCCCCCACATATATATAGCTTAATATGTTATTAAGTGTAAATGTCTTGCATGCACAAGCATGTGATAATGGAGAAAAATCTGCATTAAAAATAACAGCGTAGTGTTATGAATCCAAAACCATAAATCTAATCTATATTTTTTATTTGTGCAAAGGTAGGATTGGAATTGGTAGAGCCTGGAATGAAGAAGATAAAGATGGAGGGATGGTCAGACCTTCCTCACGAATTGCTTTATGATATTACCAAGAAATCACTGAGTGTTATAGACTATCTCATCTTAGGCTCTGTCTGTAGAGGATGGAAGTCATTTGCTGAAGAGTACAAGAAAGAGTTTATGGCATCCCAACCTCCACTTGCTCTCTTCTTCTCGTCGAAGGCTATTTCTTTCTATAGCATCTTTGATCAAAGGTTGTACAAGGTATTACTGCCCAGCTCTATAAGCAACCAAAACAGATGTTTTGGGTTCACTTGTGGGTACTTGGTGTTTCTAGACAAGAAGAAAAGGAGGGAAGATTCTCAACTTTGGCTGCTGCATCCTTTCACAAGACATGAACTTCGTTTCCGTGAACCTCCAAAACCTTATAATCGTGTCATCCTAGCTTCTGTAGCTACTCCTGTGCCAGAGTTTTCGCTCGTAGCCTTTTGCCAATTCCTGCCATGTTTCCAAGTTTGTAGATCCACACAGACCAATTGGACTCAATTTGACTTTAAAAACGTTCCTTTTCCTTGGAGGATTCGAGATGCAATTGTGTTCAAGGGTAAAATATATGTTTTAACTAGTGAGGCTGAAATTGGAGTACTACATCTGAGTCCTTATCTTCATGTGACCCTGCTATACGTAGGACATGGTCCACATATGGATATGAATCGTGGAGTTCAGTGTTTAGTTTCTGATGGGCAACACCTGATGATGGTTGTATCTTCATTAGCATCCATCCAACATACAGTTTACGAGCTAAATTTTGTGCACAGGGAATGGATGATGATGGTGAATTTTGCAGATCAAGCACTGTTTTTGGGTCGTTCAATGGCCTCAGGATTTTGCAACATACCCAGAAGGGAAGGTAGGCAACAACCTTCTAATTGCATATACGAACTTGGAAGCCGCAATCGCAGATACATTGTAAGTTTCTTGGATGGTAGACATCATATGTTTTCCCAGGGAAACCATATGCCTAATGATTCCCTATTTGATCCATTCTGGTATTTCCCACATCTGTCTTACAATGTGGATTCTCTGTGTCTCTCTGATAACTAGTTAGGACAACTTCTGGTTCACTTCCCATGCAATTTTAACTATTGAACAATCACTTGGACATGCAGTTCTTATAATTGTTTGCTGCTCTTCATTTTCGATTTTCCCTTAGTTCTTTTTGATGGTTTCATACTGCCAACTGTTGTGGCTCTTAAGAAGTCCTCTTGTATAGTACAGAATACAGATTACATGTGCGGTTTCTTAATTTTTTGAGATGAAAATCCCACACCTATTTTATCCTCTTCAGCAAATTTTTTCCTATAATATTGTTACTTCTACTATTATTAATGTTATTGGTATTGGCTTCGTTATATGTTTTATAATAAAATTAATGAACTTGGAACAAAATCTACCATCCATTTAATAGCTGGGACACACACAAAATGTGAGCAGAGAACCAAAATGTGCAGGGATTTTTAATTTAAGGTGCGAATAGATCGTTACAATGGAGACTTTTTTTTTTTTGGACTTTCTGGAAAGTGTGAGTGTGACAATTGTTTAATATATCTGATGGCACCTTAATTTTTGCCTGTGTGGTGTGGTGGCATGAGCTGATAGTAGAGAGAAAGACATGGTAAATGGCATATTAAATGCTTCTTCCCTCACTGTCACAGACGCTGAAACTAAACTATATATATGCTCCAGCACCGCGTACCCTTAGTGCGGTGGTCACTCCACAAATATAAATGCTTATGAGGTATGGGAGGCAAAGTATTCAAGATGAAGCTTTACACATATATACACTTAGATTAAGCAACAGTAAAAATTTTATCTTGTAAAAAAAAATAAAAACTATATATACTCCAAGTATTAATGGAACCAAAATAAATAAAATTTCTAGTATCAATGGGCGAAATTTAATCCCTTCTTGCACCACCTTCATCATTATTCATTGCCACCACGGCTGTGGTGTGGTGGACATCTCACTAGTTCTAACTACTTTATTATGGAAGGATAATAGATTCAAGCTAATACAAACATAAATTCTTTATCCCACTTTTATGTTTCATTTTTATTCTTTACCAACCATGGCATGTTGTGAGTTTGAATTTTTTTTTTTTTTCCATTTTAAACCTTAATTATTTTATATGAAAAATTAAACGAATGCATTGCAAGTTGTGATTGAGAAAGAGTATATAGTGAAACACAAAAAATAGTGTTGTGGTGAGTTTCTAGAAAAGTAATATTGTTCAAATTATAGTTTTCCATCTTAACATGCATGTTGTTATAAAAAAGTTTTGTTTATTTAATATCACTAAATAGTGCTAAAAGGCTGCCTTTCTCTTTCTCGAACAAGATCATTTTTATTTCATTTCAAATTAAGAGAATCTACTTTACAATTAAAATTTTGCTGCAACCTGGATCTAACGGTGTATAAATTGTTGACACTGTATACAAGTTTAAATTTGCAATATTAAATTTAGTTTTGACTTTTAATCTCTTCAAGATTAATAGATAAAGTACACCTTAAGAGCACTAGTATTAGGGGTGTAAACACCTCTAGTTTTTATTTTACAACACAAGACACTTAAAACCTACTCTATCCGGGTTTGTAAACTTAAAAAACTTTGCAACCTATGAATAGTAAAGGTTACATATAGGTTGTAAAGAAAAAAAAAATAATCTTGTTATTGTGTGTGAAGAGAAAAAAAGAGTGGGAGGAGAGTACTTTTTATTATTTTATTAGGTAATTTATATTATTTTATTGGATTCTATATAAAAATAAAAACTGAGATATAAAATGAGTTATAAAATAGGTTGGTAAAATAAATAAAATGGTGTTTGAGGATGCAATATATATATATATATATATATATAAAGTAGTTACAAAGATTAATACAAAGATAAATAATGGTAGTGGTGGCTACCTGATAAATAATGGTATACCAACAAGGGAGGGGACACAAGCGCAAAGGGGCGGAAGCACCGGAAGCACAGAGATAGTATAATCAAAGCAGTAAAACCAGCCAAGGAGGCGGTAGCACAATTAATAATCAAAGTAATTTAAACAAATAATAAGGCGGTAGAACCAGCCAAGCAATATATCATCAAAATAATTGATAAACATGAAAGTACTTGATTAATATTGAAAGTAGTTACAAAGATTAATACAAAGATAAATAATGGTAGTGGTGGCTACCTGATTGTCAATACAGATAGATCTTGAGGGAAGGTTTAGGAGCAGGAGAGGAACTCTCTAATATTCTAAACTCTCTCAAAGAAATTCTGGAAATATGAGAAAACTTCTGAGTTAACAATAAGGGACATCCCCCCTTATATAGGTAAATAAAGCAAAAGTTCAACAGTGAATAGTAAAATGAACAGTGACTTTTTTACTATTCATATCAGGACCCGTGAAGGGTAACAGGGGCTTGATTGAGAGCCAGCAGATAAGGTTTTGGCGTCTTGTGCCGAAAGTAACCAGAAGTAGTCAACAGAGTAATCAATAGATTCCCATGGGGGACAGCAGGAGCAATAGGTCGAGCTTTATTCAGAATGAATAATTTGCGGGGAGAACTTTGTCAACCGATTATCTAGAATTCTCCTTCTTGTGGAGAATCTTCATCATGTCCAAATAGTTTCTTGTCATAAGGTGAATAAGGATTGTTAGTCACAAATTCTTCTGAAGATGCATTTGATTTTTCTTCTTCAATAGTTTTGTTGGCAACCAAATCTTCCGCACATTTGAGAAGAGCAAATAGAGCATCAGGATCTCTTCTTAAGTCATCAAGAGGAGAGCTCTTCTTTTTGGGTTTAGTAGGCTTTGAAGAGGATGGTAAATCTTTTTGAGGAAGAGATTGGCTATGTGAACATTTTTCGTTAATAAATTTTGGACATTCTCTGTTGGTTGTGGCAACAATTCTTTGAGTATGAGGGAATTTGTCCCACCATTTGACATACCAATAGCGAGCAAGAGCATTTTCGTCAATATTGATCTCATATTGCCATTTGAGAATCCATGGAACCTTGTGATAGTTAACAAAATGGAGTAAAGCAGGGAACTTAGCCTTGGCAGTATGAGGATTAGGCTTGAATCCCTTTTCAAATAATTTGAAGGCCTCCAGTAAAGGTGTATGAAGGAGTTCAATAATAAGACCAAACTGAGACCACCATCGGGCAAACCAGAAGGGCAACGAACCAGTATAATTTTTATCAAAGTTAACAAACCAAGAATGAGACATAGTATCATTTTGGTGGAGCATAAACCGGAACCATGCAGTAATGTAATCATGATAGGAATATGGGATGGGGTGTTTGGGCATCATTCGCGTGGTATTTGGAGAAGAACCCCATTCTCTTTCTGTGATAACATTAACAATGTAGACACTATGGTAAATAATTTTAGAGGTGTCTGCTTTATCAGAAATAGTGTTAATAATGATGGATCTTTCATGGCGTAAAAGATCAGAGTAGTAACCAAGTTTCTTTTCACCATGTTCAGGGATCCAGTGGAAATTTGTGGGGAAGTAGCTTTTGGCTAACTGCAGGGGGTCAACAATGGAGGACCTATTGGGTTCAATAGAGAATAAGTTTTGGAAATATTGTTTCCTAATATACTGAGAAGTATGGCTAGGAAAAAATGTTCGAAGAGGTTGGTGAACAGGGGTTATGGAGTAGGGATCATAAGAAGAGGCCAAAACAGAGGAGTAATTAGGCTTAGGTATGGTACCTAGAGTGGTAAAACGGTTAATAGTTTGCAAGGAAGAGGTAGGTTCACGTTTAACAAGTTGGTTTTCATTGGCAGGGCCTTTGTCTTTCGACCGCCTACTTGCCATTGGTGATTTCTGCAGGAATTCACGAGTAAGGAAATCAGGGATGGTGTTTTGGGAGCCTTTAATATAGTCAATATCAAAATCAAAAACACTTAAAATAGCTTGCCATCTAGCAAAAATATGTTTAGAAGCAATATTTTCAACATCCTTTTCAATAACATACTTAGCACTTTTGCAATCAATACGAAGTAAAAACTTTTGGTTTAACAAGTCACTTTGAAATTTTGAAATGCATAGTACTATAGATAAAATTTCTTTTTTAATAGTACTATAATTTATCTGTGCAGTATTCCAGATTCCAGAGTAGAATCGAACAATTTGTTCGGATGAATCTGGAGAAATTCTTTGTTTTAGAATACCTCCATAACCTATGTCAGAGGCGTCAGTTTCAACAATCTTGAAAGCATTAACAGTAGGAATACCAAGACATGGAAGGGACTTAACATAAGTTTTGATTTGTTTAACAAGAGTAGTATGAACAGAAGTCCAAGGAGGAGGATTACTTTGAAGCCGATCAAAAAGAGGCTTACAATGTTTCCTCAAGTCTTTATAAAAATCAGCAACATAATTCAGGGAACCAAGGAATCTTTGAAGCTGAGTTTTATCAGTAATAATATCAGGAAATTTATCAGCAAAATGGATAGCTCTGTCAATAGGATGGATTTGTCCTTCAGAAATATCAAAACCAAGAAAACGGACTTTTGTTTGGAACAGTTTAATTTTCTTAGCAGAGACAACAAGACCATTTCTTTTGATGGTGTCTAGAAACGAGTTCAAGTGTTTCCAGTGTTCATCAATAGAACTAGAGTAAACAAGGACATCATCAATATAAACAATAGTGAAATGACTGAATGAGGTGAATATGTCATTCATGATATTCTGAAATTCACTAGGAGCATTCTTGAGACCAAAAGGCATAACATTCCACTCATAATGACCAAAAGGAGTAGTGAAAGCAGTTTTGTATCTATCATCATCACTAATCTGGATTTGCCAAAAACCATATTTCATATCAAATTTTGAGAATATCACCGCATCACTCAATCTATGAACTAAGTCATTTTTGTTTGGAATAGGGTACCTAATCCATTCTAAGACTTTGTTCAAAGGCTTGTAGTTAATAACTAAGCGGGGTGTTCCTCTCTCGATTTCAGCATTTTTTTGAACATAGAAAGCAGCACACGACTAAGGGGACTTGCTCTTTCTAATTAGTCCTTTGTTTAATAGATCATGAATTTCTTTTTTACAAAATTCTACCAGTTCAGCATTCATTTGAATAGGCCGAGCTTTAGTAGGAATATTCTTTTCAGAGAAATCTTTAACATAAGGCAAGTTAACAATGTGATTTTTTCTATGCCAAAAAGCATTTGGGAAATCAGAACAAACAGTATCGATCAATATTTTCTGAAAATTAATAATTTTTGATTGTAACAATTTATCAGAAAGTTGTTCAACAATTTTCTTATATTTGAGTTCTTGTTTGAGAAAATTAATGTGAATATTTTTTGCATGAATCAAATTCAAAGTATGATCAAGGTCAATATCAGATTTTGAAGCAAATTTAAATTTTACTTTCTGTCCAAAAGGATCAGTAGTAATGCCATTATGTTCAACAAGAAAGGGATACAAGGCATTGATAAATGGTAAACCAAGAATCACTTTATCATGCATATTTTTAACAAGAACAGAAGGAATTTTAAAGCAAACATTATTATGGCAAACATGAGCACTGTTTAATTCATACTTAATTTTCATTTGAGAACCATTAGCAGAAGCAAGTTTTTCAGTGGATTTTTCAAAATATTTAGAAGGAATCAATCCTTCTTGAATACAGTTCAAATCAGCACCAGAATCAATCATAGCAATAACATCAAAATGGTAATCATGGGAAACAACAATTTTTACTTTAGTAAACCATTTTGGAGGAAGAATTTTGTCAATAAGGGTGATATGAAAATTAGTAATATCAGGTGCACTTTGTCTAGTGGTTTCATTATTAGTTTTGTTCTTTTTTAATTCAACTATTTCTCGATTAACAGTAGCAATTTCTTGCTGAAGATCATTAATAGTTAATTTCTTTTTGGTGAGAACATTAATAGTATCAAAACAACTTTTATTAGTTTTAGCAAGGTCATTATCAAAAACATTTTTTGCATCAATAGAGGAGGATGATTCAGAATCTGTATTTTCATTAAAAACAGGTTCTTTACCATTTCTTGAAATAGCAGCAGCAACATTAGAAGTAGAAGTGCCTTCAGTTTTGACTTTTAAATCAGAAAGCATTTGTTCAACAATGTCAAGAGTTTTTGACTGAGAAGTTTTAAAAGCAATCTTTTCTCTTTGACTGGGTAAATCAATCAAAGGTTTCTCAGCTTTGGCAGAAACAGTTTGTTCAATAATTTTTTCTTCAATACGGTCAAGCTGTTGACCAATAATATGCAAAGACTCATTTGTAAAATTGTTTTGTTCAATAATTCCAGAGGCAGGAGTCTCAGCATCAGCAATCTTGAAAGGAGAAGCTTTCACTTCCGTCTTTTGACAGGTTATCATGACTGTCTCAAGAGGAGGGTGGCTAGATCTTACAACAGTTTTGTCTTGTTTAACAAAATTTGATTTCTTAATTACGTTCAAATGATTTTGTTGAATAGGATCTTTTGAAACGTAATAATTCTGAAGAAAATCATAAAACAGAATATTTTTCTTTAACAACATCATCTTTTCTCTCCATTTTCGTTTAATACGATCTTTTTCAGATTGAGGGAAAGTATCTCTGAAAAAGATCGTATTAAACGAAAATGGAGAGAAAAGATGATGTTGTTAAAGAAAAATATTTTGTTTTATGATTTTCTTCAGAATTATTACGTTTCAAAAGATCCTATTCAACAAAATCATTTGAACGTAATTAAGAAATCAAATTTTGTTAAATAAGACAAAACTGTTGTAAGATCTAGCCACCCTCCTCTTGAGACAGTCATGATAACCTGTCAAAAGACGGAAGTGAAAGCTTCTCCTTTCAAGATTGCTGATGCTGAGACTCCTGCCTCTGGAATTATTGAACAAAACAATTTTACAAATGAGTCTTTGCATATTATTGGTCAACAGCTTGACCGTATTGAAGAAAAAATTATTGAACAAACTGTTTCTGCCAAAGCTGAGAAACCTTTGATTGATTTACCCAGTCAAAGAGAAAAGATTGCTTTTAAAACTTCTCAGTCAAAAACTCTTGACATTGTTGAACAAATGCTTTCTGATTTAAAAGTCAAAACTGAAGGCACTTCTACTTCTAATGTTGCTGCTATTATGAGAAATGATAAAGAACCTGTTTTTCATACAGATTCTGAGTCATCCTCTTCTGTTGACACAAAAAATGTTTTCGACAATGGTCTACCAGAAATTAAAAGATTTGTTGGAAACAACCCCATGTCTTTTACAAAGAACTAGTATACTAAGCCTACTCCTCCTGACATACAGTTTGAAGAAAGGATTTTTCAATCCCAATTCTCTGTCTCTGCTGATAAACTGTATGAATGGAATATTGATGGTCTTGCTGAACAGGAAGTTATTAACAAAATGGGTCACATGTCCATGGTTGCCATTACTTATATGAACAATCATGACTTGGATCACCCAGAAATTGTTGAACTTCTTTTTACCGGTTTCACTGGTACTCTTCGAGGATGGTGGGATTCGTACCTCACTGAAGACTCCAGAGAATCTATTAAACGAGCTGTTAAATTGAATGATGAAGGTCTTCCTATTTTTGATGAAAAAAGGAATTCTGGAATCCCTGATGGTGTTAACACCCTTATTCACACAATTTTAAAACATTTTGTTGGAACCATAACTAATGTTTCATCTCGAGTTTCTGACTATCTGAATAATTTGAGATGTCTTACTATGTCTGATTACAGGTGGTACCATGCTGTCTTTCTTTCTAGAGTTATGCTTCGGAAAGACTGCAAGAAGCCGTATTGGAAAGAAAAGTTTATTGACGGTCTGCCTCCTCTTTTTGCTCATAAGGTAAAACAAGAATTAATTGGTAAAAATGATTCTATTGACTATGAAAATCTAACATATGGAGACATTCTAAGTACTATTAACAAACTTGGTATTAATATGTGTAATGATGAAAAACTGTTAAAAGACAAATTAAAAAACAAAACTAAAGCTAAGTATGAAATGAGGAATTTTTGTGAACAATATGGTTTACCTCCTATTGCCCCTTCCAGGCAAAAAAGAGAGAAACATGATAAACATCACAAAAATGCTTACCATAAAAAATACAGAACAACTTTGACAAACCTAATGATTTTTATGATAAAAAGAAAACTGTTTCTAAAAAACATGTTCACCAAAACCCTGCTAAAGGCAAATGTTTTAATTGTGGAAAACCTGGTCATTACAGTAAAGATTGTAAAGCCAAACCTGGAAAGTTTAAAAATAAGCTCAATATGTTAAAAATTAATGATAAAGATCAAGAAGATCTAATCAGACTCCTTGAATCAAATAATTCATCTGATTCTTTTGGTGATGATTTATCTTCTTCTGATTCCTGTTATCATTCTGCTGATGAATCTTTCGATTCGCCTAATATTAAACTGGGTTGCAGAGATTCTTGTTGTAACACTATTACATCTATTAACACTCTCACTAAACATGAAGAAAATGAAAAATTGTTAATTTCCTTAATTAACCAAATTCAAAATCCTGAACTCCAAAAAGAGTATCTTGATAGGTTTAAGAAAAATCTTACTAAGAATGACGACTCTAAAAAGCTTAAATCAACAATAAGTTTTGAAGAAGTCTTAGAAAGATTTAACAAGAAAAAACCTAAAGAATTAACTATTGAAGACTTAAAACAGAAATTAACCATGGTTGAACAAGATATTGACTATCTAAGACAAGAACTTGAAGCTATTAAAACTGATAATATTCACATAAACCAAGAGCTGTTAATCTTAAAAATAGATAAATCTATTGACAACCATCAATCTGATAAGGAACAAGATGAGCTTAAAGAAGAAAATGATCCTGGTCAACATGCTCTTCTTTCTGATACAGGTATTACTGATGCTATTAACTCTATTCTAAATAACTCTATTCCTCCAAAATGGTTTACGAAAGTAAACATTGTTGTTTCTCCTACTTACAATTTTAATGTAATTGCTATGATTGACTCTGGGGCTGATATGAACTGTATTCAAGAAGATTTAATCCCTCCTGAATACTTTGAATACTCCTCCGAAAGACTTATTTCTGCTAATGGATCTCAAATGAAGATTAAACATGAGTTAAACAATGCCCATATTCACCATAACAATATTTCTTTCCTGATTCCTTCTGTTCTTGTTAAAAATATGCATGACAAAGTGATTCTTGGGCTTCCTTTCCTTAACACTTTGTATCCCTTTATTGTTGACCATGATGGACTTACTTCTGATCCTTTTGGACAGAATGTAAAATTCAGGTTTATTCCAAAAAATGAAATTGATATTAACCATGCTGATAATTTTGCAGAATCATCCCTGAGGATCCTTGCTACTACTACTAATACCACTAATAAGTGGATAAATGCTACCACGTGCAAGTGGAATATTATGACTTCCTCAACAGCGAGGAAGAACAAGGGGAAGGCACCAGCATGGGACTTTCCTCAAGACAAAAGAATTCCAGCGGAACACTCTTTTGTAATGCATGAAGGTGCATCTTCTAGGAGAAATCCTAGCAGATCAACATCCCTTCAGGAATCTGTCCCGGCAGAGGTGACATTTTCCAGTGGTAACATACACATTACTTTACAGGAAGTCATTTCTAAAGTACTGCAATTTCACAATGGAAATTTCGGTGATCTACCTATTCCTGTTAAAGTCCTTCTTGATAATCTCCAAACGGCCTACACTACTAGCAATCGCAAACTTTTTAAGAAAACCCTTCAGGCCCTTGAAATCCACCTTGTTAACTTTACTACCCAAATTGAGGTCTATGAAGGCCTAATTATTGACCTTGACTCACAAACACAGAAAAACCCTGTTAACCAACCTCTTTCACAATATGAGGCTTTTGCAAGCCATTCTATTCACCAAGATCCCTACACTAGTCAACTCTCTGGCAAAGAGGAAATCCATTCAATGGATAAAATGACTTTAATGGGTACTGATTACGCCAAATGCCAACTTGCCTTCGGATATACAGAAATGTATCTTTGAAAGCAAGGCTATGTTTAGATCCTTTGATCTATGGTATGATTATTTCAAAAAACTAGTAACTGCAAGCATTCCTGATCCAGAAGAGCTAGATGAGGATGACAATGTTTTTATTCAACTAGACTGGGAAGAATACTTTGGGAAGAGTTCCCGTGTTTACGAAAGAAAGATTCACCCTTTTCCTGGTCTCCTGATTAATTATGAGGATAACAATTTGGATGAAGAAGACATGGATCCAGATTGGTTATCTCAAATGTTTGAATTTGGTTTTATTAGAATGATCCGAGTCTCAAATCGTGATCAACTCAACCAACTACCACAGATTATTCAACAAGCTGTTGCTCGCACTAGGAGCCCTTCTGTGACTATTCGATGTTGGAGCACTCTTCCTATATGGGAAACTGATAATTGGATGAATGTACAACCATCCAAACATCTTGTTCTTATTAACGGATACACTCACCAAGGACCATGGTACAAAGGAGATTCCTACCTGTCCTACAAAAATCCCTATGCTCTTGCTGAATGCTGGAGAAATTATTTCAATAATCAAATTCTTGAGGTTATCCAAAACCTTTGGAAAGATTACCATTTTGAAGGCCATACAGATCGAATCACTGTTTTTGGTCTCAAACCCTATGGAATTGCTACTCAGCATCTCTCTATTGTTGACTATATTAACCCTAGGAAATTCACTAATCCATTGAAATCCCCTGTTTACGAACACCTGCTATATTGTGGTTTCTGCAATCAGTACACCACCTACCATGAACATGATTGCAATAATGAACCTGCATGGGATCCCCGTGATAATTACTCAGATTATTGTGATACTGATTAATTATTCACTCCAGGAAACGCTCCATCTATTGCTCCTGCTGTCCCCCATGGGAATCTATTGATTACTCTGTTGACTACTTCTGGTTACTTTCGGCACAAGACGCCAAAACCTTATCTGCTGGCTCTCAATCAAGCCCCTGTTACCCTTCACGGGTCCTGATATGAATAGTAAAAAAGTCACTGTTCATTTTACTATTCACTGTTGAACTTTTGCTTTATTTACCTATATAAGGGGGGATGTCCCTTATTGTTAACTCAGAAGTTTTCTCATATTTCCAGAATTTCTTTGAGAGAGTTTAGAATATTAGAGAGTTCCTCTCCTGCTCCTAAACCTTCCCTCAAGATCTATCTGTATTGACAATCAGGTAGCCACCACTACCATTATTTATCTTTGTATTAATCTTTGTAACTACTTTCAATATTAATCAAGTACTTTCATGTTTATCAATTATTTTGATGATATATTGCTTGGCAACCATGGACATGTGACCCATTTTGTTAATAACTTCCTGTTCAGCAAGACCATCAATATTCCATTCATACAGTTTATCAGCAGAGACAGAGAATTGGGATTGAAAAATCCTTTCTTCAAACTGTATGTCAGGAGGAGTAGGCTTAGTATACCAGTTCTTTGTAAAAGACATGGGGTTGTTTCCAACAAATCTTTTAATTTCTGGTAGACCATTGTCGAAAACATTTTTTGTGTCAACAGAAGAGGATGACTCAGAATCTGTATGAAACACAGGTTCTTTATCATTTCTCATAATAGCATCAACATTAGAAGTAGAAGTGCCTTCAGTTTTGACTTTTAAATCAGAAAGCATTTGTTCAACAATGTCAAGAGTTTTTTACTGAGAAGTTTTAAAAGCAATCTTTTCTCTTTGACTGGGTAAATTAATCAAAGGTTTCTCAGCTTTGGCAGAAACAGTTTGTTCAATAATTTTTTCTTCAATACGGTCAAGCTGTTGACCAATAATATGCAAAGACTCATTTGTAAAATTGTTTTGTTCAATAATTCCAGAGGCAGGAGTCTCAGCATCAGCAATCTTGAAAGGAGAAGCTTTCTCTTTCGTCTTTTGACAGGTTATCATGACTGTCTCAAGAGGAGGGTGGCTAGATCTTACAACAGTTTTGTCTTGTTTAACAAAATTTGATTTCTTAATTACGTTCAAATGATTTTGTTGAATAGGATCTTTTGAAACGTAATAATTCTGAAGAAAATCATAAAACAGAATATTTTTCTTTAACAACATCATCTTTTCTCTCCATTTTCGTTTAATACGATCTTTTTCAGATTGAGGGAAAGTATCTCTGTAATACTTTCTTATCTCTCTGTTTTTGGGAGAAAGACTTTCTTTAGCCAAGTAAACAAGATCCATTTCAAAACTTTTAGGAAGAGCAGTTAAGACTCTCAATTGGTTTTGAAAAATAGGAGGTTCAACAGTAGCAAAATCAGAAGCAGCAGGAGACACAGATTTTGTATCTTCTTCTTCTTCTGCAGGTTTGTCATCTTTAGTTGAATAGAAAGGAGTGCTAATTTGGGAGTAATTACTTGAAACACCGTTTAGCTTCAAATCAGGTTTAACAAAACTTTTTTGTAAATATTCGTCAAGATCTTGATCTCTTTTGGAAACACTTTCAGATCCAGCAAAGGAATGTCTTCCTTCATTGATTCTTAAAGGTTTCTTATCAAGAAAACTTATTTTAACAGTTCCATCAAGATATTGTTGAATATTTGTGAGATCAGTCTCATGGTAAATAGGTTTAGCAGGAGGCGAAACATTTTCCAATAACCATTCTTTAGGAAGGTTAACATCTTCCCAACGAATCATTTTTGGAACTTCAATTTTCGCATCAGGAGTTGAACATTGAATTAACATGGTTTTACCAGAGGGATCTTTAATATGGGCAGCTCGAGGATTCAACTGAGAACCCACAAGTCTGTAGTAAATTCGGTAAATAAGAGCAAAAGGTTTACTACCTTCATCCATATCATAACCAGAAGTTAAAACATTTAAAGTCAAAGCTTTAACAATATTAGGATCATCAAGAGCAAGGCAAATATCAGGGTAAACATCAAAGTAAATAGGACCATCATACAAAGATGCATATATATATATATATATATATATATTGCATCCCCATATGCTAATGCTCTAACAAGATATAATAAATCACACTAAAATAAATTAATATTTTTTTCCCTAAACTTTCATAGAAGTTTGGACAGTCCGCTACAACTACTTCATAAGATATATACCCTACCATACATTGTTCAAGAAACTCAACAAACAACAAAAATGGAAATTTTTCATTATTCTTGTTCAAGATAATGTAATAACTCCCTGTATTACATTGTTCAAAACAATGTTATAATTCCTATTCATCCATAACATTGGTGAATCAAAATGGATAGTATATCCATGATTATCCATACAACCATCAAAAATCAATAAGTCATTGTCAATATATTACAAATAGAGTTCGTAACTAAACCCACGGGTTTATTGAGTTTAGATCCACAGTTTTCGAACATAGAGAGCTCGGAATAGAAGGCCAAAATTGGGAATTAGCCTCAGTTTTAGAACTAATTAGTTAGTAGGCTAATTTTACAAACTATATCATTTACTAACATCTCGAGTCTTAAAGACTCGATTTTGGACCTATAAATCGAGTCTTTGATGCTCGATTTTCATGTTTTGATTTGTCTGATGTGGCATTTTGTCCAGGTGGCATCCACTTGGAAATCGAGTCTTAGAGACTCGATTTCTAAGGCAAATCATACCCAAACCATTTTTCAACTTTTTCAAGAAACCCACGGAGGAGAAGGTCAGATCGGAGGAGAAGATCAAGCCGGAGGAGAAGATCTGATCGGAGGAGAAGATCAGGCCGCGTGCGGCCTGGGCTCGCGCGCGGCCTGGGCGCGAGCGCGGCCTGGGCTCACGCGCGGCCTGGGCGCGAGCGCGGCCTGGGCTCGCGCGGGGCCTGATCTTCTCCTCCGATCTGATCGGAGGAGAAGATCAGGCCGCGAGCGGCCTGGGCTTGCGCGAGGCCTGATCTTCTCCTCCGATCTGATCTTCTCCTCCGATCTGATCTTCTCTGATCTTTGCGGGCGTCCTAGGTGAGCCGATCTGACCTTTCCGATCTGCTCTTCTTCACCTTTGATCTTCATTTCTTTTTTTTTCACCTTTCCGATCTGCTCTTCTTCACCTTTGATCTTCATTTCTTTTTTTTTTTTCCTATCTCTTTCTTCTCTGATGAGTGTTATAAGGAAATCGAGTATTAGAAACTCGATTTTTGGTGTACACGTGGAAAAAATGCCATATCAGATTTTGTTAGACCATAAAAATCGAGCATTAAAGACTCGATTTATAGGCCCAAAATCGAGTTTTTCAGACTCAAGATGTTAGTAAATGATATAGTTTGTAGAATTAGCCTACTAACTAATTAGTTCCAAAATTGGGGCTAATTCTCAATTTTGGCCTGGAATAGAATATATGGACATTGGACCCACCCATGATAAAAACTATAAACTCTGCTTTCATGGAAATTTTTTTAAAATATTTTTTATAATTATTTGCATTATTTTTTTGTTAGGTGCTTCGGCATTAGGTCAAAGTCCCAAAAAAACAAGTGAACCACGTTCGAGAGGAAAGAACGTTGCAGGCTTGATGCTATTGTCACTTGTCAGTAAAGGAGAGGTGTTAGTGTGACTCCTGTTCTTTTTTCTTTTTCTTTTTTTTTTTGCTGTTTGATGTTAGCTCATCTCTCAGACTCAACATCAATCTGGTTTGGTAATTTGGTATTAAAATTGATATCTTTGAGTTGTTCATTTAAGCCACTGGTCATAATTCTTGGTTAACTCATCATGTCGGGATTCTTGTCACTTGACAAACTTAACTAGTTATTGAAAGTAATGGATTGTAACTTGTAAGCCTCACTGGCACAGAATAGTGAGAGGGATTCAAACCCGGCCCAGTTCTTCTCATGAGAAGAGGTGGACAATGCAACTCACAAACAATTTAACATTTTAAATGAATGATTTAGGAGTAAATAGAATAACGAATAAATTAAAAACTATTGTGCTTCCATTACAAGATACCGAACCACACAGTATATCATAGAACTAGAAGTCTAGAACCATATCTACAAAACTGACATACAGCAAAACCGCTAACTCAATTCCTTTACCCAAAGTGATCACATTCTCCACGCCTAGTAACTTAGAGGAAAAAAAAATTATTATAGTGTAATTACCTATCAAGTTTTATAAAATCTCAAATATATATATATATATATATATATACACTACATTAATTGTGAATCTGTAACATTTTAGACTATTGAATAAATAAATAAAAACATCTTATATTTCAAATATATGTTAGATAAGGGTTTTGAGGTTTCAAAACAAAAAGATAAGGGTTTTGCAGTTCGGCTAATAATTTTTAGTGATTATTCCTCCTTATTTATTGTAATTATTGAATTTCTTAGAAAATAAATAAAAATCAAATACCTAAAAATGAATCTTTATTTGTTGGCTAATATAGAAGTAATAGAAATAATCTTTATGAATCTTTATTTATGACGTATTTTTAAATAAATTTTATAGAAAATTAAAAAAGTAATTGACTTTTTTAATACATTTATATATATATATATATATATGTGTGTGTGTGTGTATTTTGTCTTTTCACAGTGTATTTTCAAAACTTTTAATTAGAGATTAATCACCGTTTGCAACAGGTGAACCCATAGTGAGATAAATTGTTGGCCTAAAATATTTTTTCAAAATGTAAGTAGCCGGACTCGATCCAAGGAGCACATCCTACATTTTTATATTTATTTTGTATGAAAATGGTAGCAAAACATTCGTATAGTCTATTAAGGGTCCTAGATAGGATGACCTATATTAAAAAGTTTTAGCGTTTAAATCACTTGGCATCCCAGCATATACTCAGTTAAAAGATCCTCTCTTTCTGTGTCTCTCACTTTGACTGCAAAAGAACCGTTACAGTTGAGTTGATAGTCCGGTACTTGTTTTCTGCAGCACTACTGCAAACTACTCTACTTTCTTCTTACCCGCAATCACAGAACACACTTTTCAAATTCCTTTGCTTTTTTTATATAAAATTTAGATACCATATTATTACATAGCCATTGTATGAGAAGCTAAAAGATCTAGCGGAATTTTCGAACATGGAGAGCTCGGAGGAGAAGGTGGTCGCCGTTATCATGGTGGGTGGACCCACAAAAGGTATATAAACTCTAAACTCTGCTTCCATGGAAATTTTCTTCATTTTTTTTATATAATTTTTTTGAATTTTGTATAATTATTGGATATAATTTTTTTTTTTTGTTGTTGGGCAGGGACTAGATTTCGACCTCTTTCATTCAATACTCCTAAACCCTTATTCCCTTTGGCTGGTCAGCCAATGGTTCATCATCCAATTTCAGCTTGTAAAAGGGTTAGCTTTTTTAAAAATAAAAAATTCCCATTTCACTTTGTTTGGTTACTGAGAAAAAATTGTTGAAGAAAAATCCTTTCTTTTTGGCATTTTGGCATTTACTAGTTGAAAGGATAAATGGGATTTTCAATATCGGAGATCAGAGTTATATATGTTTGTTGAATTGCTTGGTGGGATTGTTTGGTTTCTGTTGTTTTTGTTGTAGATACCAAATTTGGCCCAGATTCTTTTGATTGGATTTTATGAGGAGCGCGAATTCGCGCTATATGTGTCTTCAATATCCAATGAGTTGAAAGTACCTGTGAGGTGAGTAGTGAGTGAATTTTGATTTTTTATGTTGTGTGATGGTTGTAAAATGCTTTGACAATGTTGGAATGTTGAATCACCAATGAGCATTGGCTCAAATGACACTCCTTCCTCTCATCAGGTTGGGTGGAGGATCAGGTCATGGATTCAACTAGGTGTGTGCATATCTTAAAGTGGTTTCTTGGTGATTGTGATGAATCTAGGTATTTGAAAGAGGACAAGCCACATGGTTCGGCTGGTGGGCTTTACTACTTTAGAGATATGATCATGGAAGACAGCCCGGTATGAACTCTGATCTTATTTACCATTCTTTTTTGCAATATGTTTTTTTTTTTTTTTTTGGGGGGGGAGGGGGGGTGGGGGGGGGGGGGTGTCCAAGCATGAGAAATCAAGCTTTGCTCTGTTACTTTTTAAAGGTGCTTATTTCTGTAATTAATAGAACAAATGGTGAACTTGTTATATGTGTGCTTTAGTACTCATACATACATCTACTTCCTTTGTGCAGTCGCATATCTTTTTGCTGAATTGTGATGTTTGCTGCAATTTTCCACTACCCGACATGCTTGGTGAGTTAAATAATGTTCATGTATGACATTTATTATAATGATATATATGTTTCTTATTATTTACATAAGTTGTAGAAAATGTAATTGTTTCACTTGTATTGTTCTTTTCAACAGAGGCCCATAGAAGATACAGTGGGATGGGAACAATGTTAGTAATCAAGGTTGGTAAATGCATAAATGCAGAACTATGTTACAACATCATCACCAATTGCAAATGCTCTTCATTTATTTTATTCTTTTCTGGCTTCATGTGCAGGTTTCTGCTGAATCAGCAAACCAGTTTGGTGAGTTGATTGCTGATCCAATCACCAAAGAGCTGTTGCACTACACTGAGAAACCTGAGACCTTTGTATGTACAATGTGTACTTTGTGCACAGTGTTCTGGCTTAATTGGTTTTTGATAGCCTTATTTGATTGCTTAGGGTTCCTCACTTCTGGCCATGTTAAATTTGGGTTAACTGTGTTCATGACATGTAGGTAAGTGATCTGATCAACTGTGGTGTCTACGTCTTTACCCCAGAGATTTTCACTGCCATTGAAGGTGTCTCCACTCACCGGGAAGATACAGGTTTGTATTTATGCGTCACATCCCTAATTAGTTATTGCTGTGTATTTTAGATTAGCTCCAGTCTACTACAAATTTTCATCATTACAGACTACAGTATTTATGAAAAACTGTTTACTACAGCTGCTTTAAACCTTTATGAAAAACTGGAGACGTGTCTTGAAGCTTAAGTCAAAATGACAAATGATTATTGATGGAGATAGTGATGCATAATGTTCCTTTTTAAAACACAAACATGCATTCCAAATTAGGAAGACAATTATTGAACTTTTTTGGCTAATAGAGTGCATTACAATTTGTGGAATAAACCACAAACAGAGATCATTAGCAATAAGTTTACGTCTAATCAGATGATGAGAAGTGTGAGATTAACTTGGTAATGGAATATGGTTTGTGAGCAGTCTTTAATTTCTCGAGCCCTTATGACTAGTTGAATTGTTTGATTTAAATTATTAGCTACACTGAAATAAAAGAATTATTTTTCTTGGATCAGTACAGAATATTTAAAACATGACTTAGCTGAGCATTTCAAGTACTTAATGAAATGGAGATGCTGCTTGTTGTAGTCATTAAGTTCTCACAAGATCATTTGGTGTGGAATATGCAAAACAAGTTTTCCATCCTGTTTGCATCTAACTTCTTCTTTTTTTTTTTTATTGCAGCCAATCTACGTCATGTGTCCAGCTTTGAAGCCTTTCATTCTTTGACAAGGTTTAACTTGTACTATTACTTTCATATTGAAAAGCATAATTTTAATATGTTATGGAACTGATTTTCAGAAAACAGTGAAAATTTTTAGTTGCACCACAGCATGCATCACACATAGATGCATTGAAACATGAGTTACAGATCATATATATAATTTGATTGTTATATAGATGTTGATCTTGCTTGCATTATAGCAAATGCAAAATGTTTCTAAGCTAGATATTTCAATGGAAATGTAATATAGAAACTGTATACAAAATTATGCAGGTTTCCTTCTCGGGGCATGAATGCAATATTACACTTCACATTATGAAGTACTTGAGCATTGCTGTTTGAGCTTCCATGTGTTTTTTTTAGAATATATTCATGACATGTATTATATTCTTTGCAAATATGTTCCCTTTTCACTGTAATTACAAATTCACTGAATTATATATAGCATTTTTTAGACAATGTTTCTTTGATTCATCTGTTGATTTATGAAAGCTGCAGTTTGTTTCAGTTGTCATTTGCTGATTTTTGTTTCTCTTAACAGAACCCTTTCTAAGGATTTTGTAAGATTGGACCAAGATATTTTGTCACCACTTGCTGGAAAGAAGCAATTGTATACATATGAGACCATGGATTTCTGGGAGCAGATAAAAACTCCAGGGTACAATAATTGTGCCCATATTTTCAATCTTTTTCCCATTATTCATAACTTTGGATTACATTTCCTCATCTAAATCTGTCTTGATTACAGAATATCTTTAAAATGTTCGGCTTTGTATCTTGCCCAATTCCGATTGACTTCCCCCCATCTTTTGGCTGGTGGAGATGGTACTAAAAGTGCCACAGTTATCGGTGATGTTTACATTCATCCATCTGCAAAAGTTCATCCGACTGCAAAGGTAGTGTCACCTCATCTCCTTCCATAATCTGTATGCTAGCAGTCCCCCCTATTCACTGTTCTTTAAAAATGTTATTAAAAAAAATTTTATATTGATGAGAATCAATATATGAGATACCCAAACGTCCATTGGTAGTAACCCATTGAAGTACTATGGAATCAAATGTATAACAGTATGAGCTAGAAATAAGTGGGCTTTGATAGTCAGTTAGCTCTTCCATTGTGGTTCAGTACCAATTGCAATCCCAATATTTGATACTTAGCAGGTAAAACCCAATAATTTGAAAACATTTGGGGGGAATGTTCTAGGATGGTAGGAACAAACCCGGTAAACTCTTAATTTGGAGGAAATGAGAGGAGGATCAAATAGATTAATATTTGATACGTAGTTATGCCTGACACAACTAATTTTAAAGGTAGGGTTTCAATGTAATGCAAAGAAAATGGAATCATGTCCTTCAAAGTTATCAAGCATTCTGGCTAACTTGACTTTGGACAAGCATTTGCGTGTACACCATGCACACAAATTCTTTAAGTGGCCTATACTGAATATTAATACTTCTTTTACTAGGCTGCAACCCAAGAATTTCCTGTCTTTGACTGCTTTGAATTTTCTATCTTTTCACCTCTCTCCCATCCCACCACACCCCCCCCCCCCCCCCTTCTGCCCCCCTCTTTCCCTCTCCACTTTTCCATGTGAATTTTATGAGTTGCTTTTTTGAACAGATCGGTCCCAATGTCTCTATTTCAGCAAATGTCCGTGTAGGTGCAGGCGTAAGGCTTATAGGTTGCATCGTCTTGGATGATGTTGAAATTCAGGTACAGAACTGGTTATATAAAAAGACTACATGATAATTACATAATAACCTATGGTACCTAGAAGTTGATGATGGTGTGTTTTCTTGTTCTCATACAACATTTGATAAAATGTTCCTTTCTTGACAGGAAAATGCTGTTATCATAAATTCTATTGTTGGATGGAAATCATCTCTTGGCAAATGGGCACGTGTCCAGGCAAGTGCAGTGATGCAGTTTTCATTATGTTGTATTCCCTAGGATCATTTGGGTGCGTTTGTATAAGCTATTGGAAAACTATGTTTTTAAAATGATCGTTTGTAAAATGTTATGTGGAGTTGTGGTTGCAAGACAGAGTTTTGGGTCTTAAAAACACTCTTTTAATCTCCCAAAACGCCTAACTAAATAGACCCTTGAGGAGTCACCTGATGTTAACTGAGAGAGAATAGCACCTTTTATTTTTTATTTTATAGGACAGAATTTTTCTTTAAAGATGGGAAATTTTTTTTTTTTTTGAATAAATGAAGCTTCATTTTGACCTTGGGGTCAAAGTTTACACTAGAGGTATAATTGAAGGCTTATTGAAATAAATTAGTTTAGCAATCCAGTTAAGTTATTATATCGTGCCACTCAAGCATGAAGAAATCATCTTACTCTTGTGCTTACCAACAAACATTTCATTCCTTTGAAAGACAAAACTGCGTTACCAACATTTTTCCTAGAATTTGCAATCACCATGCTTGGCTCTTTCTAAATCTCGAGTCTTATTTGAACCTTGTAAAATCAAATATGTTCATATCATTCCTAGCCATTGTGGCTGACTAAAATTCAATTGACTGATTCAGGCTGATGGAGACTACAATGCAAAGCTTGGAATTACTATCCTTGGTATGCATCCTCTCTTTCTCATTTGTGTCTTATATATTTCAAGGCTTTTGATGTAACAACAGCTATAATTCCAATGTGCTTCGCCAATGTTGACTATTAATTAATCATTTTCACAGGAGAAGCAGTGACAGTGGAAGATGAAATTGTGGTGATAAACAGCATTGTTCTGCCAAATAAGACTCTTAATGTCAGCGTACAGGAGGAGATTATCTTATGATATCGAAGATACAGAGATCCTGCAATGCCTCTTAGTTTTGTTGTAATTTTATCTTTTTCTTTTTTCCTCATTTGTGTTCTTACAGTGGAACTATATGATTGAGGTACAGGAACAAACTAGACCAAATATCCCGGCCATATCAATTGTAATGTTGGATAGCTGAATGCGGATTTGTAGACTTGCAATATTTTTGAATATGAATGAGAGGTTTCTGATATACGAGTACGACTGGTAAATCACCTTCTAATTTTTCATATACCCCAGTGAAATCTGCTCTCAACTGAATATCCAATTTTAGTTGCCTCTAGAACAATGACATCCAAGTCAATTTGATGGCAACTGCCAACTGAAATTTCATCCGTTGGAAATTTTCATTGAAGGAATCCATGCCCATTGCATATCTTTAAATTCTTTCTTTTATTTTATTATTATTTTTTTTTAGTACCCTTTTCTCTATGTAAGAGAGGGGAGGGGTTGAGCATGGTTCATGGTAGCATACAAGGTTGAGCTGATGCCAATTCATGAAATTGTAGAGTCATTGTTTGCACTGTTGATAAATGGAACTGTCTCAATTGAACAATAAGATAAGAAATTCGTGGATTAAGAATCAGTGCAATACCTGGGATACTAACTATGAGGTAGGTACTAACTCTTTCATACAAGCACCCGAAATAGTTAGTAATATAATAAAACAAGGCTACAAGAAGTAAGCTCTTTATATTTAAAACTCGGTTATGTGACTGATAGCAGTACCAAACCATTTACTGAACTAAAATAATATAAAAAAATATTGATACAAAAATTTATAATTGTCACACGTAATTATTATGCATTGTGTTAGTTTGTGACTAGTGGGATTAATTATTGAAATTACTATTATCACATGTGCTTTCCACTTGTAGACTGAATGGTTTATTAATATTATCACCTACTTTGAAAAAGTATGAATGAGAATGAAGCATTGTGAACGTCACTCAGGACAGTCCAGGAAAAAACATTTACGTATCACCATATTGGCCAGTATACCTCATTTTTCCTATACATCCAAAAATACCCTAAAAACCACAAAACAAGGATTAAAATGATATTCCATTTGAAAACTTTTTAATTACCAATCATGCACAAACTGTTGTATAAATATATTTGCAATTTTGTTCCAGTAACTGATGCCCAGTGATCTCTCTCGGACTCAATAAACAAAAAAAATATATTTGAGTTGGGAAAACAATAAATATAAAAACTTGTATTACGCATTAATAAGGCAATAAAAAAAAGGCAATAAAAAATAATAAAATACTTTTCATACATTATTATTCAAGAATCAAGATATTGAACTAAAAAATGAATTTCAAACTCATTTTTTAAAAATTTTCAAAAATTAACCACTAAGAAAAATTTCGAACATATTTGAAGTTTACAGAGCTAAATATAAATGCTACGTGCCAAACGTAGTTCTTTCAAGCAAGTCAAAAATAAGAATTTTCTATCGAGTATTTTGCAAACAATCCAGTTAATTGTACACCAAAAATATATCATGCCGATATGCTTTAGTGAACTTCCTCAGCAAGGTTAACAACCCAGTTATTCACAATGTCCCGTGACTTCTAAAAATTGTCTCTGCCCATCCATAGCTTTGGATTGATCAGATGTTTCAGTGAGACAGCAGATCATTGATGATTCATCCCTAGAGATTGGCAGTGTGCTATGAAGAATCAGTCTTCACTAAGCCAGAACAATTAGCATCAGCAAAGTCAACCTATTCATTGGTGCGGCCGTAATTCCAACTTGTAAGCCTGTATTTCCATGGGAGAGATGAGCACATGTCCTTCTTGAGCAACATCTGCAAGCTGCTCAGTGTATCCAAGCATCTCTGTGTCTTCATGCAAAAGATTCAAAGAAGTTGCTCTTGCATTCAGTACTGCAAGCCCCTTGAACATGTAGAACAGATTCACTGGCTCATCAGCAAAACTGACGCACTGTGATCTGCCCTTCCGACAGTATGAAGAATCCCAATGATACCTTTGTAAGATTAGAACAAACCTAGGATCTTCAGGCGGGGTCTGAGAATATTTTGAAGGCCGAGGAACCTTAAGGCCCACAATATGCAAGTCACATGGTAAGGGAGCAGCCAAAGGAGAGAAGGATCTTGGGAGTGGCTGCATAGATAAGTCCTGTGCCTTCTTCGCAATGAATGCATGTAATGGATAGTTCAAATGAGCACCAACACGATGAGAAAGAAGAGAGGGGCTCAAGGGAAAAGGATTGGAAACCGAGCTTAGAGTGGTGGAAATGTTGGATTCCACGAGGATGTGGAAGACTACATTCATAGGACGATTATCCATCACTCCTTGCCCAAGACCACGTCCATCGTCTCTTACCAATCGGCGGTCAAGCATAATCTCTAACCATCCCTCTTTAAGGCTTGCCACACCCAACGACTGTCGAGTATGCACAGAAAACCGCCGACCATTGGATGCTTGCATGAATGCAAGAGAAGGCATAGGGTAGTAATTTCCCTGCAGTGGGATCTTGTCATAGGTTTCTCTCCGGCTCATCTGAAAGCCATTTAGATCAGAGTAAAAGATCCTTTTGTTATCAATATCTGTCTTGTATCTAACTATTAATTCCCTGTCATTAAAATCATTACCAAGAAGCTCAACATGATATTCCTTCTCAATGAGAAACTCCTGTATAGTGTTATCTCCATTATATATACGGGTGCTATGGGAGATGGGGGATTTCTCCCATGCTGTCCTTGGATAAGAGTACACTTCCTGCATCAGATAGCCCTCAGTGATCACCATCTGCCCACCAGCTTCAATAATAGACTGTGACTCACCATCAGGTTTAAATAGGTAAGCCCCACCGGTACTAGAATACATACCAATTTCTTCACCCACAAAATTTTGGGAGCCATCTTTAAAGCTTATTTTCTGTAACAAGCCATGATTGACATCAAAGGTAAGTGTCTGATGCTTGTTCTGGATTTCAGCCAAATCACCTTCTGCTTTTGAGCAAGCATATGGAATGGGACAAGTTAATGAATCAGACTGAGAGTAAAGTTTTAGTCTTGCTGGTTTTGCCTTCTCACACCCACCAAAGCCATTAGCAATGTAATATGGTCGCAACCCCAGGGCAGGAACAGAAACTTTCCAGTGGACACGATGCCTCCCAGTAAAAATCTTGTTTTTGTCATTCTGCAATTCAGGAGAAATTTGGCTTTGAATGCATGTCCAGTTTGAGTCCAAAACAGCAACATCCGGCCTGTTAACTATAACCATCACAATCTCTTCTCTTGTTTGCTCCGAAGGATTAAAAAAGACCACTGAATGATGAGTTCCTTCACGGGCACTGATTGCCTTATGCACTGGCTGAACATCATATTTGGATCTCACCTGTTCTGACTCAAACTGAGAAGGGTTTTGATCCAATTTGTCATGGCGGATACCAAGCAGACCTTCTATGGCTTTAGACATAAAAATCTGCAAATCCTGCAGAGAAGCATGCATCCGATTCCCATAGTCCTGAACCACATGATCCTTAGCAGTACCGGTGACACCATCATGATGCTGGAACAGAGCTAAGTTTCTTCTTGCAGCTGTCAACTTGTGGGAAAACCCCATGGGCAGCCTTTCACATTGCGATCTATGGCAATACCCAAGCAATAAAGCCATCATCATATCTGTGGCACGCAGTGTTTGCTCTAGTACTCGATCAACAGCCTTGAAGAAAGGCCTTGAAACGTAATAGCCACTCCAATAGTCCTGTTGCCTATCAGAATAAGTAAAGAAGTCACCAGATAAAGAAGGAAAGCCTTCAAGCTGACCAGACCCAACCTCACCAGGACGTGAATAATTTACTCTATCAGCCTCCTCACGCAGGGTTTGAAAGTATTCTTCTAGAGTACCAAACTTTGCCTCCGCATTTAAACTTGGATTAGAATTGATATAATCAAATAACAATTGATAATTCCTAAACTGAGCTTCTGCTTCATCAGTGCTGACATAACGGAAATCGTCTCCAAGAGGAACAAGAAGTGTATTTGTCCGGTATAGAGTTGATTTCTTCCGGTATTGATCTAGTAATAATAGTGCCCTCTCCCGAACATTATCCTGATTGGTCTCTACTGGATGCTGTCCCCAGGGGCAAAGTTCATACCCAAAGTTATGTGATCTAGCAAAATCAAACTGACAACAAATAGCAGGCTCCGGCCCACAAGTATGTGGAATATCATATGAATAGAAGGGCATCATATGGACAAAAATATCAGTAGATTCTTCAGCATCCCAGCTCTGGCGCCATATGTATTCCAGATTCTTATGCAGCGAGAGTTCCTTCTTCAGCTCATAATGGGTCCTCTGGATAAGCATGTTCTCAAAACCCATACGACGGAGAAGATATGCCATGGTAGGTGAGTAACCAAATGGATCTATTGCCCAAGAATTTTTAGGAATTACTCCTATTGTCTCATTCAACCACCTATTCCCCTCTGTAATCTGATACATGAATTGCAGAGTCAGATCAGCAACTCAAAATGGGATAAGAATTCAATAAACATTTCTGAATACAATAGTACCAGAAACACAGAACCAGCCAATTCCTTGACCATGAATATAAACTCTTTGAAACAAAAATGGCTATTTCCCAGCATGCAAAGCTATGCATATGTGATGAATATATGAATATATATATATATATATATATATATATTTATAGTATTCAATTTTCAACAAAGAGCCAGAATAACCAAACACATAGCAGCATAGACTGTACCAAAGAACACTACAAAAACATAACAGTGCCCAAAACTAAAATGGCATTTAGTCACCAGACTCACAACCCTCACATATAAATTGACTCCATGATGTCATAAATGTTCCAGATGAAATATCCCAGAGAAGAGAAATATAAAGAGAGATCTAGGATGGATTGGGGAATCTAACAATCGCGTGCTTGTGATAGGTTTAAGGTAAGGAGAACTTGTAAATGTAGGGTTTAGATCTTTAAAAGGAAGGGTTTTGCAATTCTTCAGGTTATGCCGTTACAGTGTGTTCACCATCATGAGCATGCAGTAATCTATCTATTAAAAAAATTCCATTACTTAAAAAAAATAATAATTAAAAAAAAAAAAGGTTAGGATTCAAGAATAACCAAGGTTTCTATAGGGAAGGAGAAAGATTTAATTTAGAGCTGTAAAAGAGGAGAGAAGAAACTGATATCAAATCTGTCCACAAGCTGTAAACAATAACCGTGAACTGTAGCATAAATAGTGCAGATGTAAGGCAATAGTAGCAATGTTAAAAGAGAAGAGAGAGAGAATAGAGAAAGGAAGTAAGAAAAACATACTAAAGCCATCGTGTCACAAAACTTAAAACACTTAATCCTTCTGTTGATCAACTTTCTACCATATGGGTAAGCCCAAAATCTAAAACCAAGGCCCACAACCAGGACTCGTAATGGATGATTACTAAATTGTAAAAATAACATTGACTCTCTAGAAGGGAAAAAAAAAACTACTAAATCAAACATTAATAACCTGATTAACTACCACAGACTTCTTATTGGGTGTTCCCTTAATCTTAGGCCTCCAAAAAGGACTTTTTCCTCTAGCCATGCAATGGTTGCACCATTAAAGAAACTCATAAAATATAAACTTGAAATATCATAACACAATAACTAAACACACAAGATTATCACAAAAAAATTAACACTAGTCCAACAAGCCCAACATCAGATGGTTAATAGATAAAAATCACAACATAGATTTGCACATGCCCTGAACTATGAGAGTATTTAACCCCATTGAGTGTCACATGAAGAATGCTCAATGAAAAATCTATACAATTGTAACAATAATAAAAGAAAATAGGAAAAGGCTTTCAGTTTACCTGCTCGATAATGGCAAAATAATGTGAATTGGCCTGCATCAAGAAAGAATGCCATGCAAAGTCAAGATTCCTGTTCATTAGAAAAATATCTATTCCAATATTAACAATTTGGAGGAAAAAAGTTAATAGAAAGGGTGGTTTTAGATATAATCTTAGCCACGATTTATGGATGCTAAGGGTTTTAACTCACAACTGGCCTTATTTTAGTTCAGATAAAAGCCCATGAATATAAATTACCTCATCATTCATTACCCAGCCACCTCCAACAATTTCGAGTTGCCCATTCTTTACTAAATTGATAAATGAGTCTCTTTTGCTCTCAGAGGAATCCTTCCACCATCTCTCCAAATAAGACATCTCTTCCCATAAAAATTTGCGCCGAGGATCCTGCACATCAGAAGTCCACAGAATCTTACTAAACCTCATAATTAATATACTCTAAATTTTTTTTTAAAGTAACATACTCTAAAAAAAATAAAAACATTAGCTTTGTTTCCTTTCTTTTCTTTTAAATGAATTCATCAAAAACAAAACAAAGTACAAATAGGTATACCAAAAGATTTCAAAGCCAAGCTTACTTTCTTTTTCCATAATATTAGTACCAATCAAGTATATTACCAACAAAATTAATTTGTTGTGGGGTGATCCCTTAGCATTTTATAAATCTATTTGAAAGTCATCAGAGCCTAAGATATCCCCCCACATAACAACCTCTTCTTCTAACCTTGGTTTCTATAGTCTATACAGAAAAATCCAAACCCAAAAAGTAAAACCGTTTACATGTTAAACCTCTTTGTTTTAGCAACAAGTTCATCAATCACCTCCCAAAAAACAAACCATCATAAACAAATTTCTATCACAAACCAAGTCAAAAACCAACCAAAAAAAATCAAAAACTTTTAAAACCCACCATTTGATTCAACAATCCCAATACAATTCAACCACCCCGCCCCCCACCACCCCCCCCCCCCCCCCCACAAAAAAAAAAAATTCATAAGAATCAAAACCCAGCTCACCATTCGATTCATCATTTCCACTACAATTCAAGAAAGCCAATATAAAATTAAAATTTTTAAAATAATAATAAAAAGAATCAAAACCCACTTTACTATTTGATTCATTAATTCCAATACAAATCAACCTTCATCAATCACCTCTCAAAAAAAAAAAAAAAAAAAAAACCATCATAAACAAATTTCAATCACAAACCAAAACATCAAAATCTTTTAAATCCACCATTTGATTCAACAATTGTACTACAATTCAACCCCAAAAAAAAAAAAAATCATAAGAATCAAAACCCACCTCACAATTTTATTCTTCATTTCCACTACAATTCAAGAAAGCCAGGATAAAATAAATTAAAAAAAAAAACAAAACAAAACAAAAAGAAGCAAAACCCACTTTACTATTTGATTCATCAATTCCAATACAATTCAACCCAAAAGAAAAGGAACACAAAAAATATGCAAAACCCAGTTCACCATTTGACTAATCAATCATTTCAACTACAATTCAACCCACAAAAAATAAAGAGAGCAAAAAACCCAGATTACCTTAGAAAGTGTATTAACAATGGTATCAAGTATATTCCTAGATTGCTTCTCATAATACTCCTCCACCGTGAGCTTCCACCCTGGATCATTATGCGAATGCGGCGCCACAAACACCTTCAACTTCTCCGAATCCCACTCATTCCCTTCATAACTCACCTTCCACCCTTGCTTCCACGCCCCACCATCCACATCCAAGAACTCTATCCTATCGTACAATTCCTTCGTCGTCATATCCACCGCAGACTTCAACACAGCGTCGTTCTCGTTCGGCACTTTCCGAGCAGCCGGCTTTCGCGTGGGCTTGAAAGAGAAGCGCGATGTGCCGAAACCGGGCCTGGAGGATTTGTTGAAGTGGGAAGAGATGGGTCTCGGGACGCCGTACCGGAGGATCACGAGGAGGAAGAAGATGAGGGAGACGATGAGCCCGATGGTGAAGAAGTTTGCGAAGATGAAGTCTTTCAGGGAGAATCGCCTGCGGGATTTGCGGGTGAGCTTGGATTTGGGGTTGTTTGATGAGAATGGGAGGAGTGAGTGGGCCCAGCTCCCTCCTCCTCTCCTGCTGCTGAAAGCCATTTTTGATTGAACCAGATGATCAAATCAAACTGTGCTTTTGTGTGTGTGTGTTTGTGTGTTTGTGTTTGTGTTTTTGTTTTGGTAATGTTTTTAATGTTTCTGGGGTATTTGTGATTTGAGATCTATGGGAAAGAGGAGACTCACTTGACTTGTGCCTATTGCTATTTTTACAGTGGAGAAGTCTTTCCCTTCTTTCTTTCATGTTTCATCATCTTTTTTTTTTTTTTCCAAGTCAAGAGTCTCTAAAAAATAAAACCAAAACCAAAACCAAAAATTTAAATCTTTTTTTTTTTTTTTAAAGTTCAAACTTCAATGTCAAGGGAGAAAAACGGGCTACCAGATGATAGATTTTTTCAGGTTTGTGGAGCCCAATTTAATTGAAGTTTTTTGATATTTGGAGAATGTTGTCTATGTGTAACGTGTATAATTAGAATTCATGGCATTTGGGGTGTTGAACTTGTCTATATTCTTGAGGAGGACTTATAGGAGTCAAAGTCTTTTAGATGTAATATTCCTAACTTGTTCACAAATAGTGTAATTTAAGGGATTGTGTTAGTTGGGTAGTACGGTTATCATTGGGTTCTCCCGGTTTGTATAAAACTCTTCTTTTTATTGAGATAAAAAAGAAAAGAGACAAACTTAGAAGAGAACCCAATTTGCCCAATTGGTCAATCTGATTTAGAGGATCACAATCAATTTTAATTAGTCGAGCGATCAATAGTAAGTCTAATTGTGCAAAAAATGTCAAATTGTCAATTGTCGGCAGTTTTATTTACCTATCACTCAAATAATCCGACTCGACTAACAAATCACTCTTCACTTCTCAGTTCTCACCATATCTATACATTTGCCTCAGTTCTCAGTGCTATGATTACAAACTCCTGCAAAGGTGTGGCTAAAGACACAAGGATGACAGAAAAATAAGGATTAGGAGGGCTAGAGAAACGGGGTTTGTGTCTCGTAAAAGGATTCAAAAGCCAAATCTAGCACTTTTTTTCTCGCCTTCCATGACAAAGTACCCGCAGGAGACACCAGAACATCTTTTGCCAACAAGGCTCGGCAGTATTGCCTTCTACAATCTTTGCTCAAACATGCTATAGAAGTAACAAACTCTCTTCGCATTTAATTTTAATAAGACAAGTGGAGGTTGTGAATCTATGCCATAAAGTCTTGCCTGTGTGCTGCAACATACAACCTCCATCCACTACAGATGCAGCCAAGCATGAGATAGTCTATGAGATGGTTGACAATTACTTTTGTCAACCATCCTTTTCTTCTTCCTTCTAGGCCCCTTGAGATTCATGTCAATGCCCCCTTGTAACAACATGCCTTCCCACAAAAAGAAACTATTGATCAAATTTTATATATGACACTAAATAGTCTATATACACTTATAATAATAGAATCTTATTTTCCAAAAAAAAAAAATAATAGAATCTTATTTTTAACCGAATTTTCCACATGACATGCTTGTGCATAACATTCAGACTTAACAGCAAATCATGTTATTCTTGGGCCGAGATCCATTTAGAAGATTTTAGGACCAAAAATCAGCGCCTCTATCAGGCAATACCTATCAAAGAAGTGCAAAACTACACACATGTAGAACTTAAAACATCCTTTGAGGTGTAAGGCATAGCATAACTGATTATTGAGCTACATTTTGTTTTTTAGGGACAATTACAAAATCTCACAATAAGCACAACATAATTATAGTCATTCTAACATTTGTTCAACCATTTCGTACCCATACTCTGTACACAAATACAAAAACAAATTCTCAAGCATGCCCCATTTCTAGCAGATGACATATTGAATTAATATATCCCCATATAAAGTAAATGATAGATGGTAATAGGAATATGAAAAAAAAAAATTAAAACTTTAAATCAAAAGCTGTTCATTATTTGGGACACAACAAAAAGCAAAATACAAACACACCAGTCAACAAAACCTTAAACATCTTAAAGACAAAAAAATATGAAAAAGAATGTTGGAGTATTTTAATATTATATAATAAAAATGAATAAATTTTATAAAATAAATGTAAAGATTATGAGAGTGAATATGGAAGATAAGGAGTTAGTGAGAATGTTTAATCCCACATTGAAAAGGAGAGAGACTATTTTATTCTTTTTAATTGTGGTGATTAATGGGCTAACATGAATTGTCTCAGATATTGGGCTAGAGACTATTTTATTCTTTTTATTATTATTAACTTCTGAACTTAATAATATTCAGAAGTTATATTCAGTTTCTCTTTGTGTTATTTCCATTGTTATTGTATTTTTCACCAACAATTTTAAGGAGATTCAACACATGGAGCCTACACAAGAAAAACCAAATGAGCCAGTTGGAGATCTCAACAAGCCTTTTCGCTTTAAGGGAGCCCACTTCAAGAGGTGGAAAGGAAAAGTCCTCTTCTATTTGAGTCTTCTCAAAGTCACCTACATCCTCATTGACAAGAATTCATCAAAGGTTCCTACAGATGAGATGAGTGAGGAAGAATATAGTCTCCATCAAGAAAAAGTAGATAAGTATACAAAAGATTAATACAATTGTCGCTCTTATCTTTTGAATTGTCTTGCCGATCATTTTTATGATTATTATGATACAACTTATGATTCTGCTAAGAAAATTTGGAAAGCTTTATAAAGCAAATATGATACAGAGGAGGCTGGTGCAAAGAAGTATGCTGCTATTAGATTTTTTCGTTACCAAATGGTGGATGGAAAATCGGTGGTGGATTAAGCACAAGTCTTTCAAATGTTTGTGGCAGAATTGAGATCCGAAGGCATAAAGATTGGAGACAATTTGGTGATAGCTGGCATAATTGATAAACTACCACAATCTTGGAAGGAGTTCCAAAAGACCTTGCGGCACAAACAAAAGGAGACATCCTTGGAGACTTTGATTACACGAATCCGTGTGGAAGAGGAGGCTAGAGGACAATATGCACTCATGACACAAGAGAGCAATGATAATTCCACCACAAAGGTAAACCTTATTTCATCTAATAATAATATGCCCAAAAATCATTTTCCTAGAAATGCTCAATTGAAGCCTAAAAAAAGAGCTTTTAAAAATAATAATAGACCTCAAGGAAGGGAAAAACCGAATAAAAATTACAATAAGAACCAAGGATCCTCTTCACAAGATCAATTTAATAGATATTGTTTTGTCTGTGGCAAGAGTGGGCATATTGCTCGAATTTGCAAATTTCGAAAACGTGAATCTGTCCCGCAGGCTAACATAACCGAAGAGCCTTTAGTGGCTATGATTACAAACATCAATATGGTACAATATGTTGAAGGATGGTGGGCAGATTCTGGTGCTAATAGGCACGTCTGCTATGATAAAAATTGGTTCAAGTTGTACACTCCTTTTGAAGAAGAAAAAACTATTATGCTTGGTGACTCTAGCAAAACCAAGATTCTTGGGAGTGGTGAGGTTGAATTGAAATTCACTTCTGGACGTGTGCTAACATTGAAAGATGTACTTTATACTCCGTCCATGAGGAAAAATTTGATGTCAAGTTTTTTGCTTAACAAGGCTGACTTCAAGCAAACTATGGAATATGATAACTATGTAATCACTAAAAAGGAATTATTTGTGGGCAAGTGTTATGCTTGTGATGGAACGTTTAAATTGAATGTTGAGAATAATAAAACATCTACCAGTTCAGTTTATATGCTTTCTTCTATTAATTTTTGGCATGCTCGTTTGTGTCATATAAATAGTAAATATGTGGGAATCATGAGTAGTTTAGGATTAATTCCAAGACTGTCAAAAGATTTTGAAAAATGTGAAACTTGTAGTCAAGCTAAGATTACAAAAAGGCCCCATAAAAGTGTTGTAAGAAATACCGAATTGCTTGAGTTAATTCACTTTGATTTATACAAATTTGAGGGAATTTTAACTCGTGGTGGAAATAGATATATTATCACTTTTATTGATGATTTCTCAAAATATACAACTATTTATTTGTTGAAAAATAAAAGTGATGCTTTTAAAAAATTTCAAGATTTTTTAAAAGAAGTTGAAAATCAATTCGGTAGAAAAATAAAAAGAATAAGAAGTGATAGAGGCCGTGAGTATGAATCAAGTGCATTCAACTCATTTGTTCAGTCTTTGGGAATTATCCATGAAACTACTGCACCATATTCACCTACTTCTAATGGTGTGGCTGAAAGAAAAAATAGAACTCTAATTGAGTTAACAAATGCCATGTTAATTGAATCTGGTGCACCGTTACATTTTTGGGGTGAAGCTATTTTAACTGCATGTCATGTTTTGAATAGGGTGCCACATAAGAAGTCATATACTACACCTTTTGAGATGTGGAAAGGACATAAGCCAAATTTGAGATATTTGAGAGTATGTGGTTGTCTTGCTTATGTAAGACTTACTGACCCTAAAATACCTAAATTAGGTATAAGAGCTACTACTTGTACTTTTCTTGGTTATGCAATTAATAGTGCAGCCTATAGATTTTTTGATCTTGAAAACAAAATAATTTTTAAATCTGGTGATGCAATTTTTCATAAAGAAAAATTTCCTTTTAAATTGAAAAATAGTGGGGGTGAAGAAAATATTTTATCACAACCTAGTTCTTCTACTTCAAAAAATTAAGAAAATTCTGAAATAGAACCTAGAAGGAGTAAAAGAGCTAGAGTTGAAAAGGATTTTGGTCCTGATTATTATGTTTTTAACATTGAGGAAAATCTCCAAAATTTAAAAGAGGCTTTAATATCACCTAATGCTTTATTTTGGAAAGAGGCTGTAAATGATGAGATGGAATATCTAATTTCTAATAGAACTTGGAAATTAGTGGATCTTCCACCGGGTTGTAAGACCATAGGTTGTAAATGGGTCCTTAGAAAAAAGTTGAAACCGGATGGGTCAATAGATAAGTTTAAAGCTAGACTTGTTGCAAAAGGCTTTAAACAAAAAGCTGATCTTGATTTCTTTGATACTTTTCCTCCGGTAACAAGAATTACATCTATTAGATTGTTAATTGCTATTGCTGCTATTTTTGATTTGAAAATTCATCAAATGGATGTAAAAACTGCTTTTCTAAATGGAGACCTAGAGGAAGAGATTTATATGAATCAACCCGAAGGCTTTGTAGAGCCTGAACAAGAAAGCAAGGTATGTAAGCTAACTAAATCCCTATATGGCTTAAAACAAGCACCTAAGCAGTGGCATGAAAAATTTGATTCCTGCATGATTGAGAATGGTTATAAATCAAATGAATGCGATAAAAGTATTTATTCTAATTCATGGAATAATTTACATGTTATTATTAGCTTCTATGTGGATGATATGTTGATTTTTGGCTCAAATATGCATGTTATAAATGAGACAAAAAATATGCTTAAAAGTCATTTCGATATGAAAGATCTTGGTGAGGCTAATTTTATTTTGAGCATGAAAATTACAAAAACATGTGATAGAATATTTCTTGATCAATCACATTATGTTGAGAAAATAAAATTTTCATGATCACAAAAGTGTAACTACTCCTTTTGATTCTAGTGTTCAATTATTTCCTGTGAATAATGATAATTGTCTCAGATATTAGCTATTATTACAAACTCCTGCGAAGGAGTTGCTAAAGACGCAAGGATGACAAAAAAATATTGATTAGAAGGTCTAGGAAAATGGAGTTCATGTCTTGTAAAAGGATGCAAAAGCCAAATATGAGAATCAACAGTTTCAATCCTGTCTTCCATGACAAAGTACCCACAACAGACACGAGAACATCTCTTGCCAAAAGGATCTGGCAGTGTTATTTTGTACAAACTTTGATCAAAGATGCTATAGAAGTAACAATATTTTCTAGCATACGGTCATAATAAGACAACAAGTGGAGGTTGGTATGCCATAAACTTTTGCCTAAACTCTGCAACATACGATCTCCATCTTTTGCAGACATAGCCAAATATGAGATAGTCTATAGCACCTAGCAGCTTTGTCATCAGATCAAGGAGATCATCACTGGCATCCATGAGATTAAAGCCAGTGCCCCCCCTGTGGTACCACACCTACCCTCCAATTAAAAAAAGAAAAAAGAAGACAAGTTCCAAAATATGACACTAAATAAACATTGAACAGGTTAGATTCATAATAGCATCTTATTGTTTTCAACCCAATTTTCCACATTCCATGCTTGTGCCCAAGACATCTAAAGTTAATAGCATACTTAAAGGACGTGTTTTTAGGACAACGATATCAGCACCTGTATGAGGCAAAATACACACGTGTACAGATAGATAGAAACTAAGAAGCACGAACATGGAGGCATAAGCAATTTTTGAAAAATTATAATATAAAATGGCCAGTACGGTATCCTAAATGAAGGTTTCCGTACTTCTTTGGATAGAACATAGCATAACATGATTTGAGGTACAAGGCATAATAAAATTTATTATCAAGCTGCATCTTATTTTTTAGGCACAGCTGCAAAAATATCACAATAAGAACAGCATAGGTATCGTTCATTATAACATTTCTTCAAACACATAATAGTACTCATACTCAGTACACAACAACAAAAGCAAAACTCAGCATTCAACCATTGCTCCCTTTTAGACAAGCCTAACTAACAATTACCAGTATATAACATAAGAATCAAAATTTTCTTCCTACTTTTCTTTTTGCTTTCCTACGGTTTCTTAGCTACCAAACACAGATAGAAAGCCCATAAAATCATCTATATTAACAACAAGAAGATACCTGAGACATCACAGACCTCTGCCACGTCAGCCACAACATCTTCCTCCGCCATAGGATGCACGGAAACTCTGTACTACCTGAGCGGAAATGAGATCCTAATATTGCGGATGGGTTTGTGGTTGCTGATTGTGGGCTGTGGGTACTAATATGGTCCAGTAGGCCTGTGGGTGAGGCCCACTACTTTTTGTTTTTCTGGGCCTAATTGGTTTGGGTTCAGAAAATGTCCAGTTTAATCATAATATATTAAGAAGAATAGCAATATTATTAAACAGTTTTTTCCAAATTTTTCATTTCTAGAGCGAATTTCATGAGTTATATACTTATATATACATATATATATACATAATAAATTTTAAAATATTTTATAATATCTTATAATTTTTTTCTTTTTTGCACAAAAAATAGTTAACTTGAACTTACATAATATGCATTTTCCATATAGCTTAATTTTTCATATTTTATTTTTTTTTGTTATTCAATTTAATTATATTATTAATTTTATAAAAAAATTAATTATTATTCTTGATTAAGCCGCAATGCAGGGGCATAATACTAATTTATGTTTATAATAATAACTTTATTAATATAGTAAAAGAAAACTCCTTTTTTTATTATTATTTATGCTGGACTGTTTGTACTTTTATGTGCAAGGGAATTGGGAGTTTAATCTTTCATTGTTTCTACTTCAATTTGGTAGCAAATGACATTACCATGAACAATTTGGTAAAAAATTTCAGGTGTGTCTTAAGTTGAAGGATCTATAGACTAATATAGAAATGTCCATATATTGGGACCATGGGGTGGTGGTGATGATCTGGAAAGACACAAGGTCTAACAAATAAAGTTTTAAAAATCAGACTAGATCGGTTGGTTCAACTGGGAACCAAACACCAGTTCAACTTGATAAAATCCTTCAAAATCAGTCAAAACCGATAAAAACCGGGTTGAACTGCACAAACCAGTTATTTGATCATACTGGTTTTTAAAACCATGCTACAGGAAAAAAAAAAAAAAAAAAAAAAGGACTCCAGCTACTCTAGTTGCAGGAAATTCTCTTCATTAATTACCCATGAGGTACACAGATAAGGGAAATGAAAAGCAACAAATTATTTATAGGTTTCAAAGTCTTGCCAAAATGATCAAGTAGGGTACATGAACAATAAGAAATCCTAACTAGTCATCATAGAGAGCATCCACACTGCTACACAGATTTGGAAAATACCATAATGGAGCACCTAAGGAAGCATCTCTGATAGATATTTTGCAGCACAATGGAACATCTAAGGATTCTTCCATCGAATCCATAAAATCTCCCATATCAATGATGGGGAAAGACTCTGGATATGTATCATCCAGGAAATGTATGGTGTATTCTTCAACCGGAGCTCCTAGATTGTATATGCAATTCTTAGGTCGTTGGCTAACACTCCATCCTTCATATTTCATAGTTTGTTGGCTACCCCTCCATCTGGTCATGTCGCTAAATCCTGAGCTCTTATGACTTAGAATCAAAGCTTGATCTTTGAGGTTCTGCATCTCACCCATTCCATCTTCAAAAATTTAGCTCAAAACTTGAAACTGCTGCCAAACCCTGTCAAATCTATGAATCATTAAGAGTTTGTCTTCAAAAGCAGGCAACTCTAGTCCGGAGCTCCTATAGCCAATGCCTTGTTCAAGTGAAGTTCAGTTGAAACAACCAGCCATGGATCTCTATTTTTACAAACAAAACTGAATGAATCCCCTCCATTTTGTTCTTCTACCCTTGCAGTACTCCTCCAGCAGGATGGGTTACCAGTTGAAAGACTCTATAAAGGTCTGGACTTCGCTTATTTTGCTGTTGTCGAGTCTTTCCTTTAGTTCTCAACTGTTACCTACCTAGCACATAGAAATCAAACTTTTACTATGCATGAAATAAAATAAACACAAAAAAGACCAAGAAGCACTTTAAGTTCTTTAAATTGTCCTTGATTTCCTTAAGCCAGCTCTGGATCCAAGCCTGAATCGAGTATGGCAGACTGAAATCACTTCTAATGGACAGATCAAACACCCCATCCCCCCCCCCCCCCCCCCCCCCCCCCCCACACACACACAAAAAAAAAAAAACCTTTTAACAGTTCCAAACTAGCAAAACCCCTTTTCATACTTTAACATAAAGCAAACCATATTATACGATAAGGAAAAAAAGAAATATATAAGAATTAGAATTCTAGTTTATTCAATTTGAACTACCACCCAATGTGTCATGCTTTACTAAAGAGCTTGTGCTTGCGAACTTCTAAATAAGCGCAACCCAAAAGCCTAATTCTGAATGGAAGAAAACATGGGATAGAACAATAAATCAACATACCTGTAAAAGCTTCCCGTTTTGATGTTTACTTTCTTTCCAGCACATGATTTTCTAATTTCTACTGCTTTTAAAACACCAACAAAAAGCTTTGTCTTGCAATTCTTTTTTCGTACATTGAGAAAAATCTCAAAGCTTTTAGCTTCAACAATCTTTCACAGACAGCCATAAAAGCTGCTGTCATATAGTCAATCAATCAATCTATATATTACTAAAAGCTGAAGCGTAGCATTTAATATTGTTACACTTACGTTGAGCCACATAAGCAGCCATGTCATTTCCACCATATTTTTTGTAATTGTTCAACAATTTAAAATTAGTTTTTTTTTTTAAATTTTAAAATACTAACAAATGTAAAATAAATCTCACCCTTATCTCCTCCATAAAGCCCACTTCTTATTAATTTAATTTCCACCACTATCTTTACCATAAATCTCACTTCTTATTAATTTAATTTCACTATCTATCTATATATATATATATATATATATATATATACTATATCTATATCTATATATATCTAAAAGCTGAAGCATTGCATTTATTTTTGTTACACTCCGGTTGAGCCATCTCAGCATTCATATCATTATTTCTTTTCTTTTCAATTTTCTTATAATTGTTTTTAATGTTTACTTTTTTTTTTTTTTTTTTTTTCTAGTTTCACCAACCTTCTCCCTCCCTCACCTTTTCATCTCCCCACTATCCTTTACATCAATATCACTCTTTCTCTTCCACTTCATCTTTCTTTATTTTGTCTCTTCCTATTCACTCCCTCTTACTATAAATTTGTCACTATCTCTTCCATTTTATACATAGCTTCCCTCATAAAAGTTTTTTTAGCTCTCTCTCTCTCCTCTCTCTCTCTCTCTCTCTCACAATTTTTTGATGGTTTTTTTTTTTCTTGCATCTCTACTTTAGGTTGTAAATTTGTGTTCCATAGAACCCTACTTTAGGTTAATGCGAATTAGTTTTGTGTTGAATGTTATCCTCGATTCTTTAGGTTTTTTTTTTTTTTTTTGTTCTCTTTTATTGTTAAATGTTATCTTGCTATGTTATAAAGAATTAAATATAGTAATGTGATTTAGTTTTGTGTTGATGTTATCCTTGATTCTTTAGGTTGTTTTATTTATTTTTTTTTTTTTTGTTCTCTTTTATTGTTAAATGTTATCATATTATGTTATAAAGAATTAAGCATAGTATATAAAAATATAATATTATTCTATTATATAGCATGATTCAGAGAATTTGGTATTTGTTGTTATATCTTTTATTTTTACTTTTTTCCTACTCATCTTATGTTATTCAGGATCAAAATCCTCTAAAGTTTCTAGGGTATTTTAAGACATAGATCTTGCCACATCATCCATCCACCAAAATAACGATTCCCAAAAAATAAAAAAAATAAAAAATCAACCTTATTCATCGTTTGCTATTTAACCAAAAACAAACTACGGAGCTGTAACTTAATTTCTCCCGCATTTGTCTCACGACCAATCTACATAGTCATATTCTACTTTGGGCTGAAGGTACAAATTTAAGTATTTGAAAGCAATTCTCACTAGGAAAAGAAAAGCCTAACTGTTAAATTTATGCATTAAATTAGTACCTACTTGAAAATTTAGAACATAAAACCTAAAATGTTGGTCTTCTTTAGGACCAAAACGTACCTTAAAATTTCCAGTATTAGATAAGCACTTGAGATTATTTGGATCAAAACTCAATCCGGCCTTTTGTGCTTTTTTTTGGTTTCTTCTAGCTTTGATCATTGAACAAACTCTTTTCTTTTGGTTTTGCTTCTTTCTTATAGATTTGATATGAAATTTGTTCAATAAAAAAATAGTATGGGTTTAGTTGAAATTTTTTTATTACGTGGCGAATGGCAATGTTTGCTTTCTTTTGCAAAACCATCGAGTCCACGGTGGTGATATCCTTCCATTAATATTTCCTCATAATTTTGGTAAGGTGAATAAATTTGAATTTTTTTTTATAGCATTCAACAATGGTTATGGTAGTGGATTGATAATATGGCAGAATCTTAGTCTTTTATTTTAAAAGAAATGTGAGGATGTAAAGAACTTTATATGATAGACTACCTTAGAAACTCTAGAAGATTTTGATCCTATTATTTAACATTTAAATTCAGTCAAATCTTTCTTATCATTAAATTATTTATAATTTTTCTCATTTTTTATTTTTAAAAATTTAACATTGAATATTTTATTTAAAGTAAATAAAAATGTCGTAAAAAAATTGTACTCATTTTTTTTTTTACATTTACACTTTGTCCAACTTTTCATCTTCCCCTTATCTTTTCATCTCTCCACTAGCCTCCACTTTAATATCACTATTCTTATTTCCCTTCATCTTCTTTTATTTTGTTTCTTTTTATTCTTATCATCATAGTATAAATTTGTCATTCTCTCTTCCATGCTATATATAATTTTCTCTCACAAAAAAAAAAAAAAAAAAAATTGTCATTTCACTCTCTTTAATTCTCACTCAATTTTTTGGAGGATTTTTTAAAATTTTTTTGCCTCTTTGTTTTAGGTTGATTGATTTTGGTGTTCTTTAAAACTCTACTTTTGGTTGATGCGATTTAGTTTTGTGTTAATTTAAAAAATAATGAAAAAATCAATTGTTAATAATAATAATAATAATAATAATAATAATAATAATAATAATAATAATAATATATTTAATGAGATCGCTCTAAAAATAATAATATTTTATTATATAACATGATTTGGATAGGTGTTTATTGTTATATCTTCTATTTTTACTTTTTTTTTTCTTCTCATCTTATTTTATTCACCATTTAAATTTAGCCACATCTTCCATATCATTAAATTATTTATATTTCCACTCCTCTTATTTTAAAAAAATTTAAAAATTTAATATTTAACTTAAATTCAATAAATAAAGAACAAAAGAGTAGATAAAAAAAAAAATCAAACGTCAATTAGTAATAAAGAGTAGAGAGAGAGAGAGAGAGAGGTTTACGGTAACGAAAAAAAAAAAAAAAAACAATACAAAGTAATAAAGAATAGATAAAGAAAAAAAAAATCAAACATCAATTAAATAGATATGACCATACGGAGAACATTAAAAATTTTACAGTGCAATAAAATCAATTGTTATATTCACTTAAAAAATTAAATCAATAATAAAAAGTGAAATACAAATTACTACATTTAAACTTAAATCTAATCTAACTCTAATCATAGAAACCATATTTCCATTCATAACTAAAAGGGAGATGTTCTCCAATAATCATATAAATTACATAAGAAACAAAGCCAGGAAATTTTAAAATCCCTTTTTGACATTTCATTTAACCCTTTATAAATAAATAAATAAATAAATATATATATATATATATATAATCTTCATACATCAATACTTTTAAAAGTCTAATGAACGATGCTACATCTCATTTAAAGTCTTTGTTATGTAAATCATCAACCAGTAAATATGTGATAAGAAATGTTATGAATGAGATCATGAAAAAAATGATAAAACTAATTAGCTACTATCATTATGGAGTAGTAGTCTATGATTTTACACATCTAAAAAATTGGAATAAATAGAGTTTATTTAAAGTATATATAAAGATTCATATTAAAAAAAAGTATATGTAAATGTTAAAAAAAAAAAAAAAAAAAACTTACAAACAAAACAAAACTTAGGTACAGTACTTAGATGTTGTTCTTTAGATTCTCCTTTTAAAATTTGGTCATGTGGCTATTTTTTATGGGATGAATGCGTATTTTATAGTTAAATAGCCACATGGCTAAATTTTAAAAAGGAAACCTAAAAAACAACACCTAAAGTACTGTACATAAGTTTTGTCATAAAAAAAAAGGTATAAGTAAGGTTTTTATTAATTTAAAAAATAATGAAAAATCAACTGTTAATAATAATAATAATAATAATAATAATAATAATAATAATAATAATAATAATAATAATAATAATAATAATAATAATATATTTAACGAGATCGCTCTAAAAAAAATTATCCCGCGCAACGCACGGGTTTGCGACTAGTATATACATAAAAGCAGAGACCTCATGCGTCAAAGCATGAGATGCTGCCATGTGGCGCACTATTTGAAAAGAGAATTAAAATCCTCTTAAGCCACAATATAAGAACCAAAAAAAAAAAAAAAAAAATTAGAGACTTTTTTTTTCTTTAGTTCAATGTTTCAAGACTTTTCCTATTAAAGAATAAAGATTCTTTGTATGACTCTTAGATTTCTTTGGTTCAATGTTTCAAGATAAATCTCTTGCACTTCTACTCATTTATATATAATCCACAACCCTTTATGCATTTCATCTCAAATACATTCCGACCAAGAATGATGTTATTTATCTTCAATTTTTCAATGACACTTACCCAACTACAACTTCGTCGTTCTATCTAATCTTAACTAGCATGAGTTGGCTATAACCAAGGACAAGGGCTTGCTTTTTTTTTTTTTTTTTTTTTATTGAGTGACGTTGGATTACATATGGTTTTGATGTTGAGGTCAGATGTTTTGGGTTTTGTAAAAGCTATGGTTGCTTTACATCTTTGGGTATTTAGTATGAGAAAGCCATATATGTATTTTTTTTAGAACTAAAGAGAAATAAAAAGAAACCTTATAATTGATTATTGATGAGATTAGTTGCTTTTTATTTATAATGTGTTAGAACTCATAATTTATAAGTTCCTTTGTAGTTTTTTTACTACTATTTAGTACAATATCGATATAAGCTATGATGATAAAAGTAAAAGTCAATGATGATTTTAGAGTGTTTTGTGCTCTATTAAATTTTTATTTTATTTTTTAAAATGTGGAAGCCTCTTGCTAAAGGCAATTAAATCTTGATAAATGGAATTGTTTTAACTATTTTTTCTATATCTTATCACATTCTCTATATGCCAGTATTTACAGAAAATTTCATTTTGTTGAGATAATGAAATGAGCGTTTGAGATTTAAGAATCGGTATTTGGTTAAGAAAGTGTTTGGGAGGTTGCCTGAATTTTTGTAATTTTAGGATATGAAAGTATTTTATGATTTGAGTTTAAATTTATAAATTTCAATTTCAAAATCATCTAACCAATTTTAAAAATATAGTCTACAAATAATATAATATGTTAAGTCTCCCACAAATGTCAAAAAACTTGATTGTTCCATCCTTAAAAGTTTAGATTAGTAGAGCACTACTCAATATTCGGAAGCCAATTCTATGACAATTTTTTTTTATATATAAAATATGAATTAAGAAAATTGAGTTTCAAAGCATTTTACAATATTTTGGTAAAACATAAATATTATACAATAAAATGAGTATTATAAATAGGTCTTAAAAAATGTAAAAATTATTTCAAATGAATCTGCAAAGTGTATGCGCATCGCGCGGGAAATTATCTGGTATCTTTGATAGCTCAGCTGAAACAACCAGCCATGGACATGTACCTTCTTCTTCTCCTACCCTTGCAGCTCGTCTCCAGGAGGATTGGTTGCCAGTTGGAACACTCTCTAAAGGTCTAGACTTGCTTATCTTGCTACTATCAAGGCTTTTGGACTGTTAGTCACCCTGCACATTGGAATCAAACTTTTACAATACATGAACACATTAGTGGCAGAGAAAGGCTCTTTCTTCACAGTTGCCTTGTTCCTATAAGTCCAAATAGATTATAAAATAGAGGAAAAAAGAAAATGAGAAGTACTTTAAGATCCCTAAAACTCCCTCCCTTCATCCAGCTCTTCATCCATGCCTGAATCAAGTAAGGCTAAATGAAATCTGTTCAAATGTACAGATCAAACCAAACCAGATTTCTCTAGATAAAAAGGGGAAAAAATATGGTCTAAGGTTTTAGTATCTTTGACACATAGGACTATGTCCTCAGATGCTCAATTCTATCCTCACAAGAAGAAAATCCAATAAAATTCTCCAGAGAACAACAATCATTTTAAAAGGAAATTGTGACCTACATAACTAATAACTAATTCCAAAGCTCAGTGTCTTCACTTATGGTTGTGCCAGTAAGATTAATAAAGGACCTACCAGCATGGTTTCTACAATTCCTTGTATGCAACTGCCATTATCCTTTTTCAACCAAATAAGCTCCAGATTTGGAACAAGGCCTAATGAACTTGTCAGCAACACAAACGAGAATTTGTAAAATTTTCTTTGAATAATTTTGGCTATAGAGATTTCAAACTAATTCAGAATTCCTCTTGAAAGTATCTTTGACTAGCACATATGCCACAACATATAGAGAACCTAAGCAATTTCATTGGATATCCCTTTGCCTTTGGGAACATCAAATAAAATAGGAACCATATATATACACACACACGCACACACACACTTAGATGTCTATGAAGGTGTATTATCAATTCACTATGAAATGTAATACATCAGGCTAAAACGACAAAACAACAATGAAAATGTGACAAAACATAACTTCTAGAAAAAAAAAAGCATCAAAGCAATAATAACAAGTAGAGCAGGGTTTTCAAAGCTAAGTAGACTACATTCTCCAATTTTCAACCTTCTCTACATGGTTGTTTTCCTGCATGAGTATAATTACTATAAAGACAAATATGTGAAATGAGCATGGATAGTTTGCCTTGTTTATGATTTGAAATAAGTCTAGAAAATTTCAAAAATATCAAGAGCACAAAGCACAGAAGTCATATGGTAAAAACTTCCATAATTAACGAGCAATGTAATGTATTGTTTAAACGATTAAAATTACAGATCAATGAGGCAATGCAAGTGATAGTCCGATACCACCCTTTCCATTCAAAATTGACATTACATATATTTTATTAAACTCCTGAATGTCTGAAAACAAAAACCAAGGGGAAACAAAATAAAGAAAAGAACCAAAATCTAATTAACAAAATGCGTAGGAAAAAGATATGTCAGTTTCAAATGAAATTCAAATATTATTAAGGTCTCACCCATGCCTCTGCACAAGCATCACATGGGATGATGAGTAAGATGTTTTCCTAACATTGCAAAACAATGGAAGCACACGGCTAAGGCCATTTTGTACTTGGTGTTCAATACTATCTACTATTCATGGTATTTGTTGATTTCCATCAGTGATATTACCACCTTTTTGAACTTTTTCTTCAATTGCAATTGTTAATTCATGGTGTGTGCCTCTTGCATCTTCGCCTAATTTGTTGGTCACAATTAGTGACATTATTAGCTTCCCAAACTTTGTCCTCAATCGCAATCATAAATTCATGGAATTCTACTTTATTCATTTTGAACAACCTGTCATGCAAACAAAATGAGCTTGTGCTTGTCAGCTTGTGGACTTCTAAAATGAGGACAGGGTGGGGAGAACTTCAGAGTGTGCATACCCAGAAGATCTAAGTAATAGAATCCTTATATTTAGGAACCTAGAAGTAGGAGGAGGATTGAGAAAAATATTTCCTATCAAACTCAGAGACACTAACGTTGTAGAAAAGAAGAGACAACAGGGCAGCTCTACCAAAGGTTTAGTAATGGTTAGATTGAGCTTTTGCCAACCACGTGTAATGGTGACTTATCAAAAACAACCATGAGTAATGGTGGAGTGAACCCATGTGTCGACATAGAAGGGAAGACATTCGGTGAAGCATTAGATAAACAATGTGTGTTAAGGGTATGGGTTTAGAATGGCCTAGCAAGAGTCTAGATTCTGGACATTATATCCACACTACTAAGATTTTGATCCTGCTGCCCAAAGTATGGGCCCAAGTCAAGAATTGGGACAAGAGTCGAGAGCGGCCTCCACCTACTTGATAGAATTCTTGTTGGAGACAACATCTTGGTTTGGTAGAAACGAAAGGATGTGGAAGAGGACAGAGTCCTGTAGACTACTAATAATGTCAATGTCAGTGATACTAAGGGCATTTTGTCAAGCAAAGGAGGGGAAACTCTTGCAAGACCTCATTCTCACGTTTCTATTCCTCTCTCCCTCCTCTCTGCTTCTATCTCCTCTCCATTCAATCTACTTCCTATTCCAACATCTGATTCAGTGTGTGCATATGTTTCACTTTGTGGAGTTTCTATGATTAAAAAATTTTGAAGGAGAGATGTCTACTAACTATATAAAAGGCGGCTATGCGGCTACAAGTGCTCTGCAATGTGCATTTTGGTTTCGTGAGGCAGCCTGCCTTTTTATTTTTTATCTTTTTTCCAACAGTAGCTACAGTACCAAGAGGCACTGTAGCAATTTTTTTTTTCAATATTCCGTATGTAATTTTTTTTCCTCTCTATATATATTATTTTATTGACACAACACATTTCACAATATTTTCTCAATTATTAAAGTGTCAATTTCATATAAGTCAATATAAAATAATAAAATATGAAACTGTGACCGACCATAACTGCACGAATACACATACAGTGTACATTTGGTTTAGTAAGCCACTGTCTTTTTTTTTCCCAAGTTTTGAACAGTAGCTATAGTACCAAGCGACGTTGCTACAATAGGTATAGTTTTTTTTTTTTTTTGTCTTCCGTTTGTACTTTTTTTCTCCTTTTATATATATTATTATACTGACACAACAAATTTCATAATATTTTCATAATTATTGAGGTGTCAATTTCTTATAAGTCAAAATAAAATAATAAAATATAAAACTGTGACCAACCACAACTGAAAATAAATGTTTAGTGTTGTAACACTTGTTAGGTAAATGTGTAAAAACTATAATACTTTTGGTTTGTTCAATATGTACTTTTTTTTTTTTTTTCAATCATCGATTTGTGCTCTTTTTCTAACTAACTATATAAGAAGAGGCAATGCCTTTATAATGCCTCTTTTGGTGTAGTGAGCCTTTTTTTCCCCCAAGTTTTGAACAGTTGTTACAGTGCCACTTTGGTTTGTTCAAGTGGCACTGTAGTTACAGTAGCTACAATGTTTTTTTTTTTTTTTTTTTAGTCTTTGTTTGTACTTTTTTTTTCTTTTAAATATTTATAAGAACTCGCATATATATTGTTATACTGACGCAATAAATTTCACAATATTTTCACAACTATTGAGGTGTCAATTTCTTATAAGTCAAAATAAAATAATAAAATATGAAACTATGACCAACTACAACTGAAAATAAATATTTTGTAAAAATATTGTGGCACTTGTTGGGTGAATGTGTAAAAGCTATAGTACTTTTGGTTTGTTCAATATGTACCGTTCATCACTTTTTTTATTTTTATTTTTTCCCAGTTATCGATTTGTGCCCTTTTTTTCTATATACAAAAAGAGCGAATAAGCTCATGAATAGTGTTATAAACAGTATTTTTGGTTTAATAACTTACCTTTTTCCTCTTTTTTTTTTTCCTTCAAATTCACCAACTTGGTTTGAGCTAGTTTTTTTCTTTTAAAGGATCTTTATATATTTACTTTCTACTTGTAATGTAAGTTTATATTGTATACACACAAAAAGTAACAAATATTATATACTTTTGCAAAAAAAAAAAAAAATTGTACAAATTTTACAAATGTGTACAACATTTACCAATTTTTATGTGTTTACAATATATATTTACATTGTAAGTGCAATGTATATTTTTATATATATACATTATATATAAAAGGAGTGAATGGAAAAAGTTATAGTAATTTTGCTATAGTAGTTATGGTTTGTTTAACTTTCTAGCCCTTTTTTTTTTTTTTTTTTTTTTTTTTGTGAATCAGTAAAGTTATAGTATATTTGCTATATTAATTTTGGTTTGTCCACAATAATTTTCACAACACTTTCGTAAAAAATCAAATATGGTAAATTGTTATTGGTTCTAATTTAATCTTACTAATGAAACCACTCTTTTGCCCACAATAACAACTTGTAGTAACCTACTACTTATGATCTGTTGTGAAAATGTCATAGACATAATATTTTTTTGTGTGAAAATATTAAGACATCTTGATGTTGTCACAATATTTTCAAAACTGCTGAGCTGTCAATTCTTTACAAGTTAAAATAAAAAATAACAAAATTATAAAGGTATTATGAAAATGTTGCGTTATTCTGTTATGTTTTTAGAAATTTTTTGTTGGTTTAATCAACTTTGTTGAGCCAAAATTCACTATTCCACATACAATTTTTTTGGGTTGACTTTTTGTATATTTTTTTTCTTTACACATTATTTTAAGTCAAAAAACATAGTTTTTCACACAAAAACAAAAAAAAAAAACAAAAACAAAAACAAAAACAAAAACTTAGGAAAAAAACATTTTTCATCCTTTATGTTTGGGGTAGTTTACAATTCTTCCTTAAACTTTAAAATCATGCAATTTTTCCCTTAATATTTTGGAAAAGAGTAAATATGTTATATTGTTATACTCTCAGTTAAACCCTAATAAAAGCTCATGATTCTTAAAATATTTTATTGTGTAATGTCTAAATTACACTTGCTAAATTTTAACATCCTAAAAATTTTCTTTACGTATTTTGAGTTTTAAATGATAAAAATTCTTAGAAAGTTAGAATGATGATATTCAATTACACAAGCCTTTTGTTATCTTTTTTTTTTTTTTTTTTAATTCCATAGCAAAACTCAGTTGCTTATTGTTGGAAGATGATGATATTCGTTATCATTTTTAAAAGTTTTTAGAGAATAGATATATTGTCTTTAGCAAGTAGGTACTAAAAAACTATTATAGTTAAATAAATATTTATATGTTAAATAGCTACCCTAACTTTGTGGTTGATCAAAATTCTTAAACGAATGAAATTAACTTTTTTCGACATAATTATTAAAATTCTTAAAATTAATGTCTCTTTTAATTAATGTAAATCTCTATATATTTTAAAAATCAAATGATTCATATCTTTATTTTGTAATACAAATAAAATATAGAATTGACTTTAATTACTATAGTACTTTTTTTCCACGGCAAGCACATGCCTTGCACATGCTGCCCTAACTAGTATAATTTTAAAAGGAAGAAAACATCATGTGATAGAACAATAAACAAGTACATTTAGCAGCAACTTTCAAGTAGATGATGTCTTCTGCATTTAAAAACACCAAAAAAAAAAAAAAAAAAGCATTTCTTGCCATTCTTATTTTGTTAGTTAATGTTCTAGTCAAATAGCTAGGAGTGTCTTCAATTTAGATGCCGTTGTGTCAACTGTCATGGACAGCATAAAATGCTGTAGGGGAAAACTTTTTATTCATTTATTTTTAAATACAAGGGTTAAGTGAATATTTATTATTTTTATTGTATTTTTAGGGATATATTTCTAATTTCTAGTGTCTATTTTCTTTGTATTTTTTAACTCGAAACTAAAGAATTTAGCTCAAATATAATAAAATTTTATACTTTTCAACCAAAAAAAAAAAAAAAGAGAATTTTTGAGCTAAACTTAAAAAGACAGCGTATAAAAATAATCAATTTAAGGCTCAAATAGTCTATAATGGATTGAAGAGGACCGAAATTGACCAAGTGGACTAAATAGAAATTGTTTAATCTTTAGGGAGACGAATTATCTTGAACAAATTTTAGAGAAAAAATTATAAATTTTTTATAATACAAAATAATTATTTATACTAGTGATTGTTAACTTTCAAATCCACCTATAATTTTAAAATAAAATTCCCTTGTATTTGGGAGATTAATTTTTTTAGCGTTTCTCATCATTTTTGCTATGGAGAAGCCAAGCTTTGTGCTGATCTTTTAGCTAAAGAGGAGAGCATTAATGAAGGCTGATTGAACATTTGAAATCCTCCATCTTTCGTCTTTGCTGTTAGCCTGTTGCTAGACAATGCTGGCCAGATCAATGACCCATTTTGTAATATTGACACAACTGTTTTCTTCCTTATTTTTTTTTTAAATACCATAGAATTTTAATCTATTGCAACCACTCCATTATAATTACTTTTTAATCATTAGACTAAAATACCAATTAGTTTATAGTGAAAAAATATTTCAAACTTCAAATCTCTTGTTTGATGATAATATATTTTACCATTTTGATAGGGCAAAAATGTATTGACTCATTTGCAAATTAATCAATTAATTACCCAAGTTAATTAACTAGGTTCAATTACATGCAATGGTATGGTAGCATAAACAAATCACCAAATAAATAAATGCAGCAAAAAATAAATTTGACATGGGTGATTTGTTTATGAATGGAGAAAACCATCAAGGCAAAACCCCACTGGCTAATTTTAAGGTCACCATTTCCGAGAATCCACTATTATCAATCGCAAGCGGTTACAAGTATAAGGAATCTTACAAAACCTTTTGCCCTATCCCGAAATACCAATTTACAGTTGAATCCTTACCCCAATATCCAATTGGACTTGTATTGTTGCGGCAATCACTCTGTTCAATGCACGAATCCCAGTACGTGACTAATCAATGATGCACGGATCCTAGTACGTAACTAGCTCATCAACTTGAAGAAGATATTGGCTGTAAAGTTCTTCAGTTCATCAATAATGAAGACTAGGAAGCTTCTTGGTCACAAAACCTTTGGCATAAAGACACAGTTGTTTCTACAGAGAGAATAATGAACTAGGCAACTTTTTGCATCTGGTCACACAATGCATGTGCGATGGCCTTTAAAATAATCTTTATATATATCTAGGGTTGTGAGAAAAGAAACTCCACACAAATACATAGTAATATGCGTGTAATCAGATCTAAAATGTCTAATTTCGTAATTCTCGATAGATACATCTCGTGTCGAGCTTTTATCAAGGTTTAATATTAAATCTCGATAGAAATGATTCTGTCGAGACTTTTGTTTAGCTTTAATGAACATTACTTTCTTCACTTGTTTTTTGGTTAGATTTGCATGGGTTCAATATTTAACTTAAAGTACTAAACCCATCCTAGATTCTTGAAGTACTAAACTCATTCAAATCTACTCAATTATAAGTAAAGTGCATTTTGTCAAAGGATTAGCCAATTACATCAAATATGTCCCTAACACATTTAAACCAACTAAAACACAAATACACAATTGTTTCATATTAAAAAAAAAAAAAAAAAAAGAAGAATAAATTGTTCAAAAATAAAGCACTACCCCCAGCCCCTTTTTTTTATTGGTGAAAACACTATTTTGGTCCATATATTTTGGAGTCACAATCAATTTGGTCCCTATATTTTAGTAGCAGTCAATTTGACCCATGTTATTTTTAATTTGAAGTCAAATTAGTCCTATCAGTTAACTCACTAACGAAAAATGCTTATGTAGCAAATGGTGTACACTACTGGCACATTTAAAGCTTACATGGCTTATATAGTAATATTAAAAATTAACAACTCATCATTTTAATTAATAAAAATGCCATGTCATAAACAAACACCAAAGATGAAAGAAAATGAATCTGCCAAAGACCGAAATAGAAAATTTGATTCCCTTTTATTTTCTTTCATTTTCTTGCAATCCAAACGCACACACTAGTATTTGGATTTGTGAAAATTGAAAATCTACGAAAGACCGTCTATGTGTATTTGGATTTGTGAAAATTGAAAATCCAAAGGCGCCAATTTCTTGCCAGTGTCCTCACCACTGTCCCGAACCCTATGCAAGCTACTGAGAGCGTTAAGTAAGGTTTTAGCTCATTTGGCCTTCTGCTGCACCATGTAATCATAATACTTGCTTCGTCAATGGGCTCAATGTAAAACAAGCAATAGAAGACCATGATAGGATTTCTATTTACTTTTTTAAAAGTAAATGTTAGTCCTTTACCCAAAAAAAAAAAAAAAAATCAACAACTACCATCTCTATTCTTTGTTGCAGTATCTCCCTCAATCCCCCAATGAAAACTCAAAGCACACAAGCCACGACCCCACACAATACATGCCAGTACAAATCAACTCCATTTAGTCCATTTTCTTGTTGTTCTTCTTTAACTGAAATCCCCAGATTCCAAATTTCAAATCTTCACGTGGCTGCACCATCAACTAAAATTCCCAAGCTTTGTATTGCACCCACGAAATTGAAACTACGACTCCATCCACTAGTCTTTCATTTCATACTTACAGTTTTCGCATTCCAATAGAAAATTTTCGATGTTTGTGTATTTGGATTTCAAGAAAATGAAAGAAAATAAAAGGGAATTTATATTTTCTGTTTTAGTCTGTGGCTGATTTTATTTTATTTTCTTTCATTTTTTGTGTTTGTTCATGACGTGGCATTTTTATTAATTAAAACAAATATGAGTTGTCAATTTTTAATATTATTATATAAGCCATGTAAGCTTTAAATGTGCCAGTAATGCATATTGTTTGCCACGTAAGCATTTTTCATTAGTGAGTTAACGGTAGAGACTAATTTGACTTCAAATTAAAAATAACAAGAATTAAATTAACTGTTACCAAAATATAAAGACTAAATTGATTGTGACTCATAAATATAAGGACCAAAATAATGCTTTCATCTTTTTTATTTTCCTTTATCTACATCCACAAGTGGAGTAGCGGTGGTGAACTCACAAAAACAGGTCGACTGGTCTAACAATAATAAAGCCGAACTTATGTAAGATTATAGGTGTAAATGCACTTTTAGTCTCTACATTTTGACTTTTTTTCATTTTAGTCTCTATATTTTATTTTTACCACTTTTAGTCCTTAAACTAATTAGCGCGGGACATTTAAGTCCTTGAAGCACTATTCCGTCAGCCAACTAACAGAACAGTTAACGTGGGTATTAAAATATTATTAATTTTTTTTTTTGATATTTTTTAAATGCCAAAATTAAAAAATAATAATAATTACTTAGTTTTAATTAAAAAAAATAAAAAAACAAACAAAAAAAATTATTTTCTTTCAAACAAAAATTTTACTTTCTTTTAATTAAAATGAACTTTTTTTATTCCAAATTTTTTTTTTTAATTTCAGAAAAACATATTAGTATTTTTTATGTTCTTCCCCCTATATGATTCACATTCTAATCAAATTAATCCTTATTTTCTTATCATTTTCTTTTCCTTTCTTGTACTTTCTTCATAACCAAACACATCAAAACAAAATAAATTAATTAAATGTCTTTCTTGTATTTTTTTTTCTTTTCATTATTTTTTTCAGAAGAACATGTTCATGTTCTTTGTGTTCTTCCCTATAATCAATCTCCAGCAAAAAAAAAAAAAAAAAACCCTAAATCCAGATCCTAACGAAAGCCCAAACCCATATCACCAGTAAAGCAAGCCTTAGCCTTCAAACCCATAAATTTTCTTGGCAAACATACACAAAAAAAACTCACTAAAAAAAAAAAAAAAAAAAAAACCCAAATCACCACCACCAAATCAAAGAACATGAAGATCAAACCCAAGCAAAAGAACATGAAGATCCCACCCACGCCGTCCATCAAGCTCGATCAACCCAGCAAACCCCAACCTAGCAAACTCGATCAACCCAGCAAACTCGATTCCAACCCAGCAAACCTGATCCTAACCCAGCCGATCCCAACCCAGCAAGCAAACTCGATCTCAACCCAGCAAACCCACCGACCAGCGGTTGTTGTTGTTGTTGTACGCAGCAGCCGTTTTTCCTCTTCTAATCTTCTTTCTCTCTTTCTCACCATCTCTCCTCTAACCCGAGTCTCCAACCCGTTTGTAAATCTGACTGATTTTATGGTTTGGTTGCTAAGGATATACAATAATAGAGAGAAAAAAAAAAAAAAAACACTGATTTCTAGGCAAGTTTTTTTTTTTGAGTAATTAAGTAATTGGACAAGGTTTTAAAATTGAGTAATTTTTTTTTAATTTTGGCATTTAAAAAATATCAAACAAATTTTTTAATAATATTTTAATACTCACGTTAACTTTCCTATTAGTTGGCTGACGGAATAGTACTTCAAGGACTTAAATATCCTACGTTAATTGGTTTAGGGACTAAAAGTGGTAAAAATAAAATGTAGGGATTAAAATGAAAAAAAAAAAGTCAAAATGTAGGGACTAAAAGTGCATTTACGCTAAGATTATATACATATCTAAAAAAAGAAAAATAAAAAAGGCTGCAGCAACCCATGAGTTACAAAAAAAGGGAAATGAAAAGCAACAAAATATATATAAGCTTCAAGCCCTTGCCAAAATGATTTGATTAAGTAGGGTACATGATCAATATGTAATCCTAACTAGTCATAAGAGAGAGCATCCACATTGCAAGACAGATTTGGAAAATACCAGCATAAAGTATCAAAGGAAGTATCTGGGAGAGATATTCTGCTCCTTGGAACTTCTAACTCTAATGCAAAGTATCCATACTAATATATTCTTTTTCCACGATGGGGAAAGATTGGGGAAAGAAATTATCATCCAAGAATTGTAAGGTGTATTTGTCTTTGAATGAAAGATTGTAAATGCAATTCATAGGTTGTTGGCTACCCCTCCATTTGGTTGTGTTGCTAAATCCTGAAGTATCAAAGCTTAGAAACAAAGCTTGATCTTTCAAGTTCTGCATCTTCACCCATTTCATCTTCATAAAATTTAGCTCAAAAACTTCAAATTGCCATATAAATAAGCCAGTTGGCCCAGTTCTATGAATCAATAAGAGCTTGTCATCAAAAGCAAGCAACTGTATTCCACGGTTCCTATATCCAATGCTTTTTACTTCCAGCAGGGTCACATAAGGATGAGAATTCAGGGTAAGTACCCCAATTTCACCAAGATTGGTTAAAACGTACATCTTACCCTTGAACACAACTCCATCTACAAACCACCAATGCCGAGAACGGTTTGTAGAACTGCTAAAAACGTGTCATTCAAATCATGGACAGTCCAATTGACATCTGTGGATCTAATAAATTGTAAAACTGGGTCAATAGCTACAATAATGAACTCCCGGGAAGGTGTAGCTAAAGACGCAAGGATGGCAGCACGATAAGGCTTAGGAGGGCAAGGAAAACGGTGTTCATGTCTTGTAAAAGGATTCAGAAGCCAAATTGGAGAATCTTTCCTTTCTTTCTTATCTTTCATGATCATGTACCCACAAGTTAACCCAGAAATTGATTTGCCAACAAGGTTAGGCAATGTCGCCTTGTACAACCTTTGATCAAAGATGTTATAGAAGTAACAAGCTCTCTGAGCACGATTTGATAAGAAGACAAGAAGTGGGGGTTGGGATATCATAAACTCTTGCCTGTGCGCTACAGCATACAATTTCCATCCTCTGCAGACGCAGCCAAACATTACATGGTCTATAGCACCTAGTGACTTCGTTATCTGATCAAGCAAACCCACAGGGAGCTCCGACCATGGCCTCCAATTACTATTGTCAACATTTTTTTCTTCTTACTTCTAGACCCCTTGAGATTCATGTCACTGCACCGCCCTCGCAGTGCCATGCCTACCTTCCCACGAAGAGGAAATATAGATCAAGTTGTGCACATGGTTTTACACTCATAATAGTATCTTATTTTTTTTAACCCAATTTTCCACATTACATGCTTGTGCAAGACATTTGAACTCAACATTATTATATCATGTTCTACTTGGGCCAAAATCCATCTTACAGCCAGTTTGAGTGCTAAGGACCATAATAATAATAAATTGATTATTGAGCTACATTTTATTTTTCAGACAGAGATTCTATTCCAACATTTTTCAGACATAAAGATTCAATTTTCTCAGCCCTAGACAGAGGAAATGTACATAAAAACTCTGGTATTAAAAAGCTTTTAAAGAAACAAAATATTTGGTTAAGAACCTGCTTCGAAGTTTTATGTGAAAACCCAAGCGACCACCTTCAACTCCTGAAGTAAAATGATCAGGTGACTGTAGCTTCTGTTTTTTGTTTTAAGGTTTTGGTTGGTAATTTATGTTGCTTGTGACAACTGATTTAAGTATAGCTAAATGCAGCTCAATTTTCTATTTTGGCTGTTCATTGGTATAGTTTTCCCGCCATGTATTTCGTGGCATTGATTTTTGGATAAACCCAAAAAATGTCTAGACTTTTTTGATAAACTAAATAGTAAAAAAATATAATAAAGGGAATTTTTCAATATGTTACTATTCAAATCCTCTCTAATTTCCACATATTATGCTGCAATTATCTTACGTAGCAGATTTTGAGTAGTGAAGAAAAAATAATAAATTTATGTGTTAGTGATAGACAACCAATCATAGTCGAACACATAAAACAATTGTGGCAAAGAGTGATGAAGGAGAGAGAATAGACATTACTCATGCTACCATAGACACACACAAACATTATTTCTTCATGCTGAGAGTAATGAATATGTATGGTGATTAGGTTGAGTTGAATTTGAGAGTTAATTCTTTTGGTTACCTGTTTTGGGATTTATAATAAACTAGTGTGTAGCCCCATTCATATGCACAGGTACAATTAAAAATAATCATTGTAAGGACACAATTTTTGTAGAATGGGCCTGCAAATGAGATGAACTTAGGCTCAAAACATGAACAGCATCCTTTCAATAAATTTGTAGAGAGTGACCCAAATAAACTGGGCTCGAAGTGAGATTATCAATGGTCCAGGTATGGTTATAAGCAAATCAATGAAAACAAAGTGCTGATGTTATATAAAGTCGTCCTCGGCTTGATCCGAGGAGAAATGTTTACACAGTTTTTTGAATATCTATAACTTTCTCTCTCTCTCTCTGTTAGTTGCCTCTTCTCTTTTTCTCCGAATTGTTCAATGTCCTCTGTCCTTGCCTTTTGCTCTATTTATACTAGCTCCTCGCACGTGCCAGTTAGGTCATTTTTCCTTGATACTTGTCCCATCAACCTTCCCTTAAAGTCTTTATACGGCAGCTGTAAAGGTTGGGAGTCACTGTTCAGACATCCTTTCCTCATTAATGCGGCCAGAGGGTTAGCTGCAGAGTTATTAATGCGGTGGTAGCAGCTTTTTCATACAATGTCTTATAGCTTCCACCTGTCCTATGAGCTTGCTGGACGTTCATGTACCAGAAGGATCCTCCAAAATATCGTATTAGGCATCAGAGTGTATGTTTTAGCCCTCTCTTTGATTGCCTGAAGAGGTGGTACTCCTCGAAAAACTCTCCCCTGCTCATATGCTGACCAAATCCTTGTGAGGATTATGGCCACGTGTCTTTCTCGCAGTTTACCATCCTCGAACGGATGTGTCTCCTCGGACAGACCCACGGCCCATCATCTAGAATTGGGCCTTTGACCCCTACAATAGCCCCTCAAAATTTCGGTTTTCTCCTTTATCCAAGGAGAAAGGTGTGATTTTGATTTCTTTAGAAGCCAAGTCTACCCAATTTTCAGTTTATTCACATGGATACGCCATCCCGCGTGTCTCATAATTATTGCTGACACTTCGAAAATTACAAAGAGCCATTTATTGCTCCAGGTGGCGTCTTGTCCCCCTTATCAACGGTGCGATGTTTAATTGTACGACTGCTATTTCCCCATGAAATTTTGAGCGGGATAACTCCCACTAATTTCCACTCCCTATATAAGACGCTGTAAGGGAGTTATTTTTTTTATTTCGCAAACTCTTAAGCTTTCCAAAGATCTCGAATACTCCAGCCTTCAGAAGCTTTCTTGCTCTAACAGTCCTTAAAACCCTTTTTTTTAAGAACTCTAGGTTTCTAAGAAGTTACTGAGACCAAAACCCCAATCACTCTTGTAAGTGTTTGCTTTCTTAGTTCTTTTCTTCTCGGCTAAGCATGTCGGCCTATTTGTTTCTGTCTTACCTCCTATTAGGAAGTCTTCTTTGTATTCTTTCACATATCTAGATGGGCAGATTTAAGAACTTCGTTGATTTGCCTATCGCTATAGAACTTTTTAAGGCAAAATACAGTATACCCGAGGGAGTAAACCTCCGGTACTACCCATCGGAAAACATTTTGACCGATAGGAAAACTGGCGAAGTGGTCATTCCTGTGATCTCTTTTTTAGAGGGAGGAATGACCATTCCCATAGGCACAATTACTCGAGAATACCTTAAGAATCATAGGTTATGCCCACACCAATGCGCTCCCAACCTATTTAGGGTTTTGGGCTACGTAGATGCCCTTAATCAAATGATGGGTTTGCAACTCACCTGGCATGACGTCGTGCATATGTACGAATGTCACTCTCTGGCCGATGGGGGGTACTACCTAAAATCCAGGTCCCCTATTGTAAAAATGGTGTGGTGTCGTGTCGTGTTTTCCCAAGTCCAACAAGGGCATGAAGGACGACTACGTTATCGTCTCTGGGGCGTGGCATGACAGTCATCACTGACTGACCAAGGAGGGGGAGCCAGGTGGGATGCCTTAAGACTAGATTGAGTTAACATAGAATTTACACACTAGGTTTCATCTTGTTTTGTTGATCAATTATTTGATATTGACATAATTTGATGATATAATTGATCCAGTTTTTCCCGGCTGTCATTGCAAAGAGAAAGTATGTTGCTCCCAAACTCAGCCTTGTGAACGTAGCAGGCTTGAACAAGCTACTTAAATCCGAGGTATTTATGCATGCAAACGGTCAGTTGCACGTTGTTCACTTGATATTGGATTTTGTCCCTCTGTCGGACAACTTCTAGGAAGTTGGGAACACAATCTGAGCAGGAGACAGCCGAATCCACAGAATCGACGTTTCTCAGCCAGGGTTCCTGTCTAAGAAGGACCTTCCTCCTGTTGAGTGGCCGCTTTAACAAGCTCTTCCTCCACCAGCTATTCAAAGGGAAGAAACTGCTTCATCTCGGCTGTCCTTGGAGACCGAAATAGACCAATTCTGCTTTGAGGAAGAAGAGGAAGTGCAAGTAAAGCCTCGAAGCATCCTCTGATTCCGAGAGTACCGAAGAAGAAGAAGAAGAGATGTCCTTGTAACCAAGGAAGGGGCTGAGAGACCTCCTGGCTAGGAGGAGCAAGGGTGCACCTTCCAAGGATGCACCCAAGGCCAAAGCCACTGATAACCCTTCTCCACCTGCTCCTCCTCCTCCTCCTCCTACAACCTAGACCGACCTTCTTCCATTGCCGGACCTGAAGAGGAAGAGAAAGGTCGTGGACTTGGACGCTGAAGAGGGTGAAGTGCCTCAACAACAACAGAAGGGGTGAAAACAGCAGAAGAATAGGAAAGACAACAGAAGAGTCTCCCCGTCCGAGAGCAGGGAGGAGATCCACACTTGGGACACCCGCCAACCGCCAGCCTGGGCCCTGCATTTAGATTTAGAAGGCGTTCCAATCCCTGTGACCGCTTCGATTAGGGAATTCCAGAAGAGTCACTCAGCTTATATTGCCGAGGCATTGGAGTGTCCTCTACTCCGGCCTCGAGACATGAAGACCGTGAAGTCCTGGAGGCAATCAGACTTATTCATGTCTTTAAAAAGAGACTTAGCAATGGTGAGCTTTTAAACTAAAGTTAACTTCCCAAAGATTATGTTTCCGTACTAACGTACTCCACTCGTTTTTCTCATGCAAGTGACCCAGCAGGTTTACGTGGCCGAGGACTGGGTCAAGGAAGCCCGCAACCAGGCCAGGGTTGAGGCCCAGTTTCGTATAAACGTTGAAAAGAACCTAGGGGTCATCAAGCACGAGAAGCAGGAGCTGGCTAAGAAATTGGCCATCGAGGAGAGGGATCGACAAAGTGCCGAAGCTAGGCTGAAGAGCGCCCAAGACTAGGTCGAGGACCAGCGAAAAAAGTTGCATATGACAGAAATAGAGCTGGCAACTCAGAAACAGTTGGTCTTGGAGCTTAAAGCGCAAGTGGAGAAGGCTGAGAAAGCAGCTCGGAATGCTGTTGTGGCAGTTGAGGCTGAGAAGAACGTTGAGTATATCCGTGGCATTGAGGAGACAGAAATAAGGCTTGCTGGAGAAGTCTCCGAGGTGTTTAGGGATTATTGCAAGTTCACCTAGGAGGAAGCCTTGAACCTTGCAGGATTCCCTGCCAGCTCGGAACTTAGGCAGCCCGGGAAAATATACTTTCATCTGCACATACGAGTAGTCCCGACTGATCCTATGCCTCCATCATTCCAAGCTCTGAAGTCATCTAAACAGACACTTGTTCCTCCTGAGGCCGAACATAAGGGTTAGGAAGAAGAAGTAACGCTGAAGGGGAGCACGGATGTGGAGACAGATACTTCTTCCGAGGCCGCGGATGCTGCTAAGGCCAATGAGGCTGTCCCTACAAAGACCGAGGCTGGATCTTTGGAAGCCGAGCCGAGTGGACCGGACAACCTTCCTCCTCCGATGGCCTAGACTTAGGACTAGGGTTTTATCTTTCTCATTTTTTGTAGTAACATTTTGTATGTAGACATAATGTACTTTTGCTTTTAATTAATGAGAATATTTGCATTTGCCTTTAATTATGCCCTATTCAATTCATTTGTTTCTTTTGCTCTGTAGTTTTTAAATCTATAAGAAGTTTAAGTCCATAGGAGAAAAAATAAGCTAAAGTAACAATGGAAGTAAGCTTCTACTCAAACGAAATGATGTAGATAGCATGAATACGACAATGGTATTCCAAGACTGATTGTGAAGATATTACAAGCTTACCAGTTATTTCAAAGTTATTTAATCAGCTCAACTTGTTTTAGCAACTGTGAATAAACTTATGTCACCATAAACTAATGTAAAATTATGTGAACCCAAACGAATCTTTCAATACTTGGAACGCTAAGATTGAATAGGAATACCAATTAGCTCAAGGTGTGTGGTTCGAGAGAACATGCAAGACCAAGTTTCTGCTCAATACTTAGTGATATGTATAAGAGTGTTAAATTGCCCAAAGTATGTGATCCAAGAGGTTAGATATGACCGAGGTTTTGTTTAACACTTAGTAAAATGAACTAGAGTATTAATTTACCCAAGGTACGTGGTCTAAGAGACTAAGGATGGCCAAGGTTCTGTTTAATACTGAGTGAAATGAACCAGAGTATTAATTTACCCAAGGTATGTGGTCCGAGAGACCAGGCATGACCAAGGTTCTGTTTAGCACTTAGTGAAAAAAACTAGAGTATTAATTTACCCAAGGTATGTGGTCCGAGAGACCAGGCATGACCAAGGTTCTGTTTAACACTTAATGAAATAAATTAGAGTATTAATTTACCCAAGGTATATGGTCCGAGGGACTAGGCATGACCAAGATTCCATTTAACACTTAGTAAAATGGACTAGAGTATTAATTTACCTAAGGTAAATGGTCCGAGAGACCAGCCATAACCAAGGTTCTGTTTAACACTTAGTGAAATGAACTAGATTATTAATTTACCCAAGATATGTGGTCCGAGGGACCAGGCATGACCAAGGTTCTGTTTAACACTTAGTGAAAAGAACTAGAGTATTAATTTACTCAAGGTATGTGGTCTGAGAGACCAGGTATGACCAAGGTTCTGTTTAACACTTAGTAAGCAGACAGAATGACAAACTTCAGTACAATAATGGAAACTTTTATTAATAGTAATACCTTCTTAGGTTATTTACATTCCAGAGATGAGGTATGGCTCTTTCATCTAAGTCCTCTAAATAAAATGCTCATATTCCAGCTATTGAAAGGATGCAATACGGTCCTTCCCAGTTGGGCCCAAGTTTTTTCCAAGCTGGGTTCTTTGTAGCACCCATTACTTTTCGCAAAACCAAATCTCCCGGCACAAGTGGTCTCAGCTTAACATTGGTATCATACCTCTGCTTGAGCTTATTTTGATAGTTGGTTAGTTGGACCATGGCATTCTCCCTCCGTTCGGCAACCAGATCCAAGCTCCTTTCTAACAGTCTGTTGTTGTCGGCCGGGTGAAAGAGCTTGTTCTCAACATTAGGATTCCAGTCTTTAGGGGAATAACGGCCTCTGCCCCGTATGTTATTGAAAAAGGGGTCTCTCCCGTAGATTGATGAGGAGTAGTCTGATAAGTCCAAAGAACATGTGGCAATTCTTCTACCCACTTTCCCTTAGCAGCATCTAACATCTTCTTTAAACCGCTCACTATGACCTTGTTAACGGCTTCAGCCTGGCCGTTTCCTTATGGATATGCGGGGGTGGAGTACCTGTTAGTAATGCCTAACCCAGAGCAGTATCTCCTGAATGCTTTACTATCAAATTGAAGACCATTGTCCGAGATGAGTGTGTGTGGTACTCCGAACCGGGTGACAATATTCTTCCATATAAACTTCTAGACGTCTACATCCCTGATGTTTGCCAATGGCTCGGCTTCGACCCATTTGGTGAAATAGTCTGTGCCAACGATTAGATATTTTTACTCTCAGCTGCCTTAGGGAAGGGACCTACAATTTCCAAGCCCCACTGAGTGAAAGGCTATGGGCTGGATAGAGGTTTAAGAACTCCCCCTGATTGATGAATATTCGGTGCAAATCTCTGGCATTGATTGCACTTCCTCATGTATTCCTGTGACTCCCTTTGCATGTTCGGCCACCAGTATCCCTGAGTTAGAGCTCTGTGAGCTAGAGACTTGCCTCTTGTGTGGCTCTCACAAATTCCTTCGCGCAGTTCTTTAAGGAGCAACTCGGTGGCCTCAAGGTGTACGCACAATAAGTAGGGTTTAGAGAAAGAGCATTTGTATAGCTTATTGTCTTCTGACAACCAAAACCGAGAAGCCTTCCTTCACACCTTGTCTGCTTCGGCCTTTTCTTGTGGTAGGACATCATCTTTGAGGTATGTCACCATAGAGTCCATCCAGATTGGTCCTACTTTAACTTGATAGATACTGGGCCCTTCTTCCTCTTCGGCATGCTTATGTAAATCTTCAACTAAGATAAGCTGAGGTAGTCCTTGAGCTGAGGAGGTTGCAAGAGTGGTTAGGGAGTCTTCATGTGTATTCCTACTCTGAGAGATATGTTGTAAGCTAAATGACCTGAACTGTGACTGCAGCTGCTTAACATATCCCAAATACTTTTGCATTCTTTCGTCTCGTGCTTCCAGCTCTCCTCTGACTTGGCCAACGACCAGTGTTGAATCTAAGAACACTTCCACGGTGTTATCTCCCATTCTTCTGACCATGGCCATTCCGACCAACAACGCTTCGTATTCAGCTTCATTATTAGTAGCCAAAAAGTTTAGCCTGAGGGATTTCTCAATAATAACATTCTCTAGAGATACCAAAACTAATCCCACTCCAGAGCTTCTCTGATTAGCCGCACCATCCGCATACAACTTCCAGGATGGGGGTCCTTGTACAGAGACTAGGCCAACTGAATTTTCATCCATGAGCATCTTCTCAAAATTTTCTTCTAACAAAGGCTCAGTGAATTCGGCTACCAGATCAGCCAGGATTTGCCCCTTAACAGAGGTGCGAGACATGTATTTTATATCGAAAGCCCCTAGGATTGTACCCCATTTTGTAATTTTTCTCGTATAATCTGTACTCCGAAGTAGGGACCTGAGCGGGATTTGGGTAAGGATCACGATCGTATGTGATTGGAAGTAGTGAGGAAGTTTGCGAGTGGCATGAACCACTGCAAAGATAGCCTTTTCTAATGGTAAATAACGGACCTCGGCCTTATGAAGAGATTTACTCACATAATAAACAGGTTTCTGAACGCCATTATCGACCCGTATAAGTACCAGACTCACTGCATGGGTGGCTACAGCGATATAGGCGAACAGAACCTCGTCCGTCGTGGGGCTGAACATGATGGGAGGCCGAGATAAATATTCTTTTAGTTGTTGGAAAGCCAGGGCACATTCTTCAGTCCATTCAAACCTCTTTCACTTGTTCAACAACTAGAAAAAAGGCCTACACCTATTTGCCGACCGGGAGATGAATCGGTTGAAAGTAGCAGTCATTCCCGTCAGCTTTTGAACCACTTTAGGATTTCGAGGCGGCTGCAAATTATTGATCGCTCTTATTTGGTCTGGATTAACTTCAATTCCACGATGGGTAACCATGTAGCCCAAAAATTTTCTAGATCCCACACCGAAAGAGCACTTAGAAGCATTGAGTCTCAGCCTGTGTTTCCTGAGGATTTCAAAGATGTTTCCGAGATCGCTGACATGCTCGGATTCCAACTTACTTTTAATTACCATGTCGTCTATGTAAATCTCAATGCATTTTTCTAGTCGTGGTTCGAACATTTTTATCATCATTCTCTGATAAGTGGAGCCTGCATTTTTTAGACCAAACGACATCACTTTATAATGATAATTCCCGACGGGGGTAACGAAGGCTGTTTTTTCTTGATCATCCATAGCTAAGGGAATCTGGTGGTACCCTTGAAAGGCATCCAAGAAACTCATTCGCGGATGCCCCACAATTGCGTCCACTAACTGATCAATCCGGGGCATGGGGAAAGGATCCTTCGGACAGGCTTTGTTTATGTCTGTAAAATCCACACATACACGCCACTTCCTGTTCTTTTTCTTTACCACCACTGTATTGGCCAGTCATTCTGGATAAAAAACCTTCTTAATAGCCCCTGCCTGATTGAGCTTGTTCACCTCCTCCCTAACATGTCAGAATGCTCTTTGGATGAACGCCGAGGTGGCTGCTTCTTAGGGAAGGCGGTCGAACTTACGTTTAGGTAATGACGTATGAACTCTGGATCTACCCCTAGGGCCTCATAAGAATTTCAGGCAAACACATCAAGGTTTCTTCTAAGGAGTGCCAACAGCTCTTCCTTAGTTCGAGGAGGCAACTGAGCCCCGATCTGGAAAAACCTTTCTGGGTCTCTGTCAATGACAACTTTCTCCAGCCTCTCACATTTCTCCTCGTCCAATTCCACGATATTAGGTGGAATTAGAATTCTTGATTACTATGGATCTCTACCAACAGAGGTTATAGGCTCGGCAGCAGGCTGATGCATGATGGCCTCTATAAGGCACTGCCTCGCCATAGATTGGCTTCCTACAATTTCCTCGACTTATCCTCCAGACGAAAATTTCACCTTCAAATGAAAAGTTGACGAAACGACTCCTAGGGCATAAAGCCAGGGTCTGGCAACAATAGCCGTGTAGGGAGAATATGCATCCACCACGATGAAGTCCACCTCGACCACCTCGGACCCTGCTTGTACGGGCAGCCTGATCTGACCCTTAGGGATGACGGTTTTCCTATCAAAACTAACCAGAGGTGAATTGTATGATGTTAGATCTTCAGGTCTTAAACTCAATCCTCAGTATAGGTCCGAATACATGATTTCTGCCCCACTCCCTTGATCAACCATCACCCTCTTCACGTCATACCCCCCTATTCTAAGGGTGATGATCAGAGCGTCATCATGGGGCTGTATAGTTCGCTGCTTATCTTTGTCTGAGAAGCTTAAGACTGGTCGGACCTCTATCCTAGCCCGTTTTGACTCCTGATTCATGTCTTCGGCAGCCGCCCTAGAAACAGATATCACTCTGGAAGGGCAGGATCCAGTCCTCCCGAGTGCTACAAAGATGATGTTAATTGTGCCTAACGGGGGCCTTGACGAGGCGGTTCCTAAAGCCCCTGGCCTAATGTGGTCTCCTTGACCATTGGGCTGATGTACAAACTGTTGTGGCTTTCCTTCCCTCACAAGTTGTTCTAAATGGCTCTTTAAAGTTCTGCAATCCTCTGTAGTGCACCCCCGTTCCTGATGATATTGACAGTGAAGGCTTTGATTGCGCTTCGTAGGGTCTCCTCCCATCTTGTTTAACCACTTAAAATATGGGTCATTCTGAATCTTATTCAGGATTTGGTGGATTGGTTCTCGGAACATGGCATGGACTACCTGTGATGCGACGGACCCCAACTGCACACTATAGTCCCTCCGTGGCCTATTGTTGCTGTACTGGTTCAACCTAAAATCCCTCCTCTCCTGAGGGATAACCTTAGCTTTTCCTTTCCCTAGCAACTGATCCTCTTCGACTCGTTTATATTCATCAATACAGTCCATTAGTCGACGCACACTTCTTACCAGCTTCTTAGTCAGCGATTTCCTCAGATCATGCTCGGCAGGCAAGCCGACCTTAAAAGTTCTCACAGCCACGTCATTAAAGTTCCCTTCGATCTTGTTGAACATTGCCCAGTACCTGTCTAAATACATCTTCAGAGTCCCCCTTCTCGCATAGACAGAGACAACAAGGAATCCAACGGCCGAGGAACTCTAGTGTTCGTAATAAACCGAGAGCAAAAGGCCTTAGTGAGCTCCCGAAAGGATCCAATAAAACTAGCCGCAAATCCATCAAACCATCTCATGGCTACAGGCCCCAAACTAGAGGGGAACACCTTGCACATAAGAGTCTCATTCCTAGAGTGGACAGCCATCTTCTAATTGAAATGACTCACGTGTTCTACAGGATCAGTCTGACCATTGTACGCGTTGAAAATGGGCTAAGTAAAACACCGAGGAAGCTTTCCTCCTTCAATTCTGCATGTGAAAGGTGACTTGGAACTCTGGTTGAGTGCCCTATTCATCGCGTCATTCCCTAACCTCTAGAGGATGCATTTCTACCTCTGCAATCATGATGGTGCTCTTCCTTATAAGAGAAGGATTTGCTGGGAGATGTTCGTGATCGATGTCTATAGTCATCATCTTCCTCCTCATCAAAAGAAATATTAGAAATGGACGGACTATGCTTCCTTCGAACAAGGCGCAGCTTCTCCTTTAAGCGATCAATCTTACGTTGCATGTTCCTCATAGTGTCTCTATGGGACATATTATCCTCCCCTCGAAGTCGGCTCCTCTCGGTATGGTTGGTGTGCACGCTCCCTTCACGGTCCCTTTCTCGCTCGAGGTGTACAAAATGATCAAGCTGTTGTGAACTATCAGACTCTGCCCTATTAAGACTTGAACCAACCATGGTTAAGACCTCGATTCACCAACGCACTAATGCACCAGTTCTTCCCACAGACGGCCCTAATTGTAAGGACACAATTTTTGTAGAATGGGCCCACAAGTGAGATGAACTTAGGCCCAAAACATGAACATCATCCTTGCAATGAATTTGTAGAGAGTGGGCCAAATAAACTGGGCTCGAAGTGAGATTATCGATGGTCCAGGTATGGTTATAAGCAAATCAATGAAAACAAAGTGCTGATGTTATATAAAGTCGTCCTCTGCTTGATCCAAGGAGAAATGTTTACACAGTTATTTGAATATCTATGACTTTCTCTCTCTCTCCTTGTTAGTTGCCTCTTCTCTTTTTCTCCGGATTGTTCAATGTCTTCTTTCCTTGCCTTCTGCTCTATTTATACCAACTCCTCTCACATGCCAGTTAGGTCATTTTTCCTTGATACTTGTCCCATCAACCTTCCCTTAAAGTCTTTATACGGTAGCTGTAAAGGTTGGGAGTCACTGTTTAGACATCCTTTCCTCATTAATACGGCCAGAGGGTTAGCTACAGAGTTATTAATGCAGTGGTAGCAGCTTTTCTATATAATGTCTTATAGCTTCCACCTGTCCTATGAGCTTGCTGGACTTTCATGTACCAGAAGGATCCTCCAAAATATCGTATTAGGCGTCAGAGTGTATGTTTTAGCTCTTTCTTTGATTTTCCGAAGAGGTAGTACTCCTTGGACAACTCTCCCCTGTTCATATGCTGACCAAATCCTTGCGAGGATTATGGCCACGTGTCTTTCTCGCAGTTTACCATCCTCGGACGGATGTGTCTCCTCAGACAGACCCATAGCCCATCATTTAGAATTAGGCCTTTGACCCTTACAATCACAATTATGCGGTTCAAATTATACATTTTTTTAGAAGAGGTTCAAATTATATATGGTATTAATTTACATTTTTTTTAAACAATACATTTTTAAAATATATAATGATTTTTCATTATCTATATATATAATAATAGGTAAAGCATAGAGAAAATCTAATTAAATTTCAAATTAGAATTCAATTAGTGTCTAATTTTATGCCACGTGTCTCATCTAATCTAAATTTTAGAATTTTGTGCCAAGTGAATTAATTTAGGTAAAAATTGAATTTCAATTAGAGTTTAATTTTGCGCCATATGTTCCATTTAATATAAATTTTTAAATTTTTGTGCCAAATTAGTTAATTTAATGTAAAAAACGAGAAGTCCAATATAATAAATCATAAAAAACATAACTATATAACTAAAAAAATACAAATTTGTAAGTCATATATATACATATATATGTATATATAGCTAAAGCAGAAGGAAAATTTAATTAATTATAAATTGGAGTCTAATTTGTGTCACGTGTCATTTAATTTTTAAATTTTTGTGTCAAATGAATTATTAGGTGCAAAAATCAAAATGTCTAAATTTAATTAGATTTTAGATTGAATTTTAATTAGGGTTTAATTTTGCATCATGTGTCCCATCTAATTTGTTAATTTTTGTGGCAAGTGAATTATTAGGGGCAAAAACTAAAGAGTCTAGATCTAATTAGATTTCTAATCATATATATATATATATATATTATATGTAATTATGATTGTTTTAAATATACCCGTGCATATGCACGGGGTTACATACTAGTATATATTAATAGCCAAAACTTAGAGAAAATCCAATTAGATTTTAATTGAATTCTCAATTTTGTGTCACGTGTTCCATTTAATTTTTAATTTTGTGCCAAATAAATTATTGAGTGTAAAAATCGAAGAGTCCAAATCCAATTAGATTTAAAATTGGATTTCAATTAGAGTTTAATTTTCCGCCATATGTCCATCTAAGTTTTTAATTTTTGTGATAAGAGAATTATTAGATGCAAAAATCAAAGAATCTAAAACCAATTATTTCTAAATCATATATATAAATATGTAATTTTGTTTTGAGAAACATATATAATATAATATAATATAATATAATATAATATAATATAATATAATATAATATGAGAAATTATTACATATTTTACAAATATATGGTATAAAAAAAATATAAGCTACTACCATGTATAATTTGAATATCTTCTAAAAAAATGTATAATTTGAATCGTATAATTGTGATTATTTTTAATTGTACCTATGCATATGTACATGGCTACACATTAGTTAAAATTAAATAAGACACGTGGCGCAAAATTGAGAATCTAATTAAAATTTAATTGAATTCTCTTTGAACTTTAGCTATATATATATATATATATATATATATATATATATATATATATTAGGAAGGTACTTATTATCCATCTTCTCATTAAATCAAAGCTTTTGATTACTAGGTTTTTAGAAAAGGAAAAGGATGTACTGCAAACTAAGTTGCAGCAACTCTTGCAAAAATGCACATATGTCAATGCTTTAAATAGACATTTGTCCAAACTTATATTTAAATAAAAACTTCCTTGTTGTTATGATTAGTGGCTTGAATAGTGCACGTGAGAGTGCACAATCCTTGTCTTTGAAGGATTTGTAAACCAAGTCCTAGTTATATTAGGACTTGTGTAGCCGGCCTTTAGGTGCTCTCTCTAATATACCCTAGCCGACCTTATATATATATATATATATATATATCTATATATCTATATATGTTATGCGGCAAATTGAGTTCCGTGGGTGTGTGATCAAAGGCAGCCGCATATTATATAGTATAGAGTTCTAAGGCGTGACTTTGTTCTAGAGATTTTCAGGTTTCTCTAGTCACGTGCTTCTGGTGATTGAGAGCTCTTTTGGGTGTATTTGGGATTTGGGTTTTGTGAGAGTATTTTGGTACCACCTTTGTAATCTCTTTCTTTTGTTAGTGAAACTTTCTCCTCGACGCCGCCCATGGACGTAGGCTAAAAGCCGAACCACGTAAATCTTTGTGTTCCCGTGTGATTGTTTCTTTTGTCGTTCTATTTCTATTTTGCATAAACCCACTGTTATTTGGATACACACACAATAAATAGATATTCATGCTTCTGCTATTCTCAACAAATTGGTATTAAAGCTTCCGCTTTTACAACAAACTGGTATCAGAGCCTAGGGTTCTTTGTTTGAAGTTGAGATTGTTCATCAGATCTATTTGGTTGTGTTGTTATTGGTTCACTGGGTTTTTTGGTATGGCAACAAAGGCTTTGTCGGCAACAAGATTTGAGATTGAAAAATTCAATGGGAAGAATGATTTCAGTTTATGGCGTGTCATGATGCGTGCTTTGTTAGTGCAACAAGGATTGTGGAAAGCACTAAAGGGCAAGAATGCTTTGCCAGCGACACTATCAGATGAGGAAAAAGAAGATCTTTTGGAACGAGCACATAGTGCAATTCTATTGTCTCTTGGAGATGAGATTTTGAGGGAGATTGTAGACGAAGAAACAGCTGCAGGATTGTGGCTTAAGTTGGAGAGTCAGTACATGACTAAGTCTCTTACAAATCGCTTGTACATGAAGCAGCGGCTATACACCATTCGAATGAAATAAGGTACACCTATTTCTGATCATCTTGATGAATTTAATAGGATTGTTATTGATTTGAAAAATATTGAATGCAAAGTAGAAGATGAGGATCAGGCTCTAATTTTGTTATGTTCATTGCCTCCTTCTTTTGAGCACTTTGTCGACACCATGTTGTATGGTTCTGGAAGAGATTCTATCTCAATTGATGATGTCAAAGATGCATTGAATTCTAAGGAGTTGAAGAAGAAGGTTTCTGAAAATTGGGGCGATAATCAGGCTGATGGTCTTGTTGCTAGAAGTAGATCCAATGAAAATGGGTCTAGTAGTAATAGAGAAAAATCTAGATCAAAGTCTAGATCTGGTAAGTGTCACTACTGTAAAAGGGAAGGACATTGGAAAAAAGAATGCACACTACTTAAAGAAAAAAAGGAGAATGATAGTACTTCAAATACTAGTAATGTAGCTAGTGTTGCGGAGGTTAATTCTGTGGGTGATGACATAGTTCTATCAGTAGCTACTGGTTGCTCCGGCGACGCTTGGGTTCTTGATTCAGCTTGCTCCTATCATATGACTCCTAGAAGAGATTGGTTTACTACCTATCGGTCAATTAGTGGTGAAGTTCTGATGGGAAATAATATGACCTGTAAGGTCTTGGGGATAGGAACCGTGAGAATTAAGATGTATGATGGTGTTGTTAGGACTTTGTCTAATGTTTGTCACGTGCCAGATTTGAGGAAAAATCTTCTATCTTTGGGTATATTCGATTCTCAAGGGTATAAATACACCGGTGAAGGTGGAGTTTTGAGAATTAGTATGGGTGGTTTAGTTTTCATCAAGGGAAAATTGGTGAATGGTCTCTATATGCTACAGGGAAGCACAATTGTTGGTGTTGCAACAATATCATCATCAGTAGATGTAGATTCAGATAATACTCATTTAGGGCATATGAGTGAGGTTGGCATGTCAATATTATGTAAACAAGGTTTGATGCATGGTCAGAAAATTGGGAAGTTGGACTTTTGTGAACATTGCGCCTTTGGGGTCAAGTTCAATATAGATTTTTGGTGTATTTTCTGAAATACAAGAGTGATGTTTTTGTCACCTTGAAGCAATATAAGACGCTTATTGAAAAGCAGACTTGTAAAAGGATTAAGTGTCTCTAGATAGCTAATTGTTTGGATTATTGTTTAGGTGAATTTGATGAGTTCTGCAAGAATGGAGGTATAGCGAGACACCGCACTGTTAGAAGAAAACCACAACAAATTGGGGTTCTAGAACGTATAAACAAAACTCTTTTGGAGAGAGCTCACTGTATGCTTTCAAAATTTGGTTTGTCTAAGGACTTTTGGGCTGAAGCAATAAATATGGCCTGCTATTTGGTAAATCGGTCTCCATCAACTGTCATTGAATTTAAGACTCCTTTTGAGGTATGGATTGGTACTCTTGCTGATTACTCTATTTTAAGAGTATTTGGTTGTCCTATTTTTGTTCATGTGAATGATGGTAAACTTGAGCGGAGGGCAAATAGGTGCATATTCCTAGGCTATGCATTGGGGATAAAAGGTTATAGGTTGTGGTGTATGGATTCAGGATCCTCATGGTTAATTATCAGCGGAGATATGAATTTTGATAAGTCTGCTATTGTTGACCAGTCAAAAGAGAGTATTGAGATAGTCAAAGACCACGGTGTTGGTGAGCAGGTGGAGCTTAAGATTGAAGCTTTGTGGATTATTGCTTTGGGTGAAGAGATTGTGTCTCTTCAATATTTGAAAGGTACTGCAAATGTCGACTTGGTATATTATAGGGATTCTACAGAGAGTAGTAGCATTGTTGGATTTGTGGATTCTGATTTTATTGGTGATTTAGACAAGAAGAGATTTCTAACAAGTTATGTCTTCACTTTTGGTTGTGCTATTAGTTGGGAGGCGACACTACAGTCGACGATTGTTTTGTCTACTACAGAGATAGAGTATATGGCAGCGATGGAGGCAGTGAAAGTAGCTATTTGGTTGAAGGGTTTGGTTGGTGATCTGGGTTTACAGCAAGATGATATTGTTGTATTTTGTGATAGTCAGAGCGCCATATATTTGACTAAAAATCATATGTATCATGAGATAACCAAACACATTGATATCAAATTTCACTTCATTAGTGAGATTATATCTCAAGGCACCGTTGCAGTCAAATTGGTTGCTACATTGGATAATCCAGCAGATATGATGACCAAGCTAGTTCTTTTGGACAGGTTCAAGTATTGCTTGGACTTGATTTGTGTTTGCAGTTTGTGATAGCCTTTAGGGGCTTTGGTTTGGCGGTGGAGAAGTTTCATTTGTGGGGCTTGACCTAATTCAAGCCAAGGTGGAGATTTGTTATGATTAGTGGCTTGAATAGTGCACGTGAGAGTGCACAATCCTTGTCTTTGAAGGATTTGTAAACCAAGTCCTAGTTATATTAGGACTTGTGTAGCCGGCCTTTAGGTGCTCTCTCTAATATACCCTAGCCGACCTTATATATATATATATATATATATATATATATATATATATCTATATATGTTATGCGGCAAATTGAGTTCCGTGGGTGTGTGATCAAAGGCAGCCGCATATTATATAGTATAGAGTTCTAAGGCGTGACTTTGTTCTAGAGATTTTCAGGTTTCTCTAGTCACGTGCTTCTGGTGATTGAGAGCTCTTTTTGGTGTATTTGGGGTTTGGGTTTTGTGAGAGTATTTTGGTACCACCTTTGTAATCTCTTTCTTTTGTTAGTGAAACTTTCTCCACGACGCCGCCCGTGGACGTAGGCTAAAAGCCGAACCACGTAAATTTTTGTGTTCCCGTGTGATTGTTTCTTTTGTCGTTTTATTTCTATTTTGCATAAACCCACTGTTATTTGGATACACACACAATAAATAGATATTCATGCTTCTGCTATTCTCAACAAATTGGTATTAAAGCTTCCGCTTTTACAACACTTGTCAAGATTAAATTTTTCACCAAATGACCACTTAAAATGTGTACATTTTGTAGAAGTTATTGTAACTTTGTTTGCACCAAATAGCAATCTTAGCTCTAAGGTATTGTTTTCGGTTTAATACTAAGATTACCCGTCTAAATGATAAATTGGGATAATCTGTTGACCATTCTCAGTTTTTATTGAAGGGAAACACCACCCAAGGACTTTGCTAAATTTGTGTAATTTTGTCAGAGGGCATTAAATGCGACCATCCTACTTCTTTTGGCTAAGGTTAATTTTACGGATTTTTCAGATCATTGTTTCTTTTTGTGTAGGGGTGGCAATTCGTGTTCGCGTGTCGGGTTCGTGTCATGTCAACTCCTACGTATCCGACTATATGTGTCAACACTAACCCGACCTGTTTATTAAACGGGTCAAGATTCCTCAACCCTAACACGACCCATTTATTAAACGGGTCAATCGTGTCAACCTGTTTGTCTAATTTTATCAAAAAAAAAAAAAAAACATTTATGAAAAAACAAACAAATAAATATTTTAAATATAAAATTCAAAATTAATGAGTAACTGCATCACAAATAATCATTCAAAACTAAAGCATATCTCAATATCATAAATAATCAATCACAATATGTCAAAGAAAATAAACTACAACAACTAATAAGTTTATATACCTAGGGTTTGAATGGTATATTGGTAAAATTTTATTTAATTAAACGGGTCAGACGGGTTAAACGGGTTCCATAGGTTGAACCCTAACCCAACCCGTTTATCAAACGGGTCCGTCGTGTCAACCCGAATATGACACGAACCCATTAAGCCTCAACCCATAACCTGCTAATTTCGTGTCGTGTCGTGTCGGGTTCGCGGGTCGTGTTCACTTTTGCCACCCCTATTTTTGTGTTTGTGGCCAGCATACGGACTTGCTCATTGGTCTTTAGCTTTCACAAGTGTTTCCAATTCACTATATAAAGCCCAAGTTTTACCAAAAAAAAAAAAAAATATATATATATATATATATATATAAAGCCCAAGTTTGGGTCCATGGTTAAGCCCAAATAGATCCATTCTTTGTGCTCCAAATCACATTCTCTCAATTCTCCCAAGTAATAACCATGGGCTTAGACTATGAAAATATGTTATAAACAGAGATAATAGGCCCACAAAAAATTTGGATTTTGCCTCAGGTGGGCTTTTAACAAAAGTAGGCATCAACAAGTATAAAGTGCTTTGTGTAAAATATAATAATGAGTGTCCAAATTGTATTCATTTCTTATTATCCCAATTAGGTTTCAATTGTTTGATCATGTGATAACAACTTTTGTCCAATATGCTGTCACCAAATTGTTGATGGAAATGTTTGATATAATATTCAGGTTGTTTTTGCTCAATAATACATTTTGGCAAATTATTTGACCAAGTAGCAATGTTCAGCAAAGCATGAAGGAAATGGTGGAACTAGTACAAGTTAAAAATAATTAAAAAAATAAGAGTAGCGTGATCCATTTGTCTTGCAGTGATCTGTTGCTGCTGAAATTAAAAATCAAATTCTTGTGCTCTAATCACCTGTTGTTTTTTTCGGTTTCCAAGCTTGTTAATGGATCGCTGTTTTTGTTCCTAGTTCATTAATTTAATAAGAAACATATAATCAAGCCAATAACAATGACAATAGTGGTAAATGTAACAATGATAATAACTTAGTAAAAGTTTTAAGAAAGGAGATTTTGTTGACATGAAGAGAATAACCATTGTTGTATATTCTTCTCAAAAAAAAAAAAAAAAAAAGATTGCACTATCTGCACAGGTTGACTGTCTAAGAGACACAGGGCAGCAGGAAACACCAGATAACATCAAATAGAGTTTTGAAGTAAAAAATAAGGGAAATGAAGAGCAACAAAATATATAACCCCTCAAACTCTTGTCCAAATGAATCATTCAGTAGCTAAAAGGAAGGGATGATGAATCTAACTAGACTTCATAGAGAGAATCCACTGGGCAAGATTGAAGTGGAAAATACCACGATGGTTCAACTCGGAAAGTATCCTGCATACATTTTCTTCCCATGGAAGGGAAAGACTGGCTGTGTCTACCATTGAACAATTTGAAGTGGATGTCTTTGCCATCATGTCTAATTTTGTACATGCCATTAGAAGGTTCATCACTATCTTTCCATCTGCTAATGTTGCAAAATTTGAAGCCTATATCATAATATTGAAAACAAAAATATGCTTGATCCCCAAAGATTTTCATTTTCACCATTTCCATCTTCAAAAATTTGGCTCAAAAACTTGATAATTTTTTCCTGTTTCATGCTTCGACAGGAGCTGCTCATCATAAACCCGTAACCATGAACAACTTTCAAATTTGGAATGTGTTTTAACTTCCAGCGGAGTCACATAAGGACTAGGCTTCAGATTTAGTACACTCTTATTCCAATATCAATTGTTGTTATTGTGTACATTTTTCCCTTGAACACAGCTAAAACAACAAACATCCACTTATTACAATCATAACAAGTCCAATCAGCACCCGTGGATCTACAAACCTGTATATCTGAGACATCTCTAGAAAAGGCTAAGATTAGAAACTCTGGCAGAGGTTTCGCTAAAGAAGCAAGGATACTAGTGCTCTAAAAATTTAAATATGTTTTTTTTTTTTTTTTGATAGGAAGAGAATGACCACTGTCAGATTTTCATCTCACACACCCCCCCCCCCCCCCCCCCCCCCCAAAAAAAAAAAGCATCCGTGTAATCTGAAACAAATGTGGGCAGCAGGAAAGTACAGGCTGTACAGCTATCCAAACTGCAGGAAATTCTCTACAATGACAGTACCATAAAAAATTGTTAAAAAAGAAGAAGACAATACCATAAAAAAGAGTTTCTAGTCATATATAAGGGTAATGAAGAGCAACAATATTCATATAACCCTCAGATCATTGTCCAAATGATACATTCAATAGACAAATGGCAGAAAAGATGAATCTATATATATCTAAAAGCTGAAATGTAGCATTTATTGTTTTAGCATCCGTGTAATCTGAAACAAATGTGGGCAGCAGGAAAGTACAGGCTGTACAGCTATCCAAACTGCAGGAAATTCTCTACAATGACAGTACCATAAAAAATTTTAAAAAAGAAGAAGACAATACCATAAAAAAGAGTTTCTAGTCATATATAAGGGTAATGAAGAGCAACAATATTCATATAACCCTCAGATCATTGTCCAAATGATACATTCAATAGACAAATGGCAGAAAAGATGAATCTATATATATCTAAAAGCTGAAATGTAGCATTTATTGTTGTTACGCTCCAGTTGAGCCACATTAGCGTTTACGTCATTATCAATTTTCTCTCTAATTTTTCTAAACATTTACTCTTTTTTTTTTATATTATATATTTACACTTTCTCTAACCTTTCTCTCTACTTTACCTTTTCATTTCACCACTACCCTCTACTTTAATATCACTCTTCATCTTTCCCTTTATCTTCCTTTTTTTTGTCCATTCTTATTTACACCCTTTTACTATAAATTTTTCATTCTCTCTTCCATTCTTTGCATACTTTTCCCCTCACAAAAAAAGGTTCTCTCTCTCTCTCTCTCTCTCTCTCTCTCTCTCTCTCTCTCTCTCTCTCTCTCTCAATTTTTTGGTGGATTTTTTATTTTTCTTGCATCTCTGCTTTAGGTTGATGAATTGTTGTGTTCTTTAGAACTTTATATTGAGCTGATGCAATTTAGTTTTGTGATTTAAGTTTTTTTTTTTTTTTTTTCCTTCAATTGTTAATTTTATTGCATGTGTTTTCTTTAAATTCTTAGTTTGGGTTGCTTTGAATTTGCCTATTTAGTTGTTCTATATGTGTTGTTTTGTACAACATGACATTTGTTCTATGAAGTTTCTTTTAGACTTGATCTTTTCATTTTATTTTACTTTTCTCATGTGCAGTGATTGACTTTTAACAAAAACTATTCTATTTATATATTCAGAAATCTATTTCTTCTTAATTCCAACAATTTAAATTTTGAATGGGCCATAAGGAATAAAGGGGTCCATAATATATTCATGTTCTCCTTATATCATGATAATAAATCTAAGTAGTTGAATAGCATTGTTGTTTAATTTACTACTATTACATATTTTTTTTCCTAAAAGATACATACCATCGATCGTAACACCAAATGGATATTTCAAAGTTCATTTGCATGATTACTTTGCTGTGTGGTGAGTTGAAACACTGTTGAGTAATGATGTACATTAGATTGTTTGTGTATCTTCTTGACTTGCAAAAGGTAAGTACTGATTTATGCTAAGTTTTTGTTATGGGTATTTTTTAGAGCTATAATGGTTGATAAGTCTAATGAGGCTCCATTAATTTATGCAAGGCTTCAATCTCACCCAAATGACAAGCAATAAAATAAGACAATTCATGTTCAGCTTTCAAGTTTATTCTTTTTATATTAAAAAAAATGCTTAGCTTTTTGGAAACCACAAATTTGTTTTGTTAACTCAACATCATAAAATAACTTTAATTTAGTTATATGGATAGGGTTTATCATTTTTCATGTTGCAATATATATATATATATATATATATATATATATATATTCATGTTAACATTAATAGCACTACTACAATTGGCCATTTAAATTCAGCCATATCCTCCATATTATTAAATTTTTAATATTTTCTCTCATTTTTTTTAATTTTTAAAAATTAAACATATAATGTTTCAATTAAATACAAATAAATAAAAATTTCCTTATAAAATCGTACTCATTTTTTTTTTAACGTTTACACTTTCTCCAACATTTCTCATTCATTTCACATTTCATCTCTATACTACCCTCTACCTTAATATTACTCTTCATATTTCTCTTTATCTTCATTTATTTTGTTTCTTCTTCTTCTTGTCCTCCTATTATAAATTTTTCATTATCTTTTCTATCATACATTTCTATCCATAGTTTTCCCTCACAAAAAATGTTATTTCTCTCTTTCAATTTTTTGGTGGATTTTTTTATTTTATTTTTCTTGCATCTCTACTTTAGGCTATTATTATTATTATTATTATTATTATTATTATTATTATTATTATTATTATTATTTTGTATTTTTAAGAACTTTACTTTGAGTTGATGCAATTTAGTTTTTTGTATTAAGTTTTTTTCTTTTTTGTTCTCTTTGATTGTTAAATGTTATCATATTGCATTATAAAGATTATAATATTATTCTATTACATAGCATGATTTGGATAATTTTATCAAATAAAAATTTTACATAAGTTACATAGATAATAATAATAATAATAATAATAATAATAATAATAATAATATTATTATTATTATTATTATTATTATTATGAGATAACTCTAAAAAAAATTGTCATGCGGAACGCGCGGATCTACGATGAGAGAATCCACATTGCAAGACAAATGTGGAAAAAACCAGATTGGTTTAATTCGGAAAGCATTTGGCATACGATTACCATGCATAATTGGGAAAAACTAAGGATCTCTATCATCCAAGAATCGGCGGAAGATGACTTTTCCATCATGTCTAAAACGGTATATGCAATTAGAAGATTGTTCTCTATCTTTCGCTATGGTTATGTTGCTAAATCCTGAGCCTATAATATGATCCAGAAACAATGTTTGACCTCCAAAGTTCTGCATCTGCACCCATTCCACCTTCAAAAAATTTAGCTCATAAACTTCTTAATTATCTCCAATTCTACAAATCAATCGAAGTTGTTCATCAGAACCTAGTAACTGCAACTTCACTGAATGATTCAAATTTGCAATTCTTTGTACTTTAAGCATGGTTACACTAGGATGGGAATTCAGATGTAGCATGCCAATTTCCCCATGAATAGATATAACGTATATCTTACCCTTGAAGACAGTTAAATCAATAATCAGACGATCATACCTATATGCAGTCCAGCTTACATCTGTGGATCTACAAAACTGTAAGCACCATCGGCAAGAACATATGATTGCAAACTCTGGAACAGGCTTAGCTAGTGAAACAAGGATGATACGACCATTACCTATGGGAAGGCTAGGGAAACGCAGTTCATGTTTTGTAAAAGGATTCAGAAGCAAAGTTTTAGAATCTGGCCCTTCTTTCTTGTTTTTAAGGAGCAAGTACCCACATGAGATCCCAGAACAACTTTTTTTCAATGTGAGAGTGTTGTCTTGTACTTCCTTCCATCAAAGATGTTATAAAAGTAACAAGATGTCCTAGTACCTTTAGGCATAAAGAAAACAAGTGGATGTTGGGATGCCATAAACTCTTGCCTATATGCCACAGCATACAACCTCCACGGTCGGCAGACTCTGCCAAACAAGAGATAGTCAATAGTACCAAGCTGCATCGTTATCAGATAAAGCAAAGCCTCAGGGAGCTCCGACCATGGCCTCCAATTACCATTATCCACCATCTTTTCTTCTTACTTCTACGCCTACTGAGGTTGATGTCACTGTTCCCTTGCAATACCATGCCTACGTTGCCTTCACACAATGAAAATAAAGATTAATGACTGCACATAACACTGAATAAACATCTAATAGATTTAGATTCATTAAGTATTGTTTTAATTCAGTTTCCTCCAATTATGCATATTATGCTATAGTATTTGTGCCAATACCCCATCATAGAAAATCATAAAATACACAAGAACATAACCAAGGAAGCACAATATATATTTGTGTATGTGTGTGTGTGTGTCTATATATATATATATATATATATATATATATATATATATTGTTAAATAATTAGTATGCGTTTGGATACAGCTTATTTTGCTGAAAACTGAAAACTGAAAACTGAAAACTGAAAAAAAAAATATTTTAGTATTTTTTTTTACTGTTGCTACAGTAAAAGTCACTGTTCATAGGCCTAGAATCACTGTTCATAGCCAATGAACAGTGACATATGCGGGAGTTAAAAAAAAAAAACGTAGGAAACGTGGGAACGCGGCAAACATGCCGCGTTCCCAAACAGAGCTTTAGTCTAGACAATGTTAAAAAGGAGAAAATTTAGCCACAAACTTAGTTCCTACTAAAAAACTAAAATATTTACATATTTTGAAGATCTAACCGTTAGATTATATTTTTTTTTAATGTTTATAAGATACATATCAAATTTTATATCAATCGGATATTATTTACTATTCGATTCAAAAAATTATTTTTTATGCATAATTTTAAATTACAAAAACTTGGACTTTAAACATTTGACAACAAAACTATTGATTTTTGATCTTTTAGAGATTTTGTAACCAACTAACCATGGAAGGAATAAAAAGAAAATATAATTTAATGGTGAATTTGTTAAAATTCATATTCAATAAAAAAAGATATTGAGTAAAGTTGTAGTCTTAATATAAAAAAATCGAAAGAGAAGAATTTACTTGATTAGGCAATATGACTGAAAAAGTTTCACTCTAAATTATAACAGTAGCACAAAGCACAAAGGTACTCTCACAAGAACCAAACTCCAAATAAACCCTTAAAAGCTCTCAAAGAGTATATCTATATTGCCCTAATTCTGAGGCACACTCTTATCATATTCAACAATTGCTGCATAAACCAAGAAGACTTGGTTTACAAGTCCAAACCAATTAAACTAATAAAATGAGAGCCTTTAAAAAATATAGTAAAAAATTTTTACAATTACCAAATAGTGTAAACACTGCTCTATTCTAGGTACAAAGCCATACTGCACGTAACATGCCAGCCAACTATTACTTTGCTTTACTTTATATAAGTTTAAAAAATCCATCGATTAAAAATAATAATAATAAACGAAGATAAGTATTGAATCCGCATAGTTTGGTAAGCACCAACCCAACAGTACAGAGAAAAGAGAAAACCAGAATCAACAGCAAAGAGAAAATCAGAATCAATAAAAGGAAAGGCTATGTCTCACCTGTTCAAGGGATTGATCAAGTGCCAAGAGAGAAGGGAACAAGAACTGTTCACAGTTTTCTAACTAACAGTTTTATTTAAGGGCCGAAGGAAAAATGAGATGATAGAAAATAATAAAAAATTAAAAAAGTAAGAGGATAGAAAAGATTTTGTTTTCCCTTGAATTGTGTTTGGTTGTGTAGAAAAGTGGGAGCATAAAAATATAATTTATATAAATTTAATATTATGTCCTTAACACATAATATGAAAAATATAAATTCTTTATCATCAAAAAAATATATAATTTTTTGTGCTCATTAAATAAGAAGAAAATATTAATTATTTTTAATTAACATTAATAAAATAACATTATATATAATATAATATATTAATTATTTTTTTGTACACATTATATTATTTTTCTTTATTTTTATATAAAATATACTATATTATATTATATATAAGATATATTATTAGTGACACAGAACAAATAAAAAAAAAATTGGGGCAATTTGGTAAATGGGTAAGCAAGAGGCTTTTCATGCCTATTTTCTCTCCAATTTGAAGAGAGAGATTTTGTGGGGCACCGAGTGGAAAATGCATGGGCCCTACATAAAGGTTTTCTTTCTCCTTTTCCAACCAAACAACATACAAACCCATTTTCTCTTCAAAGTTTTCTATCTGCCTATTTCAGCTCTAAACAAACACACGAAGAGTTTGAGAGAGAGAGAGAGAGAGAGAGAGAGAGAGAGAGAGAGCCTAGATCCATTCTAAGTATTAAGAGGGTGTAAGATTAAGAGTCCGCTTGGTTGGAGGAGTAAAAAAATGGGAGGATGGAAAATTTGTGAGAGGATAGAAAAGATTTGGTTTTCTCAAGAATGTGTGTTTGGTTGGAGGGGTAGAAAAGTGGGAGAGTGGAAAACTTTTTTGTTTGATTGGAGAGAAAAAGGGGTGGATGGAAAATGTAGTTTATATAAATTAACTATTATGTCCTTGTTATATAATATATAAGAAAAAGATATATTTACACTCTTTAAATAATATAAAAATTAATAGAAATACATATACATTTATATTACTTTTCTTTATTATTGTATATAATTTTAAATTTATGGGCAACAAAAATTGATTATGCATTAACTAGGAAGACATTTAAAAAAAAAACACTTTATTCACATGAGCAACTTGGTAAACTGGGCAACTGGGCAAACTTGGCAAAACATCCTTCACCTGGCAGCAATTTAACTAGTTTTTAACACAGGTGTAGTGGAAAGGGGAGAGGGGTAGGTGAGTGCAATAAAGTGATGGTATTTGTGTAAATTACATCATTCAGCATCTTTTTTTCTTAGTTTTCTTCTCAAATTGGGAGGACAAAAAAATGTGGGCCTTAAGGGATTATTTTCCTCCCCATTTTCTCTCTCTCTTATTTTCTTTCCTGAACCAAACAAGAGAAAATGCCATTTTCTACTAAACACATATTTCCATCTATTGACTAATTTTTGAGCATAATTAATACTACAATATAGTCATTATTAACCTAAAATTTCATTTCTCCTTTTTTTTTTAAGAAAAAATTATTGGTTGATATTTGGGGGTTTTTTTTCTATAAAAGAAAAAGAAGACTTATGAAGTTGAGTATACGATTCCTTGAGAAGTGACGACCTCAGCAAATAATGGTAGCAAAGGTGACGAGATCAGCAAGTTGACAAAGGCAATCAAGATGGAAATGACTAGCTCTCTCTCTTAAAATCAGCAAGGATGAAATAAGAGAAATAAGAGGAGGAGGTGAGATATATATAGGATGAAAATTGCATGAAAGACAAAGCGACACATCCGTTCAGAAACGAGGCAAACTAGCTTGCACCACGTGTTCAAGCATTTAATAATAACTACTCGAGAAATCATCATAAATACACCTTTCTCTTTTTCCTAAATAAACAAAAATAATAATAAAAAAGCTACAGATCACACTCCATAACACGTCAGTTGGAGCTGACGGAGTTATGGAGTAGGGGGCAGCTGATGAAGATAATTCTAAAAGGATGGTGAACTCGTCTACATAAGATGGAGCCAACGGCCTCAACGAACTCGTCAGCATTCCATAGGCACTCGAAGGCGTAGACAACGCCACCTTAAGACCGACGACCTCACCTTAATATCCCGACACCTTTATGGAATGACATGGGAAGCTGATGGGAGGAAGCCGACGGGGATAATGAAATCCTTGACGGGTCTGGTAGGGCATTGCTTGGCCTCCACACATGAGTATGTAAGGAAAGATCTTGCGCTCCACAGTTAATCCTAACTAAGAAGATTCCTATAAGGAAAGGATCCCGTAAAATGATGAGGATCTTCCCTGCAAGGAAAGACCCTCTCCGCCAAGGAATAAATGTCAACTCTACACCACTATAAAAACCCCAAAACCCTCACAAATCAAGGTAAGTATAATTTTCCCTAGCTTTGGCACTCTAAAGTTGTGAAAGTTCTCTAACTTGATGTTCGAAAGTTATTTAGTCGGTACCACACCGGTACTCTCTACAAGGTCTTTTTTGTTTTTTGTTTCGCAGATGTTGTCTCGAGCACATGAGAACTGTGTGACTTACTGACGATTTTTGGCATCATTAGTTGGCAACGCCTGTGGGAAACATTTGTTTTGTTTTGTAAGCCGTACTACCGCTTCCCGAACAAAAAGTTGCATGGCACTTACTCGCTCGATAGCGACCACCAACAATGCTCAAGGAGATGAACCACGTACCACCACCCTTGAAAGGCAGGTTCAAACTCTTGCCGTTGCTGTAGAGCACCTTACTAAGCAAAACCACGATCTAGAGGAGCAGTTGCACTAGAAGAACGCGGGGCTTAACACTTAGGAGATGGACCAAGAAGGCACCAGCGCGGACAGAAAGGACCAAGAGGGACCAAAAGGTAGCAACGCCCCAAGCAGGCTCGAGCGACAGGACACGAGCCGTCTGTCCGTCGCAGATACGGCTTCACCTCACATGGTCGCAGAGATGCAAATGATGAAGGAAATGATGGATTTCATGATGAACGCCCTCAGAGGATGGGTGTCTAGCGACCTTGACGACTTGGTCCATCAAAATTATTGCATCCGTCACTTCATTTCCCCTTCCATCAAAATTCCATATGCTGCAGGTGGAGACCTACGACGAATCAAAGGACCCTTTAGATCACCTGGAGTCCTTCAAGACTTTGATACACCTGCAAGGAGTTGTAGACGAGATCATGTGTAGGGCCTTCCCCACTACATTGAAAGGCCTCGCAAGGATTTGGTTCAGCAGGCTGACACCCAACTCCATCAACAACTTTAAGGAGTTAAGCGCCCAGTTTGCCTCACATTTTATTCGAGGGACACAGGTATAAGAAGTCCACTGCATGCTTGATGAACATTAGGCAACGGGAGGATAAGACGCTGAGGTCCTACATAACCTACTTTAACAAAGAGGCTATTAAGACATATGTGATTCACTTGTTAGGAACATATGTCATTACTTTTTGTAATTGGCTAATCCTTTGACAAAACACACTTTACTTGTATTTGGGTAGAACTAGGATGTGTTTAATACTTCAAGAAACCGTGTTTCAAGATCAAGTATTAAAGCTATGCAAGTCTGTCCAAGATTCAAGTCTGAAAAGTGTCTGTCATTAAAGCTCAAAAGCTAGCCATCTATCGAGCTTGAAGAGCTATTTCAGCCCCGCGGCTCAACAACTATCTCGATAGATAGGCATCTGTCGAGGTTTATGAAAAACAGAATTCAGATCTGTTTTGACTTCAATCTGTGATTGTACGTTTGGGCTTTCTTTTCTCACAACCCTAAACATATATAAGGATTATTTTAAGGGCCGTATCAAGTTGCACAGCCAAGAGAAAAATTGCACAAGAGCATAATTCCTCAAGTGTGACCAGAAACCTAATTTGCCCTAGTTCTTGAAGAAGTTGCTGTGTTTGTACACCATAGGGTTTTGTGACCAAGAAACTTCATAATCTTCATGTGTTGAAGAACAGAAGAACTTTGCAACTAACATCTCTCTCTAGTTGGTGATTAAAGTCACGTACTGGGATCAGCGCAATTGGTTAGTCACGTACTTGGAGCCGTGCATTGAAAAGAAGAGATTGTCACTACAGAACAAGTTCAATTGGGTATTGGGGTAAGAGTTCAACTGTAGGTTGGTATAAGGTATTAGAATTCTTTTACTTGTAACCGCTTGTTGTGATAATAGTGGATTCTCGGGAGTGATAACCTTAAAATCACCCAGTGGAGTTTTTGCCGTGTTGGTTTTTCCCATTCGTAAATAAATCACCGTGTTATTTATTTTCCACTGCATACTTAGTTTAATTGGTGATTTGCTTGTACTACCATGCGTTTGCATGTTAATCTGATTAATTAATTCACTTGGCTAATTAATCAATTAATTCATCACAAGGGGTCAACACGTTTTTTGCCTATCAAGTGGTATCAGAGCAGGCACACTCTGATTATATTATAATCTTTGTGTGTGATCCATTGACCCCTGTTTGTCATGGATAGAGGATAGTCTCTTATCATACCTCCTTTATTTGATGACACTAACTATACATAGTGGAAAGTACGCATGCGAGCTTTCTTACAGTCACTAGATAAGAAGGTATGGCAAGCTATAGAGATTGGTTGGACCAAGCCAAATGAAATGCCGGCTGATTGGGATGATGCTAAGATCAAGGAGGCAAACTTCAACAACAGGGCATTGAATGCATTGTTCAGTGCAGTCACGAATGAGGAGTTCAAGAAGATATCCTCCACTGAAACTGCTAAGGAAGCATGGACTATCCTCCAGACAACATATGAAGGAACCAAGGCTGTCAAGGATTCAAAGCTGCAGAAGCTCATTACAAGCTTCGAAGAGATTAAGATGGAAGAGGATGAGTCATTTGATGAGTTTTATGCCAAGCTCAAGGACATAGTGAACTCAACTTTTAATCTTGGGGAAACAATTTTTGAACCCAAGATTGTGAGAAAGGTGCTCAGATCTCTGCCTGAGAGATTCCATGCCAAGATCACTGCCATTGAAGAATCAAAAGATATTGACAAAATACCTTTGACAGAGCTGGTTGGCAATTTGCAGACCTATGAGTTGGGTTTGGCTAGGATCGGAAAGTCGAACAAGAGCAAGAGCATGGCACTAAAGACCAAGAGTAGTGATACTAATGAGTCTTCAGACAATGAGGACACTAAGATGAAGTCCTACATTACCCGACAGTTTAAGAAATTCATGAAAAATGCTAATGCAAAGGGCTTCGATAAGGACCATTGACAGTCAAGTTCTTCTCAGTCTAAGAGCCAAGACAAAGGGAAGAAGGATTCAAAGGATGGCGGTCATTCTGTTCCCGCAGGACCAAAGTGTTTTGGGTGTCAAGGGTTCAGTCATATGAAACAAGATTGCCCCACTTATCTCAAGACCATCAGGAAAAGTAAGGCACTTGTTGCTACACTAAGCGACACTGAGCCTGAAGGTGATTTCGACAATGAGGATGACGGAATCTTGAATGCCTTCACTACCATAGTCAATCCTACTGAGGGGATTGTTAAGGATGTGAATGAAGAAGAAGAATTTGTGGAGTCCAAGTTTGAGAAAATGGATGAACAAGATGACATCCATACAGCCTATGCAAAGTTATACAAAGTGTCTGAAAAGCCTGAAAAGTTGTATAGGCTGGCCACCAAAAAGCTCAATGATGTGGAGCTCGAACGTGAAAAACTCTCTACAAAGTTCGATGAAGCAAATCAGACTATTGGAGCACTTAGGTTCGAAAACAATTTCTTGGCTGAGAAGACCAAGAAACTTGAAGCGGAGTTGTTTCAAGTCAGAGCTCAATTGGAGAGGACTTCAAGTGCAAAACTTGACGAAATGCTCAGTATTCAGAAATCTGCTTCCGATCGAACCAGTCTAGGGTATAATTTCTCTTCTCCTAGTATTGCTTCTACTAGTACTATTGTTTTTGTTCCTCCTGCTAATAATATTAAAACTGAGAACATTAACATTAAAAATGATTTAGCTAGTGAGAACATAGACAATGGTAAGTCCATCTTAGGAGCACTCCCTAAACTTGATAAGAATGAGACTAACAACCCTAAGGCTAAGAAGGCTAACTCTCAAAAGTTGAAATAGAAGAAGCAGCATATTTGTCATCACTGTGGTGCAGCTGGTCAGACTTGACCAAATTGCTATAAGTGGTTGGCCACTCAACAGAGCAACGATATGATAGCATCGGGAACCCAGAATCAGTTTCCACTTTCTTTTGCTCCCCTTAGAGATCTTCTCAAAGCCCTCATGTTTCTTTCAAACTTGAATGGTTTTAATTTTTCCCCCTCATCCCCGATTCAAGGTTTTACTCGAATGAAAGGTTCTTTCAAGGTGTGAAAGGAAAAATGAACCAAGTGATTCTATCACTCTCTCTCTCTCTCTCTCTCTCTCTCTCTCTCTCTCTCTCTCTCTCTCTCTCTCTCTCTCTCTCCCTCCCTCCCCTTCTTGTTTTTGTCTGCATTACTTGTATGTTTTGCTTTCAAGTTTTTAAGTTAGTCTAGTTTTTTGCATTGTTCTGTTTTGTTTAACTTGTTTTTATTTGGTTATTTTTCAGTTTTGCTTTGTTTTGTTTTCATACAAAAAAAAATTGAAAAATTAGAAAAATACAAAAATAGTGTGTGTTTATGTACATTGGTACTTGTGTATCTTGGATGGCTATTGAAACAAAGTTTTCTAAACTTTGTATTCTTTGTAGCTTAGATGAGCATCTCTATGCACAACTAAGCATGTGAGTTTTGAGGCTTGTGTTTGTGATGAAGAAGATTAAGCTATCTCTTGTACTTAACACTCATATCACTCTTTTTGACGGATAGGACTAGAAAATCCTAAGAGAAAGGCATAAATAACCATCTCACCACTGTTGCCCGCCAATCATGAAATGACATATGTGATTCACTTGTTAGGAACATATGTCACTACATTATGTAATTGGCTAATCCTTTGACAAAACACACTTTATTTGTATTTGGGTAGATCTAGGATGTGTTTAATACTTTAAGAAACCATGTTTCAAGATCAAGTGTTAAAGCCATGCAAGTCTGTCCAAGATTCAAGTCTGAAAAGTGTCTGTCATTAAAGCTCGACAGCTAGCCATCTATCGAGCTTGAAGAGCTATTCTAGTCCTGTGGCTCAACAGCTACCTCAACAAATAGATATCTATCGAGGTTTATGAAAAACAGAATTCAGATCTGTTTTGACTCCAATCCGTGAATGTATGTTTGGGCTTTCTTTTCTCACAACCCTAAATATATATAAAGATTATTCTAAGTTCCGTATCAGGTTGCACAGCCAAGAGAAAAATTACACAAGAGCATAATTCCTTAAGTGTGACCAGAAACCCAATTTGCCCTAGTTCTTAAAAAAGTTGCTGTGTTTGTACACTATAGGGTTTTGTGACCAAGCAACTTCATGATCTTCATGTGTCGAAAAACAGAAGAACTTTGCAGCCAACATCACTTTCTAGTTGTTGATTGAAGTTGCGTATTGGTTTTTGTGCAATTGATTAGTCACGTACTTGGAGTTGTGCATTGAAAAGAAGAGATTGTTACTACAGAATAAGTCCAATTAGGTATTGGAGTAAGGATTCAACTGTAGGTTTGTATAAGGTACTAAGATTCCTTTACTTGTAACCACTTGTTGTGATAATAGTAGATTCTCAGGAGTAGTGACCTTAAAATCACCCGGTGGAGTTTTTGCCGTGTTGGTTTTCCCCATTCGTAAACAAATCACTGTCATTTCCGCTGCATACTTAGTTTAATTGGTGATTTGTTTATGCTACCACGAGTTTGCATGTTAATCTGATTAATTAATTCAATTGGCTAATTAATCAATTAATTCATCACAAGGGGTCAATACGTTTTTCGCCTATCAGAGGCTGTCTCAATCGATGAAGCTGACAACAAGATACTCATGGCTGCATTCACGGACGGGCTACAGAAAGGTAAGTTTCTATTTTCTTTATATAAGAACGACCTAAAAACCATGTCAGATGTGCTTTATAGGGCTGCTAAGTACATGAACGCGGAAGATGCACTAATGGCCCGAGAAGAGAAGCCCAAGAAGAGGGAAAGACAAGAGGACGCATGGCAGGATAGGGGACGAAAGATGGTTAGGACCGAAGAATGGTGGGAGGACAGGCGCTCCAAGCTGGCCACAAGGAGATTCATAAGCTTCACCCCGTTAATTGCCCTAATCAACCAAGTCCTAATGTAGATCAAAGATGAGGAGGCCCTAACATTTCCCGGCAAGCTGAAGGGAGATCCTAATAAGAGGTCTAGGGACAAATATTGCTACTTCCACCATGACCATGGTCATGACACATCTGACTGCTATGACTTGAAACAACAAATAGAGGCTCTCATCAAACAAGGAAAGTTACAGAGATTCGTCAGCAAGGAAAGGGTGGACCCACAGCAAGAGCAGGTTCCCTGACAGGAGAACGAGTATCCAAGGCTGCCGATAGGAGGCATAAGAATGATTATGGGGGGCACTGCGGCCTCTAGCTCGTGCAAAAAGGCCCATAAGACTTACCTCAAGATGGTTCAAAATGTCCAGCTGATGGGCTTAGTACCAAAGATGGCACGGATCGACAACCCCATCATTGAATTCTCAAAGGACGACGCTTGAAGTCTCCACCACCAGCATGACAATGCGCTTGTCGTTAGCATATGGGTAGGAAACTACAACACACACTAGGTTCTAGTAGACAACGGAAGCTCCGCCGACATCCTTTACTATTGGCGTTCCAGTAAATAAGGATTGATAGAGAACGGCTGGTTCTGACCAATGCCCCACTCATTGGGTTCGCGGGGACTAAAGTATACCCCTTCGATGCAGTTACGTTGCTCGTCACGGTTAGAGATTACCCCCAACAGATCACTAAGGATATCACTTTCCTTGTTTTTGATTCCTCATTTGCCTACAATGCCATCTTAGGGCGACCTACCCTCAACTCATGGAAGGCCGTAACTTTGACCTACCACCTGATGATCAAATTCCCCACCGATTATGGAATGGGGGAATTACGTGGAGACCAAGTAGCTGCATGTGAGTGCTACAAAGCAATGTTGGAAATGGATGATCATCTACAGACAATGAACATAGAAGAACAACGGATGGTGGCAGAGCCCGTTGAAGGATTGGAGGAGATACCCCTTGATAACTCTAAGCTCGAGCAAATGACCAGGATCGGTACCCTCGCCAATCCGTCAATTTGCCAAGCACTCACATTATTCCTTAGAGAAAATCAAGACGTCTTTGCCTAGAGTCATGAAGACATGCCTAAAATCGACCCTTCAGTCATGGTGCATAGGTTAAACGTATCACCTACTTTTTCACCATTCCGTCAAAAGAAGTGGGTGTTCGCCCAAGAATGAGACCAAGCCATAGCGAAAGAAGTTTGCAAATTGCAAGAAGTAGACTTCATCAAAGAAGTTTACTACCCCGACTGGCTGGAGAACGTGGTGATAGTCAAGAAAGCAAACGGGAAGTGGCAGATGTGCGTGGACTTTACAGACCTAAAAAAAGCTTGCCCAAAGGTTAGCTACCTTCTCCCGCAGGTTGACATTCTAGTAGACTCTACGGCTCAACACTAGTTATTGAGCTTCATGGAGGCTTTTTCCAGTTACAACTAGATTAAAATGGACGAAGCGAATCAGGAGAAGACTTCGTTTGTCACCAGCCAAGGCCTCTTCTGTTACAAAGTAGTGCCATTCGGCCTCAAGAACGCAGGCGCAACATACCAGAGACTCATGAACAAGATATTTGCACATCAAATAGGGAGAAATGTCCAAGTCTACGTCGACGACATGCTAGTAAAAAGCCAAAGGAAGGAAGACCATTTAGACGACCTCAAGGAGACTTTCAACACTCTCCGTTCTTACAAAATGAAACTCAACCCGAGCAAGTGCGCATTTGGGGTAACAGCTGGAAAGTTCCTAGGATTTATGGTATCTCAGAGAGGTATCGAAGTAAACCCAGACAAAATCCAGGCCATAGTGGAGATGGCACCACCATGGAACGTAAAGGAAGTATAAAGCCTCAACGGCAAGGTAGCTGCACTGAATAAGTTCATGTCAAGAGCAATGGATAAGTGCCTACCTTTCTTCCGCACGCTAAAGAAGTCTTTCGAGTGGACATTTGAGTGTCAACAAGCATTCGAGGATCTGAAGGCCTACCTTTCTTCCCCACCTTTGCTAAGCCCCTCCAAACTAGGAAAAGAACCGTTCCTTTACATGGCTGTATCCCCAGCTGCTACAAGTGTGGCCTTGGTCTGAGAAGAAGACAAGGTGTAGAAACCCGTGTACTACACCAGCCGGGTGCTCTGTGGTGCAGAAGAGAGATACTCGCCGATGGAGAAGCTCACCTTCGCTTTGGTTACAAGCCTACAAGCTCAAGTTGTACTTCCAGGCCCACACGATGGTCGTCCTGACGGACAAGCCTTTACAACGAGCAATGAGCAATCTTGAAGCCACCAGACAAATGGCACTATGGGCAATAGAGTTAAGTGAATTCAACGTACAGTACCGCCCGCGTACTACCATTAAGGGATAGGTGGTCGCCGACTTCTTTGCAGAGTTCACTAACATGGAAGGACAGCGGGCAAAAGAGTATCCTCAGTAGAGTATCCACACAGACAGATCACCTAACAAGCAAGTAAAGGGAGTAGGTATTGTACTTCATTATCTAGAAAGGGACAAGATTGAATGCATGGTTCATCTTGACTTCCCTACGACCAACAATGAAGCGGATTACGAAGCTCCAGTAGCAGGACTAGATCTCGCCAAAGCAGCAGGGGCTACGAATGTGGTTATTCATTACGACTCCCAGGTTGTTACAAACCAAGTAATAGAAGATTACGAATGTAGGGGTGAGAGGATAAAGAAGTACTTGGAGTAAATAAAGAAAAGGATGGACAACCTACAGGCCAAGATTATTCAGATTTCGAGAGGAGAAAACAATCAAACCGACCATCTTGCCAAGGCCGCATCAGCAGAACACATGATTCGCCCCAGCAAGGTACTTTCCTTTATTTAGTTTTCACTATTGATAGATCCCACTGATGTGCAGGAGATAGGTTCTGAAAGCAACTAGACCATGCCTTTAGTATCCTACTTGAAAAATGTACACTGCCCGACAATAAGGAGGCTACAAGGAAGTTGAAGGTCCAAGCAATCCGATTCATCCTACTAAAGGACATCTTATACAAGAAAGGCTTCTACTGCCCGTTCGTAAGGTGCTTAAGCCGCGAAGAAGTGGATTATGTCATGAGAGAAGTCCATGAAGGGATTTACAAAAACCACACAAGGTCGCGGTCGTTAGTACACAAACTGGTTCAAGCTGGATACTACTGGCCCATTATGCAGAAGGATGCCCAGGAATATGTCAAAGCCTGCGATAAATGTCAAAGGTTCAACAACGTTATCAGACAGCCAACAAAAGAGCTCACCCCAATAACAGCCCCATGACCTTTCGCTCAATGGGGATTGGACATTATGGGTCCATTCCCAATAGCAATGCTGCAGCTAAAGTTCCTTATAGTCGGCATAAACTATTTCACTAAATGGGTAGAAGCTGAAGCCTTAGCCGCCATCTCAGAGAAGAATGTAAGAAGTTTCGTCTGGAGAAACATCATCTGCAGGTATGGGATCCTTAGAATCTTGGTCTCAGATAACAGGAAACAGTTCAACAATGACTCCTTTAGGGATTTTTGCTCGCAGTTAGGAATCAAGAACCACTACTCCTCCCCTGCCCACCCTCAAGCCAACGGACAGGTTGAGGTCACAAACCAATCCTTGCTCAAAATCATCAAGACTCGGCTCGAGGGGGCAAAAGGTATATGGCCGGAGGAGCTGCCAAGCATGCTATGGGCATATAGAACGACGACCAGAATACCTACGGGGGAGACACCGTTTCAACTAGCATACGGGAGTGAGACGGTTATACCAGCTGAAGTCAGACTCACAAGCTACAGGGTGGACAATTATGATGAAAGGAGGAACGACGAGGCCATGCGTCTACAACTCGACCTATTGGACGAGGTCAGGGCAACAGCTGAACAAAGGCTTGCATGATACCAAGACCTCATGGCCAAGCACTACAACTCCAGAGTTAGACATAGAGACTTTAAGGTTGGAGACCTCGTCTTGAGGAAGGTAATGGGCGCCACTAAAGATCCCACCCAAGGAAGGCTTGGTTCTAGCTGGGAGGGATCCTATAGAATCACTTCATGGCTAAGAAAAGGCACCTACCACCTAGAGACGCTAGACGAACAGAAGTTGCACCATCCATGGAACACCGAGCATCTCATGAAATACTACCAGTAGATGATAGCATGAAGAGCGACACTCCTTATTTCCAGTTTAATTCTTTTAGTTAAATTTTGCTTACAGTACTTTCTAAGCCCAAAGGGTAGGTTTTTATGCTTTTTGAGAACAATTTTTACTTATGCACACATTTTTCATAATAAAAGGAGTTATTCAGATATGGCCTGTGTATATATTTATCTCTATAAAACTACTTTTATAAGTCCACAAGTGGACGAGCTCATCACTAAGTCCTTAAATGGACAAGCTCATTACTAAGTCCTTAAGTGGATGAGCTCATTACTAAGTCCTTAAGTGGACGAGCTTATTACTAAGTCCACAAGTAGATGAGCTCATTACTAAGTCCTTAAGCGAACGAGTTCATATTAAAGTCCTTAAGTGGATGAGCTCATTACTAAGTCCACAAGTGGATGAGCTCATTATTAAGTCCTTAAAGCGGACAAGTTCATTTTTAAAGTCTGCAAGTGGACGGGTTCACCTCTTTGGGATGCCTTGGAATTATCAAGTCCACAAGTGGACGAGCACATTACTAAGTCCACTAGTGGACCGGTTCATCCCATAGGGATGCTCAAGTCCAAGAATGGACGGGTTTATTGCAAAATCCACAAGCAGACAAACTATAAGAATGGGTGAGCTTATGATTAAGTAGACAAGCTTGTTGTAATGAGGACAAGTTCATTATGGAGTCCAAAAGTGGACAAGCTCAATATTAGACTTGCAAGTGTTCAAGTTTTATATAGATAAAAAATATGGACAAGCATATCTCAAGATGAAGATCAACATAAAAGCAAAAAGTGACAAATGTAAAAATAAACGCCATAAATAAAGTGTTTACAATGAAGCCCAAAACAAGGGCATTTACTATTGTTCGAAAATAAGAGTAAATACATAAGAAAATAAAAATTAAAACTAGACATTCAGGGTATCTTGGGAAGTTAGGTTCTGAGCAGAAAAATCCGGGGTGTCTTGGGCATCCATAAGAAAATAAGAATTAAAACTAGACATTCAGGGTGTCCTGGGAAGTTAGCAAACGGATCCATAGGAGCGATAGGGCCTTCAACAGCTGGTTGAGTGAGAACCACACCGTCATCTTTTGGATCCTGCTCTGACTCAGTAAAGTCATTGGTCTCTTCACTGATGGTGTCGCCATGTGCGGGGGTCATCGACACTAGGTCATCCATGGTCATCTTGGATAGATCCAAGTCCGGGTAGACGGTTTTAACCTGTTTCAGGAAGTCCTCAACCCCGTCACCATAGTAGGCTACACAGGCATCAATGAAAGGCTGGGAAGCCTTAAATTCTGTCACAGCGTCAGCTCTCGCCATCTCGACCTGCCCACAAATAGACGTCAGCTCCGCCTTAAGCTTCTCCTTCGCCTCTTGCACCTTGTCTCAGAGGATGGATTCTTGCTTAAGCTTTTCCTTGACGTCCGTCAGCTCCTTGTTAAGGGTGCGAAGGGCCTCCTTGTATTGATCCATCTCCTTATTTTGGATTTCCTAACGCTTCCTAAGCCATGGATTGCTCCCTCACCAAAAGCACACCTCTCTTGGAGTGCCTTCATACACATCAACGCCTAGGAGCACAAACAACCGTCAGCAAGAGAAAATACGAAAATTGATCAAAGTATTAGGAAACATACCCTGGCTAGGTCAAATAGACCTGACGCCCCTAGGTCCTCTATCAGCTGCCCAGCATAAGGATCCATGTCCGTCTCCTTGATGATTGACTCAATCATATCGACAGCATGTTCCTTGTGAGTAAGAAGGCGACGCTCCTTTCCCTGGACGACGAGACTCGCCGACATCATTGGACCTTTGCCAACCCCATGGCTAGGCTTGGAAGATGACGGTAGCTTTGGCTATTTGCCAGCAGCAGGAAGGCCCCTTTTTTAGCTGACGGTTGTCCTTCCCGTCACTCTTTCGTTTGGACTTTCCCTTGACAGTGGCCTTATGAGCTGACGTAGATGCCCCCTCTTTCTTGCGTGCCGCAGTCGCCGCCCTCACCAGGGCTCTTTGCCTCCCTATCTCCATTTCTGCCAAGAGTAAGGAACGGATGTTAAGGAAGCAGACGACAATAAGAACAAGGAAAAAAGGGTAAAAACATATGAACTTACGCCGACGGGAATATGCATTTAGCCTACAAGCTGAAGGCGTTGGTTCGAGACCACCACAATAGGCGTGCAAGGGTAATCAAATCCCTGCACCTCCTTTTGTCAAAAGGTATCTCAAGTACTCAACGGATGAAAGTCTCTTGCTCGTCGGTTACGCATAGACGAGAGCTAGCTGAAACAGAAATAGCAGAAGACATTAAACATAAGAAAATAATTGGAAGAAAAAGGAAAAGTGGACATACAGAAGGTGTTGGACCTAAATCCTTGACAATACCCCAAGTATTGTCAAAACCATAGGGCATCGTCACCCACTCTTCTCGACGGCACACCTAGTTCGTCCCCTTCATAAAGAAATATCTACCTTTCCAGTTTTGGTTGGAGTCGGGCATGTCAGACACCAGCCTGAGCTCCTTCTTCCTCGCTGGGAAATGGTATATTCCCTTGGACGAGGAGATGTGTTGGGGTTTTTAACACCAAAAGAACTCATCTAAGGTCAGCTGATGGTTCCCTCCACTTAAACGACCCCAGAGGATTTCAGCCCCTATGAATATCCTTCAAGCATTTGGGTTGATTTGGCTGACAGACAAACTAAGGTAATTAGCCAACTAACGATGTAACGCTATCAGAGGCAGCCTTAATCCTGCCATGAACATGGCATCATACATGCCGACATCCACGGCCTTCCTAGAGTAGCATTTTTTGTGCTTCCCAGGCAAACGGATTGGAATGTTGTCGGGAATTTGGTAATGCTCCCTTAAGCTATTAAATATTTTGATCATCATTGTCGGTTTAAAGTCATTGACGGTCCATATTGTCGGGAAGATAAAGGGACGGATATGGCCATCTGCTGGGTTTCCTATACTTCCCTCTATAGAAGTTTCCCCGTCACTTTCATCACCCTCGTCATCTTCTCCCTTTATTTGCCCCTCGTTCTCTCATTCACCCTCGCCGTACTCCTCGTCTCCCTCTCTTCCCTCTATCTCCTCTCCATCAAAGTCTTTCTCCTCGTCAGCAGGAGAATGGGCAGACGGTTCCTTATCTGACGACCAGGATAAGCCCTTCTCGAGCCTCTAACCTGACGAGAATACCTCGTCATAGCCCGCTCCTTCACGGACTAACAACGTTGCTTCACTATCTCCTAACATCTATTCACCTACAAGCGACGGAGGTATTCTAAAAACCTAAGATTAGGTCTCTCTAAAGAATTAATGACCAATTAGAAAAAAGAGAACAAAAGATAGAACGAAATAAAAGAAAATAAGACTTACGAAGTTGAATAAACGGTTCCTTGAGAAGTGACGACCTCAACAAGTAATGGTAGCAAAGGTGACGAGATTAACAAGTTGACAGAGGCAATCAAGATGGAAATGATGAGCTCTCTCTCTTTAAATCAGCAAGGATGAAATAAGAGAAATGAGAGGAGGAGGTGAGATATATATATATATATATATATAGGATGAAAAATGCACGAAAGACGAAGCGACGCATCCGTTTAGAAACGAGGCAAACTATCTTGCGCCACGTGTTCAAGCAATTAATAATGACTACTCGAGAAATCATCATAATACACCTTTCTCTTTTTCTTGAATAAACAAAAAAATAATAATAAAAAAGCTACAGATCACACTCCATAACCCGTCAGCTAGAGTCGACGGAGCTATGGAGTAGGGGGCAGCTGATGAAGATAATTCTAAAAGAATGGTGAACTCGTCTATATAAGATGGAGCCAACGGCCTCAACAAACTCGTCATCATTCCATAGGCACTCGAAGGCGTAGACAACGCCACCTCAAGACCAACGACCTCACCTTAAGATCTCGACACCTTTATGGAATGACATAGGAAGCTGACGGGAGGAAGCCGACGGGGATAACGAAACCCCTGATGGGTCTGGTAGGGCCTTGCTTGGCCTCCACGCATGAGTATGTAAGAAAACATCTTGCGTTCCACGGTTAATCCTAACTGAGAAGATTCCTATAAGGAAAGGATCCCGTAAAATAATGAGGATCTTTCCTACAAGGAAAGACCCTCTCCGCCAAGGAACGAATGTCAACTCTACACTACTATAAAACCCCCCCAAAGCCCTCACAAATCAAGGCACACATAATTTTCCCTAGCTCTGGCACTCTAGAGTTGTAAAAGTTCTCTAACTTGACCTTTGGAGGGTATTTGGCCGATACCACATCGGTACTCTCTATAAGGTCTTCTTTGTTTTCTGTTTCGCAGATGTTGTCTCGAGCACGTGAAGACTGTGTGACTTATGGACAATTTTTGGCATCATTAGAGAGAGACCAAGAGCTTCTATAAGTGGAAACAAAATATTGAGAGCAAGACACACAGAGTTTTGAGAGGTGCAATCCGAATGAAGAAATAGAGAGATACACAATGAGAGTGTGAGAGAGTGAAAAAGAAAAAATGTGACATTTTTCTTTGCTCAAACTACACGCACACAAAGAATATAAATTGGTGGAGTTTTCTTGGAGTTTTTTGAGTGTTACAACCATTGACAGTTGGAGTATTCAGAAGAAGATTGTGCTACTGGTATTGTGGTGAGATTGTATTTTACTCCTTGAGATTTAATTTGTTGTGTATTTAATTTATTGTGGACTTAAGCTTAGCATAAACTTGATAGTTGTAATCTCTATTTCATAGTCAATATTTTTCAAAGCAGTCGCGAGGTTTTTCCCTCAACACCAAAAGGTTTTCTACGTAAGATCTGATGTACTTATGTTGTTGTGTTTTTGTGGTGATTGCTGAAATTTTTTTTGTTTTCATAATATTGCTATTGCTTGGTAGTTATATATTTTAACTCACACATAGACATTGAGGGGATTAGGATTTTTCCCCAACAGAATAGACGTAATAAGAGGAACTGTAAGAAGATTTCCACGATTGAACGTATGTTTTAGAGTGTGAATTTGAGAAATTACCATATTGTGTATTATGGGCAGTTCATTACCATTACCCCCAATAGTTATTGCATCTAAGCCTTTTTATGCAAGGTTTTGAAACCCGGACCGGACCGTACGGTCCGACCGGAAAAACCTCGAACCGCTCATTTTTGCGGTTCTTTTAGCCTCAAGAACCGTTTTATGAGAAAAAAGCAGGGACCCGTGCGAACCGCGGTCGGACCTCACGGTTCTGAGAACCGCGAATGGTTCTTGTGATTCTCATAGGTCCCTTTAAAAAAAAAAAAAAATTAAAGCCTTAAATGGCATCATACCAGAATATTTACTATTTTTGGTCGGAAAAAAAATATCCATCGGTAAAGAATTTGAATAAAAGTAAAAAGAAATCAAAAACTTAGCTACACCATACCAGAATATCCACCGCTATCTTATTATCTCATCAACCAAACAATAACTTAGCTCCACCTTAGTCATTAAAACAAAATCCAAAAGTAAAATCAGATCACAAATTTTCTGAGCAAGCAAACAAAGACTATAAGAGAGAGAGATAGAGACCGTGGAGAAGGTCGTAAACGCGATCGGAGATTTGGAGGAAGGTAGGGGCGGAAGCAATGGCGTCGAGAGTGATACCATTGCAGCGTAGGGACAAGGTGGAGATGAGAGAGAGATCAGGTGGTCTGACCAAGGTGGAGACTTCTAGAGCCATTTTTGAGTCTCTGACTTCTTCTTCTCTCTTCCTTTAGTTTCATCTGCTTCTATGTGTATTTATCTCTTCCTTTAATTTCATTCACTTTTGTTTCTAGTGCTTTTTTAGACTTGTGAATGTGAGCTAGACAGCTGGTCACGTGGGCATTGGAAAGTGGAAATGCGAGCATTGGAAAGTGGAAATTGGAAAGACAATTTGTGGGAGTTTCTTTCTTACAAAACCTTGAGCCCCACATTATATGATGATACATCATATCATCTTCTTTTGTCCACTTACCCGTATATATTGATGCTTTTAATTTTATTTTATTTTTTATAAAAAAGTGGTTACTATTATTATTGGATAGATATTTCATATTTGAGCTTGAGATGGGTATATTAGACAGTTAAAATATAGATTTATAGTTTTAATTGGATTGTTTTAGTTAATTTTGTTAATATTTACAAATTTAATATATTTATTTATATTTAAATAATTATTAAATTAATTATGGCGTCATCACTGTTCGACCTCGGTTCAACTTTAAAAACCTTGAACCTCTCCTTTTTACGGTTCAATGAACGGTCCGGATCCGAAAACCTTGTTTTTATGAATTATTCAAAGAGAGATTGGTAAGGTATGGAGATCCAAGTGCCTTGAGATTTGAGAATGAAGAGGTCATGGCTGTGAGTTTTGCAGGTGGCTGTTCCTTTGGTATGCATAACATGTCTTTGGCGTTACTTGTAAAAAAAGGGGAAAAACCTCTTCCACAGTTTGAAATCGTGACTTAAGGTCACGAGTTCAGTTATTTTTGGCAATGTGTGGATCTACACATTGTATGGAGTAGACACTGCCCATATAAAATGGCAGGTATTTGGCGTTGGAAATATGCTTTGATATCTCTAGCTTGATATTGTGTTCCCAAACTGTTATGATTGTATGTAGTTACAAAAGAAATGCCTCGGCCTCTATTATAACTGGACCTTACCTTGCCTTTGTTGGTGTCTGCATGAAGCTCTTGAGTAAAAGAGTTAACCTTTGCCTTTTGTACTGTGCATATTGCTGCCATAGCCATAAAATACTTCGAAGAGAAGTCATTTGATGAGCATCTTTTGCCAACAAGGCTCGGCAGTATTGCCTTGTACAACCTTTGCTCAAAGATGCTACAGAAGTAATAAACTCTCTTAGCATTTGATTTATATAAGAAAATAAGTGAAGGTTGCGATGCCAAAAACTCTTGCCTGTGTGCTGCAACATACAGCCTTCATCCTCTATAGACGCAGCCAAACATGAGATAGTCTATATCACCTAATGACCTTGTTATCAAATCAAGCAAAGCTTCAGGGAGCTCTGACCATGGCCTCCAATTACTACTTGTAAACCATCCTTCTCTTCTTCTTTCTAGGCCCCTTGAGATTCATGTCATTGCCCCCTTGTAGCAACATGCCATCCCACCCAAAAAAAAAAAACTATTGATCAAATTTTATATATGACACTAAATAACCGTCTAATGGTCTACATTCATAATAATAGTACTTATTGTTTTTAATCCAATTTTCCACATGACATGCTTGTGCGTAACATTCAGACTTACAACAAATCATGTTATTCTTAGGCCAAGATCCATTTAGAAGATTTTAGGACAGAAAAAATCAGCACCTCTATCAGGCAAAACCTATCAAGGAAGTGCAAAACTACACACATGCAGAACTTAAAACATCCTTTGAGGTGTAAGGCGCATAACTGATTATTGAGCCACATTTTGTTTTTTAGGGACAATTGCAAAATACCACAGTAAGGGAAACATTAATTCTACCCATTCTAACATCTCTTTATACATTTTGTACCCATACTCTGTACTCAAATACACCAATAATTTTCTCAAGCATGCACCATTTCTAGCACGACATATCGAAATGATAAATCCCCATAAAAGTTAAATGACAGATGGTAGTGGGTGTAGGAATATGAAGAAAAAAAAATTGAAACTTTACATAAAAGGCTATTCATTTTTTGGGACACAATAAAAAGTAAAATAGAAACACACCAGTCAACAAAACCTTAAACCAGTGCTCAGGAAATATATGAAACTATGAAAACACTAAACTTCTGAAAGACAAAAAAAAAAAAAAAAAAAAAAAATGAAAAGGAAGAAAATAACTCCAGCTACCCTTGTTGTAGGAAATTCTCTTCAATGATAGCCCATGAGGTACAGGTAAGGGAAATGAAAAGCAACAAAATATTTACAGCCTTCAGAGTCTTGACAAAACGATTAAGTAGGGTGGATGAACAATAAGAATTCCTGACTAGTCATCATAGAGAGCATCCACACTGCTAGACAGATTTGGAAAATACCAGAACGGAGCACCTGAGGAAGCATCACTGATAGATATTTTGCAGCACAATGGAACATCTAAGGATTCTTCCATCATATCCATAAAATCTTCTATATCAATGATGGGGAAAGACTTTGGATATATATCATCCAGGAACTGTATGGTGTATTTCTCAACTGGAACTCCAAGACTGTATATGCAATTCTTAGGTCGTTGGCTAACACTCCATCCGCCACAACTCATAGTTTGTTGGCTACCCCTCCATCTGGTCATGTCGCTAAATCCAGAGCTCTTGTTACTTAGAAACAAAGCTTGATCTTTGAGGTTCTGCATCTTCACCCATTCCATCTTCAAAAAATTTAGCTCGTAAACTTGAAACTGCTGCCAAACTGTGTCATATCTATGAATCATTAAGAGTTTGTCTTCAAAAGCAAGCAATTGTAGTCCATAGCTACTATATCCAATGCCTTTTACTTTCAACAGGGTCATATAAGGATGGGAATTTGGGTTTAATATCCCAATACCACCATGATTGGTTAACATGTATATCTTACCCTTGAAGACAGCTCCATCTACAAACCGCTGAAAATCATCCGCAAAATGGCCCTTAAACAGGTCAGAATAATCATAGACAGTCCAATTGACATCGGTGGACTTGTGGAATTGTAAAAATGGGTACCCTCCTTTAATAGCTATGATTACAAACTCCTGCGAAGGAGTAGGTAAGGACGCAAAGATGACAGAAAAATAAGGATTAGGAGGGCTAGAGAAACGGAGTTCATGTCTTGTAAAAGGATTCAAAAGCCATATTTGAGAATCAGCACTTTTTTTCTTGTCTAACATGACAAAATAGCCACAATAGACACCAGAGCATGTTTTGCCAACAAGGTTCGGCAATATTGCCTTGTACAACCTTTGATCAAATATGCTATAGAAGTAACAAGTTCTCCTAGCATGCGACGATAATAAGACAACAAGTGGAGGTTGGGATGCCATAAACTCCTGCCTGTGCACTGCAACATATAACCTCCATCCTTTGCAAACACAGCCAAACATGAGATAGTCTATAGCACATAGCGATTTCGCTATCAGCTCAAGCAAAGCCTCAGGAAGCTCTGACCATGGCCTCCAATTACTTTTGTCAACCATCCTTTTCTTCCTGCTTCTAGGCCCTTTGAGATTAAGGTCACTGCCCCCTTGCAGCACCATACCTACCTTCCCACAATAAGAAAATATTGATCAGAACCAATATATGGTTGTGCTACACATTTAGACGTAAGAGCATATTATGTAATTCATCTTAGAAGTTTCAACCATTCTTCAAACATGCTTTGAGCTTTGAGCTACATTTTGTTTTTTAGGCACAATTCCAAAAATATCACAATAAGAGCATTCACACCAATTTGTACCCAAAAAAAAAAAAAAAAAATTCCTATCTAATTTAGCGTAAGAATAAACTTTTTCTATTTTACCTAATTATTTTTTAAAACATCCACATCTTATTGTCTAGTTTACACTCAATCTTATTTAAATGTTCAATTCTCATTCATTTTTTATTAACATTGCATTAATCTTTAAGAGCAGAATAAATTCTACTTATTCTGACATTTCCATAAACATAAACATATAATACCCATAATCTGTACACAAATACCCAAACAAATTTTCTCAAGCACGCACTGTTTCTAGCACATGACATCTTAAAAAAAATAAACACCCAATATGAATTCGATGAGAGATGGTACTAGGATTATGACAAAAATCGAAACTTTACATCAAAGGCTGTCTGTTCATTATTTTGGGACACAACGGAAAAGCAAAACAGAAACAAATCAAATATAACACTCAAACTTCTCTTCCATACTTTTCTTTCGTTTTCCTACAGTTTCTCAGCCCCAAACAGAGGGAGAGCCCATATAAAAACTAATAAAAATAAAAATAAAATTTGAGATTAAAAAATACAAATATATTTTGTTAAGTAAACTGTAAACTACTAAAGTACCTGCTTTGAAGTTTTTTTTGAAAACCCAAGCGACCACCTTTGTTTTGTTGAGTGTAAAACGATGAGTATGGATGGCTGTGTGTGACAACTTATATAAATTCAGCTAAAAAAGCCCGCCCCGACTTTTGATTTTCGAGTTTTCCCGCCTTATAATTCATGGGTGGCAAGTGGCATAAATTTTTGACGAACTCAAAAAAGGGTTTTTTTTTTTTTTTTTTTTTTAAGCAAGACTTAAGTAGAATACTTAAGGGTATGTTTGGTACACTGAATGGAGATTACGATATAAATTGTAATCTTTATTACTAATAATAAAGTGTGTTGTAATGTAATAACTAAACATATTCATTAGTTTGGTTATGAGTTATAATATTATAATGAAACTTAACATTTATTTTAGGAAATATCTTACTCATACAATTATATCTCCTTAAAAATTGTTATTTTTAAATTTAAGAGAGATATGTGGCATGTGCTAATTTTTATGATTTTTTAATTATTAGATTTATATGGAAAGTTTGTTTATTTGAAAATATATTAAGTTTTAAAATTATTGTACTTATTAAGGAATAGCTAATACAACTTTTTAAAGAGAAATAGTTATTCCTTATTTTGAAGAATAACTATTTATAAGGAATGACTATTCCTTGTAATAAAAACATAACCAAACTAAAGAATAATTAAATCATAGGAATAATTATTACATTACAATGTCTATTACAATATTCCAAACATGCTCTAAGTGTTGTTCTTTTAGTTCCCTTCTTAAGATTTTGTTATATGAATTTTATATCATGGGATGAAATTTTATTTTTTAGTTAAATATCCACGTGTCAGAATCTTAAAAGAGGAACCTACAAAACTGCCCCTAAAGTGTTGTACTTAAATTTTATCACTTTTTATATTTTATTTATTTTTATAAACTATAAATATTCTTCTAAAAAAAACTATAAATAAAAAATGTAGTTAAGGAAATATTTCCATAACTACAGTCACTTCTAGGTTAATATGGTAAACTTACCATAAATTTTATCACAAAGCCTAATAAATTAATTGGTTAATGGTAACACCTCAACAATTAATAAATAAAGTAATAAATAAGTCAGAAAATTGCACTGGAAAGTGGATATAATACCATGATTTTTTAAACTATTTTATTTTATTTTATCTACATATGAAATCTGATAATTATTCAGTAAAAAAAATCTGATAATTATTGTAATTATTAATATACATATTTGTTATGATTGTGTTAGTATATGAAATTATATACCACCGCGCACTTTTGGTGCAGTGATCACTCCACAAATATAAATGCTCGTGGGGTGTGGGAGGATCCGAATCCTCTCCATTTCCCTTTAAAATAGAGAGGCTCTAGTACACGGCCAGGATTTTGAAATGGATGATCAATGCTCAAGAACGTGCCACATCATCACTCAACCCAAACCACACCCAAACCACACTCAAACCATGGTTGTACACTTAAGCCTTTAACTCAACCGGACAAAAAACATCTTTTAGGAGGGAAAAGTGAGGTTGATCAAAGCTGCTGTGCACTGGAAAACAAAAAAAAAAAACCTTTTGGGAGGGAAGAGTGTAAGAGCTATGTCTCGTCCAATGCTTCACAGATTTTAACCCAAATTAAAAAAAAAAAAAAAAAAAAGTTTCACCGAAGGTTTAGAGCACCTCTATTTCTGTCTTGCCAAAATAGAGGTATGCCTATAAAACTTGTTTATGCTTATCTTATTTGATGTTTGATCATTTTTCTGCATTTATATTGTTGTCTTGGTGAGTTTATATCGTTGTTTTGGTGGTTGGATGCAAGTTAGAGTCTATCTAAATTTTTATTTTTAATTTTTTGAGATAAAGATTGAATCTTTATAATGGCTGGATGATTCTTGGAGTCCATCTCATTTTTCTGCATTTATATTGTTGTTTTGGTGAGTTTATATTGTTGTTTTGATGGCTGGATGCAAGTTAGAGTCTATCTAAACTTTTATTTTAAATTTTTTGAGATAAAGACTGAATCTTTATAATGGCTAGATGATTCTTGGAATATTTTTATTTTTATTTTTTTGAGATAAAGATTGAATCTTTTTTTTTTTTTTGAGATAAAGATTGAATCTTTATTAGTATATGGCATATTTGATTGCTTGGTCTATCCACACCAATGGTCCCTGTTTAACTTTCATATTGTTCATTTTGTCATGCGTATTGTTCAACTTTCAATATATGAGAGAAGCTAATTATAAGTTCTTTTGTGCAAACAGAATTTTAATATGATGTGAATTTAATGGGTTGATCTAGAGACTATCCATGATACATCACTATCAAAATAAATTAAACTAGCAAACTGAATATTATTAATCCAATGACTCTTTCAGCAGCCAAATTTTCTCTTGCTTCCAATGACTCTTTCATTTTTACTCTGGCTACTCTTTCATTTTTACTGTCTCATTTTTTTACATCATCTCTATTTTGAAAACAAATGATAGGTGAAAGTTATAATAAATTTATGATCAATTTTTTCTAGGGATAATGATGGGAATACATGTTCCTTCTAATGTGCCCATGGAATCTACCCCATTTAAAGGGATGGAGTTTGAAGCAGATGAGATTGCATATGATTTTTATAATGAATATGGCAGAAAGGCTGGTTTTAGTATTAGAAAAGAGTATGTAAATAAATGTAAAAAGACTGGAGTGGTTACTTCAAGGAGATTTGTGTGCACGAAGTAGGGAGTTCGAGGCAAAGACAAGAGAGATCAGAATATAAAGAATCCACGAGCAGAAACAAGATGTGGTTGTGAAGCATGTTTAGTTATTATACTTAATCAAGATAGTAAAAAATATGTGATGAGTGAATTTATTGCTGAGCATAAGCACTATCTCCACCTCCCATCAACTGTGCACATGATAGCATCACAACGGAAAGTGGCTACAACTCATGCTATTGAAATTGATTTGGCACGTGAATCGAGATTAAGATTAAAAAAATCTTATGAGCTTCTTAGTAAGCAAGTTGGTGGATATGATAATCTTGGTTTTACCAAGCAAGATCATAAAAACTATTTGCCCACTAAGCGACAGAGAGACATGGAGCATGGGGAAGCTGCTAGCTTAGGAAGATATTTTAGTTGTCAACTAAAGGAAAATCCCTCATATTATTTTGCTACTCAATTGGACTGTGAAGAGTTGATTACTAAAATCTTTTGGGCCGATGCAAGAATGATCATTGACTATAGCCACTTCGTTGATGTAATAACGTTTGATACAACGTATGGTACAAAAAGAGATGCAAGGCCACTTGGAGTATTTTTAGGTCTCAATCACCATAGAGAAACTGTTGTATTTGGAGGTGCACTTTTATATGATGAAACGATTGAATCTTTTGTATGGTTATTTGAGACCTTCTTAGAAGAAATGTCTGAAAAGAAGCCAATCACTATTTTCACAGATCAAGATGCAGCAATGTCAGCTGCAATAAAAGTAGTCATGCCTAAGACATATCATGCATTGTATAGTTGGCATATGTGGCAGAATGCTGAGAAACACTTGGGTCATTTACTCAAAAATGAGTCTCAATTTAACGATGATTTCTTAGCATGTATCTATGAGTATGATGGTGAAGATGAGTTTCTTACAGCTTGGAATGAAATGCTGGATAAGTATGATATTCGTGAAAATAAATGGCTAATTGATCTATTTAAATTGAAGGAAAAATGGGCCCAAGCATATGTTAAGAGAACTTTCACTGCAGGAATGAAGACAACCCAGCTTAGTGAGAGTTTCAATGCTGACTTGAAGGATTGCTTGCATACTTATCTCAATATAGTAGACTTTTTCACTCATTTTGAAGGAGTTGTCAATCAAAAGAGGGATAAGGAGTTAGAAGCAGAATACAACTCTAGACAGAAATTTCCAAGATTGAAGCTCAAAAGCTCTCCGATGCTTAACCAAGTAGCAACAGTGTACGTGTAACGACCCAAGGAAAAGCGCTAGCCACATCTGCGCTATACCTCAAAAGGACTAGTCACAATTGAGGCTCCTTGTAGTTGTTAATAAAGCCCAGATCTACCCAGTAAATACCCGATGTGGGACTCATCACACACCCACACACATCACATAATCAATCAAATTGGGACATCACAATCTCCCCCACTTAAATCCCTAATATCCTCATTAGGGCCCACTTTGTGGGGTAGTGTCTCCGAGCCCACACGGGGTTACCGGGCCGGCTCTGATACCATATGTAACGACCCAAGGAAAAGCGCTAGCCACATCTGCGCTATACCTTAAAAGGACTATATGTAACGACCCAAGGAAAAGCGCTAGCCACATCTGCGCTATACCGTGTGGCTAGCGCTTTTCCTTAGGTCGTTACATATGGTATCAGAGCCGACTCAGTAACCCCGTGTGGGCTCGGAGACACTACCCTACAAAGTGGGTCCTAACGAGGACGTTAGGGATTTAAGTGGGGGAGATTGTGATGCCCCAATTTGATTGATTGTTTGTGTGATGTGTGTGGGTGTGTGATGAGTCCCATATCGGGTATCTACTGGGTAGATTTGAGCTTTATTAACAACTACAAGGAGCTTCAATTGTGACTAGTCCTTTTGAGGTATAGCGCAGATGTGGCTAGCGCTTTTCCTTGGGTCGTTACAGTACGCGCTTACATTGTTTGATTTATTTCAGACAGAAGTTGAAGAGGTAATGGTACTTTCCATCCTAGAACGCAATATGAGTCAAACACATAGTTATGTGGTTGGAGTTTTCAATCAATATGGAAAATATGAAGTCATGTGGAATCCATTAGATGAGACTCTATCTTGTAGTTGCAGAAAGTTTGAGTCATTTGGTATTTTATGTAGGCATGGTTTGAAAGTTCTTGATGTATTGGATATCAAGTTGATTCCTAATAGATATATCACGAAGAGGTGGAGAAGAGACGCAAAAGATGGAAGCAGAAACAATTGCACAACACATAACATTAAGCTGGATACTCGACTGGAATATGTAGATCGGTATCGAGATTTATGTTTAAAATATATTCAATTGGTGAATGAGGCATGTGAAACTAAAGAAGGCCATAATATTCTAAGCTTAGCAATTGCAGATCTGAAAAAAAAAAAATTGTGATCTTAGAAATTGCAAAGCTAATGTAGAAGAAGACATCATTAGGCCTTCCACCGATTTTGCAGACAAAGAAGATGAATTATGTGCTTCGATTACGATTGTACCAAAAGGGATAAAGAAAAGGGAGATTTATCGTAATAAAAAGCGTAGGCCGAAATCATGGATAGAAAAGATACCGAAACCAAATGGAGGCACATTAAAGAAGCAAACAAAGAAAAGAAAAGTGCAGGAGGAAATCTTCTAAATTATCCTTATTTTCACCATTCTATTTTATTTTTACACATTAATATAGTATACTATTATTGTTGCTAAACTAGTACAATTTTTACAGGAAGTATATGCACATGACGTCATGGCACAAAAGAAAACTGAGGATATCTCTTCTGGAAATATTACTAGTTTTACACAACTTTTAATGGTAAAGATATTTACAATTATATATTTTACTTTGATATTAATAATAGTTTAGATGCATGATTTGATAATTTTAATGCTAAGCTTGTGATATGTGTAATGTGTAATTGGTTTTGTTGTAGTCGGCTTCTACAAGTTCTACATCACATCAGGGAGGCTCATCAACAAGTGTTGCATTAGCGTCATATTTAGAGAGTATATCAAGTGTTGTAGGCTCCAACGACAAAATTAATGGAAGTGGAGGAAGTGGAGGTCTCTTGACTCAAGAAAGTGTTGCAAGTGGAGGTCCCTTGACTCAAGAAATTGTTACAAGTGGATGGAATGAGTTGGTTCATAAATTCAAGCCATTTTTCTAGTATAGGATCATGTTTTATAATCAATGACACATATTGAGATTAAGTGTTCTTGTTTTGTAATTTTCCTAGTTTAGGACTGGAGTTTTGATGGTCCAAAACTAATGTTCAAACTTAGTCACATTTTGTCACATTCAAATGTTCAAACTTAAAGTGTTCTAGTTTTGTAATTTTCTTACTTTAAGATTGAATTTATGATGATCCATAAACTCCCTTTTGTTACCAACTGATAGTGATCTACATGTCTGATGTATCTCTGCATGGTGTTAATTCTGCATAATTATTTGTTGCTGCAGCAATTTTTATGTTTTTCTGCATAATTACTATTTCTGCAAATTGTTCATTCTGCAGATTGTAAGTTTTGCATAATTACTGTTTCTGCATAATTATTGTTTGTGTTTCTGCATAATTACTCTTTCTGCATAATTATTGTTTGTGTTTTTGCATAATTATTGTTTGTAATTTCTGCTTAATTACTGTTTGTGTTTCTGCATAATTACTGTTTGTAATTTCTGCATAATAACTGATTCTGCATAGTTACTGTTTGTGTTTCTGCATAATTACTGTTTGTAATTTCTGCATAATAACTGATTCTGCATAATTACTATTTGTGTTTCTGCATAATTACTGTTTGTGTTTACTGCATAGTTGTTGTTTACTGCATAGTTGTTTTCTGCAGAAGGCTTCGGATGTATTAGGAGTTGATTAATCTCCCTCTTTGCTGTAGATAATGTTTTAGTTTTTGTCTAGGTAGGAGGTGTTGTTTTTATATGCAAGTGTTGCTATGCAGATTGTAAGCACTCTTAGTCACATGTAGTCAACCTGTGCAGATTGTATCTCTTTTGAATCAAGCTCCTTTTATTTTTGAGTGTATTATATAGTCAACCTGCATATTTAGTTTGAGTGTATTAATGGTTTAGGTTCCATTTTGTTGCTTGGTAGACACACATGAGTGTATTAATCGTTTAGGTTCCATTTTACAGGTTGTAGAACAAGTTAAACTGCACATTATTTGCGTACAGTGGATTACCATTTAAAAGACCATTTACTTGAACATTGTTTGAGTTTTTATGCATAGAGCTAAGTGCACACAAGGCCCATACATTTCACAACAATGCAATAAATAAATTGGTATACAAGTCATAGATTTATTAAAAAGACCATGTTCCATTGCCAAAGTCTCAGATTACAAAGAGAATTACACCAAAATTCAAGCCTTTTCCCACTAATACATACCAACACAAATTCAAGCCAAGACATACCAACACAAACATTTTGCCAAAACTTACCAACATACACCAAAATTATGGCCTTTTCCCACTAATACCTACCCACCTAATGGCCTATCCCCCCCCCCCCACCTATTTAGCAAACCAAAAGAAGCATCAAGCAGCATCCCACTTATCACCACAGACAGCCCCAGGCAAATGAGCAGCATCTTCTCTCTCTTCCTGTAGCCTCTGCTCCGTTGCCTCTCCAACCAAAATCATGAAAAACAACAAAAAATAGTATTAGCAAAATCTGGTCATAGCCAATCCAACACTTCAAAATACTAAAATCCTTGAAACTAAAAAAGACCCACTAAAGAAAATAGCTATAAAATAAAAACCCTTGTGCTCTCTGATCTTCCAAAACTAAAAAGCACCCTTGTGCTATCACATAAACAAAATACATTGAAGAAAAACCAATTGCGCTCCACAGACCAATTTCCTCTTTGAATCAATATGACAAGCAAAAACACAAGAACCAAAAGTAAAAAACAAACATCTCTAATAAAGGCAGACTTGTGTACTCGAACCACACTTCGGCCCCTTGAAATGCTTATGCTTCCAACCACAACACATGTTACAAAAGAAGCACCACCTAGTGAAGAACAAAAGTACTCAGAAACCCAGAAACCGATAAGCTTTCAAGTGAAGAAAAAAAGTACTTAGAAACCCAGAAACTGAAAAGAAATTTAAAAACTTTACAAAGAAATTTAAAAACCCAAAAACTTACCCAGAAATTTGGAAACTCGTAGTGTGAGGTGAGCGAGGAGCTGAGTTTGTGGGTGAGAGATCGAGCTTGAATCCATGAGATTAGGGATTTCATGAGGGATTTGGAATCCATGAGTTTGTGGGTTAGGGATTTCTATATGTGTGGTGAGCGACGAACTAAGTGAGGAGTTCAGGTGGTACCGGAGGCATCATGATGGCGGGGCGAGAGAGAAACTAAGTGATTAAGCAATTGGAGAAGAGAGTGAGAAAGAGTTCGTGGGTTAGGGATTTCAATGTGCGGTGAGCGAGGAACTAAGCGAGGAGCTCAGGTGGTACTTGTGGCACCGTGACGGTGGGGCGAGAGAGAGTCAAACCTTGTGGAGAAGAGAGTGAGAATAAGAGTTATGGGTTTGGTGAGAGAAACTGTGGTTTGGGTTTGAAATATTCAGATGGGTTTGGTGAGAGAAACTGTGGTTTAGGTCAAGTGTATAACCATGGTTTGAGTGTGGTTTGGGTTGAGTGATGACGTGGCACATTCTTGAGCGTTGATCATCCATTTCAAAATCCTGGCCGTGTACTGGAGCCTCTCCATTTCAAAGGGAAATGGAGAGGATCTGGATCTAGTGTAGGGGGCAATGGCCGGGATTCAAATGTGCAGGAGGGAGCTTCACACATATATAAACTTAGATTATGTTAGAATAGAAATTCTATCTTGTATAAAAAAAAAAGTATAGGAAATTATATAGTTACATTATTCAAATAAATTATATGATCAAGGAGTAGCTAAAGAAGCAAGGGTGACACAACGAATGAGATTGGGAGGGCTAGGAAACGGAATTCATGTCTTATAAAGATATCTTAAAACACACTTTGCCAACAAGGCTAGGCAGTAATGCCTTGTACCACCTTTGATCAAGAATACTATAGAAGTAACAAAATTTCTTCCGTTGCCGTGAAAAGAAAAGAACAAGTAGAGGTTGGGATGCCATAAACTCTTGCTTGTATGCCAAAGCGTACAACCTCCAAGTTCTACACACACAGGCAAAAATGAGATAATCTATAGCACCTAACCACTTTGTTATCTGATGAAGCAAAGCTTCAGGGATCTCTGACCATGGCCTCCAATTACTATTGTCCACCATCTTTTTCTTCTTACTCCTGGGTCTACTGAGGTTGATATCACTGTTTGCTTGCAAAACCATGATTACCTTCACACAAATAGAAAATAAAAAGATTAATGCTTACATATAACACTAAATAAACACCACTTGAATTGTTTTTAACACCACTTGTGCAACATATTTTATTTATTTGCTTCCAAGCTCATTAATGGATAGAAATTTTTTGATCCAAGTTCATTAATTTTACAAAGAAATAAATAATCAAGACAATAGCAAAGACAATAGTGGTAAATGTAACAATGATCTAAAAATTTTAAGATGATTTTGTTGACAAGAAGAGAATAACCATTGTTGGATTTTCTTATCGCAAAATAAATTGTACAATCTGCAGAGGTTGACTATTTAAGAAACATAAAAATGGGCAGCATTAAACAGTAGATACCCTGGTTGCAGGAAATTCTCTCCAATGAGAATGACATCAAACACAGTTGAGTAAAAAATAAGGGAAATAGCGAGCAACAAATATATATAACCCCTCAAAATATTGTCCAAATGAATGAATAATTCGTTCAATATACAAATGATAGGGATGAAAAACCTAACTTGTCTTGAGAGAGAATCCATATTGAAAGACTCATGTGGAAAATACCAGGATGGTTCAACTCAGAAACTATCTGGCATACATTTTCTTCCAATGAAAGGGAAAGACCGGCCGTGTCTACCATCCATGAATTGGAAGCAGATGTCTTTGCTATCATGTTCAAAATCGTACATGCCATTAGAAGGTTGTTCACTATCGTTCCATCTGGTTATGTTGCTAAACCCAAGCCCATATTATAATCCAGAAACTATGATTGTACTCCAAAGTTCTGTATTCTCACCCATTTGATCTTCAAAAAATTTAGGTCATAAACTTCATTATTTCCAATTGCAGGAATCAACAGGAGCTGCTCATCAGTACCCTGTAACCACAGTTCACCTTTCAAATTTGGAATGGATTTAACTTCCAATGGGGTCACATAAGGATGAGACTCTAGATTTACTACTCCTATTCCAGAATCAGTTGTTATTGCATACATTTTACCCTTGAACAAGGCTTAATCAACAAACGTCCAGTGATGATTACAATCACAAATTCACGATAAGTCCAATTGGCACTATTAGATCTAAGAAACTGTAGATATGAGCCATATCTATGAAAGGCTATGATTACAAACTTTGGCAAAGGTGTCAATAATGAAGCAAGGATGACACTATCATGTTCTAGGGGGGGAATAAGGAAATGGACTAACGGAGTTCATGTCTTTTAAAAGGATTTAGAAGCAAATTTGAGAATTTACCCATCAAAATGTTATGGAAGTAACAAGCTCTTCTGGAACAGTTTGACATAAAAATAACAAGTGGAGGTTGGGATGCCATAAACTCTTGCCTGTATGACACAACATACAACCTGTGTGTTCTGCAGACTCAGCCAAACATGAGATTATAGTACCTAGCCACTTCGTTATGAGATAAAGCAAAGCCTCAGGAGCTCTGACCCAAGTATTTTGGGGATATTTTCATTTTGGTTCATATATTTTAAAAGAATTTAATTTTATCCTTGTGTTTTTCAAAAAAATTCATTTTGGTCCATGCCGTAATCTCATAAGAATTGTTGACATAATTGAGGGAATGCTCACCTGACTAATATAATATGATAATAATAATTTACTTGATTATTAACAAAGCCACTTCTGCATCTCAATAATAATAATAATAATAATAATAATTAATATTTTTTTTTATAAAAAAAGTCTATCTTTTCTTGCACTTTCTTCGCAACCAAACATTGCAGCAGGTGCAGCTCATGTCAATGCATCAGCCTCCAAGATTGAAGCTTTATTGCTCCCAAAAATTTACTTCCTAAAACAAAACATTAGAAACCTCAACCAAACAATACTCTCTCTCTCTCTCTCTCTCTCTCACACACACACACACAAACACAGAGTAGAAAACAAAAATTAAAAAATAAACAGCATTCTCAGAAATACAAAATGACAAGAATCATCATAATTTATATCAGACGTAATCAGAACCTTTAATGCCTGATCATCAACCATAATAATACATGCTTTGGATTGATATATTAAAAATTTGAGGGTATAGCTTACCTTGCAATGCCGAAAACAGTGTAGAGGAGAACAGAGGGTTGAGAGGGAGAGAACTGGGGTTAAGTTTTCACTATAATCTGATGAAATCAAACGGGTTGATTAGAATTGATCCTTAATGAACAATTATACTAAAAAATTTACTGTGTTTGGTTGTCAAAGAAGTGCAACAAAATATTTGTATTTCTAATTTTGAACTGCTCCAACTCCTCCATATTTCTTCAATCACTCAAAATGCCAAGATTTACCTCAGTTACCTGTTTCTTTTCTTTCTTTTCTTTTTTAATTTGCGGTTTCCTTACTCCCTAATCTCACTCTTTTTTTTTTTTCAAATCTCTTCTTCCTTATATTGAATTTGAAAAAAAAAAAAAAAAAAAAAGAACCTCATACTTTTAACACTGTTGCTATAACTTCTCATCCATATCCCTTGCATTAGGCACTAAGCGATTATTAAAATAATACATAAATAAATTTCCTTTCTTTTCCACCCTCCATTCTCATGGGTGAAATAAATTTTTTTTTTATATAAATCTTATCACCCCTCTAAATATTTTTGTGATTAAAAAAATCAAAATATAGCAACTCCAAATTTTGATAAATGAAAATTATTAACATTTTTAAAAAAAATTTATGACACATTTGGTAAACTATAATAGACACTGTAATGTAATAAATATTCCTATGGCATAATTATTTGATTGTTTAGTTATGTTTTATTACAATGAATAATTATTCCTTATGAATAGATATTCTTTAAAATGAGGAATAATTATTCCTTATCAAAAATACTGAATATTTATTCCTTTACCTTTTGTAATAACTTTTTTAAAAAGTTTCCTAAAAAGAAAACTTTATTCCTAAAATTTATTTTCTTCAAAGGAAAGAAAATAAATTTTCCTCAAAGGAAAGAAAATAAATTTTCCTTATTGTTAATTATTAGCTCTATTTTGAACACCCTAAAATAAGTATATTTTAGGACATTTGACTTAAAAATAATTTAATTATACCTTCTTTTTATACTCTACTAAATTGTGGATGCATATTTAGGATTCTATTCCTAAATGGTCATCAAACTAATAAATAGTAATATTTATTACATTCCAACTTAATATATTCCTTGTAATACTTATTCTTATTCCCATGTAATAATTATTACAGTGTACCAAACATACCCTTAGAGTACTCGACTTGGATTTGAAATGAGAACTTTTTTTTTTGGGTAAATTACAATATTAGTCTTTATCCTTTACACCATATTTCAATTTAGTCCCTAACCTTTCAATTGTGTCAATTTGGTCTCCAACTTTTTCAATGTTGTATCAATTTAATCCTCACTGTTATCCCTTAGATGGAAAAAGTCAATGTATCAAATGAAATAATACAAAATTATTTTTCATGCCATATCAGCCCTCAACTGTACTGCCACATCAAATTATTTATTTAAAAAAAAAAAAAAAAACCAGGTCAAGATCTGCTTCACACATGTGAGATCAATACCATTTCACCAATGCTTTAAAATCTACAGATATGCTTGGCCAGTGGCAACGCCACCTTATGGACAAGGTGGTCCCAAGGTGGACCACCCTGACCTAGAAAAAAAAATTTATATAATAATTTAAAATTTTATATTTATTTACCTTTAAAAAAATTTATGGGACCACCCTGAATTTTTTTTAGTTAATAAAATTAAATTTTGGTCTATAATTTGAGCAATTTAAAAATATATTGAGATTTTTCAAGCAAAAAGGAAAAACTCAAAAAAAAATTGAACTAAAATCTGAAAAAAAAAAATTATAATAAAACTACTAAAGGCTAGCCAGTGGCTTGATTCCTTGACTAAACACACTGCCCAAAACAACACAATTTCCAACCTTGTATTATTTATTATTATTATTTTTCCTCACTAGACATATATTACTTCTCATTTTTATTTTTATTTTCTCTTGTTTATTTTTAATCACACGGGTCTGTTTTGATATCGCTTATTTTACTGAAATTGAAAACTTATTACTGAAAGTACTATAAACAAAGGTAAAAATTAGTTGAAATAGTACAGTGGAGCCCATAAATAGTACTAAAAAGTGCAGTATGGCCCATAAATAGTAACAAAAATAAGCTGTATAGTAAAATAATTTTAATTTTTCATTTCACTCCAAACGCATGCTTAAATTGGCTCTGTTTGCATTGCGGCACGTTTTGGGCGTTTTGGCTTTTTTTTTTTTTAAGTCAGTGTGTTGTGCATTGTTCACTGGCCATGAACACTGATTTTAGGCCAATGAATAGTGCATAACACTGTAGCAATAGTAAAATTTTTTTTTTCATTTTTCAGCAAAATAAGCAGTATCTAAATGCATACTAGTGAATTAGTTACATTAGGAAAATTATTCATGATAATAGAGTTTTTGTTTTGGATTTTGAGTCTCTTTTATATTCCAATCTAGATTCACACACAACTTTGATATATATGGTGAATTAATTTCACTAACTAGAATGACAAGTAGATTTAAGAAATGAAAGCCAAGCATAGTGGTGGCTAAAGAAATTTTGTCTAGAGTGTTCCTTAAGAAGTATAAATTACACAATCTTATTTCCTTTTACTCTTTAGGTAATTAGGTTTGATTCAATATTATAAATTCCGTTCCGTTCCGGCCAGAACGGCCGAAAAATTCCGTGCTGGTAATCAAACCAGAATAGTAACCCACCTTATTCCACTTTGAAAAAATTTCGAGTCATTCTGATCTATTTTGGGTGTTTTGGGAAGTTTCGGTAAATACCGGCCGAAATTCAAGATTTGGCCTGCATGAAATTTGTGCTTAAAAAACAAAAATGTTCTTAAAACCAAAACAAATTTGCATCCTGTACACCGAAAAACCTCATAAGGAAAAAAAATGAAAAGAAATGAAATGAACAAAGGTACTTGTACAGCTAAAAAAAAAATCGTATTGAGAAATTTGAAACTCAAAACTTGAGAAGAGACATTACCGCACTGGTACTGGTAGAAGACACAGAAGTTGCGAACAAGGAGGAAGACAAAACGTAGATGTAAAAGTGTAGATGAAGATGTAATAAAATTTAAAACGTAGATGTAAAAATGTCTGGAAACCGCTTATTTTGTTAAAATTAAAATTTTTTTGCTAAAAATACTGTAAATAAAGGTAAAAGTTAGCTGAAATAGTACAGAAAGGTCCATGAATAGTACAAAAAAGTGCAATAGGGCCCATAAATAATAGCAAAAATAAATTGAATAGTAAAATAAGATGGCTAAAAATAATTTATCCAAACACATACGAAATATATCAAAAGTTTTGCCACAGAAAGTGGATCTCGCCTTGACTCCAAATCCAAAACTAAACCTTTTAGGCACCTAGTGCCACCATCGCTCCTTTCCTGAAGCAAAAAAAAAAAGGCCCGTCCTACGTCTTGAGATATCATAAGCACTAAGCAGCCCCACTAGAGCATATAAAAAACTTATTGAGATTTGGTGAGATGATACTGATCTCAAATGTGTACAGATTTTAGGGATTTGAATGAAATGATAATGATCTCACATTCTCACGTGTAAAATTTAATTTGGGTTTTTTTTAAATAATTTAATGTGGTGGTTAATTGGTAGCTGATGTGGCATAAAAAATAATTTTGTATTATTTAATTTGACACATCAGTTTTTTTCATCCAATGGATAACAACGAGGACTAAATTGATACGGTATTGAAAAGGTTAGGAAATAAATTGACAAAATTGAAAAGTTAGAGACCAAATTGAAATATGATATAAATGATAGGGACTAATTTAGTAATTTACCTTTCTTTTCTTTTTTTTTCAAATCTTTCTTCCTTATTATGGATTTGAAAAGAAAAATAAAAAGTAAAAAACTCTGACTATAAAACTGTTACTGTAACCTCTCATCCATATCCGTTACATTTAGGCATTAGCTGTGAGTTTAATAATTGTGACCTCACCCCACCAAGCCCAAACGACATGGATAATTAATAGTGACCTCATTCCTAGTATATTTTCCCAGCTTCGAAATCTATTTACTTTTTTTTTTTTTTTTGAGAAAGAAAAATTTATTTACTTTTTATAAAAAGAAAAGGTTTCAAAAAAAAAAGTTTTAAAATTGTGCTTATAAACTTTGAAATATTTAAACTTGAAATTTTGAAAATGTTAACGGGCATTGATATATTAGGAAGTCAATAAATTAACGACCATTTATTTTTAAGATAGGACAAATAATTTGGAATAACAAAAATTAAAACAAAATAAGACAGTGAGAGTATGATAAATCTAAATAAAATAACGATTTTCCCCTAAAGATTTACAAACACTTTATTTGTTGTGTTTCTTTTTGATGGAATGTTTTTTGATGGAACGAATAGCAACCGATTAAGTTACAAGACTCTTAATTTTTATTTTATCATATATTTAATGTATGATTTTTTAGGATTCAAGTGATAGCACAAATGTGATGGTTACCTTTGTGGTGCTCAATATCTATGCTTTGAAATTTGAATATTTTCCTCCCACCCAATTTAGTATTTACCTATCCAAATTTTTTTTTTTCTTTTTGAAATTTACCAGTGTAAGGAAATATACATGTATGCATTGCATACAAAACATACGCAGCGGAAAATAAACGGATTTACTTCATTCGCAATTGATAATATGCACTATGTAGGTTTCAGAATATAAGAACAAGATAGTGTACCTTGATGCGGTGAAATTCAAAACCGAATGAAGAAGTACTTGGGAAGACTTTCAATCTTCACTCCAATTCCACTTGATGCCCAAGATATGTGGTCTTTCAATCAGTTCTATGTTTTCTAGAGAGCATATGAAAGAGTGTCTCTTCCTTATATTATCTTATTCATTAAACATACAAACCATTTTATTCTATATAAAATTCTGTATGTTTCTCTCCACATAACTGATTATCTAATTGGGCTAGCCTTTTGAGCCTTCCCAATTGGGCTTTAGTGTGTGGCTTGGAGTGGGACCAAAAGGGAACAAATAAGGCACTAGTTCCAATGGGCCTTGGGCTTTTCTGTCAACTCTTGACAAGTCCAAAGTTACCATTAATTATATTTAATACCACTATATAAATATAATTGCACTCTAGGCCTCATTAATAAATTATATCCCAAGACTTTATTATACATGCAACCCCTTCATAAAATATTCGTAGTAATACAAAGTCATGAAGATAGACTGCCACTTTGTAAATTACTACATCTTAATCCTTGAGTACCCAGTTTAATCCTTTTAAGTTATTCACCATATATTTATAAAATCCAATTTCATAAATATATACTTTAGTCTTACTAAAGTGGTTAGGCCTAACTCTCTGAATAACTGAACCCATTAAACTTATCTTAAGGGAATATTTTATATCTCCGTTAAGAGACTATGAATTCCATCTTGAGAATATATGTTCCATCAACACTAAATGTGGCTGCCCAACATACTGAGGTTTTGACCGTTACTTTAGATCTCACTCCTGATATATCAAAACAACCTACATTTCATGATCAGATCCATTATTCTCTCAGGATTAAGAGTTCATGTGAATACAAGTCGTGAGATTTATTATTCAATTGACAGTCGTTAGGAGAATAATAAATCTCACAGCGGTCCAGTTCAATATGTCTTAACTCTTAAAACATATCAACATATTAACTAGAAGTCACCACTTCCATGATCAAGACAAATCATCGTAGTTAATATGTTATAGTCTTCGCAGATGAAATGCCCAATTTCATCACCGACTACGAACCAAAATTCTGAGTTTACAAAGAACTTGTGATCTATATCTTCTGTGACTAAATCACATAAATCACATACTATGCATCTCATGGACTATTTGATAATGTCCGAATATTCATGTTACCATTATTTTAGATAAGAATAAAACAACTTTATTAAACACAATATTAAATCATACATCATTTCTCACATAATGTCATACATAATATTATACATAGCATCATACAATAGGATTTAAGGGCACATATCCTAACAACCAGTTCTTTGCTTGTGCATGTCAAGGTGTGTATATATAATTAAGATGGGTGCAAGGTGTCTATATATAGGGCAAGACTTAGGTATAGTACTTAAGTGTTGTTCCTTAAATTCCATTCTTAAGATTCTACTATGTGAATTTTTTTTGATAGGATAGAAGTGTATTTTTTAATTAAATAGCCATTGAAAGTAGAGTTATTGAACTCACTGAATCTGATTGGGAAATCAAAAATACAAAAACCATTGCTCCAACGGTCACTTTGGTTTAAAAGGAGACAGAGTTTAGCACGGTGGAGTTTCATTAAATAAGAGACGGCACGTGTTTAAGTGTAAAAGCTCCAAGCAATGTCGTTTTCATCAGAGGCTCTTTCTTCTTCTATTCTGGACCTGCCCTGCCTTTATCAAGCTCCATGATTCCAGATATTTGTTGTAGATATTTGTTCTAATGTACAGCTGTATTTTCAATTAGGAAGTTGTTAGAGTTTGTTAGACAGAACCTTCTAAAATAGTTACCATCTGTAATGTATAAATAATGGATAGAGGTTACGTACTATTATTATGCAAGCTTAATAAAATTCTTCTTTTTGATCTTTCATTTTTTTCTCTCTCTCTCTCTGTTTTCAACAATCCGCCATTGTTAAAGAACCTTCTAGCTTGCTTTCTTTCATGGTATTAGAGCCAGAATCCATGGCCTCACCTACTCCTACAAATACTACTCCTTCACCATCATCATCTTCATCACAGATCACTACTCAAACACCTTCACCCTTGTTACTACTCTCCAACATGTCAAACTTGATGTCAATCAAGCTTGATTTTACAAACTACATTCCATGGAAGCACCAGTTAATCATAATACTGGAAGCCTATTCTTTAGTTGAACACATTGATGGTTCAACTCCACAACCTGGACAGTTCCTTCTTGATGCTCAAGGACACTTGTCCACAAGTGTGAATCCAGAGTTCCATGTCTGGAAAATCAGAGATAAGGCTTTCCTTTCTTTGATCAATTCTACTCTTACTCCACAAGTTTTCTCTCTTGTAGTAGGAATCACTACTTCAAGAGAAGTGTGGAATACTCTGGAGCAGAGGTTTACATCAACTTCAAGGGCAAACATTCTTAATCTGAAATTGGAGCTTCAAAGTCTCAAGAAAGGCTCAGATTCAGTCAACACTTTTCTGTAGAAAATCAAGATAGCTCATGATAAGCTTCTTGCAGTTGGAGTGGTTGTGGATAATGAAGAACTAATCTGTATTGTTCTTCGAGGTTTGCCAAAGGATTTTGCTCACTTTTGTTCAGTAATCCGTACCAAGAGTGAACCAATTACCTAAGAACAACTTTCAATTATGTTGCAAAGTGAAGAACAGGCCATGGTAGAGAATTTTGACAGCTTTTCACATTCTCTAGCTATGTTTGCCTCTGGAAATAAAAATTCAAACAGTCCTCAATCTCAGCCATAAAATCATGGTGGTTCTAACAGAGGAAAGGGAAGGAACAATGGCAATAGAGGTAGGGATGGAAGAAGATTCAATGGTTGTGGTGGAGGTCCACACCAATTCTACAATCCTCAAGGTAGTGGTGGAAGTCCACACCAATTCTACACTCCTCAACCTCAACAGAATTACAATTCAACACAAACTTCTCAGTTTGGGGGTCAAACTTTCAAGAATGAAAGACCTATTTGCCAAATTGTGGAAAGGCAGGTCACATAGCTGTTAACTGCTATCACATGATGGATTTTACTTATCAAGGCAAGAATCCACCAACCAAGCTAGCAACAATGGCTTCAGCTTCTAATGCAGCCTTAACCAATTGCCAAGACCCTTGGTTAGCTGACTCAGGAACTTCAGACCACCTCACTGCTAATTTGAACAATCTTTCTATCCAATCACAGAAAGGCTCAGAACAAGTCACAGTTGGCAATGGACAAGCTCTTCCTATTAATCACATTGGTAATGCTTCCCTCTCTACCAAATACCACAATTTTCTTCTTAAAGATATGCTTCATGTCCCTAAGATAGCCATGAACCTTCTTTCAGTTCACAAGTTTTGTTTACATAATAATTGCTCTTGTCATTTTGATGCTAACAAACTCACCATTTAGGATGTTCCTACGGGGAGAATCCTTTACAAGCGCTTGAGTGAGAATGGGGTTTACCCAATCTATCCAAAGCTTTTCAATAGATCTCTTCCACATTCTACTTCTTCTTCGTCCACACAGTTCAATCCCTCTTCTTCACATCAGCACAACTCATCTTCTACATCTTATCATGTACAAAAATTACATAAGTGGTTGCTATGGCACCACAGACTAGGTCACCCTAGTGATAATGTACTTAGAAGTGCACTATCTTCTCTTTCTTTTCCTGATGTTTGTGACAAAACTACTTCTGATTCAGACAGTCATTGTAAGCATTGCCTTAGTGGTAAAATGCATCAATTACCTTTCAATAAATCTGATTTTGTTGCTTCTAAGCCTCTTGAACTTGTTCATAGTGATGTATGGGGGCCAGCTCTTGTTACTTCCATTAATGATTTTAGATATTACCTTATGTTTGTTAATGATTACTCTAAATTTTCTTGGCTATATCTTCTTAAACATAAGTCTGATGTGTTTAATGTTTTTAAGTATTTCAAAGCCTTAGTTGAAAACCAACTTCACACCTCTCTCAAGATTTTAAGAACTGATGGAGGGGGTGAGTTTGTTTCTACTGCCTTCCACCAGTTTTGTTCTAGTCATGGTATAATACATCAAACATCCTGCCCACATACTCCACAACAAAATGGCACAGCAAAAAAAAAAAAAAAAAAAAAAAGACATCTTGTAGAGTGTTCCCTCACTATGCTTTCCCACTCCACATTGCCTTTATCTTATTGGTCTTATGCTGTGTCCACAGCCACTCACATTATTAATAGACTTCTCACTCCTTTGATTCATCACAAATCTCCATGGGAGGTTTTGTACTATAAACCTGATTTCTCCATCTTAGAACTTTTGGCTGTACTTGTTTCCCACTTCTTGGACCATACAATAAACAAAAATTGCAACCTCACACCAAACCTTGCATCTTTCTTGGATATCCTACCCATTCCAAAGGTTATATTTGTCTAGATCCTAGTACTCATAGGATTTATATCTCTAGGCATATTCTTTTTAATGAAACTGAGTTTCTCTCTTCCAAACCATCCACTTCAAACTCAGATTCTTCTTCTCATTCTTCTTCACTCTCTAACTCTTATTCCCTTATTCATTGGTTGTCCTTTCTCTCACACTTACCTACAAATACTTCCTCTCATCTCCCTCTCTCAGCTTCTGACTCTATTTCCACGTCTATTCAGCCTATCTCACCTGCCCAAATACCTGTCCAGTCCATCTCACCTGACCCTATACCTGTTCAATCAACCTTACCTCACCTTACACCTGTTAAGTCAACCTTACCTGACCCTACACCTGTTCCGTCCACCTCACCTACTCCTCACTTTCTCAATTCAACCCTTTCCTCTTCTCCCACTCCATTTCCTACTTCCATTCCTTCTGTTGATATGATTGTGCCTACTTCTGTGACTGTTCAAAATGTTCATCCTATGACTACCATGTCCAAAGCAGGTATCTTCAAGCCTAAGGCTTTTGGCACATCAAAATCCAAGGCTGCTCAGATTGATTACACTGTTACTGAGCCTCTTTCCTTTAAGATTGTTGCTAAGTATCAGCAGTGGTGTACTGCTATGGATGAAGAATTTGATGCTTTCACTAGACAAGGCACTTGGGTTTTAATGCCTCCTTCACCAACTCAGAATGTTGTGGGTTGTAAATGGGTCTTCAAGTTGAAACACAACAGTGATGGAAGCATCAACAGGTACAAGGCTAGACTTGTGGCTAAGGAATTTCATCAACAGTATGGTTTTGACTTTGATAAAACCTTTAGTCTTGTGATCAAGCCTCCCACTATCAGAATTATTTTATCTCTTGCTGTTCAATTCAATTGGCCTTTCAGACAATTGGATGTTCGAAATGCTTTTCTTCATGGTGTCTTGAAAAAGGAAGTATATATAGTTCAGCCACAGGGGTATATAGATCCAATTTTCCCCAATCATGTTTGTAGGCTTAAGAAATCACTTTATGGTCTCAAACAAGCACTAAGGGCTTGGTTTGAGAGATTTTCTTATCATTTTCTTCATTTGGGGTTTCAAGCTTCTTTGGCAAATTCCTCTCTTTTCATCTTAAGACATGGGAAGTTCTTGGTTTATTTGCTAGTCTATGTTGATGACATAGTCCTTACTGGCAATTGCCCTTCTTTCTTGCAGTCTCTCATTCTTCAATTGAGCTTAAAGATCTTGGTCATTTACACTATTTTCTTGGATTGCAAATTACTAGAACTTCTACTGGTCTTTTTCTCAATCAATCCAAGTATGCCCATGACTTACTTCAGAGACACAATATGCTTTCTGCTAAGCCTACTAAGACTCCCTGTGCCCCCAATCTTAGATTGGTTCTTGCCTCAGGGTCCTTGCTAGCTGATCCTCATCTGTATCGTAACATTGTTGGTTCTCTTCATTATTTGACCTTCACCAGACCAGATCTCAGTTTTGCTGTGCATCAAGTCTGTTAGTTCATGTATGCCCCGTGTGAAGCTCATTTAATTGCAGCCAAGCGTATTTTGAGGTATGTGAGTGGTACTCTCAATTTGGGGATTTTCTTCCAACATGGTCCTTTATCCCTTTCTGCCTTCTCGGATTTGGATTGGGCTGGGGATCCCTTTGATTGTCGCTCAACTACTGGGTTTTTGGTATACCTTGGTTTAAACCCCATTACTTGGAGTGCTAAGAAACAAGACACTGTTTCTAGATCTTCCACGGAATTTGAGTATCGTGCTCTTGCCACAACTGCTGCAGAGTTAGTTTGGATTTGTCAAGCTTTGAGAGATCTTGGCATTTTTCTTTCATTTGCTCCTAAACTCTGGTGTGACAATGTCTCTGCCCTTGCCATTGCCTCTAACCTTGTCTTTCATGCTCGCACCAAGCATGTTGAAGTAGATTACCATTTCGTGCGTGAGAGGGTGCTTCGCAAGGATCTTCAAGTTCGTTATATTGCCACTAGTGACCAGCTTGCAAACATTTTTACAAAGAGTCTTGCTTCCTCTCGGTTTCTATTTTTGTGTTCCAAAACCATGGTGTACATTGACCCCTTGGTTTTGAGGGGGGATGAAAGTAGAGTTACTGAACTTACTGAATCTGATCGAGAAATCAAAAATACAAAAACCATTGCTCCATCGGTCACTTTGGTTTAAAAGGAGATAGAGTTTAACACGGTGGAGTTTCATTAAATAAGAGACGGCACGTGTTTTAGTGTACAAGCTCCAAGCGATGTCATTTTCATCAAAGGCTCTTTCTTCTTCTATTCTCTTCTATTCTGGACCTGCCCTACCTTTATCAAACTCCATGATTCTAGATATTTGTTGTAGATATTTGTTCTAATGTATAGCTATATTTTCAGTTAGGAAGTTGTTAGAGTTTGTTAGATAGAACCTTCTAGAATAGTTACCATCTGTAATGTATAAATAGTGGATAGAGGTTACGTACTATTATTATGCAAGCTTAATAAAATTCTTCTTTTTGATATTTCATTTCTCTCTCTCTCTCTCTGTTTTCAACAATCCACCATTTTTAAAGAACCTTCTAGCTTGCTTTCTTTCAGCCACATGGCTGAATCTTAAGAGGAGAACCTATGGAACAGTAACTAAGATACTATACCTAAATTTTGTCCTTATATATATGATGAGTTCAAGTTAAACCTGAAACAACTTTTTTTAAAAAAGAAAAACCTAACGCAACTTTATAAATGTTACATAGTTGGAAGAGAGGAAAAAACATTTTATGAATAATTTTTTTCTCTCTATCTCTTAACATCAAAGAAGATTGTAGGAGAAAATAGCACTCGGACAAATTCTCCGAAATCTATTGATTTGTTAAGTAATAAGATAAGATTTTAGATTTAAAGTGGCTTTATTAATGACATGATTGATATTGACTTTTTCAATTAAACCTTTTTTTGACAAATCAATAGTCAAGGGTGGGAATAATACTATGAATGTCTTTATTGAAAATACTAAAAAATACTAATCAATTAAATTATAAGGCACTTCACAATTTTTTTACTGTTAAATGTTTAAAAATTATGTATAAAGTTAAAAGGTTTAAAAATTACATCGCTTTTATAAAGTTATACCAAATTGTAACGGTCTCTCTCACACTCTCTCAAGGATTCTATAGTTTAGTGAGTCAAAGTTAAATGTTTTCTCTCTTCCAAACTTTAAGATGTTTTTATTTTTCCCTTTCAAAAAAAGAAGTTTTTATTTTCCTAGATCCTATAAACATCATTGAAGAAAATCCTAGGATTCACTAAACACTTTTAATTAAGTAAACAAATCTTAAGTTATATATGAGTATTATATCCATGTCACTATATAAAAATATGTTTTGGGAAAGTATCATTCTTTTTTCATATTAATATATTTTCATATTAATATGTGTAAATCATCGGAGTAAAAAAAAAAAAAATTATATGAGATAACACCCAAAAAGAGAGGGTACAATCTACACAGGTTGATTATTTTAAAAGCCACAAAAATAGCGGCAGTAAACTTTAGCTACCCTAATTGCAGGGAATTATCTTCGATGAGCATATCATAATAAATGGAAAAAAAAAATAAAAAATAAAAAAGGAAAAAGTACTGCGAGAGTAAATAAGGGAAGTGAAGAAGAACAAAATATATAAACCCACAAAACTCTTGTCTAAGACTCTAAATGATAAATTCAATACAGAAATGGTAGGGTTAATGAATAAGTAGAAATCCAAACTAGTCTTCACTCTTCACAGAGAGAATCCACACGACAAGACTGATGAGGAAAATACTAGAATTTATTACAGTCAGAGGATATGGAACGTTTTCCTTGCAAGATTGGGAAAGTCTGGGAGTATCTACCATCAAAAAAATTCAGAGAGTAGTCAGAATTGTATTTATAAATTCTGTATATGCAATTATTAGAAGGCTTCCCAATAGCTTCCCAACTTCTTATGTTGCTAATTGCTGAGAATTCACAAGAGTCTTCCTGGAACAATGCTTGATCTCCCAAGTTAGGAATCTTCACCAATTCCATCTTCAAAAAATTTAGCTCATAAACTTCATAATCAGAATATCCGGAAATCACAAGGAGCTGTTTATCAAAAATCAGTAACTTCCTCCATCCAGGTTCCAAATTTGCATTGCTTCTTACTTTCAGCAAGGTCAAATGAGGGTGAGAATTCAGATTTAGTACCCCAATGTCATCCTTATTTGATATATATATCTTACCGTTGAAGAGAGCTAAACTATTAATCATAAAAGGATTATCATATTTATATAGAGTCCAGTTGACATCCGTGGATCTACGGAACTGTAAGCATTCAAGGGAAAAACATATGATTATGAACTCTGGCAAAGGAGTAGCTAAAGAAGCAAGGGTGACATATTGAAACTGATTGGGAGGGCTAGGAAAAAAAAGTTCATGTCCCGTAAAGGGATTCAGAAGCCAAATTCTAGAACCTGAAATCTTTTTCTTGTCTACGATGATCAAGTACCCAAAAGAAACCCCAAAAAGCTCTTTGCCAATAAGGCTAGGCAGTAATGCCTTGAAGCACCTTTGATCAACAATGCTATAGAAGTAACAAAATTTTTTCGATACCCGAGGTAAGAAAAAAACTACAAATGGAGGTTGGGATGCCATAAACCCTTGCTTGTTTGCCAAAGCGTACAGCCTCCAAGTTCTACACACACAGGCAAAAATGAGATAATCAATAGCACCTAACCAATTAGTTATCTGATGAAGCAAATCCTCAGGGAGCTCCGACCACGGCCTCCAATTATTATTATCTGATGGAGCAAAAACGATCTTTTCCTGCCTACTTCGACGCCTACTGTCCCCTTGCAATTCCATGGCTACCTTCGCAAAAAAAAAAATATAAATAAAGATTAATGCTTACATGTAACAACACTAAACAAACATCTAATAGATTTAGATTCATAATAGTATTGTATTGTTTATAATTTAGTTTCCCTCACCACTAGTAGTACGGGCAATATATTATACAATGAAACATAATTGCACATATGCTATATGTATAGTTGGTCCATTACCCATCGTTTAAAAATATAGGAAATGCAAAATGAAACATATATTGATTCCTAGAACATGCTTAATACGACGTAAAAGATATGCTAAAATTGATTATTGAGCTTCATATGCTTTCTCATTCCTAAAGATATTCATTTATATAGAGGATATAGGAAATATAAGGTCAAAGAAAATCACCTTAACGTCTTAGAGTGATGATCTGGTGGCTATAGCTAGCTTGTCTTTGAGTTTGAGAATTTGGTTTCTGTTAGGGCTCTTTTCGGTCATCTACTTATATAGAATTCTAGATACTGCCTTAAAAGTTTCAAAATGAAACCGGAATTAATTAGTGTTTGATTTTGGTTTGGAAGTTCAATGAATTTTTCAGCCAAAAGATAGTCATATTTTATCGATCAGTTAACAAAACGAAAAGAATGTAGTCAAGCAAAGGTCTAGTGTTTTCGATAAACGAAACGAAAAGTAGTGCAATTAAGGGAATTTTTTGATAAACATAATGTAATTATAACAGTCCTCTCAGTTTCAAAAGGCTGTGAGGTTTAATTAATAAGTTGTCACCTCGTTACCCATTACGAGGTTTCGATTTTTGTAAACAATAACAAATAGTTCTTTTCGTTATACGAAAAAAATGTAATTAAGGAATTTTAACTAAGTTTATTGTCAATTTTTGTTTGTCCAGCTTATAAAACCTAATCCTTTAACCTAAAATACTCCACTCGTATCTTTCAAAAAAGAAAGGAAAAAAGATCCGAAGTTTTAAAATTGTGCTTATTTAAATATGAATAAATATGATTAAAAAAACCATGAATATATTAAAGGCATTGATATATTGGATTGACTTTTAAAATTTGACAAATATATTAGAACGTACAGCAAAAATTGAAATACTAGCTATTAGACAGTAGACAAGCAAAACAAGACAGAGAGTACGATAAATCTAGACACCCACCCCCCCCCCCCCCCCCCCCCCCCCCCCAAACACATAAAGTTCTTATTGCTCCTGAAATAAAAAATCCCTTCCCATGTTGCTAGAATCCAAATATTCTGTCTTTCACTTTATATTTCACTAATAAATACTTGTCACGTGTTAACTTTATTAATTAAATACTACCATTAATTAATAATGGTAATATTAATAAGTTAATAATAATAATATTTAATTAATTAAGTTAATATATGACAAGCATTTATTGGTGGAGTATAAAGTGGAGCAGAAAAAGTGGGACAGAAGATTTGGATTCATGTTGTTGCTCAAGTCTGGGTCCAAATCTTCTGTCTGATCAATTGTGCTCCACTAATAAAAGTTGGACAGCTGGTCTCTCATATTAAATGAGATAACTCTGACTTAAGCCTTGAACAATACGTAAAAGTCAGAGCTATCTCATTTAATGTGAGAAGCCAGGTGTCCAAGCTTTATTGGTAGAGCATGAAGTGGAGCACAATTGATGAGACAGAAGATTTGGACTCCTCAAGTCTACGGTTCCTAAAATTAAAAATCTCTAATGTTTTGGTAAATTTTGAAAAAAGTTCTTTAATCCTAATATAAATTTGGAGAAGTTACAATTTATCACCTTAAATTATACCTTATATTACACTTTAACTGCATCCAAAATTATGACTTCTATTACACTTTGCACCCAACACCGACATTAAGTTTATTTGGTCTCTATTGCATGCAACCAAAACCATTTTTTTTATTATTTTTTTTTTTTTTAAAGTGAGAAGGAGGTTATACATGAGAAGGAGGATATATATATCCAATACATAAAAGTACATTTCCTCAACATGATGGTAAAAAATAATGTTATTCTGTTTCGATACCTATTTCAATTTGTCTATTGGAATGAAACATTTTGGAATTAATCAATTTCAGCACACTGTTTCAAAATTACTGTTAATATACATATAAACTCACACATGGAGATAAAATGGTGTAAAATATCTCAAATCGTTAAATCTTGCACCACATTTTAAAATTCAAATTCTTAAAAACATTTAAAAGTTCGGGTTAACTGGAAAAAGACATAAAACAACTTTTAAACACTATAATTTATATATAAAAAAAAAAAAAAACTGAACATGTGTGAGGAGACTAATGTATTATTATTTGTTCTAGCATATGTAGAAGCTCGACAAGATCAATGGCATTTTGCTTTTAGTGGGCATCCTGCTTGGATATTTCCAAATTATTACTTCAACTTCCAATCCATTGTATGGTATTGGGTCTTAGGCTTTTGGGAGGCTTTGAAATTTATGTGGCATTTTGGGTGAGTTTGGAAATTATGTTTATAATAATAACAACATTATTAACATGCCATTCTGTCAATGCTATAAATCATCAAGAGCTTGTCATCAAAAGCAAGCAAACGTTTCCATAGCTTTTCCTATGTCCAATGCTTTCTTGAATTTAATTAAGAAATAAATAATCAAGCCAATACCAGTGACAACAGCCATAAAAGTAAAAATGTACTACCTCAAGGAAAATTATGTTAACAGGAAGAGAATAATCACTTATTGATTTTATCTTAAATGCACCAAGATTCTGTTAAATATAACAGCAAAAATAACACCGAGGTGCGAAGTGTGATAAGTGTGATAGTTCAAGGTGCAAAGTGTGAAGTCGGATAGTTTAAGGTACAAAGTATAATTCAGTGTATAGTTTAGGATGATAAAGTGCAATTTATCATTTAGCTAAAGCGGGGAGCATTAATGAAGGCTGATTGAACATTTGAAACTCTCCATCTTTTGCCTGGGTAATTATTGTGTACTCTCGGAGTACTATAAATGCATACTCCCTCTTCTCATATAACTATGGGTTCCGCTAATTAAATTTATAGTATTCTTGAAGTATTTAATAATTTTGCTGTTTTCTTCCCCCTTTTTTTTTTAATACTGTAGAATTTTAATCTATTGCAATCGCTCCATTATAATTACTTTTTAATCATCAGACTAATATACTAATTAGTTTATAGTGAAAACATAGTTCAAACTTCAAATATCTTGTTTGATGATAACATATTTTACCATTTAAACCAACTAAAACACAAATACACAATTGTTTCATATTCAAAAAATAAAAAGAATAAATAGTTCAACAATAAAGCTCTGCCCCAGCCTTTTTTTTTATTGGCAAAAATACCATTTTGGTTCATATATTTTGAGGTCACAATCACAATTGTTTCATATTCAAAAAAAAAAAAAAAAAGAGAGAGAAAAAAGAAAAAGAATAAATAGTTCAACAATAAAGCTCTGCCTCCAACCCTTTTTTTATTGTCAAAAACACTATTTTGGTCCAGGTCACAATCACACTTGTTTCATATTCAAAAAAATAAAAAATAAAAAAATAGTTCAACAATAAAGCTCTGCCCAGCCCTTTTTTTTTTATTGACAAAAACACCATTTTTGGTCCCTATATTTTGGAATCATAATTAATTTGGTCTCTACATTTTGGTAGTAGTCAATTTGGTCCCTGTTATTTTTAATTTGAAATCAAATTAGTCCCTACAGTTAACTCACTAGCGAAAAATACTTACGTGGTAAACGGTGTACACTACTGGCACAATTAAAGCTTACATGGCTTATATAATAATATTAAAAATTGACAACTCATCATTTTAATTAATAAAAATGCCATGTCATAAACAAACACCAAAGATGAAAGAAAATGAAAATCTGCCAAAGACCAAAATTGAAAATTAATATGTTTGCGTGTGTTTGGATTGCAAGAAAATAAAAGGGAATTATATTTTCTGTTTTGATCTTTGGCTAATTTTATTTTACTTTCTTTCATCTTTGGTGTTTGTTCATGACATGGCATTTTTATTAATTAAAATGATGAGTTGTCAATTTTTAATATATTATATAAGCCATGTAAGCTTTAAACTATTTGCCACGTAAACATTTTTCGTTAGTAAATTAATTTGAGTCCAAATTAAAAATAACAATAACTAAATTAATTGCTACTAAAATGTAAAAATCAAATTGATTGTGACTCGAAAATATAGAGACCAAAATAATGTTTTCGTCTTTTTTATTTTCCTTTATCTACGTCCACAAGTGGACTAGTGGCGGTGAAACTCACAAAAGCAGAAGGTCTACTGGTCTAACAACAACAAAACCGAACTTATGAAAGATATATATATATATATATATATATATCTCTCTCTCTCTCTCTCTCTCTCTCTGTGAAAAAAGAAAAAGATAAAAGGCTGCAGCAACCCAGGAGTTACAAAAAAAGGGAAATGAAAAGCAACAAAATATATATATAAGCTTCAAGCCCTGGACAAAATGATTTGATTAACAAGGGTACATGATCAATATGTAATCCTAACTAGTCATAAGAGAGAGCATCCACATTGCAAGACAGATTTGGAAAATACCAGCATAAAGTATTAAAGGAAGTATCTGGGAGAGATATTCTGCTCCTTGGAACTTCTAACTCTAATGCAAAGTAAGTATCCATACTAATGCATTCTTTTTTCACGATGGGGAAAGATTGGGGAAAGAAATTATCATCCAAGAATTGTAAGGTGTAGTTGTCTTTGAATGAAAGATTGTAAATGCAATTCATAGGCTGTTGTTGGCTACCCCTCCATTTGGTTACGTTGCTATATCCTGAGGTCCTAAAACTTAGAAACAAAACTTCATCTTTCAAGTTTTGCATCTTCACCCATTTCATCTTCGCAAAATTTAGCTCATAAACTTCAAATTTCCACAGAAATGAGTCAAATCTATGAATCATTAAGAGCCTGTCATCAAAAGCAAGCAACTTTATTCTATAACTCCAATAATCTCCAATGCTTTTTACTTCCAGCAGGGTCACATAAGGATGAGAATTCAGGTTTAGTATTCCAATTTCACCATGATTGGTTAAAACGTATATCTTACCCTTGAACACAACTCCATCTACAAACCTCGATTGCCGAGGACAATCTGTAGAACTGCTAAAAAACGGGTCATTCAAATCATGGACAGTCCAATTGACATCTGTGGATCTACAAAATTGTAAATCTGGGTCAATAGCTACAATAATGAACTCCCGGGAAGGTGTAGCTAAAGACGCAAGGATGACAGCACCATAAGGCTTAGGAGGGCAAGGAAAACGGTGTTCATGTCTTGTAAAAGGATTCAGAAGCCAAATTGGAGAATCTTTCCTTTCTTTCTTATCTTTCATGACCATGTACCCACAAGTTAACCCAGAAATTGATTTTCCAACAAGGTTAGGCAATGTTGCCTTGTACAACCTTTGATCAAAGATGTCATAGAAGTAACAAGCTCTCTGAGCACGATCTGATAAGAAGACAACAAGTGGGGGTTGGGATATCATAAACTCTTGCCTGTGCGCTACAGCATACAACCTCCATCTTCTGCAGACGCAGCCAAACATTAGATGGTCTATAGCACCTAGTGACTTCGTTATCTGATCAAGCAAAGCCTCAGGAAGCTCTGACCATGGCCTCCAATTACTATTGTCAACCATTTTTTTCTTCTTACTTCTAGAATCCTTGAGATTTACGTCACTGCGCCGCCCTCTCAGCGCCATGGCTACTTTGCCACAAAGAGAAAATATAGATCAGGTTGTGCATATGGTTCTACATTCATAATAGTATCTTATTTTTTTTAAACCCAATTTTCCACATTACATGATTGTGCAAGACATTTGAACTTAACATTATATCATGTTCTACTTGGGCCAAAATCCATCTTACAGCTAGTTTGAGTGCTAAGGACCATAATATCAGCATCCAACACTTTTATCAGGCAAAACTAAATTCAAGCAGCAGAAAAAAAACACAAGTTCAAAATTTCAAACATAAGCGGATACTTAAAACATGTTCTGAGGTACAAGTCATAACAATAATAATAAAAAATTGATTATTGAGCTACAATTTACTTTCAGACATAGATTCTATTCAAACATTTTTTCAGACATATAGATTCAATTCTCTCAGCCCCAAGACAGAGGGAATGTACATAACAAATCTGATATTAAAAAGCTTTTAAAGAAACAAAATATTTGGTTAAGAACCTGCTTCTTAGTTTTATGTGAAAACCCCAGCGACCACCTTCAATTCCTGAAGTAAAATGATCAGGTGACTGTGTTTTCTGTTTTCTGTTTTTTGGTTTTGGTTTGGTAATTTATGTTGCTTGTGACAACTTATTTAAGTACAGCTAAATGCCGCTCAATTTTCAATTTTGGCGGTTCATTGGTCTAGTTTTCCCGCCATGTATTTTGGCGGTTCATTGGTCTAAACTTTTTCGATAAACTAAATAGTAAAAAAAATTTAATAAACAGAATTTTTCAATATGTGATTATTCAAATCCTCTCTAATTTCTACATATTGATATTATACTACAATTGTCCTACGTAATAGATTGTAAGTGGTGAAGAAAAAATAATAAATTTATGTGTCAGTAATGGACAACTAATCATAGTCAGACGCATAAAACAATTGTGGCAAAGAGTGATGAAAGAGAGAGAATAGGCATTACTCAGGCTACCATAAACACACACAAACATTATTTCTTCATGCTCAGAGTAATGAATATGTATGGTGATTAGGTTGAGTTGAATTTGAGAGTTAATTCTTTTGGTTCCTTGTTTTGGGACTTATAATAAACTAGTGTGTAGTCCCATTTATATGCACAACTACAATTAAAAATGATTACAATTATACAGTTTAAATTATATATTTTTTAAGAAGAGGTTATATATGGTATTAGTTTACAATTTTTTAAACAACACATTTCTAAAATATATAATAATTTTTCATTATATATGTATGTATATATATATATATATATATAATTTTTTTTTTTGGCCAAAGTTTAGAGTAAATTTAATTAGATTTTGTTGGAAATAAATAAGAGATATTACCTGACTTTTCATTGGAAATTATACAATATGATTTTACCAAAAGAGGTGATAGAGATAAGGTGTGGACCAAGTCTATATACAAGAGCTGACACTACTACAATCAAAGTAAAAATAACAAATATTGTCATTGCAAATTCTATGAAGAGAGAGAAGATTAGACTTAATAAGAGGAACTGTAAGAAGATTTCCACGGTTGAACGTATGTTTTAGAGTGTGAATTTGAGAAATTACCATATTGTGTGTTATGGGCAGTTCATTACCATTACCCCCAACAGTTATTGCATCTGAGCCTTTTTATGAATTATTCAAAGAGAGATTGGTAAGGTATGGAGATCCAAGCGCCTTGAGATTTGAGAATGAAGAGGCCATGGCTGTGAGTTTTGCAGGTGGTTGTTCCCTTGGTATGCATAACATGTATTTGGCATTACTTGTATAAAAAGGCGAAAACCTCTTCCACAGTTTGAAATCGTGACTTAAAGTCACGAGTTCAATTATATTTGGCAATGTGTGGATCTATATTTGGCGTTGGAAATATGCTCTGATATCTCTAGCTTGATATTTTGTGTTCCCAAACTGTTATGATTGTATGTAGTTCCAAAAGGCCTGCCTCGGCCACTATTATAACTGGACCTTCCCTTGCCTTTGTTGGCGTCTGCATGAAGCTCTTGAGTAAAAGAGTTAACCTTTGCCTTTTGTACTGTGGATATTGCTGCCATAGCCATAAAATACTTTGAAGAGAATTCATTTGATGAGCATCTTTTGCCAACAAGGCTCGACAGTATTGCCTTGTACAACCTTTGCTCAAAGATGCTATAGAAGTAATAAACTCTCTTAGCATTTGATTTTAATAACACAACAAGTGGAGGTTGGGATGCCAAAGACTCTTGCCTGTATGCTGCAACATACATGATACAACCTTCATCCTCTACAGACGCAGCCAAACATGAGATAGTCTATATCACCTAATGACTTTGTTATCAAATCAAGCAAAGCTTCGGGGAGCTCTGACCATGGCCTCCAATTACTATTTGTAAATCATCCTTTTCTTCTTCTTTCTAGGCCCCTTGAGATTCATGTCATTGGCCCCTTGCAGCAACATGCCATCCCACAAAAAAAAAAAAAAAAAAAAAAAAAAAAAACTATTGGTCAAATTTTATATATGACACTTAAGAGGCTGTTTGGTTCACTTGTTTCCATAACTTAATTCTCAGTTTCCATAACTCATAACTCAAAAATGGTGGAACCCATAGCGAGAAGTCCGTTTGGGAGCACGATAACTCTGTTTCCATAACTCTGTTTCCATCACTCAATTCTCTGATTTTTGAGTTGTGAATTATGGAAACTGAAAACACATTTTGGCTGTTTTCAGTTTCCATAACTTATAACTCAATGACATTTTTGTAATTAAACACAAAACTTTTTGCTGTGACTTTTGTTTTTTTTTTTTTTCTTCTTCTGATTAGATCGTCTTCTTCCTTTTCTCTCTCTCTTTTTTTTTTCTTCTTCTTCTTCATTCGAGTTTTTGTTTCTGTTTCAAAATTTTTTTTCTTTTCTTCTTTTTCGTTCGATGATCTGGGTTTCTTTTTTTTTCTTTTCTTCTTCTTCGCTCGGTGATCTGGGTTTCTTCTTCTTTTTTCTTTTTTTTTCTTTTCTTCTTCTTCGTTCGGTGATCTGGGTTTTTTTTTTTTTCTTTTTTTTTCCCTTTCTTCTTTCTTGGGTGATTTGGTACTGGGGAAAAAAAAATAATTGTACCGGGTGACAGATATGGGACCCACAAATAGTGTGAAAAATATTGAGTGATGGTAACTGAGTGATGGTGTCGTTTGGGTGTGATATTTTAGAGTGATGGGTGATGAGTGATGAGTGATGGGTGACGGAAATTGAGTGACGGAAATTGAGTGATGAAAAAAATTGAACCAAACAGGCTGTAAAATAACCGTCTAACGGTTCTACATTCATAATAATAGTACTTATTGTTTTTAACCCAATTTTCCACATGACATGCTTGTGCATAACATTCAGACTTACAGCAAATCATGTTATTCTTAGGCCAAGATCCATTTAGAAGATTTTAGGACAGAAAAAATCAGCACCTCTATCAGGCTAAACCTATCAAGGAAGTGCAAAACTACACACATGCAGAACTTAAAACATCCTTTGAGGTGTAAGGCGCATAACTGATTATCGATCCACATTTTGTATTTTAGGGACAATTGCAAAATATCACAATAAGGGCAACATTAATTCTACCCATCTAACATCTCTTTAAACATTTTGTACCCATACTCTGTACTCAAATACACCAATAATTTTCTCAAGCATGCACCATTTCTAGCATGACATATCGAAATAATAAATCCCCATAAAAGTTAAATGACAGATGTTAGTAGGAATACTAAAAAAGAATTGAAACTTTACAAAAAATGATGTTCACTATTTGGGACACAACAAAAAGTAAAATAGAAACACACCAGTCAACAAAACCTTAAACAGTGCTCGGGAAATATATGAAAGTATGAAAACACTAAACTTCTGAAAGACAAAAAAAAAAAAAAAAAAAAAAAAAAAAAAAAGAAAAGAAGAAGAAGAAGAAAATGACTCCAGCTACTCTTGTTGTAGAAATTCTCTTCAATGATAGCCCATGAGGTACAGGTAAGGGAAATGAAAAGCAACAAAATATTTATAGCCTACAAAGTCTTGCCAAAACGATTAAGTAGTGTGGATGAACAATAAGAATTCCTGACTAGTCATCATAGAGAGCATCCACACTGCCAGACAGATTTGGAAAATACCAGAACGGAGCACCTGAGGAAGCATCTCTGATAGATATTTTGCAGCACAATGGAACATCTAAGGATTCTTCCATCATATCCATAAAATCTTCTATATCAATGATGGGGAAAGACTTTGGATATATATCATCCAGGAACTGTATGGTGTATTCCTCAACTGGAGCTCCAAGACTGTATATGCAATTCTTAGGTCGTTGGCTAACACTCCATCCGCCACAATTCATGGTTTGTTGGCTACCCCTCCATCTGGTCATGTTGCTAAATCCGGAGCTCTTGTTACTTTGAAACAAAGCTTGATCTTTGAGGTTCTGCATCTTTACCCATTCCATCTTCAAAAAATTTAGCCCGTAAACTTGAAACTGCTGCCAAACTGTGTCATATCTTTGAATCATTAAGAGTTTGTCTTCAAAAGCAAGCATTTGTTGTCCATAGCTCCTATATCCAATGCCTTTTACTTTCAACAGGGTCACATAAGGATGGGAATTTGGGTTTAATATCCCAATATCACCATGATTGGTTAACATGTATATCTTACCCTTGAAGACAGCTCCATCTACAAACCACTGAAAATCGTCCGCAAAATGGCCCTTAAACAGGTCAGTATAATCATAGACAGTCCAATTGACATCGGTGGACTCGTGAAATTGTAAAAATGGGCACCCTCCTTTAATAGCTATGATTACAAACTCCTGCCAAGGAGTAGGTAAAAACGCAAAGACGACAGAAAAATAAGGATTAGGAGGGCTAGAGAAACGGAGTTCATGTCTTGTAAAAGGATTCAAAAGCCAAATTTGAGAATCAGCACTTTTTTCTTGTCTAACATGACAAAATACCCACAATAGACACCAGAGCATGTTTTGCCAACAAGGTTTGGGAATATTGCCTTGTACAACCTTTGATCAAATATGCTATAGCAGTAACAAGTTTTCCTAGCATACGACGATAATAAGACAACAATTGGAGATTGGGATGCCATAAACTCCTGCCTGTGCTCTGTAACATATAACCTCCATCCTTTGCAAACACAGCCAAACATGAGATAGTCTATGGCACATAACGAACTCGTTATCAGCTCAAGCAAAGCCTCAAGGAGCTCCGACCATGGCCTCCGATTACTTTTGTCCACCATCGTTTTCTTCCTGCTTCTAGGCCCTTTGAGATTCATGTCACTGCCCCCTTGCAGCACCATACCTACCTTCCCACAACAAGAAAATATTGATCAAAATCAATATATGGTTGTGCTACACATTTAGACGTAAGAGCATATAATGTAATTCATCTTAGAAGTGTCAACCACTCTTCAAACATGCTTTGAGGTGCAAGGCATTTCGAAACTGATTATTTGAGCTACATTTATTTTTTAGGCACAATTCCAAAAATATCACAATAAGAGCATTCCCACCAATTTGGTAAAAAAAAAAAAAAAAAAAATCCTATCTAATCTATATATATATATTAAAAACCGAAATCTCTGAAACTCCCACAATTTTCCACATTATCATTTTAATTTATAATTTTTTTAATTTTTAAAACTAAATAGTGAGAGAGTCTTAATAGGAGTCTCTCTCCCTCTTTTTTCCTCATCATTTTAATTTATAAAAAATTTTAATTTATTAAACTAAATAGTAAGAGAGTCCTAATAGGAGTCTCTCTCTTTTTTCCTTAATCCTAATAGGAGTCTCTTTTTTTTTTTTTTTTTTTTTTTCACATGAGTCTTTTTTTTTTTAACCTAAATTGAGCCCTTAAAAAAAAAAAACTAACGTGAGGTCTAATTTAAAAAAAATTTATTTTTTTAAATCCTAATTCTAACGTAAGTCTTTCAAAAAGTTAAAATTTTCAGTTTTATATTATATATAGATATTATTATTATTATATATATATATATATATATATATATAACCGAAGCCTCTAAAACTCCGAAAATTTTCCACATCATCATTTTAATTTATAAAAAATTTTAATTTATTAAACTAAATAGTGAGAGACTCCTAATAGGAGTCTCTCTCTTTTTTCCTTAATTCTAATAGGAGTCTTTTTTTTTTTTTTTTTTTTTTCACGTGAGTCTTTTTTTTTTTAACCTAAAGTGAGCCTTTAAAAAAAAAAAACTAACGTGAGGTCTAAAGTTAAAATTTTCAATTTTATATTATATATAGATAATAACAATAATGTCGCAAGCTCTAAGAGTACGAGAATGCAATTTGTAGATCTACTATCAAGATAACATAGATTAGATTGGTAGTGGATAGTAGATATTGATGGGGAAAATACCACTTGAAGGTGCCGTCGCCCCTCGAGTGGATGACGGCATAGTAGGGGTGACGGCACTGCTCCATTCATCATACCCGACGGCGTCACCCACGCACCGACTGGGTGAACGGGTGACGGGAGAAAGCTAAAAGGACTGACATGCCTTGTCGAGCACGCCACCACACGGATAGATATCTTGCACCCCACGCTAAAGGGAATGGCTCCGGTGAGGAAAGGATTCCGTAAAGAACACGCTTTAGGGAATGGCCCCGATCAGAGGTTATCTCCTCCGACACGCCAAAGTCCCAGCTCTACACCACTATAAATACCCCCGACCCTCATGAACAAAGGTACACATGTTTCTACCCCGACTCTAGCACTCTAGTGTTGTGAGCAATACTAACTTGACCGTCGGAGGGTCGTTGGCCGGTACCACACCGGTACTTCCCTTTGAGGTTCTTTCTACCCGTGCAGGTCTACCTGAAACGCGCGAAGACCCTGCAACTCACTGAGGGTGATTTTCGACATCATCAGTTGGCGCCGTCTGTGGGAAAGTGCATGTACTTAGGCTGTGTTCTGTGCTTTCCGGACAAAGAGTTGTATGGTACTCACGCGTTCGAGGGTTACCACCATGAACGATCAAGACAACGGACAACGCACCACGGCCCTCGAGAGACAAGTCCAGACTCTGGCGGCCGCGGTGGAGCGCCTCACAAAGCGCAACAATGACTTGGAAGAACAACTATTGCGAAGGGACGCGACGGCAGGCAACCATTGAGAGAATGAGGAAGACAGCGCTCGGGAGAGAGATCATGGAGGCCCGGAAGGGAGCAACGCATTGACCCAACCCGAAGGGCAGGGGACAAGCCGTCCGTCAGTAGCTAACAATGATCCGCCCAGCACTACCGAGGAGCTGCGGTTGATGAGGGAGCGTATGGACTTTATGATGAACGCCCTCAAGGGACGAGTGTCCAGTGACCTCGACGACCTCGTCCACCGTACAGACTCTCCCTTCACCACGCATGTCATCATGTTCCCAACGCCGCCAAAGTTCCGCATGCCCAAGATAGAAAGCTACGATGGATCCAAAGATCCACTAGACCACCTGGAGTCCTTCAAGACGCTGATGCACCTGCATGGCATGCTGGACGAAATTATGTGCCGGGCTTTCCCGGCGACGCTAAAAAGGGCGGCAAGGACTTGGTTCGGCAGGCTGACACCCGGCTCTATCGGTACCTTCAGAGAGCTGAGTGCTCAGTTCGCTACGCACTTCATCGGAGGACATAGGTACAAGAAATCCACCGCGTGCTTGATGAACATCAGACAGCGGGAGGACGAGACACTCAGGTCCTATATAGCCCGCTTCAACAGAGAGGCACTTTCGATCGATGAAGCGGACGATAAGATACAAGTCGCCGCATTCACCAACGGCTGAAGGAGGGCAAATTCTTGTTCTCTCTGTGCAAGAACGACCCGAAGACGATGTCGGAGGTATTTTACAGGGCAACGAAGTATATGAATGCGGAAGACGCATTACAGGCTCAGGGGGAGAGACCTCCCAAAAGGCGGGAAAGGCACGAGGACGTCAAACAGGATAAGGGGCGAAAGAAACCTCGGACAGAGGGCCGAGACAGCAGGCGACCGCAACCTCCTGCCGGTAAGTTCACAAGCTTCACCCCGCTGACGGCCCCGGTCGACCAAGTCCTGATGGAAATCAAAGACGAGGGGTCCCTGACATTTTCGGCAAAAATGAAGGGGAATCCCGATAGACGACCCAAAGACAAGTACTGCCGCTTCCACCGAGACCACGGCCACGACACCGCCGATTGTTACGACTTGAAGCAGCAGATTGAGGCCCTGATCAGACAGGGAAAGTTGCAAAGGTTCGTCAGCCGAGAGAGGACAGAAGCGCCTCGCCAGGAACAGGTCCCCCGCCGGGACAATGAGCGCCCTCGACCGCCCATAGGAGAAATAAGGATGATCATCGGGAGTTCGGCAACCGTCGGATCGACAAAGAAAGCTCGGAAAGCCTATCTCAGGGCAGTACAGAACGTCCAGGCGGCGGGCGACGCTCAGAAGAAGCCACGTGTCAGCAGCCCCACTATTGAGTTCACAGAAGAAGACGCCCAACGTCTTCATCATCCGCACGATGATGCCCTTGTCGTCAATATTCAGCTGGGAGACTATAACACATACAGGGTCTTGATCGACAATGGTAGTTCTGCGGACATCCTCTATTACCCGGCGTTCCAACAGATGCGGATCGGCAAGGAACGCCTGGTCCCCACCAACGTTCCACTCATTGGGTTTGGAGGGATGAGAGTTCACCCCCTCGGTGCCATCACCTTGCCAGTCACGATTGGAGAATATCCTCGGCAGGTCACTAGAGACGTCACCTTCCTCGTCGTCGACTGTTCGTCCGCCTACAATGCTATCATAGGGCGGCCCACCCTTAACGCTTGGAAGGCTGTGACGTCGACCTACCACCTGATGGTCAAGTTCCCCACCGAGAACGGAGTGGGGGAATTATGGGGAGACCAAGTCGCCGCGCGAGAGTGCTACGTAGCGATGGTAGAGGCAGACAGCCACCTGCCAGCAATGAACATAGAGCAGCGGGTGGGGGCAGAACCCGCCGAAGAGCTCGAGGAGATAGCACTCAACGAGTCCAGACCAGACAGAACCACCAGAATCGGCGCTTTCGCTTGCCCTTCGGCTCGCTAGGAGCTCGTGACTTTCCTCCGGAAGAACCAGGATGTGTTCGCCTGGAGTCACGAAGACATGCCAGGAATTGACCCTTCAGTCATGGTGCACAAGCTGAACGTGTCACCCACTTTTCGGCCAGTCCGTCAGAAGAAGCGGGTGTTTGCCCCGGAACGAGACCGGGCGGTGGCAAAAGAAGTCGGTAAGCTACGAGAGGCGGATTTCATTCGAGAAGTGTACTACCCCGATTGGTTGGCCAACGTGGTGATGGTCAAGAAGGCCAGCGGGAAGTGGCGCATGTGTGTGGACTTCACAGACCTGAACAAGGCGTGCCCCAAAGATAGCTACCCCCTCCCGCGAGTCAACACACTGGTGGACTCTACCGCCCGACACCAGCTACTGAGCTTCGTGGATGCCTTCTCAGGGTACAATCAAATCCGGATGGACGTGGCTGATCAGGAGAAGACCTCGTTTGTCACCAGCCAGGGTCTCTTCTGTTACAAGGTAATGCCATTCGGACTGAAAAATGCGGGTGCCACATATCAGAGACTCATGAACAAAATGTTCGCCGACCAAATAGGAAGGAACGTTCAAGTATATGTCGACGACATGTTGGTAAAGAGCAGAAGGAAGGAAGACCACTTGAGAGACCTAGAAGAGACATTCGACACGCTCCGTTCGTACAACATGAACCTCAATCCGGCAAAGTGTGCGTTTGGAGTGGCGGCGGGAAAATTCTTAGGCTTCATGGTGTCCCAAAGGGGGATCAAGGCCAACCCAGACAAGATTCGAGCCATAGTGGAAATGGCGCCCCCAAAGAACACCAAGGAGATACAAAGCTTGAACGGGAGAGTAGCCGCCCTGAACCGGTTTATATCAAGGGCGACAGATAAGTGCCTACCCTTTTTCCGCACGCTGAAGAGGCCTTTCGAGTGGACGGACGAGTGCCAAAGGGCGTTCGAGGAATTGAAAGCCTACCTCTCTTCACCCCCATTACTGAGCCCCTCGCAACCAGGGGAAGAGCTCTTCCTTTACCTGGCCGTCTCCCTAGCGGCAGTCAGTGCGGCCTTGGTCAAAGAAGAAAACAAGGTCCAGAAGCCTGTGTATTACGCCAGCCGGGCGTTCCGCGGAGCAGAAGGGAGATACCCACCTATGGAGAAGCTCGCCTTCGCCCTAATCACTGCAGCCCGCAAGCTCAAACCGTATTTTCAAGCTCATACGATAGTTGTCCTAACCGACAAACCCTTGCGGCGAGCAATGAACAACCCCGAAGCTGCAGGTCGCCTGGCCTTATGGGCGATCGAGTTGACCAAGTTCAACGTCAGGTACCGCCCACGCACCGCCATGAAGGGGCAGGCTGTCGCTGACTTTATCGTCGAATTCACAAGCGGCGAGGACCAGGGGGCAGACGAGAACCATTCATGGACTTTACACTCAGACGGATCGTCGACCAGACAGGCCGGGGGGATAGGTGTCGTACTTCGCTCCCCCGAGGGAGATCAGATCGAATGCATGATTCGCCTAGATTTCCCCACCACAAATAATGAGGCGGAGTATGAAGCACTGATAGCTGGGATCGATCTCGCCAAAGCAGCAGGGGCCACCAAAGTGGTAGCCTACTGCGACTACCAGGTCGTTGTTAACCAGGTAGGCGGGGACTACGAATGTAGAGGCGACAGAATGAGAAGGTATTTAGACCAAGCGAGGAGAAGAGTGAATGAGCTAAAGGCCGAAGTGATCCAAATACCTAGAGAAGAAAATGAGCAAGCAGACCGCCTTGCCAAAGCCGCCTCTTCAGAACATGTGGCCGTCCCAGATAATGTTCTTTCTCTTGTGCAAACGACGCCACTAATAGATATTGTCAGCGTGCAGGAAATATGCTCCGAAGGTGACTGGACCACGCCGCTAGTCTCCTATCTGAAGGATGGCGCCTTGCTGGGCGGAAGAGAAGCCGCCAGAAAGCTGAAGGTCCGGGCCGCAAGGTTCGTATTAATGGAGGGCGTCCTGTACAAAAGAGGTTTCTGCCGCCCGTACCTGAGGTGTTTGAGCCCCGAAGAAGCCGACTATGTCATGAGGGAAGTCCACGAGGGAGTTTGTGGAAACCACTCGGGATCTCGATCGCTGGCGCATAAGTTGATACGGGCTGGGTACTACTGGCCTACCATGCAGAAAGACACCCAAGCCTACGTCAAAGCTTGCGACAAATGCCAAAGGTTCAGCAACGTTGTCCGACGGCCGCCTGCCGAGCTAACTCCCATGACAACTCCGTGGCCCTTTGCTCAGTGGGGCCTAGACATTATGGGTCCATTTCCGACGGCTATGCGGCAGCTACAGTTCGTGGTGGTAGGCATAGACTACTTTACAAAGTGGGTAGAAGCCGAGGCTCTGGCCACCATCACGTAGAAGAACGTGCGGAGCTTTGTCTGGAAATCCATCATATGCAGATTCGGGATCCCTAGGGTCCTAGTCTCGGACAATGGCAAACAATTCGACAACAGCCCCTTCCGAGAATTCTGCTCGCAACTGGGGATAAAAAACCATTACTCCTCTCCCGCCCACCCCTAGGCCAACGGCCAAGTAGAAGTGACGAACCGATCCTTGCTGAAGATTATCAAGACTCGGCTCGAGGGGGCAAAGGGAATATGGCCTGAGGAGCTACCCAGCGTACTTTGGGCATACAGGACGACGGCAAGGACCCCAACAGGAGAAACCCCATTCCGGTTAACCTACGGAAGCGAAGCAGTCATCCCGGCCGAAGTAGGACTCTCGACCTACCGGGTGAACGCTTACGACGAAGGCAGGAATGATGAGGCATTGCGCCTACGGCTGGACCTAATTGACGAAGACAGAGCAGTAGCTGAAAAAAGACTCGCGCGGTACCAAGATCGCATGGCCAAGCACTACAACTCCCGGGTCAAGCACAGGGACTTCCGAGTCGGAGACCTTGTTCTTAGAAGAGTCATGGGCGCTACCAGAGACCCCGCCCAAGGAAAGCTCGACCCCAACTGGGAAGGACCCTACCGAGTCACGTCGTGGCATCGAAGAGGCACCTACCACTTGGAAACGCTGGAAGGACAGACACTACCCCATCCATGGAACGCCGAGCACCTATGAAAGTACTACCAATAAGAAAAGAGCGGCAGCTCTTACTTGTATTTGTCTAAATGTATCTCAAGGGCCCAATGGGAACCTTTTTCCCTTTTTAAAATTGATGCAAGGTTCAGAAGTTTATTCAATCTCTCTTGCACTGTGCTTGGATCTTAAAACAAGAAAACCAAAGCGACGTCTAAAGTCTACAAGGCATAAGAGCGTCAGGCACCCTAGCCGACGGCTCAAAAGCCAATCTAAAGTCTACAAGGCATAAGAGCGTCAGGCACCCTAGCCGACGGCTCAAAAGCCAATCTAAAGTCTATAAGGCATAAGAGCGTCAGGCACCCAAGCTGACGGCTCAAAAGCCAACCTAAAGTCTACAAGGCATAAGGGCGTCAAGCACCCAAGCTGACGGCTCAAAAGCCAACTTAAAATCTACAAGGCGTAAGAGCGTCCAGTGCCCAAGCTGACGGCTCAAAAGCCAACCTAAAATCTACAAGGCTTAAGAGCGTCCAGTGCCCAAGCTGACGGCTCAGAAGCCAACTTAAAATCTACAAGGCGTAAGAGCGTCCAGCGCCCAAGCTGACGGCTCAGAAGCCAACCTAAAATCTACAAGGCGTAAGAGCGTCCAGCGCCCAAGCTGACGGCTCAGAAGCCAACTTAAAATCTACAAGGCGTAAGAGCGTCCAGCGCCCAAGCTGATGGCTCAAAAGCCAACTTAAAATCTACACGGCGTAAGAGCGTCCAGCGCCCAAGCTGACGGCTCAAAGGCCAACCTTTAATCTACAAGGCATAAGAGCGTCAGGCACCCAAGCTGACGGCTCAAAAGCCAATCTAAAATCTACGAGGCGTAAGAACGTCAAGTACCATAGCTGACGGCTTTAAAGCCCGTCAAGCGCAAAAATAAAAGGCCTCAAAACGACAGCACTATCCTAAAAAGGTTATGCCTATATTCCAAGTGCGAAAATAGGTCAAGCCCTCAAGCTGACGGTTTCGAAGGTGACGGCTCGAAAAAAATTCTACCCTAATCTAACAAGGCGCGAGCTCGTCAGATGCAAAAATTAGCAATTGCGTCCTAAAATATTTTCAAGGCATGATTCAAAGCTGACGACCCCGTTGGAAGGTCGTGACGGCGCCAAAAAGCGTTAAGTCCCAAGTAGGGCCACCGTGAAACAAGAAGAAGAAAGTCATGCATAGTTAATGAAAACAACATGTTGCAAATTATATAAATAAGATCAGTATTCTACAAGAATGTGTTCTTACAAAAAGCCCTCAAAACAATGGGGCACCAAATACAAATCAACTTTACAAGAATAATTCAAGTCAAGGAGTCGAGGCGTCTGGCGCGGCCTCGTCACCTTCGGGATCCCGGACCTCGTTGACAGGAGACTCGTCAGGATTGGAAGGATCAGATGACGGGATCTTCAAGGCTGCGGGCTTGTCCAGGGCAGGCTGGGCAAGGACGACACCATCGTCTCTAGTAGGAACCTTGGGCTCGCCGAAGTCGTCATCCTCCACGGAGACGGTGTCGATCATGGGCGTCGACGGCACAGGGTCATCCATCGAAACCCGTGACAAGTCGAGATGCGGGAATAGAGACTTCACCTGTTTAAGGTAGTCCTCAAACCCGTCACCATAGTACACGGCACAGGAATCGATGAATGCCTGGGACGTCTTAAATTCCGCCACGGCGTCACTTTTCGCCGTCTCCACCTGCCCTAGGAGAGATGTCAACTCCTTCTCAGCCGTCACCCTAGCTTCCCGTTCCTGCTCGGCCTGACGGGTTCCCTCCTCGAGTTTCTCTTTCAGCTCCTTGATCTCCCCATTTAGGGTGCAGGATGCGTCCTTGTACTGTTCTAGCCCGTCTGTCAGATTGGTGATGCGCTTCTTCTGACGGGCCAGCAGTTCCTCGTTCTTCGACCCCTTGACCTGCATGGCCCTCATGCGGACCACAGCCTGTGACACAGAATTCCCGTCAGCATAGAGATATAAAAAGATGACAGCACAAACAATAAAGAAGGCGCATACCCTAGCAAGATCAAAAAGACCTGAGTCTCCCAGCTCCTGCACAGACTAATTGGCGCAGGAATCAGCCTCCTCCTTCCCAAGTGTGGAGTCCAACTGCTCCAAGGTGAACCCCTTGTGGGTAAGGATGCAGCACCCCTCCTCTGGGATGACGGGACCTTGCGCCGACATCAATCCCTTGCCGGCCCCATGCTTGGGCGACGGGGGCTTCGAGGAGTGGTCCCCAGGGACGACCGTCACTTTCTTTGACGGACGGTCATCAGTCCCGTCACTTTTCCTTTTCGGCGCGCCCCTTGGAAGGGACGCAGACGTTCCCTCCTTGCCCTTTCCCTCCTCCTTCTTATGAGCAGCGGCAACCCTGATTTGAGCCCTCAGCTTGGCTGATTCCATCTCTGCAAGACGAGGACACAATGTAAAAATGCCCAAGTGAAAGTGACGGAGGGGATGGGTCGGTCATACTTACGTTGACGGGACAAGTTGTTCAAACGGCGTGCCTCTTCTGTTGGCTCGGGTCCCCCGCAGTAGGCGTAGAGGGCGTCAGGCGTAATCAGGTCACGACACTTCCTCTCCTCTAAAGGAATCCCCGTCACCTTGAGAATGAAGGCTTTCTGCTCCCCTATGATCACCGAACGAGAGAAAGCTGAAAAAGAAAAGGAAAACGAACGGGTTAGAACCCTGGCATAAGTAAACCTACATGCAAGGCTGACGGTGACGACCTGATTCCCTGACGTGAGCCCAGGTGTTGTCAAAGCCATGAGGAATTGACCCCCACTCTTCCTGACGGCATACCCAATTAGTCCCCTCTACAAAAAAGTATCTGCCCTTCCATTTCCTGTTGGAGTCGGGCATGTCTGACACTAACCTCAGCTCTTTCTTCCTCGCAGAAAAATGGTAAATCCCCTTAGACGAGGCAATTTGGTGTGGACGGTAACACTAAAAGAACTCATCGAGGGTTAGCTGACGGTGCCCGCCACTTAGACTCCCCCACAGTATCTCAGAGCCAATGAACACCCTCCAGGCATTGGGGGCAATCTGGCTGATGGATATCCTGAGAAAGTTTGCCAGCTGACGGTGGAGCGCCGTCAAAGGCAACCTCAATCCTGCCGCGAACATGGCGTCATACATGCCAACGTCCGCGGTCTTCCCGGAGTAACACCTCTCCTTCTCCAAGGGAAGACGGATCGGAATATCGTCCGGGATTTGGTAACGAGCCCGCAACAAATTGAAAACCTTGTCCGTCATCGAAGGCAGAAAGTGATTAACCGTCCATTCTTTAGGGAGGATGAACGGACGGTCATCCCCCGAGCCTCCCGATGTGCTCTCCGAGTTTTCATCTCCTGACGAGCCCTTACCACTCCCACTCTCCCTTGCGTCGTCACCTCCGCCTTTCCTTATTACTCCGTCGTCACCCCCTACTTCCTCGTCACACGACTGAATCGACGATTCATCCCCTGACGACAAAGAAGAGTCATCTCCTGACTCATGGCCCGGCTGATAAACCTCGTCGTAGCCCGCCCCGTCGCGGACTGACGACTGTTTGCTTGACGTCTCCCCAGGCATCTTACTACCTACAAGCGATGGGGTTGATCTAAGAGCCTGAGTGACGGCCTTCCCAGAAACCTAAGAGCCCAGTATGCAGCTAAATCGAAGGAATTTAAAAAAAGGAAAAAAGAAAGGGGGGAATAACTCACCAAGTTATAAAGGAAGTGCGAGGGAAGCTGACGGTATCAGACAGCAAACGAGAGCCAGAAAGCAATTGTAATCTCCTTGAGGTGACGGTTTCTCTCTGACCAGCGAAATTAGAATAAAAGAAGAGAAATGAGGGAAAACGGAGATGTATATATATAGGAGGCTTGGAGCGCGGAAGACGAAGTGACCTTCCTGTCCAGCTGCCTTCCAGTCTTCCTAGGACACGTGTTCCGACACTAGGCCTGCTCGAGATGACTAGCCATTAATGCCTTGTCCGCCACACACTGTACTCCTCAATCCGTCAGGCTTGACCGACGGGATTAAGGAGTAGGGGGCAATTGATGGGGAAAATACCACTTGAAGGTGCCGTCGCCCCTCGAGTGGATGACGGCACGGTAGGGGTGACGGCACTGCTCCATTCATCATACCCGACGGCGTCACCCACGCGCCGACGGGGTGAACGGGTGACGGGAGAAAGCTAAAAGGACTGACATGCCTTGTCGAGCACGCCACCACACGGATAGATATCTTGCACCCCACGCTAAAGGGAATGGCTCCGGTGAGGAAAGGATTCCGTAAAGAACACGCTTTAGGGAATGGCCCCGATCAGAGGTTATCTCCTCCGACACGCCAAAGTCTCAGCTCTACACCACTATAAATACCCCCGACCCTCATGAACAAAGGTACGCATGTTTCTACCCCGACTCTAGCACTCTAGTGTTGTGAGCAATACTAACTTGACCGTCGGAGGGTCGTTGGCCGGTACCACACCGGTACTTCCCTTTGAGGTTCTTTCTACCCGTGCAGGTCTACCTGAAACGCGCGAAGACCCTGCAACTCACTAAGGGTGATTTTCGGCATCATCAGATATAATTGCAGTTGACTATTATGTAAAGTTATCACCATATAATAGCCAACATCGAAATGTGTTATGTGAAACCAATAATATGAAAGAAAAAGAATTTTTCTAAATCATTATATTAAAGAAATTAGTTATTTTCATTCATTTTCAAATTATACATTTTTAAAATTTATGTCATATACTTTTAAGTAAAATAAGTACTTTTAATTTTTATTTAATTATCTCGTGCATCGCACGAGTTAGCGACTAGTTTAGCATAAGAACAAACTTTTTCTATTTTACCTAATTATTTTTTAAAACACCCACATCTAATTGTCTAGTTTACACTCAATTTTATTTAAATATTTAATTCTCATTCATTTTTTTATTAACACTGCATTAATCTTTAATAGCAGAATAAATTCTACTTATTCTGACATTTCCATAAACATAAACATAGAGGACCCATAATCTGTACACAAATACCCAAACAAATTTTCTCAAGCATGCACTGTTTCTAGCACGTGACATCTTGATGAAAAAAAAAAAAAAAAAAAAAAACGCAATATGAATTAGATGAGAGATGTACTAGGAATATAACAAAAATCGAAACCTTACATCAAAGGATGTCTGTTCATTTTTTTGGGACACAACGGAAAAGCAAAACAGAAACAAATCAAATATATCGCTCAAACTTCTCTTCCAAACTTTTCTTTTCGTTTTCTTACAGTTTCTCAGCCCCAATCCCCAAACAGAGGGACAGCCCCTATAAAAACTAATAATAATAAAAATAAAATTTGAGATTAAAAAAATACAAATATATTTTGTTAAGTAAACTGTAAACAAGTAAAGTACCTGCTTTGAATTTTTCTGTGAAAACCCAAGCGACCACATTTGTGACAACTTATATAAACTCAGCTAAAAGGCCCGCCCCAACTTTTGATTTTCGAGGTTCATTACTCTTGTTTTCCCGCCTTATAATTCATGGGTGGCATAAATTTTCGATGAACCCAAAAAAGGATTTTTTTTTTTTCCGGTAATTTAAAATCCCCTATATCCACAGTCACTTCTAGGCTAATATGGTAAGCTTACCATAAATTTTATCACAAAGCCTAATAAATTAATTGATTAATGGTAACACATCAACAATTAATAAATAAAGTAATAAATAAGTCAGAAAATTGCACTGGAAAGTTGACATAATACCATGATTTTTTTAACTATTTTATTTTTTTAATCTAAATATGAAATCTGATAATTATTGTAATTATTAATATACATATTTATTATGATTGTGTTAGTATATGCAAATATAGTTCATTATTCAAATAAATTATAATGTATTAGGATTTTAATAGAAGGTTTAACTATATAATGAAATTTAAATTCAATTTGGAAAATATATTAGAATAATGACATGTAAAATTTTTAAGTGAGGAAATTTTTAATTATATCTTAGTGGTTGGTGAAGTTTTTCCCTTCCAGTTGAATGAATTTTTATGAAAAAATTAAATATTCTTGATTATGGGATGTGGCTTAATTATTTATTCTATATTTAATATTGTGCTTGGCTAGTTCATTTGAAATATCCAATATTTTTCACAGAGAAAAAAAAAATTGATTACATCTTATTATTATTTAATTAATTTTTCCAAAAAGAAGGGAATAACCATTGTTAGATTTTCATCTCACAAAAGCATTTGTGAAGCATGGACATGTGAACAACTTAAAAACCACACAAATCACAAATGGAAATGGTTTGTTAATTTATGAAATTTTTTAATAATTCAATAGTTATAATAGGAAAGATGAGACTTTCATCTCTATTTTTTTTTAGAGAATTTCAACTTATGATGTTCACTCTAATTAAACTAACCGAAACCACCTTAAATATTTTTATTAAAAATATCAAAAAGTGTCAGAGGTTCAGAGCTATAAAGTTTTAGACATTTTCTAGAAGAATGTCTAAATTGGCCCTCAAAGTCATTTTTCAAATTGCCACTTGTTAGCAACTGGATATCATTCCTTGTTGACTTGAAGATTAGTTTGGGTAGCCGAATACACCTCTTTCGTCTGCACGCACAATTAGTAAACGTTAGCTTATTCATGTTTATGCCTATGTGGTTCCAACCCCATCTCCCCCTTCTTCGATACCAATGACCATAGAAAAAAAAGTAACAGTGATAATATCTAACCCAAAAAAAAAAAAAAAAAAAAATTATGAGGGAAAATTTTATTATATATTTTTTTGACAGAAATGGAATAACCATTGTTGGATTTTCATCTCACAAAGGAGAGTGTACAATCTGCACAGGTTGAGTACTTTTAGAAGCTACAAAAATGGCAGCAGTATACTTAATTAATGAAAATTCTCTACAAAGAGTTCATATCCAGTGCATAATGCTTCAATTTTTACAAGGTTTGGGAGAGGTCATAGACTCATGGTAGGCAACCTTATTTTCTTTCAATGAGCATATCATTAAAAAAAAGTACTAAAGTAATAAAAAGGCAAATGAAAAAAACAATATATATATATAAAGAAAACCCTCAAACTCTTGTTCAAGTGATTAATTCAAAAGACAAGAGAAATCCAAACTAGTCTTCAAAGAGAGAGTCCACACGACAAGACAGATGTGGAAAATACCAGAATGAATTATAAGATAGGAGATCATGTGGCAAACGTTTTCCTTGTGAAATTTCGATAGACTGGAAGCCTTTGCTACCTTTCCCTCTGTTTATTGAGCTGATCAAGTAGAAAAAACTCCGAGTTCTGTATATGCAATTAGAAGGGTGCTTGCTATCTTCCCATCTGGTCATGTTGCTAATTGCTGAGAATTCACAAGAGTCTTCCTGGAACAATGCTTGATCTCCTAAGTTAGGAATCTTCACCAATTCCATCTTCAAAAAATTTAGCTCATAAATTTCATGATCAGTAATTCCACCAATCACACGGAGCTGTTTATCAAAACATAGTAACTTCCATGATCCACAATTCAAATCTGCAGTGCCTTTTACTTTCAGCAAGGCCAAATAATGATGAGAAGTCAGATTTAGTACCCTAATGTCAGCATTATTTGATATAATATATATCTTACCGTTGAAGACAGCTAAATCAGCAATCATATTACGATCATCATAATTATATAGAGTCCAATTGACATCTGTGGATCTACGGAACTGTAAGCACTGACTGGAAAAACATATGATTACGAACTCTGGCAAAGGAGTAGCTAAAGAAGCAAGGGTGACACAACGAAAGAGATTGGGAGGGCTAGGAAAACGGAGTTTATGTCTTGTAAAGGGATTCATAAGCCAAATTTGAGAATCTGGCCTCTTTTTCTTGTCTTCCATTATCAAGTACCCAGAAGAAATCCCAAAACACACTTTGCCAACAAGGCTAGGCAGTAATGTGCCTTGTACCACCTTTGATCAAGAATACTGTAAGTAACAAAATTTCTTCCATTGCTGCGAAAAGAAAAGAATACAAGTGGAGGTTGAACTGCCATAAAATCTTGCTTGTATGCCAAAGCGTAAAACCTCCAAGTTCTACACACACAGGCAAAAATGAGATAATCTATAGCACCTAACCACTTCGTTATTTGATGAAGCAAAGCTTCAGGGAGCTCTAGACCGTGGCCTCCAATTACTATCGTCCACCATCTTTTTCTTCTTACTCCTGGGTCTACTGAGGTTGATATAACTGTTCGCTTGCAAAACCATGATTACCTTCACACAAATAGAAAATAAAAAGATTAATGCCTACATATAACACTAAATAGCACCACTTGAATTGTTTTTAACACCGCTTGTGCAACATATTTTATTTATTTGCTTCCAAGCTCATTAATGGATAGAAGTTCTTTGATCCAAGTTCATTAATTTTACAAAGAAATAAATAATCAAGAAAATAACAATGACAATAGTGGTAAATGTAACAATGATCTAAAAATTTTAAGATGATTTTGTTGACCAGACGAGAATAACCATTGTTGGATTTTCTTATCACAAAATAGATTGTACAATCTGCAGAGGTTAACTACTTATATAAGAAACATAAAAATGGGCAGCATTAAACAGCAGATACCCTGGTTGCAGGAAATTCTCTCCAATGAGAATGACATCAAACACAGTTAAAGTAAAAAATAAGGGAAACGAAGAGCAACAAATATATATAACCCCTCAAAATCTTGTCCAAATGAATGAATGATTCGTTCGATATACAAATGATAGGGATGAAAAACCTAACTAGTCTTGAGAGAGAATCCATATTGAAAGACTCGTGGAAAATACCAGGATGGTTCAACTCAGAAACTATCTGGCATACATTTTCTTCCTATGAAAGGGAAAGACTGGCCGTGTCTACCATCCATGAATTGGAAGCAGATGTCTTCGCTATCATGTTCAAAACCGTACATGCCATTAGAAGGTTGTTCACTATCGTTCCATCTGGTTATGTTGCTAAACCCTAAGCCCAAATTATAATCCAGAAACAATGCTTGTAATCCAAAGTTCTGTATTCTCACCCATTTGATCTTCAAAAAATTTAGCTCATAAACTTCATTATTTTTAATTGCATGAATCAACAGGAGCTGCTCATCAGTACCCTGTAACCACAGTTCACCTTTCAAATTTGGAATGGATTTCACTTCCAATTAATGGGGTCACATAAGGATGAGACTTTAGATTTACAACTTCTATTTCAAAATCAGTTGTTATTGCATACATTTTACTCTTGAACGCGGCTTAATCAACAAACGTCCAGTGATAATTACAATCACAAATTCACAATAAGTCCAATTGGCACTATTGGGTCTGTAGATATGAGCCATATCTACAAAAGGCTATGATTACAAACTTTGGCAAAGGTGTCACTAATGAAGCAAGGATGACACTATCATGTTCTAGGGGAGGGCTAAGGAAACGGACTAACAGAGTTCATGTCTTTTAAAAGGATTTAGAAGCCAAATTTGAGAATTTACCATAAGTTACTTGTCTTCTATTTCTAGGACCAAGTTCCCACTTGAGATCCTAGAACACAATTTGCCAACAAGGTTGGGAAGTATTGCCTTGTCCTCCTAACATCCTTCCATCAAAGATGTTATGGAAGTAACAAGCTCTCCTGGAATGGTTTGACATAAAAATGACAAGTGCAGGTTGGGATGCCATTGTTAGAGATATATATTAGACATATTAGCCCAATATAATAGGCTCAAGCTCACTCCTGCTTGTACTAGTAGTCTAGGGTTTAGTCGCTTATATATACTCATGTTAAGGTTCATTGTAACACAAGTTATTGTACTACACTCTTATACAATAAAGATGTAGCCCTTAAGGGATTCCTTCGTGGATATAGGCCGACAAGGCTGAACCACGTAACCCTTGTGTTCTCGGTATTCCTATTCTATGCTTCTCCTTCCGCATCCATACTAGCATATTCAATATGGTATAACACATCGCGTTGCTAATAATATTATATTTAACATGGTATCAGAGCCAAACTTTGTTCTTGGCATCAAACAAACATCTCTAGCAAGCAAAGAAGATTATCATATGCCCACCACCATCTGAAGTCACACATGCTTGCCTTCTAGATCAAGACTCCACGGCATCTTGCTGCCACCATGCCTCTGTGTTGTGTCAAAATCCAACAACCAAGCAAGCCGTGACTTAACTTATCAGATTTGCACAAATCCAAGCTTCGCCTAATGAAACTAACACCACAGAAGTGCTCCACGACCTCCTGCGAGAAAAACCCAAAAGTCCGGTAACCAAAGGAAGTCTCACGCGCCTTTCCGAGCGGACAGAGTCTTCGGCTCATTCTCCCATGCGCCGCCACGATTTCCTGATGTGCACCTCATCCATCGGCCACACGCGCCTATGTATAGGCCTTGTCGTCCGCCACTGTATCATGCACAGAAATCTGGTCCTCATCCGAGACTGCACGCACTCTCACGCGCCACCTGGATTCTTGTCATCGTCCCCACGCGCTTGTATAGAAGTATGCGCCATCCACGCGCCGAAAGACCCCTGCTGACATCATCGGATGACATCATTACTCCACGTTAGCACCACGCATGCAAGTGCCACGTCAACTTGATCCACGTCAGCCCTAGACACTTCATCTAGCTATGTCAGTAATGTCGCCTCGTCAGCACCACGTCACCTAGCTGACCGTTGACCCGGACTGACCCGACCCGGACCACCCAAATCTGACCCGTGAGCATTGACCGTTGACTTTGACCAAGATTCGTTGACTTTCGTTGACTTTGACTTTCGACCAAAAGTTGAAATTTCCAAAGTGGCCTATCTTGCTCAGTTTTTTTGCGTAGATTCCGATTTTGGACTCCGTTTCTTCATTTGAACTCCAAAAGTGGTCAATTGGCACATTCTTCATTGTGGTTTCTTCAAAGGCATTCTTCAAAGCATCTCCAAGTGATATTCGCATGCTTATCCAACCTCAAGCCTTCATCGAGCTTCCGCCTTGAGTTTGAGGGAGGGTGTTAGAGATATATATTAGACATATTAGCCCAATGTAATAGGCTCAAGCCCACTCCTGCTTGTACTAGTAGTTTAGGGTTTAGTCGTCTATATATACTCATGTTAGGGTTCATTGTAACACAGGTTATTGTACTACACTCTTATACAATAAAGATGTAGCCCTTAAGGGATTCCTCCATGGATGTAGGCTGACAAGGCTGAACCACGTAACCCTCGTGTTCTCAGTGTTCCTATTCTATGCTTCCCCTTCCGCATCCATACTAGCATATTCAACATGGTATAACACATTGCGTTGCTAATAATATTATATTTATCAGCCATAAACTCTTGCCTGTATGACACAACATACAACCTCTGTGTTTTGCAGACACAACCAAACATGAGATGGTCTATAGTTCCTAGCCACTTCGTTATGAGATACAGAAAGCCTCAGGGAGCTCTGACCATGGCCTTCAATTACTATTGTCAACCATCTTTTTCTTACTTTTAAGCCCCTTAAGATTTATGTCACTATCCCCTAGCAATACCGTGACTACCTTTGCGAAAAGAGAAAATAAAAATTAATGTGCACATATGACACTAGATGAACATCGAATTTTTTTTTAGATTCATAAATATGTCTTACTATTTTTATTAGCCCAGTTTTCCACAACTTGCAATACATTATACTCTATACATTTAAACTTGACAGCATATTATGCAATACTTGGCCAATATCCAAGTATTTTGGGGATATTTTCATAATTGACGGAATGCTCACATGACTTATAATATTATTAACAAAGCCACTTCTGCATCATTAGTATTTTTTTTTTTGGGTGAAAACTCCATTTTGGTCCCTACATTTTGGGGTCACAATCAATTTGGTCCCTACATTTTGAGAGCAATCAATTTAGTCTCTGCCATTTTCAAGTCACAATAAATTTGGTCCCTACTGTTAAATGACTAACGGAATCTGCTTAGGTGGCAAACGGAATACACAAGTAGCATAAATTAAATTAAAAAAAAAAAAAAAATATATATATATATATATATATATTCCTTCCACATCAGCCTTCCACGTCAGTTTCTACTACTTTTAAAATGCCTCGTGAATTTCACATGACTCACTTATCATCAACGTCATCCTCATCAATCAAAAACTCAGACACGATTGAAAACTTAATCCCCAAAATGAAATTTTGAACCCTAACCCAAGATGAAATCCTTCTTGACAGCCACATCTCTTCTTGCCTAATCTCCACAATCAAAAGCTTATCTCTTCTCACTGGTTGCACTCTCTTCCCGTAGACTCTAGTGATTGTAGACCGAAACCATTGATGAATGAAGCTCCTCAATGAACATGAACTCCTTCATAGCCACATCTCTTCTCACTTAATCCCCAAGATCAAAGCTCCTCTCATCTCGCTGATTCCACTCTCATCTCGTTGACTCCACTTTCATCTCGCCGACTCCATTGTCGATTCCCAATTGAGCTTTCGACCCTCAAAGAGATGAAGAAACAGAGAACACAAACGTCAATGACAAACCCAAACAGAAGGTGAGTTGTTATGTGTACTTTCTTTGTGAATTTGAGTTGTTATGTGTACTTTCTTTGTGAATTTTAAGAATAAGTATTTACTAATATTATTCTACTTATAATGGGTTTGTGACATATGGTTAATTAGAATGATGCGCGGGTCACCATGTTTGTTCATATACTTTGTAGCTAAATAAGCTTTTATTTGGAGGCTTTTGTATAAGCAATCGAGTTGTGAAATCCTAATTGAAGTGGACCAATAATTATGCTTCTTAAGTTGATGAGAAAGCAAAGAAAATAAACAACTTAGCAAAGTAAATAAACTGCTGTGAATTCTTTGACCTTACAACCAGGGTAGGGGTAGTGCTTTAATCAAAGTTATGTTATTTTAATTGGCCAACTAATACTGTAAAGTTAATTGCTGGTTGTTTGCTAATAACAAATTTTTCAATAACTTAATGAAGAGATATATGAGCGCGACAAGCAAGACAAGGTGCTTATATAGCAGAGGCAGAGAGATTATCACACTTCAAGCTGAAGTTGCAAATTGTTAGAGAGAAAAGGTTTTGACAATGTGTTTAGCAGTGTCATTGGTAATATATGGGATCTGCATTTGTGTGATTGTAGTTTTGGTGGTTTAAAGGGCTGGGTTTATTGTACTTAAACTAAGAGAGAAAAGTTTTTGATGTAGTGGAGTGTTTTTTGTCAATGTGTTTCCAAGTATCAATGCATCTGCTTGTTATGTCTAATAATTTTTTTGGTTCTATCATATATTTTTAAGGTTTTGAGAGTGTATTTGTTGTACTTTTCACTTTAATGAAATGGCAATCTTATTCCCCAAATGGTGTATTTTTTTGCTATTGTGTAATCTGCAGTTGAGCTTTAAGGGGTTTGAAAATCAAGTAATGTGCAAATTGTGCAATAGCTGAAATTGTGCAATGCACTTATTGCCAAATGCAATTGCATCATCTACACTAACTGCCCTGTGATGGCTCAACAAAATTGACAATTATTCCATTAATTCCATTGTATAACATAAATGAACTTGTTGGGTTTAACTACCATTAAAAAAGAAAATCAATCCCATAACTATCAACAATAAATAACCTGTTGTGTGTTTTACCTCAAATCAGAATCACATTCACAAACATATAACAAAATATATTCTGATTCCATTGACAATGAAAACCATTGTTTAGCTAATAAAAGTCATTGTCCAGTTTGTAAACAGTTAAGGATGTAAGTTCGTTTGGACCCCTTAAACCCAACAGATTAACCTAGAGAATTAGCCAAGTGATTAACTTAGGTAATTTAAATAAGTCTAGGTTAACACAAATAATTAAAAACAGTAAAGCAGCGGAAAAAAAATAACACAAAGATCTGATGACCCAGGAAAACCAAACCGGTAAAAAACCTGGGCAGGATTTAACCTAGCTATCCTCAAGGTAAAACTGAATTCACTATGAAAGAATCGAAGTTTACACAATAAGACTTAGACCACTAACATCCTATTGCTACCCAAGTGTAGGAAACTTACTACCACGACCCCATGATAGCTCCGAGATCCACGGACTCCTTCTTTCTTGAATTCTTTAGCAATCCACAAGCGCACCTGCTTGTATTTCTTTAAGATCTTTGATTCTGCAACTGTATGATTTAACAAGCTCTAGGCATAAGTCTCGAGTTTGTAAACCCTAAGTGTATGTGAAGGCAAACACCTCTAGATCTCACAATGAGATTCACAAACACAGCAAAACAGAACTCTTAAAACGTGGCTAGGGTTTTTCCTTATATACTTAGGGCAAAACGTAAAACCCTATACATTAAATGGGCTATGGCTGAGTTGGAAAATTCTGCAGAAAAATAATCTGCACGACTTTCGATCGATCGATCGAGTCAGGCAGAAAGTGCACAGTGAATTCTGCATAAAACTCGATTCCAACTTTACATTAAGAGCCATACTTTGAGCAAGTCTAACACACAACTTAAAGAATGTTTTGATCATGGTTTGCCAACATTACAAATTGAAGTTCTAATACATTAGTTCCTAATTCTTAGAACCTAACAAACTCCCCCTTTGGCAATCCGTGACAAAACACAGACTTAACAAAAAGCTCAAAGTTTACAAAATGAAACAGCCCATTACAAAATAAAAAGCCACTTAAACAATTCAACCTAACTACTATCTAATAGTTGCAAAGTAGATAGCAGCACGACTGAATCAACCTGTATATTCCCGTAACACTTAACAAACACATAAACGCATGTGTGGAAAAAAAAAACAGGAAATATATAAAAATAACTTCTTAATTTCACATGACACAAAATAAAGACATATATCATGAATAACATCATAAATATAAATCAATAAGCAGAGTAGCATAGTGAAACAAGAAACATATACATCAAAATGTATCTCAAAAATATCTCCTAATCAAGAGCTAAAAATGTAAATACACAGTGAAGCGCCTAGATACAATCTAATAACTCCACAAGCTCCGCAGTATCACTACTAAGTACAAAACTCCCCCTAAAATGAAAATCTCCACAAAAAATCTCCTAGATACATATGAACTACACACAATAGAATGCACTCCCCCTTTTTGTGACGAATTGCCAAAGGGCACTCACTCGTCATCGAATGGAGGTGGAGGAGAATGACGAGAACTCGCCAAATCTGCTCGCAATGCACGTAGCTCATCAAGGATGTCCACCAGAAGCTGACCATGAGCCGCCTGAACGGTCACGACAGTATCAAGAGTCCGACGAAGGTCAGAAACATCATCAAAAGGTGGAGGAACACCAGCAGCAGCAGCAACAGCAGGGTCAGACGACGTCCCAACTGCAGGAGTATCTGTAGAAGAAGAAGGGGGTGGAGTGACACCGGAAGGCTCTACCCTAGGACGCTTAGAGCTAGCTCGAAGTTGAGCAGCCCTTTGCCTCAAAAAGGTAGCACCTATAGGAGCAATAACATGAATAGGCTCAGACGCAGGAAAATCACCTAAACCAAGAAAAAGGAGAATCCTATGAATAAAAACGGGAAAGAATTATGCATGAGCCGTAGAACTAGAACGATGAACCTCGTTCAAAGAACGAAGGAACAAATGAGGAAAACTGATAGGAGCATCAGTAACAAGCGCGTACAAAAACACACGTCGCTCAAGAGGGATGGTGTGGACATGAGAAATAGGCCATAGAGAATGACATGCTATCCTAAAGAAAAGGTAGTGAAGCTCAAAAAGCTCAGCAGAAGTGATCCGAGGATCAGAACCCCACTGGATAGAAGATCCAGTGATGTATGACAATACGTCATCAAGAGGTGGAGACTCCTCATAAGGAAAAACAGGATGATCAACAATAGGCACCCCAAGAGCATCCGACACAACCGTAGGGGTAATGCGATACTCTACACCTCGTAACCAAACCTTAACCAAGGTGTTGGTATCATAGATATGGATAGAGAGGTTCGAATAGAACTCTCTAATCAAGGTGGCAGGAGGAGGAGGATGCTCATACTCGAGCAAAGATAACCAACCCCGACACTCAAAGTTACGTCTCACCTCAGGATCTACCTCATCTAGTATGACCCTACGCTCAGCCCAGATATGACGCCTAAGGTTCAAGGTCTCATAGGTCACTTGGTTTGACTCACTAAGAAACCGATCACTATCAAAAGAAGGTGAAGGGTCAGAAGTCCTATGGGCTCTAGTTTTCCTAGGCATGATGCTAAGGAAAGAAAGGAGAGACACAGAAAGAGAAGAGAAAAAACAAATACCAAGGGCAGACTGCAAGTTAGCACAGCATAAAAAATATAGAAAAAATCAAATCTATATGATGCATGAACAAAATATGCAAATGATGCATGAACTAATGTAGTGACAAGTTCAAATATAATCCAAATTAACAAAATTGGCTTGAGCAAGTAATTTTTATCAAAAATACCCAATTTGAAAAACCTAAGTTTTCAAAACACAACAAATTGATAAATTGATCATCACAACAGTTAATTGACACAATATAATGATCAAATTAATCAATCCAACAAGCCAATATCATCAATTTCAATCAAATTGAACAAAAACCCCAATTTTATCAATTTCAAGCCCTAAGTTTTCAAATTTCTCACAAAGCACCAAACTAATCAAATTAAACCACATGTAGTGCTTAGATAAGGTGTCCCCACAAAAACCCATGATTCATTTGAAAGAAAAAGAATCAAAATCACTCCCAAAAATACAATAAACAAAAAAGCTGAAAATAGCCTAAAATGCATGAAAATAATGCATGAAACATGAAAATAAAAACAAAGGAAAGGACAAAAACGTCTTACCGGCCTTGGGAGAGAGAGATTATGCAAAAAGATTTTAGGAAAATGCCAAAAACAGCAAGGATTGCTTTGAACGGTTGGTGAGGAGACAAAAGTGTTTGAAAAGTTTTGAAAAGTGAAGAATCCACGCAAGAAAAGTTTTTTTTAAAAAACACTCAGCTCGATTTTTGATCGATCGAAAAACAGATTCGATCGGTCGAAAATCCTTCGATTGATCCAGAATCAATCGAGAACCGATCGAAACACACAGAGAGTTTACTGAGATTTTAAAAACATTTTCGATCGATCGAAAAACAGACTCGATCGATCAAAAATCTGGAAAAATGAATTTTTTGAAAATTGAAACAAATTAGCTCAAAAACTCCTCAAAGCATTAGATTTTAAGACAAAATGCATGAGTATGAGATGAAATGTTTTTCTAAAAACCCATGTTTTCAACCCAGATCTCTCAAAGAAGATTTTCTCATAATATCCCTCAACCATTTAGACAGGCAAACATGTTTTGCATCAATTTCCAGAAATATTCAAACTCGGTTGGTCAGGCCAAAAACACACACAATAACATGTACACAGTTTAGCAAAGAATAACTTGTGTAGTGTGTGCAACTAGCATAAGCAAGAGAAACATGTGAGGTGATATGCACATATTGATCAATCACAATTTCTACAAAATCCATCACATGAATTTGAAAGAGACTATTACTTAAAGAGTTACATCATATAACTCTCACATCTCCTAGAATAAAAGCTTGCAATCATGTAAGTTTCTTGATTTGCCTCATTATTCAATTTAATTGATTAGAAACTTAATAATATAGCCGGGATAATGTACACACCAATTTTATTTGAATTTGTGAGATTATTATAGCCCAATAATATACACACCAATTTTAATAGAGGCTACACCTTATGTTCTTTTTGTGCATGTGCTACACTTTCTCGAGCACAAAATCTTATGATATGCACTAAGGTGTTCATGATTGGCTAATACACAGTGGTGAGATGGTTATTTATGCCTTTCTCAATAAGAACAAGTCCGACAATCAAAGACATGAGACTTCAAGATCAAGATCATGTGATCAACAAATATAGCATCTTCCCACACAACATGCACAACAAAACTTTAGCTAGTAAAGTGCAATCGCCATAAGTGCATCAAGGCTAAACAAGGTACATAAACATGTTATGCAAAATTTGATTGACCAACCTTGTCTTCAGATTCAAAGAAGAATAACAAAAACACAATTTGCAAATTTTTTTTTTATTATAAAAGAAACACACATCGTAGAATGAAATGCATGAATGTTATGCAATGCAAATCCTAGAAACAAAGGTCACAAAAGATAGAGCAATGAAGCACAAAGACCATGTCAGACAGACTCAATTAGGTTGAGCCTTTTGCATCCAAAACTTTTTAGATGCAATTCTTGTATTGGAGTTATGATTCACATTAGAATTCTGAGCAACTCCAAGATTGGAATAAAGGTTTAACACCTTTACCAATTCACCAATAAGTACCATAGGATCATGTGCTTGGGGCACAGGTACTTTAGGTTTACTTGCTCGCTTTGCAGCTTGTAACTTAAAACAGTTTGGACGAATGTGTCCAGACTTTCCACAAAAATGACAAACCCATGCAGGCTTATCATGCAACTTGCCCCTATTAGAAGTAGAAGCTCTAGAATGAGAAGCTTGAAGATCAACCCTAATCTTCCTAGGTGGAGCAACATCTACAGATTTGACAAGTTCACTCACCAAGGGTTTGACAATCTTACTCTTAAGAGGTTCAGAAGAGGGAACAAATTTAGTGGAAGAAGATTCAAGCACAGAAATACTTTCCTCAAAACCTAAGCCGGTTTTGTCAGAGGGAGACTTTTGAACACTTAGTATGTGATCAAGTTTGGAGCTTGCAGACCTATTAGTTTGTTCTCTAGCAACAGATAATTCAAGTTCCAAACATTTGACTTTATCAAGTAACAGCATGTTCTCAGTTTTCACATTATTCAAAAGCTCATTTGCATCAAACAATTTCACAAGTAAAATTTTCTTTTCAAGTTCCAAAGATGCAATTTTCTTCAAGCCTAAATCAACATTCATGGCATCCTTTGCAGTAACTTTGCAAAGTTTATTATAGGCTTCTTGTAAATCTGCATCCTTAGAGAGTTCCCCATGAGAAGGGTTCTCTTCAACAGACATGCTTTCATTAACTACAGTAGTAGCAGTGAAAGCAATGAAGTTTCCATCCTCATCACTAGCAGATTCATTGTCAGAAACTTCATCATCACTAAGGGTTACAGCCATAGCCTTACCCTTGGACTTCAAGTATGTAGGACATTCAGATTTCAAATGACCATACCCTTGACAACCATAACATTAGTGGGATCATTCCTCCTAAAATTTCTAGGTTCAGCAGTGTTCTTGCCTCTTGCCCTTCTGTTATTATTCCTAAGAAAATTTCTAAAGTTCTTAGCAAGATAGGCAATCTCTGTAGCAGAGAGTTCATCATCAAATCCACCATCCTCAACATCATCAACAGACTTAAGAGCCATTGATTTGGATTTGTTAGTCTTAGGGAGGTCCAACTCATAGGACTTAAGAGATCCTACAAGTTCATCAACAGGGATGGAGTCCACATCCTTGCTCTCAGTGATGGCAGTCACTTTGGGTCTAAAATCCTCAGTTAAAGATCTAAGAATCTTCCTAACAATTTTAGGTTGATCATAGATTTCACCCAAATTATATGCAAAATTAACAATGTCATTCAGTTTAGCATAAAACTCATCAAAAAATTCATCATCATTCATTCTAATGCTTTCAAATCTAGAGGTTAACTGCTGCAATTTATTTATCTTAACTGCCTTTGTGCCTTCATGCACAGTCTGGAGGATTTTCCAAGCAGTATGAGCAACCTCAACATTAGAGATTCTCTTAAATTCTTCCATGGAAACAGCATTAAAAATAGCATTCATAGCTTTGCTATTGAAAGCGGCTGCCTCCTTTTGAGAAGTTTGCCACTCACTCACAGGAGTAGTGAGCTTCTCCCATCCGTACTCAACGGAATTCCAAACTCTCTCATCAATGGATTTCAGGAATGCTTTCATCCTTACTTTCCAATAAGCATAATTGTTTCCATCAAAGTGAGGTGGAACAACAAGAGAGTTTCCGTGTTCCATGACAACAGGGGTCAAGGATCAGCAAAAAGATCAAAAGATCAAATACAAAAGCTACCCGCTCTGATACCACTTGTCAGTTCGTTTAGACCCCTTAAACCCAACAGATTAACCTAGAGAATTAGCCAAGTGATTAACTTAGGTAATTTAAACAAGTCTAGGTTAACACAAATAATCAAAAACAGTAAAGCAGCGGAAAATAAATAACACAAAGATCTGATGACCCAGGAAAACCAAACCGGTAAAAAACCTGGGGAGGATTTAACCTAGCTATCCTTAAGGTAAAACTGAATTCACTATGAAAGAATCGAAGTTTACACAATAAGACTTAGACCACTAACATCCTATTGCTACCCAAGTGTAGGAAACTTACTACCACGACCCCATGATAGTTTCGAGATCCACGGACTCCTTCTTTCTTGAATTCTTCAGCAATCCACAAGCGCACCTGCTTGTATTTCTTTAAGATCTTTGATTCTGCAACTGTATGATTTAACAAGCTCTAGACATAAGTCTCAAGTTTGTAAACCCTAAGTGTATGTGAAGGCAAACACCTCTAGATCTTACAATGAGATTCACAAACACAGCAAAACAGAACTCTGAAAACGTGGCTAGGGTTTTCCCTTATATACTTAGGGCAAAACATAAAACCCTATACATTAAATGGGCTATGGTTGAGTTGGAAAATTCTGCAGAAAAACAATCTGCACTACTTTCGATCGATCGAGTCTAATTTTTGATTGATCGAGTCAGGCAGAAAGTGCACAGTGAATTCTGCATAAAACTCGATTCCAACTTTACATTAAGAGCCATACTTTGAGCAAGTCTAACACACAACTTAAAGAATGTTTTGATCATGGTTTGCCAACATTACAAATTGAAGTTCTAATACATTAGTTCCTAATTCTTAGAACCTAACAAAGGACATTCCAATGGTCAACACAATTATAAAACAGTTAAGGACATTCTAATGGTCACCTTCTGTTTGGGTTTGTCATTGACGTTTGGGTTCTCTATTTCTTCATCTCTTTGAGGGTTGAGAGCTCAATTGGGAATCGGCAATGGGTCGGCGAGATGAGAGTGGAGTCGGCGAGATGAGAGTGGAATTAGCAAGATGAGAGGAGCTTTGATCTTGGGGATTAGGTGAGAAGAGGTGTGGCTATGAAGAAGAAGGAGTTCATGTTCATTGAGGAGCTTTGTTCATCAATGGTTTCGGTCTACAATCACTAGAGTCTACTAGAAGAGAGTGGAACCAGTGAGAAGAGATTAAGCTTTGATTGTGGAGATTAGGCAAGAAGAGATGTGGCTGTCAAGAAGGATTTCATCTTGGGTTAGGGTTCAAAATTTCATTTTAGGGATTAAGGATTCAATCTTGTCTGAGTTTTTGACTAGTAAGGATGACGTTGATGATTGAGTCATGTGAGACTCACGTGGGATTTTAACAGTAGTGGAAGCTGACGTGGAAGGCTGATGAGAAAGGAATATATATATATATATATATATTTTTTTTTTAATTTAATTTATATCATGTTTGCATTCCGTTTACCACCTAAGCAGATTCTGTTAGTCATTTAACGATAGGGACCAAACTGATTGTGTCTTGAAAATAGCAGGGACCAAAATGGTGTTTTCCTCTTTTTTATTTATTTTATATATATATATATATATATATATATTTATATAAAAGAAGTCTTCATCTTTTCTTGCACTTTCTTGGCAAGCAATCATTGCAGCAGGTGCAGCTTATGTCAATGCATCAGCCTCTAAGATTGAAGCTTTATTACTCACAAAAATTTACTTCCTAAAACAAAACACTAGAAACCTCAACCAAACTGTCGAAAGGAAAATAGAGCCAGAGCCTAAACGACAAACTAAGCTAAACAGCAAGAAGAAGATTGTAGCAGAGAAGCAAGAAGAATTAGTTACAACATGTGCCACATCATGTGCTAGAAAGAAGCAGCATTACAGCTATCACACACTAATTGGTTGTTTCCTAAGTTGGTTAAGCAGTTATTTTGGACTGGAAGTGTAGCCTCTATTTCTTGGTGTATATAAATAGAGTTGTTAATTATGCAAAAGTTAGTTTTTCATTTTGTAAACCTTTCAATCAATGAGAAGTTTTTAGTTTCTTCTAGAATTCTCTTCCTTTACATGGTATCAGAATAGTTTTCTTTTCTCAGATAATTTTTCTTTTTCTTTCTCAGTTCCCAAACAATGTTTATTGAAATTTTTGCTTCTTGATCATGGCCTCTGACTCTACAACCAACACTCAATCACAGACTGGAAATTCAGCACCTTTTTCCAGTATTGCAATGGCAGATGAGTTTGCTAATAATCCATTTTTTCTTCCAAGGAATGAGAATCTAGGTCTCATTCTCACTTCGCAACCTCTGACTGGACCAGAAAACTATATGAGTTGGGCACGATCAATGTTCTTGGCTTTGAGTTCTAGGAATAAGTTTGGCTTTGTGAATGGATCAATTCCTGAGCCAGAACCATCTTCTCCATTGTTCAATTCATGGAGTAGATGCAATACCACAGTGCTTTTGTGGTTGACAAATTCTCTCAGTATGGAGCTTAAAGCAAGTGTTATCTACATCAACACTGCTAAGGATCTCTGGATTGATCTCAAGGATCGGCTTTCTCAAGGCAACATTCCAAGGCTTTTTGAGCTTCGAAAGGAAATTTCACATCTTTCACAGGGATTACTTTCGGTGAGTTCCTACTTTACAAAGTTCAAGACCTTGTGGGATGAGTTTGCAAATTATCAACCTTTCACAGTGTGTACCTGTGCTTGCACTTGTGGTTCCAAGACTTCTTAGTTGGAAGCTTAACACAAAGAGCATGTGTTTTGTTTTCTAATGCGACTAAACGATAGCTATGGCAATGTAATCAATCAAATTTTGTTGATTGAGCCTTTTCCCTCTTTCAGTAAGGTGTGTTCTCTGATCTTACAAGAGGAAAAACGAAGGAGCATTGGTCATAGTTTCAATGTGGTTCAGTCCTCAGATGCTGTTGCTATGTATGCTAATAACAGCCAGGGTTTTACTGACAGCAGGGGTTTTACTGCCAATCAAGGTCATCCTCATGGAGGAAAAGGAGGTAATTCTAAGAAGGATAAACTAGTATGCACTTACTGTGGTCTCACTGGTCATATAGCAGACAAATGCTATAAGCTTCATGGTTACCCTCCAGGTTATAAGCCAAAAGGAGGTAACAAAGCTATGGCAAATCAAGTTTCTACAGTTTTACCATTAGGAACCTATGGTTTGGATGGTCTTTCTTCAACACTGGGTGCAGGTTTGCCTCCTATTGGTGTTTTACATAATGGAAGTGCACAGCCTGATTTGGTTCCTACTTCTCAAACCTTTCTTGGTCATACTTTTGGGGGTTCTCATAAACAAGTTAGTCCACAGGCTTCCTTATCTCAATGCCCTCTTTCCTAGGCCCAATGTGAGCATTTTCTTAGCTTTCTGAAGTCTTATATGGCTCCTGGTTCAAGTACAAGTGCACAAAATGCACAAAATGGTCACCAAGTTGCTTCAATCTTGGCAACACCTTCTATTCCACATTCACAATCTTCCACTTCAGCTTCACCTTCTTGTTCTTCAAACTTTTCAGGTAATCTTTATTGGATTCCACCCAATTTCTCTCATTCCATATTTTTTGCTCAGGTTATTGATAAGCATGCGTATAAGTCTGATACTTGGATTCTTGATACTGGTGCTACTGATCACATGGTGCATTCAGTCACTCAATTCACTGAAATTACTTCTATAGTCCAAACTTGTGTCTTTTTGCCAAATGGGGAACAAGCTTTAGTTACACATGTTGGCACTGTACAAGTCACTTCTACCCTCACTCTCACTGGTGTCTTATGTGTTCCTTCTTTTAGTTTTAACTTGATTTTAGTTAGCAAACTCACCAAGAATCTTTCTTGTTGTCTTATCTTTCTTGGTGATTGCTGTTTTATTCAAGACCTTGCTCAATAGAGCATGATTGGTCTGGGTAAGGAACACAATGGCTTGTACTTCCTGCAAGATTCAGGTTCCAAACCACATGCTTCTGCTCTTGCTGTTGCTGTCAATCACCTTACTTCCTCAAAATTGTGGCATATTAGATTAGGTCACCCATCTAATTCAAAACTTGATTTGTTGAAGCAAGTTGTACATACTGAAGTTTCAAATAAAACTACTTGCTGTGATGTTTGTCATTTTTCAAAGCGAAAGAGACTTCCTTTCAATCTTAGTACTCATGTATCTTCTAAACCATTTGAATTGATTCATTGTGATCTTTGGGGTCCTTTTGCAACTAGTACAATTGATGGTTTTAAGTACTTTTTGACTATTGTAGATGATTTGAATAGATGCACATGGGTTTACCTTTTCAAACACAAATCAGAAACCCAAGTGTTTCTGCCTCAATTTGCTACTATGGTGAATACTTAATTTAACAACAAAATTTAGACCATTAGAAGCGATAATGGTACTGAATTTTTCCGAAAAGATTTCTTTCATTCTAATGGGATTTTGCATCAATTAGCATGTGTTGATACTCCTCAACAAAATGCAATTGTTGAGAGGAAGCATCAACACATTCTAAATGTTGCAAGGGCTTTAAAATTCCAATATAATGTTCCTTTATGTTTTTGGGGGGATTGTGTTTTAACTGCAGTCCACTTGATTAATAGAATTCCCTCAAAATCTTTAGGAAATAAAAGTCCTTACGAATTGCTTTTTCATTCTCCACCTTCCTATCTTCATATTAAATGTTTTGGATGTTTGTGTTTTATTTTTACATTGTCTCATAATAGGAGTAAATTTGCACCTAGAGCTAGGAAGTGTGTTTTCTTAGGCTATCTCTATGGCATTAAAGGTTACAAGGTATTGGATCTTGAATCTAATTCAGTGTACATTTCTAGAGATGTTATCTTTTATGAACATATCTTTCCCTATGTCACTACATTTTAGCCTTCATCTTCTTACTTGGATGATTTTATCTTTCCCCACTGCACCTCAGATTATATTGCTCCTATCTCTGACTGTTCTACTCCTCCCACTCCTAATCCTACTTCTATTACTCCATTGGATCCTGTTGCACTTGTTGATATTTCTGCAGATCCCATTCCATCCACTGATATTGCTTCCTTACCTATTCTTGTTGACACTCTTATCCTTTCTTTATCTGATCCTCTTCCTTCTAATTCACTTCCTTCTTCTTCCCCTAATCCTTCTCCACCTGTTTTGAGAAGATCCACCAGACCACATAATCCTCCTTCCTACCTCTTTTACTATTCTTGTGAATCTGTCTACACTAAACCTGGTTTAGGGTTGCCATATGACATCTCAGATTGCTTGGATTACTCTTATCTTGGTCCTAGATTTCACTTTTTTGTCATGGCAGTCACTGCAACTCCTTCAGAATCTGTCTCTTTTCATTAAGAAGTTCAATTCCCTGAATGGAGGGCTACCATGGACAAAGAAATTGAAGCTTTGGAGATCAATGACACTTGGACTTAACACATTTACCACCAGGTAAGTCTCTTATAGGTTGCAAATGGGTCTATAGGATCAAATATCTTCCTGATGGTACGATTGAGAGGTATAAGGCTCGTTTAGTTGCCAAGGGATATACACAAAAACTTGGCTTAGACTATTCAGAGACTTTTTCTCCAGTAGCAAAATCTGTATCCGTCAAAATTGTTCTTTCTTTGGTTGCTGTGAAAGGGTGGTTCCTCCATCAAATGGATGTCAATAATGCATTCTTGCATGGTGACTTGGTTGAGGATGTTTATATGAGTTTGCCACCTAGTTTTCACAGCAAAGGGGAGCAGAATTTGGTATGTAAGTTGAACAAAAGTCCTTATGGCCTTAAGCAGGCTTCATGCCAATGGTTTGAAAAATTTACAAACACTATTATGTAGATGGGGTTTGTGCAATCTAAGTCAAACTACTCTTTGTTTACTCATACTCAAGGAACTTCTTTTACAGTGTTATTGGTTTATGTGGATGACATATTACTGGCTGGAAATAACCCTGACTGTGTTGCTGGTTTAAAGAAATTGCTTGATCATAGGTTTGGTTTGAAAGACCTTGGTACACTAAGATACTTCTTAGGACTTGAGGTAGCAAGAATTGAAGAAGGTATCAGTTTAAACCAAAGAAAAAATGCCCTTGAAATTTTAAAGGACACTGGATTTCTTGGTTCTAAGCTTGTGAAGTTTCCTATCGAGCAGAATTTTTGATTGCCTAAGTATGAAGGCAAGCCACTTACAGACCCGAGTCAGTACAGGAGATTAATAGGAAGGTTGTTGTATTTAACTTTAACAAGACCTGACATCACCTATGCTATGCATAGGTTAAGTCAGTTTGTCTCACAACTAAAGGAACCTCATTTACTAGCAGCTCACAGAGTACTACAATACATAAAAGGGTCACTAGGGAAAGGGATTTCCTTTCCCAGCAAGATTGATTTGCACATTAAATCTTTTTGTGATGCGGATTGGGCTGGATGCCCTGATACAAGAAGATCTTTGACAGGCTATGCTGTGTATCTAGGTGACTCACTGATTTCATGGAGATCAAAGAAGCAAGGAGTAGTTTCAAGGTCCTCAGCAGAAGTTGAGTATAGAGCAATGGCTAGAGTGGCTTGTGAAATAACTTGGATTTTGCAATTACTCAAGGATTTAAAGGTTGAACACTCTAGGCTAGCCATGCTGTTTTGTGACAATCAAGCAGCACTTTATATAGCTGCTAATCCAGTCTTCCATGAGAGGACCAAGCACATTGAAGTAGACTGTCATCTGGTTTGAGATAAGATTTTAGAGGGAATGATTAAAACATTTCATGTATAAACAAATGCACAAGTGGCTAGCATCTTTACTAAAGCTTTAGGCTATAATTCCTTTGCAATATTATTTGAGAAATTAGGATTAAAAGATATATTTGTGACTAAGAAAGTGAAGCAATCTTCTTCAGTGCAAGTCACTGAGTCTGTACTTCAGGACTTGAGGGGGAGTGTTGAAGGGAAAACAGAGCCAGAGCCTAAACGACAAACTAAGCTAAACAGCAAGAAGAAGATTGTAGTAGAGAAGCAAGAAGAATTAGTTACAACACATGCCACATCACGTGCCAGAAAGAAGCAGAAGTGCATTACAGCTGTCACACGCTGATTGGTTGTTTCCTCAGTTGGTTAAGCAGTTATTTTGGACTGGAAGTGTTGTCTCTGTTTCTTGGTGTATATAAATAGAGTTGTTAATTATGTAAAAGTTAGTTTTTCATTTTGTAAACCTTTCAATCAATGAGAAGTTTCTAGTTTCTTCCAGAATTCTCTTCCTTTACAGAAACAATAATCTCTCTCTCTCTCTCTCACACACACACACACATTCACACACAAACACAGAGTAGAAAACAAAAATTAAAAAATAAACTGCATTCTCAAAAATATAAAATGACAAGAATCATCATAATTAATATTAGACGTAATCAGAACCTTTAATGCCTGATCATCAACCATAATAATACATGCTTTGGATTGATATACTAAAAATTAGAGGGTATAGCTTACCTTGCAATGCTGAAAACAGTGTGGAGGAGAACAGAGGGTTGAGAGAGAGAGAGAGAGAGAAAACTGGGGTGAAGTTTTCTCTATAATCTGATGAAGAAATCAAACGGGTTGATTAGAATTGCTCCTTAATGAACAATTATACTAAAAAATTTATTGTGTTTGGTTGTCAAAGAAAGTGCAAGAAAATATTTGTATTTCTAATTTTGAACTGCTCCAACTCTTCCATATTTCTTCAATCACTCAAAATTCCAAGACTTACCCAGTTACCTATTTCTTTTTTTCTTCTTTAATTTGCAGTTTCCTTACTCCTAGTCTCACTTGTTTTTTTCTTTTTTTTCTTTTTTGTTTTCCAAATCTCTTCTTCCTTATTTTAAATTTGGAAAAAAAAAAAAATCATACTATAAAACTATTACTATAAAAAAAAAAAAAAAAAAAAAAAGCTTGGAGTTCCCAATTTATTTGTCCTGTTTGAAAAGTCAAACTTTTTAAGGGAACATTATTTATTATCTTGTCTTCCTTATAAAAATGTATAAGTTTACAAAATTATCCTTAAATAAATTTATCAGCTTAAAAAAAAAAAAAAGAGTTATTCTTAATGAGGCAACTAAAAAGTGCCCCAATTAGATTGATTTTTTAAAATATTTATTAGTTTTCTTTTCAAATAGTTTTGAAAATAAAGTAGGGGTATAATAGGAACATTAGTAAGTTAATGGCTTTTATTTTTAGAAACAGGACAATATTTTGGGATATCCCAAACTGGAATAGAGGACAAACAAACTGGGACAGAGGATAAATGAGACTTTTTTTTTTCAAATCCCTTCTTCCTTGTTTCTCAAAAAAAAAAAAAAAAAATCCCTTCTTCCTTATTATGGATTTGAAAAAAAAAAAAAAAAACCTCATTCTATAAAACTATTACTATAACCTCTCATCCATATCCCTTACATTTAGGCACTAACCATTTGCCAAAACAAAACAGCAGGTGTAATTTTCTTAGTACTAATTTTTTTTAATGTTTTTTTTTTTGTTTGCTTTTATTTTAAACAAATTTATAATTTTGAAAAGATTTTCCTTTAACTCTCTCTAGGAGTAAAACTTGAAACACTCTTTGTATATTTCAAATGGACAAAGTTTAGCTACAAAATTGGTTGTAGCCTATGCTACAGCCTTACTTAATATCTTTTTATTGGGAGAAATGATATGTCCACAACATTTTCACAACATTTTTACAACAAATCTTAAGTGGCAGGTTGTTACTAGTTGTTATTGTTGAGGAAGAAAAGTAATCTTAGTATTAGGTTCAAATTTGAACCAATAACAACTAACCACTAATGATTTGTTGTGAAAATGTTGTGGACATATCATCTCTCTTTTATTGGAGGTGAATTTTGACAAACCCACCATTGGATTACATATTCTTTTTATATCTTTCATACTTGTAAAATTTCTAGAAAATTAAAGATCAATAGCTATGTCATCAATAAATTGTTTAAATTGCAAGTTTCTATAGTTTAAAATTATGCATAAATTATAAACTTATAGATGATATAGTAAATGATATCCGACTAACACAAAATTTGACATGTGTATTAACAGCATAAAGAACATACAATTCATCAGTTAGATTTTCAAAATATATAGTAATATTTATTTTATTGAGTTAGATTGTAGCCTTGGACTATAACTAATTTTGTAGTTAAACTTTGTCCATTTCAAATGGTCATTTTGTTTATAGAAATCAAGGTTTTAAACTCCGTTCTGTTTTGATGCTTAATCCAGTGCCTTACCCCTCTTATTTCATTTCAATCTAAATTTCAGTATGTTTTGATGTGTCGGACAAATTCCGGCCATTTTAGTCTCTCAATTTTGGACTATTCCAGGTTATGTTGGATATTGAAACAAAAAAGAATGTGATTAATCTATAAGAACATTTTTTCAATAAACGAACTACAATTATATCCTTTTAATTTCAAATGACTGTGGCGTGTGGGGTAAATAGGAGAAAATTGGCTTTTACCCTTTCTTTTTAAAATATCCAGAAAAATGCCCCATGTTTGAAATTAATTAGGGAAATGCCCCTGTTTTGAAACTCGATTTTCTAAAAATCGAGTTTCAAATGTATAACTCGATTTTTGGAATATCGAGTTATAGCAAACGTGGACTTAGTAATTTTTTTTTTAATTTTCAGTACGCTATAACTCGATTGTTCAAAAATCGAGTTTTAAATTGAAATTCGGTTTTTATAAAATTGAGTTTCAAAACAGAGGCATTTTCCTAAATAGTTTCAAATATGGGACATTTTGTTAGATGTAGGGGCAAAGGCCAAGTCTAGCATTGGGCCTTGGGCTCTGGCCGAGGAGGAACGCCTCCTCGGACAGTTCAAACACGGGTCAGATATGGATCTTATGAGCCAAGGCGAACTTCTAAAAAGACCTGGCAAAGAAGGTGTACACCTCAAGCAAGTCGACGAGCGAAACTAGGATGTGCCTAAGGACAAGCTGCTACCACCACCTTTAATGTGCCGCAACTACTTTTCTGGCCGCATTTATGGCACTGCAGCTACTTTTCTGGCCACATTTATGTTGAGAAGACCCCTAAACAGTGCTGGCTACCACAACTCACAGGGAGTCAGGAGGGGTGCTTGATGTGACAGATACTCGAATGGTAGCATGGATGGCCAACAAGTGGAGGGTCAAGACCACTTAGAAGGGGATATATAATGTAAGAGGCCCTTGAAGAAAGAGAGGAGAGAACTTAGAAAAGCAATACAAAGACAGTCTCCTCGGATCCATCCGAGGACATTTCTATCTAATAAACGTTCATTGTCTTTCATTACTTGTTGTTTTTTACCCACTAGGCCGCTACTGATCTCACTACAGCCTAATTCTTTAACCCACTTCTCTACAAATTTATTGTTTAGGCTTCCTGGATTTGGGTCCATATGCCCTTTGGGTCAAGAGTTCAAGCCTAGCCCGCTCAATTGGCGCCGTCTGTGGAAAAGAGCATAAGAGAATAGTGAGTGTAACGGACAAATATGGTAAGGTCAAATCCACATCAGGTAGAGTCTGCAGGGTTTCAACAACAAGATGGTTTCCTGAACCTTGAACGTGAGAAAGATCATGAGGGAAGTGTACATACCATGCATACGGGCAGAAGCCGTCCCCGAGTGAAAAGCCATGCCTCTCGAAGGTCCAATGACAATAAGGCCTTGCAGTTTCAAATCGATGAGCTAAAAAGGAAGTTTCACGATGCACGGCAAAAACGAGACTCTTTCAGCTCAATAGCTCCTCCGGGGATGAGGGTGACGACGACTACAGACGAAGGTCAAGAACTCCCCCAAGCGAATCTTTCTCCCCAAGAGGAGTATCATCAAAGGCATAAACATGAGAGCTCGTCTCATAGAAGCCCAGGAAACAACACCATGAGCAAAGCATTGCACCAGATTTCCAAATCACCTTTCACGCGTAAGATTGAGGCAGCAAAGCTTCCGCGACGCTTCCACGATGCTTCCACCAGCCCACGTTCACCATTTATAATGGTCGAACGGACCCTGTGAAGCACGTCAGCCACTTCAACTAGAGGATGGCCGTCCATTCCAGGAACGAGGCTTTGATGTGCAAAGTTTTCACATCTAGCTTGGGACCCGTGGCGATGAGGTGGTGCGATGGTCTGAAGGCCGAGTCCATAGGCTTTTTCAAGGAGCTAACCGGAGCATTTGGCTCCCATTTCATCACGTGTAGTAGAGTCCTACGACCTCTGGGCTCTCTGCTGTCCCTGTCCATGTGAGAAGGGGAAACCCTGAAAGCCTACTCGGACAGATACTGGGAGATGTTTAATGAGATAGATGGGGATTTTGATGATGTTGCTATCGGTACTTTCAAGGTTGGCCTCCCGGTTGAGCATGGATTAAGGAAGTCCTTCACAGGCAAGCCAATTACCAGTATACGCCAGCTTATGGACTGGATTGATAAGTATAAAAGGGTCGAGGAGGACCAGCTGCAAGGGAAGGGAAAGGCTAAGGTTATCCCCCAAGTGCAGAGGGATTTCAGGTCAGACCGGTACAATAATAGTCGGCTGAGGGGAGAGTTTGCCGGGCAACTTAGAGCTGCTAATGTGCAGGCGGTCAATACCGTGTTCTGAGAGCCAGTGCACTAGGTTTTAGAAAAAATCAAGTACGAACCATTCTTCAAATGGCCAACCAAGATGGCAGGGGACCCCATGAAGTGCAATCGGAACCTATGTTGCCGATATCACCAGGAACCGAGGCACACCATAGAGGACTACAGAAACTTGTGGAATCACCTGGACCAACTTGTCTGAGAAGGGAAATTGGGGCACCTCCTGCATCATTCCAGTGGTGGGCAGGGCCAGCCCCGAGCCAATGCACCCTTAAGACCCTCCATAGGCACGATAAACGTCATCTTTACAGCCCCGGGAAGGACCGGCTCCTACCCATCTAGGGTGATGTCTGTGGCTCGATTGTCGGCCAAGGATGATAGTTCAAAACAGAAGAGGGCTAAGGTGGACAACCATCCTGTGTTGAGTTTCTCGGAGGAAGACAAGATCGGAACCGTACAGCCTCATGACGACGCTCTAGTGGTGACACTTAGAATTGGAGGGTATGACATGAAGAGGGTGATGGTAGATGACGGTAGTGGCGCCGAGATTATGTATCCCGACCTTTACAAGGGGCTGGGTCTCAGGCTTGAGGACCTAACGCCCTACAGCTCCCCCTTGGTGAGCTTTGATGGGAAGACTGTCATTCTAAAAGGCCAGATTAGACTACCCGTGCAGACAGGCCTGAAGGTGATGGAAGTAGACTTCATCGTAGTAGATACTTACTCGCCCAACATGGCCATCGTCGTCAGACCCTAGCTTCATACATTAGGGGTTGTTGCCTCCACTCTTCATTAGAAGGTGAAGTTTACCTCCGGAGGGCAGGTCATGGAAGTCATCGGGTGCCAGTCCACAATAAGGCAATGTTTGGTGGTGGCCATTTCGCATCAGCCCGAAGTAGAGCCCTTGATCTCTGCCCAAAAATGCTTATAGCAATCAAAGGACCTGGGACCACCTATTAAGGTGCTTGCCGAGGGAGCGAAGTGTGAGGATTTAGAGAACGTAGTTATCGGTGATGACCTTAAAAGGTTTTTTCAAATCTGTTCTTAGCTGCCTTTTCAGGAGAGGGAGGAATTAACCGAGTTTCTCAGGGAAAATTTGGACGTATTTGCGTGGGATGCTTATGAGGCCCTAGGGGTTGATCCGAACTTCATTTGTCATCATCTAAATGTTAACCTATCAGTTACTCTTAAAAAGTAGCCACCTCTACGCCCGTCAAAATAGCACGCTGAAGCTGTTAGAGACGAGGTAATGAAGCTCAAGAGAGTGAGGGCTATCAAGGAAGTTTTCTATCCCGAATGGTTGGCCAACACTGTCGTGGTAAAGAAGAAGAGCGGGAAGTGGCGAGTCTGTGTAGACTTCATGGACCTGAATAAAGCCTGCCTAAGGATCCCTTTTCCTTGCCGCGAATAGACCAACTGGTAGATGCCACCGCTGGCCATCCTCAGATGAGCTTCTTAGATGCCTTTCAAGGGTATCACCCGATACCATTAGCCCTAGAAGATCAGGAAAAGACATCTTTCGTTACACCCATTGGAAACTACCACTACAAGGTGATGCCCTTTGGACTGAAGAACGTAGGTTCTACTTACCAGAGGATGATGATCAGGATGTTCGAACCACGGTTGGGAAAGAACATAGAAGCTTATATAGATGATATGGTGGTGAAGAGTAAGGAGGCGTCTGAGCATGTGGGAGACCTCAAAGATATCTTTGAAATTCTAAGGAAACATAAATTGCGCCTTAACGCCTCCAAGTGTTCATTTGGAGTAGGATCAGAGAAATTCTTGGGCTACATGGTAACCTATAGGGGGATTGAGGTCAGCCCCAACCAGATCAAAGCTATCCACAGTCTACAACCACCTTGGAATCCTAAAGAGGTCCAAAAGCTCACTGCAATGATTGCTGCCCTGAACCGTTTTATCTCTTGATCAGCAGATAGATGCCGACCTTTCTTCCTCCTAATGAACAAGTGGAAGGGATTTGAGTGGATTGAAGAATGCGTTCTGGCCTTCCAACAACTTAAGGAATATCTATCTTGACCATCGATCATGTCAAGCCCTGAAGCCGATGAAGTCTTGTTCGCTTATATCGCCGTTGCACCGCATGCGATAAGCCTAGTGCTAATACAGATGGATGATGGCTTACAACGACCGGTTTATTATGTAAGCAAGTCATTACATGATGTCGAAGTTCACTATTTACCTCTAGAGAAAGCCATTTTGGTGGTGGTTCACGCTACGTGACAGCTCCCCCATTATTTCCAAGCACACATGGTTATCATTCTAACGCAGCTCCCATTCAGGTCCATACTTCGGAGTGCTGACTATACGGGGAGAATTGCTAAGTGGGGGACAATTTTGGGGGCTTTCGACATCGAGTATATGTCTCGCACCTTTGTCAAAGGCCAAGTCCTCGGGGATTTAATGGCCGAGTTCGCCGAACCCTCGTTAGAAGGAATGGCCGAGACATCAGACATGGATGAAAAGTTAGTCGGCACGATCTCTCTCCAGAGTCCCGCATGCTGGAGAGTATATGTTGATGGGGCGGTGAACCAAAGAGGCTCTGGAGTAGGGCTGGTCCTGATTTCTCCTGAGGGGCTCGTTAGCGAAAAAGCATTGAGATTGGGGTTCTCAGCCACAAATAATGAGGCCGAATATGAGGGCTTACTGAAAGGGATGTCCATGGTCGAAAAACTTGGCGGAAAGAGAATAAACATGTCCTCAGACTCGAGACTAGTCGTCGGCCAAGTAAATGGGGAATTGAAAGCAAGAGATGGAAGAATACAAGAGTAAGTCCAAGCCAAACACCTACAGTCACATTTCGATTCTTTTAACCTATTGCATATCCCTAGGAGTGGAAACACGCATGCCAACTCTCTGGCCACACTTGCTACCTCCTCAGCGCAGAGCCTGCCTCGGATCATTCTCGTGGAGGATTTATATGTGCTAGCAGAAGTGAAGAAGGAGGTGACCCGTGTCCACCAAGTTAGGGCAAGGCTCAGCTGGATGGATCCCCTAACACTATTCTTGAAGGACGATATCCTACCTTAGGACAAGGTGGAAGCCGACAAGATTCGAAGGAAGGCCCCACGGTTTTGGTTGTCCGAGGATCAGAAATTATATAAATGCTTTTTCTCTAGGCCATACCTGCTGTGTATACACCCTGAAGCAACAGACTTACTTCTAGAGGAAATGCACGAAGGGATCTGCAGAAGTCATACTGGAGGGAGATCCTTGTCACACAGAGCGATTACCCAGGGCTATTAGTGGCCCAATATGCAAAAGGAAGCATAAGAATATGTTACAAAATGCAACCAATACGAAAGGTTCACACCAAACATACATTAGCCGGGATGAGTTCTTAACCCTTTATCCAGCCTGTGGCTATTTGCTCAGTGGGGCTTACAAATTGTTGGCCCTTTCCCTAAAGCCGCCGGGAATAAGAGGTACTTGCTTGTTAGCATGGACTACTTCACCAAGTGGGTTAAAGCCGAGCCCTTGGTGAACATCAGAGATGTAGATGTCAAGAAGTTCGTCTGGAGAAATATCGTCACCCGATTCGGGGTCCCTCATACCCTCATCTCGGATAACGGCCTTTAGTTCGACAGCAAAGCCTTTAGTTCGACAGCAAAGCCTTCAGATGGTACTGCTGCGGCCTTGGGATCAAAAATCGATACTCCACTCTCGCTTACCCCCAAGGGAATGGACAAACCGAGGCCGTAAACGAGGTCATAGTAAACGGACTCAAGAGAAGACTAGATGATGTGAAAGGAAAGTGAGTGGAAGAGCTATCACATGTCCTCTAGACGTATCGAACGACACCACGTAGATCAACAGGGGAAACCCCCTTCTCAATGACTTATAGGGCTGAGGCCGTTATTCTATTAGAGACTGGCTTCCCAACGTTGAGAACGACCTCCTTTGATCTGAGCAATAATAACGGGTTGCTGGAAAAAAGTCTAGATCTAATCGAAGAACAAAGGGAAAGTGCAAGGGTCCAACTAGCGTACTACCAACACAAACTCAAACAAGGTTATGATGCCCACGTGAAGTTAAGGCCCCTAACAACGGGAGACCTAGTGCTGAGGAAAGTCGTGGGCAACACAAAGAATTCGGCCTGGGGAAAACTGGGACCGAATTGGGAGGGTCCATATCACATCACTTCGGTGGCAGGCATAGGTGCATACTACTTAGAAGACTTAGATGAAAAAATGATACCGCACCCTTGGAATGTAAATAACCTGAAAAGGTACTATTATTAATGAAAGCTTCCTTTATCCCACACTTGTCTATTATTTGAATGCCTCGCGCTATACACTAAGTTACATTTTATAAGTGTTCAAACAGAACTAAAGGCATGCCTGTGTCCTTGGACCAGATGCTTTGGGGAAATTAACACTAAGTTACTTTTTGTAAGTGTTCAAACAAAACCAAAGGCATGCTTGTGTCCTTGAACTAGATGCTTTGGGAAAATTAACATTAAGTTACATTTTATAAGTGTTCAAACAGAACCAAAGGCATGCTTGTGTCCTCGGACCGGATGCTTTAGGGAAATTAACACTAAGTTACTTTTTATAAGTGTTCAAACAGAACCAAAGACATGCCTATGTCCTTCGACTAGATACTTTGGGGAAATTAACACTAAGTTACATTTTATAAATGTTCAAACAGAACCAAAGGCATGCCTGTGTCCTTGGACTGGATGCTTTGGAGAAATTAACACTAAGTTACTTTTTATAAGTGTTCAAACAGAACCAAAGGCATGTCTGTGTTCTCAGACCGGATGCTTTAGGGAAATTAACACTAAGTTACATTTTATAAGTGTTCAAACAGAATCAAAGGCATGCCTATGTCCTCGGACCAGATGCTTTGGGGAAATTAACACTAAGTTACTTTTTATAAGTGTTCAAACAGAAACAAAGGCATGCTTGTGTCCTCAGACCAGATGCTTTTGGGAAATTAACGCTAAGTTGCTTTTTATAAGTGTTCAAACAGAACCAAAGTTATACCTAAGTCAAAATAGTTCCAATCTTTTGTCGTTTGTCTTAACCCCTGTGCCAATATGTGCCAATAAATGCTAGTACTTGGTTTTTAGATTGTTAGCAGAATAATATCAGTAATAGTAGCAATAAGCTTCAAGGCACAATAAGAATGAATGCAGTGAATGAAAAGGAAGAACATTTTTATTAAACATAAAGGTGAGTACACTATGTTTTGATAACAGAATGCCCTTACAAAAGATATAAATATATGCAAAAAACACAAAAAAAATCCTAAGTCTAGGCCTTGGCTTGAGGGAAGCTCTCCTCGGGAGTGGCAGCCTTGGAAGGGACATCATCAGCTTTAGATTTCGCTACCGCGCCCTCGGCTTGGGAGACTATAGCCTTGATTGTGAGGGCATCCTCGGAAGACTTGTCCTGCAAAGGTGGCTAAACCTTCTCACTCATCCCAGCATCTTCAAGATCTTCAGCCCTAAGAGAAGAAGCTTGAGTGATGGGGGGTTGCTCGATAGGAGGGGCCACATCAGGAATCTCCCGAATATCTTTTGGGAAGAAAATACTCTCGACCCTCCTAAGCTCAAAGTTTGCAGGAACTCCCACCAGGTCCATGGCCACCCTCCAAGACTCGGTGCGATAGTCCCTGAACACAATAGCCACCTTTTCTGCCAGGTGAGTCTCCATGTCCCGCACCTCGCGATCATAAGCTGCCATCACGGTAGCCTCGACGGCTTCCCTAGCCATGCGAGCTACGTCCTTGAGTCTTTGCAGCTCGGCCTTGAGGTCCAAGACGTTCTGCTTTTCTGTGGCCAAGTTTATCTCTGTTACATGCAGCTGCTTACGCTGGTCCTCGACCTGCCTCTCGGTAGTTTTTAGACCTGCCAAGGCACTCTGGCAAGCTTTTTCTACTTCCTTAAACTTTTCGGATAGCTCAGCCTGCTCTTGCCATAGAACTCCCAATCGCTTCTTAGCCTCAAGCCGGGAGTAGGCCTCAGTTCTCGCCTCGTTGTTGGCCTTCCTAACGCACTCCTCGGCCACATAAACCTGCTAGGTAATCTGCATAAAAACAACAAAGAGTTTATCAGAATATGCACATGTATAAATAAGCACACGGCTAAGTATTAGGCAGGAAAAGACGCTTGTCAACCTACCATCGCTAAGTCCCTCTTCAAAGACATGAAGAGGCCGGGCTGTTTGATACGCCTAAGCCCCTCCATGTCCTTAGGGAGAAGGAGAGGCTATTCTAGAGCATCGGCAAGGATGCCGGCCTGCTCCCTTTGAGACTCTCAGATAGTGGCGTCCCAAGGAATGATGACACAGTCAACCTCAAGCCAAGGAGCCTAGGTGCGCTGCCTTCGGCGCGTGTCAGCCTCTTCTCGGGTTACCACCGACTGGCCTCTCTTATCCTGGGGGTCCTTGGCTTTCCTCTGCTGCTTTCCCCCCTTTTGGGCTGCCACCTCGTCCTCCTCTAAGTCCTCTACAGGCCTTTTCTTCTTCAAGTTCGGGTTGACCTTCAACCCGAGATCAGCAGGGAGCTGGGGGGGAGCAAGAGGTAGAGAAGGAGACAACTTGAGTCTTGGCCATTTCTTTTGAGGACGACCCACCCTGTTCCTACTAGCCATTATGCCCTTCAAGCCAGGCCTCTGCTTCAAGTCCATGCCTTCCTCTTCCTCGGAGCTGGTGTCTAGTCGAGCGATCAATAACTTCGGGTGAGGAACAACAGAGGATTCTTCAAGCTCGGTCTCGGAGTCCGAGAGCTCAACTAGCCTTTCTGCTGGTCCTACCTCCTCTTCAAAATGAAACTAGTCGACCTCGGCATCTAGAGATTGGGGGGACGATGCTGGCTCCTTACTCGGAGCAGCTAGTTGCCTATGAACGGGTGGAGGTGGCAGAATGACAGGGGGAAGGTCTCTGTTAGCCAAAAACCCAGGCCTAGAAACGTCTATTCGAGCAAGCCTGGGGCTACCCGCTCTTATGGCTTGGCCTATGTCTTGAAAATCCTGCGATATGGGTTTGTAGTCTAAAATCAAATGGGCAGCACGTAACTGTCCATCTTCACTTTCAAATATCTCCGACCTCAGCAGGTAGTTGAGCGCTGGGATGTTGAAAAGGTTGAGCTTAGGAGAAATGTGACCTTTGTCTGCAAAAACATCCGAAAAGACAACCTATGTTAGACCAATAGCAACTATGATCTGAGGAGTCAGATGCTTAAAAAGAAAAAAGATTAAAAAAAAATATTTTTCTTGGAAAGCTAAGGTCCCGGCCGAGGGCCTTAATCCTGAGGTACCTCACCTGGCTTTCCCGCCCCTAAATGGGTAGTGAAGACCGTCATGCTAATCTCCAGAGACGACCAGATAGTCGTCTTTCAAGCCTTTGTTCGACTTGGGAAGGCAGGATATCAGCCTCACCTCCTCGGACCGGGACTTGAGATAATACCCCTTGGAACGGGCATGACACTCATACATGTGAGCAACGTCATGCCATGTAAGCCCAAGATTCATCTGCTCATTTAGGGTGTCTATACTCCCTAGAATCCTAAACATGTTTGGGGTGCACTGGTGGGGGCATAACCTGTGGTTGAGCAGATAGTCTCTCGCTATCCTACCCATAGGAAGTGTCATCCCCCCCTCTATAAAAGCAATCATCGGAATGACAACCTCGCCCGTCCTTCTTTTGGTCAGAACCTGGTCCGAAGGACAATATTGTAAGCCCACTCCTTGTGGAATACGATATTTAGCCCTAAAACCCTCCATCCCGGACGAAGAATCCACTAAGTTCTTAAATCTACCCATGAAAGTAAACGTGGATGACAAGAGAAAGGTTTCCTTTAGGGGAAGAAGTTCGAGGAGCACGACCGAGGAGAGAATAAAGTTTATAGAAATCAATACTTACGAAATCAAGTTAACAAGTCAAATCTGAAGCCTTTGGGAAATTCTTTTTGGTAATCTCTTAGAAAAAAAAGGAAAAGAAGTTTGAATCTGTACAGAGTTGAGAAATTTGGAGGGCTTGTGATCACAGGAAGCCTTGAAAACGTGCAAAGTAAAAGGCCATTGATCTCCTTCAGGGCTTTATATAGAGGGGGAGATCACATGGCAGTTATCCAGCTCAAGTCCCAAAGACAGATATCAGCCGTTAGATTGACGCCCCACCGATAGATGTAGGGAACATAACGCCGCCTGGAGTGATTAATGGCCCCTCACGGGTTACGAAGCGTCAGTTGCAATAAAGGGGTACGCAAAGTGAGGATTTTGCATGTATGAACCAGAGAAATAAGTAGCGCGATCCTTTAAAAATCAAAAACCCAATCTTTTCCTTGGATAAGCGGGAGAAGAATTGGAATTTGAGGGGCTATTGTAGGGGCAAAGGCCTAAGTCTGGCATTGGGCCTTGGGCTCTGGCTGAGGAGGAACGCCTCCTCGGACAGTTCAAACACGGGTCAGATATGGATCTTATGAGCCAAGGCGAACTTCTAAAAAGACCCGGCAAAGAGGGTGTACACCTCAAGCAAGCCGACGAGTGAAACTAGGATGTGCCTAAGGATAAGCTGCTACCGCTACCTTTAATGCGCTGCAGCTACTTTTCTGGCTGCATTTATGGCGCTGCAACTACTTTTCTAGCCACATTATGTGGAGAAGACCCCTGAACAGTGCTGCCTTAGCTACCACAACTCACAGGGAGTCAGGATGGGTGCCTGATGGGACAGATACTCGAGTGGTAGCATAGATGGCCAACAAGTGGAGGGTCAAGACCACTCAGAAAGGGGTATATAATGTAAGAGGCCCTTGAAGAAAGAGAGGAGAGAACTTAGAAAAGCAATACAAAGACAATCTCCTCGGATCCATCCGAGGACATTTCTATCTAATAAACGTTCATTGTCTTTCATTACTTGTTGTTTTTTACCCACTAGCCCGCTACTGATCTCACTATAGCCCAGTTCTTTAACCCACTTCTCTACAAATTTGTTGTTTAGGCTTCCTGGATTTGGGTCCATACGCCCTTTGGGTCAAGAGTTCAAGCCTAGCCCGCACACTAGATATATATATATTTTTTTAAAAAGGGCAAAAGCCCATTTTCTCTGGGGTAAATAAATAGTCACCTTTCCACCCATTCCGTTGCTTAAACATTTTCATAAAAACAAAAACAACGAAGGACACTTTTTTTTGAAAAAAGAAAAAAAATCTAATTAATGAATATTTTTCTATAGAAAAAATGTAACAGAACTTATCTATGAGTTTAATAATTGTGACCTCACTCCACCAAACCCAAACGACATGGGTAATAGTGACCTCATTAGTCATTCCTAGTGAATTTTCCCAGCTTCGAAATCTATTTATTTTTTATAAAAAGAACAAGTTTCAAAAAAAAAAAATTATAATTGTGCATATAATCTTTGAAATATTTAAACTTAAAATTTTGAAAATGTTAACGGGCATTGATATATTAGGTAGTCAATAAATTAACGACCATTTACTTTTAAAATAAGACAAATAATTTGGAATAGAAAAAATTAAAACAAAATAAGACGAGAGTATGATAAATCTAGATTACTTAGCAAAAAAAAATTATAAATCTAAATTAAATTATGATTTTCCCCTAAAGAATTACAAACACTTTTTTGTTTATTGTGTTTCTTTTTAATGGAATGTTTTTTAATACATTAATAGTTGGGAGATGAGTGATTTAAAACCTAGATCTCATGAGAAAGACCATAAGGTAACAACTAATTAGGTTACAACTTACAAGACTCTTAATTTTTTTTATCATATGTTTAATGTATGATTTTTTAGGATTCAAGTGATAGTGCAATTGACATTAGATCTTTAACAAGAGTTTCATATTACTAGGAAAAAATTCTCTCTCTCAGACTTTCTGTAGTCTTAAATAGTAGAAGCTACACACTTACAATTTTCCTTGTGTGATTCAACCTCTCAAATCTATTTCTTTTCAGGTTGTGGTAGAGGTCGTGTTTTTATTCCCCTTTTCTTTTTCTTTCCTCTTAACTCTTCTTTCTCTTTGTCTTTTAAATACCTTACATCTTTCTTTTCTATTTTCCGTTGTTGTTAATATGGATGCTGCCATGGAGGAACTTTGGAAGCATTTCAAGTTGTTTGATGAGGAAAAAAGTATTATGGCTGTGGAATCCCATGAAGTCGCTATCTCTAAACAACAGGCTTAGTTTAGCATCCTTTTCATGTTGCAAACTACCAATGATTTCAATAAAGAGGCGCTCAAATCCACTTTTACAAGTCTTTGGCGAAGCTCTCGGAGAGTAACCATAAAAGAGGTAGGGCAGAATTTAATTTTGGCAATCTTTTGTTCAGAAGAACATTTGCAAGAGATCATTGATAAGAGTCCATAGTCTTTCCATAAAAGACTTATTTTGATGAAACACTTTCGTGGTGATATTAGTCCAGCTAAGGCTACCTTTACCCATTCCCTTTTATGGATTCGTATTTTTAATATTCCAATTAAAAGTATGAACAAGGATGTAGGAGCTCGTATTGCTAATGAGATGGGTGAACTTATTATGGTGGATGCTCCTAAAAGTGGTCTTGCTTGGGGACCCTTTCTGCGGATCAGAGTAAGGATTGATATCACTAAGCCTCTCATGCATGGAAAAATGATTCAGATTGAGAACCTCGATGCAGGTTGGGTTGTTTTTAAATATGAAAGACTTCCTATTTTTTGCCACTAACCGCTGTGGTCTTCTTGGGCATCAAGATCATGAGTGTCCTCAATTGAAACAGGATGTTTTGCCACTGATGAGGATGATTTTTAGTATGGACCTTGGCTTCGCTCTATTGCTCCATGGGGTGGACGGAAAAAAGATTCGGGTATCCCTCATTCAAAGGCATGGGACGTGGTGATGAGGATGTTTTATTAGTATTCGAGGAACCTGAGGAGTCCCAACATATTGGAAGGCCAGCGAAGGAGCTTCCCAAGGTGGCTGGGATCGAAAATCCAACTCATTTGGTGGCTACACCAGGAAGCATTACAGCAGTTGTAGCATGGGAAATCTTCTTTCTTCGGTTACTCAGGAAGATTCAAATGTTTAAAAGGACATAGTTGTTCCAGATTTGGTGCTGGTTTTTTATTCGAATTCGAATTTGATTATTCAGGATAAGATTTAGGATTTAGTTCAATCCAAGATATCTCCCGATAAGGTAATTTCCTCATTAATTCTGGATTTTAAAAATACACATAAGGAGTCTCCTTATAGTGCTCAAACATTTAGTGATAAGGCCATTAATTGTGGGGAGGTTATCAAAGAATCTTTTTCAAACTCTACGATGCTACATCCTAACGGTTCCAATTCTGAGATAAGTGCTAAAGATTTTGAAAATTATATTGAAAAGCCTGGAGATAATTATGAGGATATTGAAATTGAATCCAGTCCGGATGTGAACACCGAAAATATGAAGCAGAGAAAATCTTCCCTTCGTAGTTGGAAATGTGTTGTTTGACACTTTATTGGTTTTTATGGGCATCCGGAAACTTTGAAGAGAAGATTTGCTCTCTTGTAGTAACTTGGATTTTGAAGACATTAAATTTCTTTGTGATAGTTTCGATTTTATTTCTTTTGTTAGTCTACCTTTATGATGTAATCATGCTGCTCCAGCTTTAGCTAGTGTTGCAAAAGAGAATAAGGGGGTCACTTTTTGTTAAAAGAATGTTCCTCTTTTCTTTTCCCCATTGTATAACGTGATTATCTATAAATAAAGTCTACTATTATTTCCTCTCAAAAAGAAAGAAAAAAAGGTGACATGAGAATTGTGACGGTTACCTTTGTGGTGCTCTGTATCTATGCTTTGAAATTTGAATATTTTCCTCCCCCACTATTTAGTATTTACCTATCCTAATTTTTTTTTTCTTTTTGAAAATTTGAAAATTACTAGTTCTTTGTTTGTGCATGTCAAGGTGTGTATATATAAGATCGGTTCAATCTCTCTCTCTCTCTCTCTCTCTCTCTCTCTCTCTCTATATATATATATATATATATATATATGATGAGTTCAAGTTAAACCTTAACTTGGAGTAACTTTTTTTTTTTTCAATGAAAAACCTATCGCAACTTTATAATTAAATATTGCATAGTCGGAAGAGAGGAAAAAACATTTTATGAATAATTTTTTTCTTTCTCTTTCTCTTAACATTAGAGAAGATTGTAGGGGAAAATGGCACTTGGACAAATTCTCCAAAATCTATTGATTTGTTAAGTGATCAGATTTTAGATTTAAAGTGGCTTTATTAATGACATGATTAATATTGAATTTTTCAAAAATAATTTTTTTGACAAATCAATAGCCAAGGGTGGGAATAAAACTATAGATGTCTTTGTTGGAAATACCCAAAAATGCCAATTAATTGAGTTACATGGCACTTGACAAATTTTTATGTAGCTTTTATGAAGTTATACCAAAGTGTAATTCTCTCTCTCTCTCTCTCTCTCTCTCTAGGATATTACAAGTGAGTCAAAGTCAAATGTTTTCTATTTTCCAAAAAAAAAAAAAGTAAGTTTGTTTTCAAAATAAATTATTATCCAAATCTTTAAGATGTTTTATTTTCCTAAATCCTATAAGCATCATTGAAGAAAATCCTAGGATTCACTAAACACTAAGAATTAAGTAAAGAAGTCTTAAGTTATGAGTATTATATCCATGTCACTATATATGTTTACAAATATGTTGGGAAAGTATCATTCTTTTTTCATATTGATGTGTGTAGATCATGGGAGTAACAAAAAAATATGAGTTTATATGAGATAACTGCTATATATATATATATATATATATATATATATATATATATAGGAGAGTGTTTAAAGAAATTGGATAAGTTTATTTTATTAAAAACATGGATTAATAGGATAGGGTTTTATTTTGTAGGAATTTTAAGTGTAGTTTTTTTTTTTTAAGTAAACAGTAATACTTATTAGAACACACACGAAAATAATAATAGTTTTTTAAACCGGGTTTATAATATATTACATAACTAGAGCACAACTACAAAATGGCCTAACCTTTGTAGTTGTAGACTGGGGTTATATATTCAAGGGCCTAAACTTTTAATTTTAAGTGTAGTTCGAAGAATATATTTATTATCTTCAATGAGCATATCATAATAAATGAAAGAAAAAAAAAAAGTACTGCAAAAGTAAAAACTCTCAAAACTCCTGTCTAAATGATAAAACTAGCCTTCACAGAGCGAATCCACTACATGACAAGACTGATTCGGAAAATACTAGAATTTATTACAATTAGGGGATGTGGAATGTTTTCCTTGCAAGATTGGGAAAGTCTGGGGGCATGTACCGTCAAAGAACTCCACAGAGCAGTCAGAATCATATTTCCAAATTCTGTATATGCAATTATTAGAAGGCGAGATCCCAATAGCTTCCCAGCTTGTTATTTTGCTAAATCCTGAAAACTTATTTTTGAAGTCCTGGAACAATACTAGATCTCCCAAGTTACGCCTCACGAACTCTGTCACACCCCGAACCCAAAAGAGTCCAAAGCATGAGAAATACATCCCAACGGTACATGTAGATTTTTCCTTTCTGGCAAATCAAACTATAGGAGATCTTTATTTTCCTTTCTTTTCCACTGGATAAGAATATATAACCCTACTAAAATCTTCACATTACAAGTCAGAGCTCTATAACACATTTACGAACAATAACTAAAAATCATGGGCCTCCACATAATACATGAATATATTACAAAACTCTGATTAAATTATACAAAGTCACAATCTTATAAAGAATAAGGACCTTAACATCAAGTCTAGGCCTACCACGCTAAAGACTAACAAACCTCAATCGACCAACCTCCAATACAATTAATTAAGGCATCATTGAACTTAACAAGATTAAGTCGCCAACCATTTACAGCAAAAGTCTCTAAATTTAACATAGCAATCCAATCATCACCAATGATGTAAGCTCCATACCCAAAGTATAACTAATAAATCTGAAAAACTGTAAAAGGATGGGATGAGCTAACGCCCAATAAACGCTAAAGACTAACAAACCTCAATCGACCAACCTCCAATACAATTAATTAAGGCATCATTGAACTTAACAAGATTAAGTCGCCAACCATTTACAGCAAAAGTCTCTAAATTTAACATAGCAATCCAATCATCACCAATGATGTAAGCTCCATACCCAAAGTATAACTAATAAATCTGAAAAACTGTAAAAGGATGGGATGAGCTAACGCCCAATAAGTAGCATAATTAATGGGGGTAGGGGAAATGCAAGTTTCATTTTCAATAATAATAATATGACAAGAATGATTAAATAATGAAACACAAAGTTTCTCAAAGTAAATACCTTGAAACTATATACTATAATCTGTGAGCACCAACAATATAATTTCCAAAGCCATAATATCTAACATAAGGTAAATTATCACAAATATACCACACTACCACATAGACCGGTCAGGGGATCTACCCATCCACAACTGGCATGATATTGTTCTTTCTGGTATGTAGACTCTTGGCCCCATGGACAGTAGCCTCACCCATACTCTAAAGGTTTTTCTCTCCCCCCATGGGCAGCAAAGAGAGCGCGTCAAATAGGACTTCTCTTGCATGTGGTCTCTTGGCCCCATGGGCAGCAACCTCACCCACACATAATCAAGGAACCTCTTCCCTCCATGGGCAGCAAAGAAGAATGCGTCATCCAAAGTGAAAGGGCACTGACTTGAATTTGATTCCATTGTCACAAAGACTACGGAAACCAATTCGGGTGCTCATCAGGAAATCACACATGGCATGGTGTTAAAACCACATAAAGCTCACATGTTACATATACTTTGAAACACATAGTTTATATCCAGGTAATTTCAGAAAGACCTTAAATAATCTAACTTTTACAAAGTTTGTAAGGTTTCAACTTCATTCTTGTCAAGAGATTTTCTATCAATTTCCCAAATAACAAGACAAGATAAGCATCTTTAGATTTTCTAATAAACCATAAAATCCATAATTTCCTTATCAAAGATTAAATAAAAGATGCTCATATTTTTCATGTCAACAATTTATACATTTCCCCAAATGCAATACCAAATATGATGCATTTTCATATATAATAATATATAATAGGGTCACAACACAACACTTTTAAAAAACATATATCCATATATAATTTTCCAAAATGTGTTTGACCCAAAAACATCACTTATGAAACATGGTTATTTTTCAAAAATATCCCATTAAGAAGCTACTTACCTCGCAACCGCAAAATCATAATTCTCCAAGCTCCAAAGAGATTAGCTAGAACCTAAACAATATCAAGTAAACCTATCACAATAAGCATAGAGCTTGAAATTGCATCTAGCTACAATTTAGGAATTGCCAAAAAAGCATTTAATTAGGCAAACCTAATATTTAACCTCATCAATAATAATATATACCACTTCCAAAGTTTCTCAACAAATTGATTCATAAGGCAAGGACTCCAATTTATAAAGTTAGCCCATTTAATATCACCTCCAACATCATGACTAGCTTCCATAAAATCACATTACATCATTAAGAGACCCATGAAAGCAAAATGAAAATATCCTCCAAGAAAAGATATTTAAAACTTCAACTGACTCCAAATAAACCCATTAGTAATGGAAAAATTAAGTTTACCAACCATCACATGTTATAACTCAAAAACCCTAAATTTTCTACCATAAATAAACCTTAAGTTGTCATCATTAGCACAAACCATATACCCACTCATCAAATAATTTTACCAATACAAAACTCATACATAAAAACACATAAATATCACTTTCAATGCTCATAAATCACATGAATATCACTATTAAAGCTTAGATAAAAATAACCTCAAGCAAAAGTATATAAACCCACCAAAAAGATTAGAAATATTTATCTCAAATAAAAGATGTGAAGGTGCTCAGAGGTTCCTAAGGATTTTCTAGTGACATTGTCGGAAAAATGATGGTGGAGATAGTGGCATGGAGGAACCGGTGGGAGAGTGTGAGGGAGTGTGAGATGAGTGTTTGTATTTGTGAGAAGATGAAAAAGAAATCAAGAGTAGAGGACCCTTGTTGACTGGCCAAAAGAGAGAAAAGGGATAGTATGAAAATGAGTGGTGGAGAATGGTGGGTTGGTGGGAGCACGTGGGAACTAAAAATCTGTTCTTTTTTTTTTTTTTCTTTTTTTTGTCTGACTGATTGGGACGTTACAAACTCCATCTTCAAAAAATTTAGGTCATAAACTTCATAATCAATATATACATATATCATAAGGAGCTGTTTATCAAAACAAAGTAACTGCCTCCATCCAGGTAACAAATTTGAATTGCATTTTACTTTCAACAATGCTATAAAAGTAACAAAATTTCGTCGGTTCCCGTGATAAGAAAAGAACTATAAGTGGAGGTTGGGATGCCATAAACCCTCGCTTGTTTGCCAAAGTACAGCCTCAGGCAAAAAGGAGATAATCTATATATAGCACCTAACCACTTGGTTAAGATGAAGCAAATCCTCAGGGAGCTCCGACCATGGCCAATTATTATTATCCACCACATATCTTTTTCTTCTTACTTCTACGCCTACTACTGCCCCCTTGCAATTCCATGCCTGCTATCGTACAAAGAAAAAAATAAAGATTAATGCTTATATATAACACTAAACAAACATCTAATATAATTAGATTCATAATAGTAGTGCAATATATATATATATATATATTTATATATATTATACAATGAAACATAACTGCACATGTGCATATGCTATATATACTTGGGCCATTCCATAGAAAAATATAGGAAATGCAAAATGAAACATATATCGATTCCTAGAATAGCATGCTTAGTACGATGTAAAAGCTATGTTAAAATTGATTATTGAGCTTCATATGATAATTCATTCCTAAAGATATTCATTTAGTGTATATAGAAAATCTAAGGGCAAAGAAAATCACCTTAACGTCAGAGTGATGATCAGGTTGCTATGGCTAGCTTGTCTTTGAGAATTTGGTTTCTGGTAAGGTTCTTGCTTTCGGTCACCTACTTATATAGAATTCTAGATACTGCCTTAAGGGTTTGTTCGGTTGGAGGAGTGGAAAAGTGAGAGGATGGAAAATTGTGAGAGGATAGAAAAGTGGGAGGATGGAAAATATTTAGTTTTCTCTCTTGTGTGTTCGGTTGGGGGAGTAGAAAAGTGAGAGGATGGAAAACTCTTGTGTTCGGTTGGAAAGAAAAAAGGAAAGGATGGAAAATGTAATTGATATAAATTGACTATTATACCCTTGTTACATAATATGTAAGAAATAGATTTATTTTTAATCATTAAATAATATAAAATTTATCACATCATATATATAAATATATATTATTATAATGTAAAAATTAGATCAAGTCACGTTAAAAAAAAAAAACAACATTTAGTAATGTTGAAAAGAAAAAAAAAACAACATTGTTCAGTAAAGTTGAAAAGAAAAGAAAAAAAAAACATCATTGTTCAGTAACGTTGAAAAAAAAAAAAAAAAAAAAAGACCAACGTTGTTCACTGAACAACGTTGTTCAGTAAAAGGGAAAAAAAACCAACGTTAACAACAACGTTGAAAAAAAAAAGAAAAAAAAAAAGACCAACGTTGTTCACTGAACAACGTTGTTCAGTAAAAAGAAAAAAAAACCAACGTTAACAACAACGTTGTTGTTGTTAACGTTGAAAAGAAAAAAAAAAAAAAAAAAAAAAAGAAAAAAAAAACGTTGAAGAAAATAAGTAGAAAGAGGGTATTTTTGTAAAAGTGCTACTATAGAACTTTTTTCTCCAGATTTTCCTTCCGATTTGGAAGGAAAAAAAAAAAAAGTGGGCCCGGAGAGAAAACTTTCTCTCGAGTTTTTCATCTTCCCTATTTTCCTTTCCCAAACGAACAGTGAAAAACAGTATTTTCCACCCTATTTTCCATCCTCTATTTTTCATCTTCCCTGTTTTCCTTCCAAATAAACACACCCTAAAAGTTTCAAAATGAAACGGGAATTAATTAGGGTTTGATAAGTTTTTTTTTTTATAAGAAGGGTTTGAAAAGTTAGTTGGGAAGTTCAGTGATTTTTTAGCCAAAATATGGTCAAATTTTTCGCTAAACGAAACAAAAAAAATAATGCAATTAAGGAAATTTTTCGATAAACATAATGTGATTGTTATAGTCCTCTCCGTTTCCAATGGCTGAGGTTTAATAATTTGTCATCTCGACTACCCATTACGACGCTTCGATTTTTGTAAACAATAACAAATAGTCTAATTTTTTCGATAAACAAAAAAAATGTAATTAAGGAATTTTATTTGTCCAATTTTGTTTGTTCAGCTTATAATTAAAAATAAAAAAGTCAGCCAACTAATAAATCGCAAAAATGCACCTAAGACCATGAAAATTGGGATTTGAATCCCTAGTCCCAATTGTGAGACAAAAACAAAGAGGGGTAGAATAGGAGAATGACTGAAGAACTTGAGATGCCCAGGCAACGGAAACAGCAACCCACCCAGACGAAGGTGAGGCGACCCACCCATCCAACGGCGAACGACCATACTCAAACATTCATTAATCATTTGGTTTTAGGGTTTTGATGATTTTTTCTGCTTCTTTAGTTTAGTCTGGGCTTTTTATTTTTTATTTGTTCTATAATTCCGTTGCCTGCTAAGCTAAGGAAACATTGGAGATGAAAGGTATTTTCTTTTGTTTAGGTAGTGTGCTTTTGAAGACAATTTTGGGCTGGTGTTTAATTTTATGCTCTTTATTTTTGTTGTTTATGCCGACCCCTCTCAAACAAAGGACGTGAATTGGGATCCAAAGAATTGGACATCCTAGCATTATTAGCAATGTCCGAATCTCTTTTGCCATATTGGTTGCAGGCCATCTTTGCCAAAACACATAACTTGTACAAATTGGAATGGTATTTGGGTTGAAGTTATGATTCTCAATGTCGGTCTAAAGAGCCTATGAAAATGAATAAAAATACATGACAAATTTTAAAAAGAGAGAAAGAACAGATTTTGATACGTGTTTATACATACCCACCTGAAGGAGTTTGAGCGAAAAATTCAAAATCAGTGTCAACTTCCATGGCCAAATCATTCTTCAAGTAAAACAAAAACACATAGCAATAATTTCATTGAATTTCTAGGGAGTCAAACATGAAGTTAGTAAGGATAGGAGAGAGACTTGGTGCTGGAAGAAAAGAGATCTTGAGGATGAGAGAGAGGAGTTGGAGATAGTTTGGCTGGTCGTGGGATTTCACGTGTCTCAGTTTTAATTTAGTTTTTTTTTTTTTTTTTTTCCAAACTGACGTGGTGGTACAGTTGGTAGCTAATATGACATGAATTTTTTTTTTTTTTATTGTTTCATTTGACATATTAGTTTTTTTTATTTAAAGGATAATGAGGGAGACTAAATTTACACAGTACTGAAGAGGATAAAGACCAAATTAACTCAATTGAAAGGTTATGAACTAATTTGAAATATGATGTAAACGAAAGGGACTAACTTTGTTATTTATCCTAAAATCTAACCTTTTAAAATACTCCACACGTTTCTTTAAAAAAAAAGTTTTAAAATTATTCTTATTTAAAAATGAATAAATATGATTAAAAAGAACATGAATATATTAAAGGCATTGATATATTGGCTTGACTTTTAAAATTTGATTGAAATACTACTAGACAATAAATAAGTAAAAACTGATTGGTGTTTTGGTTTGATGATAAAGAGTTATCATCAGAAGCGGATATTATAAGTTGAAACTCTCTTAAAAAAAGACCGAGAGTATGATAAATCTACATTAAATTGCATTTTTTTTCCTAAAGTTTTTTTTGCTCCTGAAATTAAAAATCCCTTCACATGTTGCTGCTCAAGTCACTTTCTACTGTTCCCAAAATTAAGAATCTTTAAATTTTTGGTAAATTTTGAAAAAAGTTTTTTAGTCCTAATATAAATTTGGAGAAATTACAATTTACTACTTTAAATTATAGCACCTCATATTACATCATAAATTATGACCTCTGTTACATTTTACACCCGACACCGACATTAAGTTTGTTGTTAAATTGTATTGAAATTCAAGTTGAGGTTCAATGTGTAATAATAATCATAGTTTGGGGTGTAAAACGTGCATTCAAAAAATTTAGGCTACAAAATGTAAGTAAGGGCATAGTATACGGTGGTAAAGTGTAATCAAGCCCAAACTAATAATAGAGACAACCAAACTACTAAATAATTATTACAAAAGAATAGAAAATGCAACAAAATAACTTAATGATGATTACATAACTATTCCATTTCCAAAATTATCCCTGCATTCCTAACATGGCTAAATGTCTGAAGGGCTGAATGATCTGTACAATGACATGATCTAGGATAATTTGAAGTTCAAGAATCACAACCCCACCCTCCTCTCTACCTCCAATTATTGTTGTTTGTTTACATCCATCAATGGGATATATATTGAACCCTATAACTTGAACCCTTTACAGTCCATATATAAAAGAGTTTTAGTCTTCAATAGCCTGTAAAGCTTGTAAGGTTGCAACTTATTAGAATTATGATTAAATAATAAAATTTACCATTTCTTAAAAGCTTAAGTTTTGGGACAATTATTAATTTTATTGTTATTTTTTAAACTTATTAAAGCATAACAATCAGTATTTTATCACGTGCCTCAAGCAACTCCTCAACAAACTAATATTCACCCTGTACTGACTTGGATTGAATGCACGTGTGATAAATCCTTTAGCTACCCTGAATGCAGGGAATTATCTTAAATGAGCATATCATAACGAAAAAAAAAAAAAGTACTGCGAAAGTAAATAAGGGAAATGAAGAATAACAATATAAATAAAAACCTTAAAAACTCCTGTCTAAATGATAAATTCAATACATAAATGGTAGGGATGATGAATAAGTAGAAATCCAAACTAGTCTTCACAGAGAGAATCCACACGACAAGACTGATAAGGAAAATACCAGAATTTATTACATCTAGGGGGTATGCAAAGTTCTCCCCGCAAGATTGGGAAAGTCTGGGGGCATCTACCATTAAAGAACTTCACAGAGTAGTCAGAATTATATTTATAAACTCTGTATATGCAATTATTAGAAGGCGGGTTCCCAACAGCTTCCCAACTTTTTACGTTGCTAATTGCTGAGAACTTACTGCCATCCTGGAACAATGCTTGATCTCCCAAGTTAGGAATCTTCACCAATTCCATCTTCAAAAAATTTAGCTCATAAACTTAATAATCATAATCAGGATATCCACAAATCACAAGGAGCTGTTTATCAAAACCCAGTAACTGCCACGATCCGGGATACACATTTGCATTGCTTTTTACATTCAGCAAGGTCAAATGAGGACGCAGAGGATTCAGATTTAGCACACTAATGCCTTCAAAATTTGATATATATATATATATATATATATATATCTTGCCGTTGTAGAGACCAAAACTGTAAATCATATTAGGATAATCATATTTATATAGAGTCCAATTGACATCCGTGGATCTACGGAACTGTAATTATCTGTAAACATTTAACGGAAAAACATATGATGATCAACTCTGGCGGAGTTGGTAAAGAAGCAAGGGTGACATATTGAAACCGATTGGGAGGGCTAGGAAAAAAAAGTTCATGTCCCGTAAAGGGATTCAGAAGCCAAATTTCAGAACCTGAAATCTTATTCTTGTCTACGATGATCAAGTACCCAAAAGAAACCCAAAAAGCTCTTTGCCCATAAGGCTAGGCAGTAATGCCTTGAACGACCTTTGATCAACAATGCTATAGAAGTAACAAAAAATTTTCGCTCCCCGATGTAAGAAAAGAACTACAAGTGGAGGTTGGGATGCCATAAACCCTTGCTTGTTTGCCAAAGCGTACAGCCTCCAAGTTCTACACACACAGGCAAAAATGAGATAATCAATAGCACCACCAATTAGTTATCTGATGAAGCAAAGCCTCAGGGAGCACCGACCACGGCCTCCAATTATTATTATTTGATGGAGCAAAAACGATCTTTTTCTTCTTACTTCTACGCCTACTGTCCCCTTGCAATTCCATGCCTACCTTCGCACCAAGAAAAAATAAAGATTAATGCTTATATATAACACTAAACAAACATTCAACTATTTCTATTCATAATAGTATTGTATTGTTTATAATTCAGTTTCCCACCACTAGTGGTACGAGCAATGTATTATACAATGAAAATAACTGCACATATGCCATATGTATAGTTGGACCATTACCCATCGTTGAAAAATATAGGAAATGCAAAATGAAACATATATTGATTCCTAGAACATGCCTAATACGATGTAAAAGACATGTTAAAATTGATTATTGAGCTTCATGTGCTTTTTCATTCCTAAAGATATTCATTTATATAGAGAATATACAAAAATATAAGGGCAAAGAAAATCACCTAAACGTCTTAGAGTGATGATCTGGTGGCTATAGCTAGCTTGTCTTTGAGAATTTGGTTTCTGTTAGGGTTCTTGCTTTCGGTCACCTACTTATATAGAATTCTAGATACTGCCTTAGAGAGTTTCAAATTGAAACGGGAATTAATTAGTGAATTTGATAAGTCTTTTTTTTTTTTTTTTTGAGAAACAAACAAGAGAAAAAAAGTTTTAACACATAAGTATATCACAACTCCATTCAAAAATCATGATAACTATTAAAGGAGGATGAGGCATGAATTTGAAGTTCAATGATCGGTTAATAAAACGAAAAGAATGTAGTCAAGCAAAGGTATAGTATTTTCGATAAACGAAACGAAAAGTAGTGCAATTAAGAAAATTTTTTTATAAACATAATATAATTATGGGAAATGCTAACGAGTGCCCTAAGGGCACTCATTAAGAACCCATTTAAAGAAAGTTTGTATGGAAAATGAAAAAAAAGTAATTAATATTTTAACAGCTTTTTACATTTCCCATAAAAGTGGAATAAAAACTTTCTTTAAATAGATTCTTAATGAGTGCCCTTAGGGCACTCGTTAGCATTTCCCTATAATTATAATAGTCCTCTCAGTTTCAAATGGCTGTGAGGTTTAATTAATGAGTTGTCACCTCGTTACCCATTACGAGGTTTCGATTTCTGTAAACATTGTAAACAATAACAAATACTTTAATTTCTTTTCGTTAAATGAAAAAAAATGTAGTTATGGAATTTTAACTAAGTTTCTTGTCCATTTTTGTTTGTCCAACTCCAGCTCCAGCTTATAAAATTTAACCTTTTAAAATAGTACTCCACACGTTTCTTTCAAAAAAGAAAAGAAAAGAAAAAAATCCGAAATTTTAAAATTGTGCTTATTTAAACATGAATAAATATGATTAAAAAATACATGAATATATTAAAGGCATTGATATATTGGATTGACTTTTAAAATTTGACAAATATATTAGAATAACAAAAATTGAAATACGCTATTAGACAGTAGACAAGCAAAACAAGACAAGAGAGAATAATAAATCTAGATTAAATTACGTGTTTTTTTTTTTCCCCAAAAGTTCTTATTGCTCCTGAATTAAAAATCCCTTCACATGTTGCACCTCAAGTCACTCTCTACGGTTCCTAAAATTAAAAATCTTTAACGTTCTGGTAAATTTTGAAAAAAGTTCTTTAATCCTTGTATAAATTTGGAGAAATTACAATTTGTCACCTTAAATTATACCTCATATTATACTTAACTAGCATGTAGTTCGTGCTTACGCACGGAAATATTAACAATTGTGATGATAAGATGTTCATCTTGATAGATTCAGTTTCTACATTGAACTGGGAATCTTCTTGGATGCGCCAATGAAGTGGTAATGTATGAGAATGTGAAGTAAGGAAGAGTGGAATTAAACATTGTGTTTGAATCTGGCCTTACTTTTAGAAATCCGAAAAGAGAAGGAGAAGGTAGTGTGTGAATCTAGTTAATAGAGGTTGAGAGAGAAGGAGGAGACATGAGATGATGATATGGCATTAAGAGGAGATGATGTTTTACTTTTATAGTCTTTCTCGTTGGACTCTTTGGTTCTGGTAGTGGGCAGGTGAGATGTTCACCCATAAAAGTGTGCAGATGAGATGTTCTTGTTTAGGCCAATGAGCATTATCATTGTGGTTTTCTTGGCTTCCATGTTAAATGTTAATGCATCATTTATTTGGGCATAAAAATTAGATAATTTAGATAAGATACATAACACAAAATTAGAGTCCAATTTATAATCTAATTAGATTTTTTTTGAGTTTTGGTTAGGACAAGTGGCGTAAAATTAAGAATCAAAATCTAGACATATAGCACAAAATTGAAACTTTAATTTGGAATTCTATTTGAGTTTCTCTCTATTTCACCTATTATTATATATATATAGATTGCATCATAAATTATAACCTCTATTACACTTTGCACTAGATACCGACATAAAGTTCATTGTTAAATTGTACTAAAATTCAAGTTAGGGTGCACTGTGTAAAAATAATTATAGTTTAGAGTAAAAAATGTGCATTCAAAAAATTTATAGTACAAAATGTAATCGAGAGTATAGTTTATGGTGGTAAAATGTAATTTTCCATATAAATTTTGTAATCAAGCCCAAACAAATAATATATAGAGCTAGACAACCAAACAACTAAATGATTATTACAAAAGAATAGAAAATGCAAAAAAATAACTTAACGATGATTACAACATAATAACTATTCCATTTCTAAAACTATTCCTGCATCCCAAACATTACTAAATCTCTAAAACCATTCCTGCATCCCAAACATCTATTCCTGCATCCCAAACATTACTAAATCTCTAAAACTATTCCTGCATTCCAAACATGGCTAAATGTCTGAAGGGTTGAATGATCTGTACAACGGCATGATCTAGGATAGCTTGGAGTTCAAGAATCACAACCCCACCCTTCTCTCCCCACCATTCTCTCTACCTCCAAATTATTGTTGTTTGTTTACATCCATCAATGGGATATAAATATTGAACCCTTTACTGCCCATATATAAAAGAGTTTTAGTCTTCAATAGCCTTTAAAGCTTGTATGGTTGTAGCTTATTAGAATTATGGTTAAATGATAAAATTTACCATTTCTTAATAGTTTAAGTTTTAGGATAATCATTCATTTATTTATTTTTATCTTATCAAACCATAACAACCAGTATTTTATCACATGTGCCTCAAGCAACTCCTGAACAAATTAATATTCACCATGCACTGGCTTGGATTGAATGCACATGTGATAAATCCTAACACGCGCCCTCTGATCTTCATTTTGCATATGTATTAATCTTCACCTTGTATCCTGAGCACTACATTCTGCATTCTGTACATCTGTTTGATCTTCACTGTGCTCTGCATTGTCTTCAATGCAATCTGCAGACGTGTGATTTGGTTCCCTTAACACAAAAGTTAGTGAAAATCAGTCAAAAGATTCATATATTTCAGGTTACTTTGTTCTCATCCCCATTTTGCCGTCTTTTGTCTTTTTAATCCTATCAAGAACTAGTATTCATATATTTCGGCACCTTGTGAAAATGAGAGGAAAACATAATAAGGTGCCACCATATTAGACAATTATAATTCCAAAATTCAGGAAGTTAAAAAAGAAATCAAAAATAAAAGAAACTTGATGCATTTGTCCTACGATGATCTATTGCTGCTGAAATTAAAAATTACTGCAAATTTTGGTGCTTTTTAGTCACTTTTTTTTAAAAAAAATTTAAATTTTGTATGTTTTTTTGTTCCAAGTTCATTAATTTTATTAAGAAATAAATAATCAAGCCAATAATAACAATGACAATAGTGGTAAACGTAACAATGATCTAAAAATTTTAAGAACAACATTTTGTTGAGAAGAATAGAATTACCCTTGTTGGATTTTTCTTATCACAAAAGAGGTGGTACAATCTGCACAGGTTGACTATTTAAGAAACACAAAATCGGCAGCAGTCAACAGCAAATATCCTGGTTGCAGGGAATTTTCTTCAATGAGAATGACATCAAAAAGAGTTAAAAGTCGAAAATAAGGGAAATAAAGAGCAACAAATATATAAAACCCCCAAAACTCTTGTCCAAATGATTCATTCAATATACAAATGGTAGGGATAATGAGCCTAACTAGTCTTGACTCTTGAGAGAAAGATCCACATTGCAAGACTCGTGTGGAAAATACCAAGATGGTTTAAATCGTAAAGTATTTGGCATACATTTTCTTCCCATAAAAGGGAAAGACTGGTCGCGCCTACCATCCATGAAGAGGAACCAAATGTCTGTGTTATCACGATCAAAACAGTATCTGCCATTATAAGGTCTTTCACTATCTTTCCATCTGGTTTTGTTGCTAAACCCTAAGCCGCCCTTATAATAATCCAGAAACAATGCTTGATCTCCAAAGTTTTGCATTTTCACCCATTCCATCTTCAAAAAATTTAGCTCATAAACTTCATGATTATTTCCAATTGCATTAATCAACAGGAGCTGCTCATCAGTACCCCGTAACCACAGTTCACCTTTCAAATTTGGAATGGATTTAACTTCCAATGGGGTCACATAAGGACAAGAGTGTAGATTTACCACTCCTATTCCAGCACCAGTTGTTATTGCATACAATTTTTGCTTGAACACGGCTAAATCAACAAACATCCAGTGATCATTGCAATCACAATGAGTCCAATCGGCATATGTGGATCTACAAAACTGTAAATACGTGCCATATCTGCGAAAGGCTATGATTACGAACTTTGACAAATGTGTCTCTAAAGAAGCAAGGATGACATGATTATGCTCTAGGGGAGGGCTAAGGACACGGAGTTCATGTCTTGTAAAAGGATTTATAAGCCAAATTTGAGAATTTACCGCATCTATCTGGTCTTCTACTACCAAGTACCCGTATGAGATCCTATAACAGATTTTACCAACAAGGTTGGGGAGTTTTGCCTTATACTTCCTTCCATCAAAGATGTTATAGAAGTAACAAGCTCTCTTAGAACGATTTGGCATAAACATAACAAGTGGAGGTTGGGATGCCATAAACTCTTGCCTGTTTGCCACAGCATACAACCTCCATGCTCTGCAGACACAGCCAAACATGAGATAGTCTATAGTACCTAGCAACTTGGTGACCATGTAAAGCAAAGCGTCAGGGAGCTCCGACCATGACCTCCGATTACTATTGTCAACCATCTTTTTCTTCTTACTTCTAAGCCCCTTAAGATTTATGTCACTGTCCCCTTGCAATACCATGGCTACCTTTGCAAAAAAAGAGGAAATAAAAATTAATGTCCACATATGACACTAAATAAACATCTTTTATAAAATTGTTAATTGAGCTGCATTTTTTTTTTTTTTCATTCCTCTATATATTTATCCAGATTATAATAAAAATTTTAAGAGGAAAATCTTAAACTTAAAAAAAATTATAAAAAAAAAAATTGGTCTCTTTGTAAAAGTCTTTAATTTGGTCCTTAAGTTTTTCTAAATTTTCATTTTGATCCCTACCATTATCTCATTAAAATTGCTGACATAATTGATAAACTGCTCACTTAATACACAAGTGACTAATAAAAAATATTTAATTGATTATTAAAAAAAGCCAAGTCTGCATCTCAGTAAATAAAATAATAATATCAGAATAAAAATAAAAATCTGAAAAAACAAATGAAAAATGCTAGAACTACATCTTATTGCACAACTTACCACTTGACGTGCTATAAGCGATAGAGGAAAAATAGCGAGTCAATAACTCCACCGTTCATAATTTGTCATATGGCGAATTATGGTAAAAGTTGTTCAATAATTTATGGTTCCAGCATTGCTTAAAATGAATTTAAAAAAAAAGTCCCTATCTTTTCTTGCACTTTCTTCAATTCTTCACAACCAAACATTACAAGGTGCAACCTAGGAAGCATAGGGTATGAATATGGGCATGAGTACGATATGGTGATACAAGCAATTTTTGAAAAAAAGCTAGAAACCTCATCCAAACAATACACCACTCTCTCTCTCTCTCTCTCTCTTTCTTCAATACAAAACATACAAACACAGACAACAGACAAAAAAAAGAAAAAAAAAAAAAGAAAAGAAAAAGAAAACAGCCTTTTAAAAACTTAAAAAAGACATAATTTTCAGTTTTACACATAAAAGAAAAAGAAAAAAAAACCATAAAAATGGTTGCTTGGGTTTGGTTTATTAAAAAATTTGAGGTTAGAGATTACCTTGCAATGTCCGAAACAGAGGGTTGAGAGTGTGAGATATGCGGTGGTGGTGGCTGTGGTGAAGGGGTTTTTTTTTTTTTTTTTTTTTTTTTTTTTTTTTTTTTTTTGGCTTTAGGGCTTGGTAGAGTTTTCTATCCAAGCTTAGAAAACCTTTTTATTTTTTGAAAAAAGAACGCGTACGTTTCTCCAAAATAATAGTACTAGAAGATTTCAAATCGCGCTTATAAATTTTTAAATATTTAAACTTGAATATGGAACTCAGTAAATTAAGGAACATTTACTGTCAAAATAAAACAAATAATCCAATTTGGAACAGAAAAAAATGGAATACTACTAGACAAACAAAATAATACTAAGAAAGTATAGTAAATCTAAATTAAAATTTATTTCCCTAAAGATGTTGTTGGTACAAACACAATAATAATAGAAATAACACAAAGAGAAACTGAATAATTTTTCTGAATATTATTAATTTGAAGAGAAAGAAAATACACAACACTATTTAGACTGAGGCTGATGGACTGGAGTTACACAAGTAATTGCTGAATATTAATCTGATGGACTGAAGTTACACAATTAATGGTGAGATAAGGAGTTTGTGAGAAATGAAAAGGCCCAAATGGACTACCACCCTTCACCTCCCCCTTGTGCACGTATCTAACCCAATAGCTGAGACAATTCATGTTAACTCATTAATCACCACAATTAAAAAGAATAAAATAGTATCTCTCTTTTTCAACGTGGATTAAACATTTTCATTAACTCCTCATCTTCCATATTCACTCTCACATCTTTATATTTATGTTGTAACATTTATTCATCTTAATTATTTAATATTAAAATGCTCCAACAGATGTTTTTTTTAGAATCTTACTCTCCCGTTCCAATTTGTTTGTCTTGTTTCAAAAACCTAACTTTCTAATTTTTTAAGGAAACATTATTTATTATCTTGTTTATTGTATAAAAAAGTATAAGTTCCCAAAGCTACCTTTATTAATTTAAACTTTAGAAAAATAATGGCATTAACTTTTTAAATAAAATAAAGAGTAAGAAATTTTATTTATTAATTTTAGAAAGAGGACTTTTTTTTTTAGGAAACAATTATACTTATTAGAACATATGAATATGAAAATAGTATAGAGGGTTTTTTAAACAGGCAAGAGGACTTTATTTTGGTACTTATTGGTACACACACATTATTCAGTGCGTTTCTTTTTTTATGGTATGTTTAATGTATGATTTTTTGTAAGGTTCAAGTGATAGTCTAAAAAGGTTGTCCCTCAGTTGTCCCTGGGTGCCTATCGGTCTGCAATTCTTAGTCTCACACGACCAACTGGAAATCAGATTGCACATCTTCTTGCCAAAGTAGCAAAGAACTACCTTCTCAAAAAAGAAAAAGAAAAAAAAAAAAAAAATATATATATATATATATATATATATATATAGCAGCAAAGAACTTTGACAGTGAAAACGTATGGCTTGAAGAAAGCCCTGTTTTTCAGTGCTCTTGCTCTCTCATGATGTACTTTCTCTTAATCTCTCTTAATGAATTGATACCATGGTTTAACTTCAAAAAAAAGAAAAAGAAAAACTTGAATGTATTATCAAGCATTGATGTATTGGATTGTCTTTTAAAATATGGCAATTACATTGGAACAGCGAAAATTGAAATAGTACTAGACAAACAAAATAAGACAGGAATGTGATAGATCTAGATTAAATTACGTTTTTTGCCTAAAGATCTTATTGCTCCTGGAATTAAAAATCCCTGCACATGTTAGTGCTCCAGTCAATATTTATGGTTCCCAACTCTTACTAATAGGATGACAATAACCATTATAGGATTTTCATTTCACAAATGCAGTTGTGCACTTTCCACAATTGCACACAATTGGGCAGCAGGAACCTTTAGCTACGAAATATATATACACTTCAAATCCATAAACAAAGGATTGTTTAAATGAATAAGGTAGGGAAGAAGAACAAAAGAAATCTTAACTAGTTATCAGAAAGAGAATCTACATGACTAAATTGCAAGACAGATGTGGAAAATACCAGAATGGAACACCCAAGGAAAAATGTGGCATACGGTTTCCTTGCATAATCCAGAAAGACCCCTGATCTCTACCATCCAAGAAATTTAAGATGCATTTGCAAGTCACACCAACATTGTATATGCAATATGAATATTGTTGGCTCCACCTCCATATGGTCATGTTGCTAAATCTCGAGCCCATATCATAATCCAGAAACAATGCTTGATCAGTGAAGTTCTGAATCCTCATCCATTCCATCTTCATAAAATTAAGCTCATGTAAGGTTGAAATTTATCAACCATTTTGTTGGTTTTATTCCGTGCTAATTTGCTTGTAATTCAGCACTTAGAAACCCTGTATTTGGATGGAAATCATGTAAGAGTAGTGTGTGAGAGAGTGAAAAAATGCTCAAGACTGAACAGTAAAGCAGAGACTCGCGACTGGATCTCGCGGGTGGCTCGCGAATGGCAAGCCGCCAGAAGATGCACACGAGTGAAGCATACAGAGAAGCTGAACCATCATGCCAACTATAGCACTACACGACAAAAAATCCAGCCTGGCCATTCAGTTAGCTCGAGGCTTGAACTCGCGACTTAATCAAGTCGCGAGGCCAAGTTGCCAGCCCGCTCTGTTTTGGAAAAACTAACTCTTCGCATTCCATTCTCACTTTAGAGAGCTTCCAAAGAGAATTTTGAGAGAGAAATCCTAGAGAAAAACAAGATTGACTCATCCATAATCTTTACATAGTGACTCTTCAAATTCTTCTATTCTCACCCTCTCCATTGTTAGATCCTTGAGAGGTACATTAGCCAAAACCTTTTCTCACCGTACCCATACTTGTGAGAAGGCTATTTGGTGCTTGGGAAATAGTTAGGAAGGAACCAATTGATATTGGTTGATGCTATGGGCTATAGCGGAATCCGGTAAGCTAAAGAAAACAAAGGTTCGACGTAACCTTGTTGGAGCAAGAAGCTTGGAGGGCTTAGGTATACTGGGTAGATTAGGCTTAAAGGGTCTTCTGCTGTTCAAGTATCCCAACTTCATTCTTTAGTGGATTATTGACCGCTTGAAGGACGGCGGAGAGGTTTTACGCCTAGGGCTTCGGTTTCCTTTTCGATAACACATCATTGTGTTGTCCTTGTGTTTGCATCTCTCTTCCTTTAATCTTTGCCATTTAATTTCTACTTTTGATGTGATTTTATTTGGTTTAGATTATCTATCAATTCTATTATAAGCTTATGTTCATTTTCTGCACATACATTGTTTGATATTAAATTTGAATTAGTAATTTGTAATTTGGGAGTCTAAATGTTCAAGGTGTTTTTCACACTATTTGAACATTTAATTGATATCAGAGCGGGTACATTTGCTGTGGTTTAAATACCTAAGTGTGATCCTCGACTCCTTGTGTTTATTTGCCATGAATAGTGCTTTGTATGCCTCTATACATGTTTTGGATGTTGATGGATGTAACATGTCAGATGTTTGTGAAAATGCCTCTATGAATGATAATCCTCATGATTGTGATACTATGTTACATGAATCTTTGGATGTTGTTGATATTCCTAACATTAAACTCTTCAAGAAAAAGGCTAAGAAGTTTCATAAGGATTTGAGCAAGTTATTTTGTGAAAATGATGATTTGATTGTTAAGCTTAATGAATCCAACAAATTAGTTGAAAAATATAAGAAACTTGTTGAAAATTCTCTTAAAAAGCTGAAAGAGTTTGAATATGGACTTGGATGCTAAACTTATTTTGTCTAACAAACTTGTTGATGAGCTAAAATGTGAAAATGAATCTCTTAAGATGCATGCCAAGTGTTTGATTGCTAAACCTATTACTAAAAAGGATGAAAATATTTGTTGTAATCATGTTGTGGTACCCGATTTCGTGCCTAGTGTGTGTTTAACCTCTAAGGAAAAATCGGTATACATTCCTCCACATAAAAGAAATCAAAAGGTGGAGAGAAAGGTTGTTAAGTCAAAGCCTCAATTTAGGTCTCAATCTAAGGTTTTGAATGGATCTAAGTTTGTTCCAACTTGCCACCATTGCGGTGTGATCGGTCACATAAGACCCCAATGCTCTAGGTTGAAGAGAAAACAAAACCATGTTGCTAGATCCCTTTCCAAAAAGCCTAGTGGACCTAAATGCATTTTTTGTCACCTTTGTGGTGCCTTTGGTTCAATGCTCTAAGTTTCATGCTCTTAAAAGAATCAAAAGAAAAGAGAAACTTGAGCTTCTTGGAAGTTGTGCTAAAAAGGGAAAACTGGATTTGAGTGAAAATAGCATGTTGTTAAAGAAAATATTTAATGCTCTTAATTCCTTGACTGTGTGCATCTCCGATTCTCATTCTTCCAAATCTCGTCTCACTTCTCTTGAGACACTCATTCCAAACAATTGCTCCATTTGGATGAGGAAGGGTTCCTATGGTTGAGCTTTTGCTCTTTAGGTCCTTGATTTAATTCTTTCGACCTTTGTAGAACCCTTCATGCATTAGATACTTCATTGTCATGCATTTACGCATTATGCATTTCTTCATATGAATTGTTTTTTTTTATCTTACTTTTATGTTTTAGTTTTGTGTGAATAAAAAATCCAAAACCATATAAAAAGTAAAAAATTCAAAAAGTTTGATCGTATATGTTTGAGCACATATCTTATGTGAGTTTTGCCTTGTACCTTCGTACAAATGGCTTTGTGCATTTACGAGCATAGCTTGTTCTTTATGCACTCATATCATTGTGGGAAAAATCTTGACATCTATATATGATTGTTGTAAATCAATCTTCAAGCTTGTCATGAATGATTAGTCAATGTTATGTTGGTTTTGATACATTCGTAGACTTGTGCCTATATATCTTCCCACTCTTTTATTTTGCTTTGCTTAAAAAGCTCAACCAATTTAAATCTCAAAATGAAAAGAGATAATGAGCTGCAAAAGCCGTCGCACATATTAGTATTCAACTAGAAAAAAGGAAAAGCGACTTATATGAAAATGTAGGGTGCCTAAAAAGCTAAAGGCTTGTTCATCAAATTGAAATATCAAAAATTTCAGGCATCGATCTCAAAAAAAGATGTAAAGATAAAAAATGATCAAATGTTATAAATTGTAAAGAAGCCAAATGAAAAGTTCAGAGATATGTAATCATTTTCTTGTGGGAGGTCATATATGTTCATTTCTATAAATGAGATAGACCACTTGACTTAGTACTAGTTGTGTATGACTTGATTGAATTGATCATTGAAGCTTCACTCTAGACTAAGGACTATTCCACATTTGATACATATACACAACACACATGCCTAATGTTCAATGAATGTGTTATTCATTTGTTCGATTGTACTTGTTTAAATGTGATGTGTGTGTGCTCAACTATATATGGATCAATCCAAAAAATATTTTTGATCATTTTATCTGTATTTGGAAGTGATTTTTATCACTCTTTGTGTTCATATTTAGTGCTTACTTTGTTTTTCATTGTTTAAACATGTTTTGTGTTGAAAAACAGGTGTCAGATTTTTTTGCGACTCACAAAAATTTGTGCGACTCGTCTCGCGACTCGCCAGTCACGAAACTCAAGTCACGAGTTCATCCAGAAGCTTTTGCAACTTGCTCGCTACTTGCGAAAATTTTCGTGGCTCATCCCGCGACTCGTCAGTTGCGAATCACCCAGAAACAACTTTTTAAAGGGCTTTTCGTGGGAAACCTATTTTAAATATCTCCCATCCTCTCTTAAACCCCTCTTTCAATATTTTTACCTCAAAACCCAATCAATTTGAATGGTTTTTCATTCCACTAACATCTCTAAAGTTTAAACTTATTTTATTGATTTGGATTCTTAGATTATGTTTTGGAGAGTTTTGTGCTCTTAGTTGGAATTTTCATCATAGGGGTTGGGGAAACTTAATTTTTGTCAAATTTTTGTTTGGGATTGGCTTCTTTTGATAATTTGCTCTGGATGTTGGCCCTTTATGGCAAAAAGAACATGTATTAAGGGTAGATTTCATGATGTTCATGCATTGTTTTACATTGTTGTTTATAGTGTGCACGCTAGGTGTTTGATAAAATGCCTCTTAGGCATTTTCTCACTTGTTTGGACTCCGATGAGTACCAAACTTTGGGGTTCTCATGTTATCTCATTTGGAACATGTCTAGTTCATTGGTTGTGTATTTAACATACCTTGTCCCACATGTGCATTTTCCACACATTGGTCATGTATTGCATATAGCCACCACTTGTAACCTTTGCTACCCTTGTCATGCGTTGGTCTATACCTTGTTTCTTCATCCTAGCATGTCATATTTACTTTATGCTTTGTAACATTTTGTTTTTGTCTTTTGTTTGAGCTTCATTTTCTCATTCATCTAGCACCTCTCATGCATCATTGTTCATACTTTCATCTCTTGCCCTCATTTCTCCTTGACTCTTTGTATATTCTTCACAGAAAGGGGGAGAGTATACTCTAGAGAGTATACCAGAGAGTTTTTGTCATATTTGTATACTCTAGAGAGTATACCGGCGAGTTTTTGTCATTTCTATATGACCCTTGTGCATATTCTTAGGGGGAGAAATTCTATTTCTCGTACACATTTATAAAGGGGAGAGATATCCCATAGGGGAGATGCATATACTAAGGGGGAGAAGACATTGAGCTAATAAGAAAACTCTGTTTTACTTGCTTTGCATATACCAAGGGTGTTCTCATTGCATCATGTATGTGTTGAATATGCATACATCCTTATGCTATTATGCTTCATTGAATGTATGTTCGGATAATCATTTGTTTTGTTACGTGATCATTGTAGTCATTTTTATATGACCGTTTTGGTGTATGATTAAGTTGCTCACATGTTTCACATCATATTTACTTGATCGTTTTTTACTTGTTACATTATACTTGTCCTTTTATCACTTGATTTACCTTGAAGGTTAATGTGTTTTATGCAAGTGTTTCAGATTACAGGTATATATGTTCCAAGTTCATCACAGCTCCTATGATTCATGATAGGGGGAGTGATATGATAAGGGGATAATGTTATTTTAACTATATATTCTCTTTGTACCTTTGCTTTTGTAGCCGTTATTTTGTACCTTTGCTTTGTATCTCAAGTATTTGTTGCTAAATGTCATGCATTTTCTTTAAGTACATCACTCTTGTGCCCTTTGTTGGATTTTATATCCTTAATGCAATTACCTTAAGTTGTTGCATTGGTTGAGTGTTGGACATGCAAATGATACTTTACATTGAGCTTATTAGCTTACATGTCTGGATGTTCATTCCATGTGTGAATGAGCATTGTGATCACTATTTATAGTGATTGTTTGTTTTTGGTCAAGCCATGCTTTATTGCCTTAATTTATTTTGCTTGATCGCATTGTGCTTGCTTCATATGTATTACAAGTTTTTCTGCATACAATAATCTTATTGTATGGTTGTTTTTTAGGAGATACTTGTGCTTGTGATTTAAGAGCCTCACAAATTCTAGAGTTAAATGTGAGTGAGTTTTGTTCAATTGTTCCCAACTCACGCGTTAAGTCTAGAGTTTGTTATAGGGTTTTGTCACGGAATAGCTAAAGGGGGAGATTGTAAGGTTGAAATTTATCAACCATTTTGTTGGCTTTATTCTATGCCAATTTACTTGTAATTCAGCACTTAGAAACCCTGTATTTAGGTAGGAATCATGTAAGGGTAGTGTGTGAGAGAGTGTGAAGAAATGTTCAAGACTGTGCAGTGAAGTAGGGACTCGCGACTGGATCTCGAGGGTGGCTCACGACTAGCAAGCCGCCAGAAGATGCACACGAGTGAAGCGTACAGAGAAGCTGAACCGTCATGCCAACTATAGCACTACATGACAAAAAGTCCAGCCTAGCCATTCAGTTAGCTCGTGGTTTGAACTCGCGACTCAGTCAAGTCGCAAGGCCAAGTCACCAACCAGCTCTGTTTTGGAAAAACTGACTCTTCGCATTCCATTCTCACTCTAGTATAAATACCCCTTATACCCACGAAATATAGAGAACTTCTAGAGAGAATTTTGAGAGAGAAACCCTAGAGAAAAACAAAATTGACTCATCCACAATCTTTACATAGTGACTCTTCAAATTCCTCTACTCTCACCCTCTCCATTGTTAGATCCTTGAGAGGTACATTAGCCAAAACATTTTCTTACCACATTCATACCTATGAGAAGGCTATTTGGTGTTTGGGAAGCAGTTAGGAAGAGACCAATTGATATTGGTTGATGCTATGGGCTATAGCGGAATCCAGTAAGCTAAAGAAGATAAAGGTTCGGTGTAACCTCGTTGAAGCAAAAAGCTTGGAGGGTTTAGGTACACTGGGTAGATTAGGCTTGGAGAGTCTTCTGCTGTTCACGTATCCCAACTTCATTCTTTAGTGGATTATTGACCGCTTGGAGGGCGGCGAAGAGGTTTTACGCCGAGGCCTTCAGTTTTCTCTTCAATAACACATCGTTGTGTTGTCCTTATGTTTGCATCTCTCTTCCCTTAATCTTTGCTATTTAATTTCTGTTGTGGATGCGATTTTATTTGGTTTAGATTATCTATCAATTCTATTATAAGTTTATGTTTATTTTCTGCACATACATTGTTTGATATTAAACTTGAATTGGTAATTTGTAATTAAGGCTGCGTTTGGTTCAATGTAAATTGAATTCTGAGTGTAAAATGAATGCAGTGGAAAGTGAATTCCTGTAAGGAAAATAAAATCTGAGTGTTTGGTTCTGCAATGGAAAATAGTCTAGAAAATGATTTTCGGTGTTTGGTAACATTCTGAAAATGCTATTTTCCTACAAATTTTTCACATTTTCTCAGCCATTTTCTTAGCTCCCAAACAAATTTTATAATAGAAAAATTTAAAATATACACTTAAAAATCAAAGAAACAAAAATCAAAACAAAAAAAAAATCAAAGAAACAAGACCAATCGAGGGAGAGGGACAGAGAAAGAGAGAGAGAGAGAGAGAGAGATCGGTTCGGCTCGCGGGTGAGAGAGATCGGTTCGTGGCAGAGAGAGATCGGTTAGGCTCGCGGGTGAGAGATCGGTTCGTGGGTGAGAGAGAGAGAGATCGATTCGTGGGTTGTGATGAGATCGGTTTGTGGGTGCGACGGAGAGATCGGTTCATGGGTTGCGACGGAGAGATCGGTTCGTGGGTGTGACGAGATCAGTTCATGGGTTGCGACGAAGAGATCGGTTCGTGGGTTGTGATCTATTTTCAAGTGGCGCGATCTCGCCGGTACTGGGATGCGACGAGACCGGTGCGATCTGGGGTTGGGGGTGGTGGTGCTTCAGGTGGCTTCCTATCGCCGATGCTGGGGTGGGTTGCTCACTCTCTCTTCTTGCTCTTTCTCCCTCTCTCTTTGCTGTTTTGGTCTCTCTTCTATTTTCCTGGGGTGTAATCGGTTTGAAGGTAAAATAGAAGCTGAATTGGTTTTACGGGAGAAAGGCCACATTTTACGGTCCACGCGGAATTGCAATTCCGTTTGACCAAAATTTCAGTCCCTACCAAACACACATGAGAGCGTAAAAGCATTTCCGGAAACTATTTGAAGCCAAAACAAACACAGCCTAAGGGATCTAAACGTTCATGGTGTTTTTCACACTATTTGAACATTCAGCTCATAAACTTGACATTCTTCCTTCATAATTCCAATTCCGTCATCAATCCATTAATCATCAAAAGCTGCTCATCATAAGCCAGTAAGCAGTAACTACAGTTCACGGTGCAAATATCCAGTGTTTTTAACTTCCAGCAGGGTTACGTAAGGCGTAGAATTCAGATTTAGCACCCCAATTTCAGCATAACTAGTTAAAACGTATAACATACCCTTTAAGACGGCTCCATCAACTATTGCCCACGGAGAAGGCCCACGACAGCCATTAAATTTGTCACTATAATCGTGTACAGTCCAGCTGAGATCTTTGAATCTAAAAAACTGTAGAGATGGGTACCATATGCAGAAAGCTATGATTACAAACTCCTGCAAAGGCGTTGCCAAAGAAGCAAGGATCACACGAGAATAAGGATTGGGAGGACTAGGCAAATGGAGTTCATGTCTTGTAAAAGGATTCAAAAGCCAAATTTGGGAATCTGCCCTTTTTTTATTATCTTCCATGACCAAGTACCCACAAGTTATCCCAAAACATGATTTGCCATTAAGGTTAGGCAATTTTGCCTTGGACAACCTTTGCTCAAAGATGCTATAGAAATAAGAAGCTCTCTTAGCTTGCGTTGATAAGAAGACAGGAAGTGAGAGGTTGGGATGCAATAATTCTTGTCTGTTGTGTTGTAACATGTAACCTCCATCCTCTGCAGACACAGCCAAACATGATATAGTCTATAGCACCTAGCTGCTTTGTTATCAGACGAAGCAAAGCCTCGTGGAGCTCTGACCATGGCCTCAATTTGCTATTATCAACCTTCTTTTCCTTCTTACTTCCGGGCCGCCTGAGTTTTATGTCACTGCCCCCTCGCAGCACCATGCCTACCTTCCACACAGAGAAAATAATGATCAGGTCCTACATATTTTTTTTTTTTTTTTTTTTTAATGAAGTGGAACCTCACCAAAGTAGGGCCCTTTGGACCCATCCCTGAGGAATAAACCACAGATACATGATAGTTAGAAATACAATAATATTCTGCTAACCCCATCTTGCTGAACCTCTAAGCGCTTTGTGTATGGAGAGTTGTCAATCAAGCTACTACAAGGCTCTTGGCAAGTTTCTACAGTTATATTCGTATGTTATTGTTTCTAACCCATCCACATGACATGCTTGCAAGAAATTTATATTTAACAGCATGTTATGTTCAACTTGGGCCAAAGCTCATCTTAGAAGATGTCAACCACAATATCACCACCTCTATCAGCCAAAACTTACTTTAAAAACCATAAGTAACATAACCAATGAAGTGAAAGATTACACACATATAAAGATACTTAAAACATGCTAATAAAACTTATTGTCAAGCTGAATTTTTCTTTAAGGGCACAACTGCGAAAATATCACAACAATACCAGAGACCAGCATAGATTTTATTCATTCTTACATCTCTTCAAACATATGGTAATCATGTTCTATACATCAATACAAAAACATATTCTACAATATCCACATAAAACCCATATTAAATATGATGACAGATTGTGGGAACTGAAGAAAAGTGAGTCAGAACTTTAATACAACAAAAGCGTAACTCACCAGCCAACCACTGCTCTGAGATAAGTCCTTCACACAAGAAATATAATATATGATTCAAACTTTTCTTCCTAGTTTTCTTTTGTTTTCCCATTAAAAAAGAAAATAAACTGATATTAAAAATATTGATATATTATATATAAACTAGTCTCAAACCTGCGCGTTACGCATGATATTTTTAGCTAAAATACTATTTTAGTCTCTAAACTTTGTAAAAAACTTAAAAAAAAAAGTTTTATCATATTTTTTATAATCTTATTTATAATGTTTCTTACCATTATCATATATTTTTTAGTTGATGATTTGCATAACATAAACATTAAATAAAAGATAAAATTGCTCATTAGATTTTTTAAGTCATGGTATATATATATATAAGGTTAAATGAAATGTCAAAAAATGAGATTATAAAATTTTTCAACTTTATTTATAGTATAATTTCTAAATTACTAAAGAATATCTCATTTTTAGTTATGATAGGAAATATAATTTCCCTAGTTAGAGTTTGATTAGTTTTAAGTTTAAATTTTGTATTATTATATTTAATTTTTGATTATTGATTTAATTATGTGAATGTAATGGTTGATTTTGTTGCACTATAAATTTTTCAATGTCCTCTGTATAATCATTTCTATTTTATTTCTTACTTCTCTTGACTGCTTTTTTATTTTCCAAATAATGGTTACTATTGACGTTTGATTTCATTTCATTTTTTCTTCCATCATTTTTTCTTGACTACTTTGTATGTTCCTATCCCAGTTGTGGTTTTTATAGTTATCAATAAGAAATAGATATCATGGATGACTTAAATAGTTATAGATGTAGTTACGTTAGTCGTATATCAAAGGGGTTTTTTTTTTTTTTTTCCCTTCTAAATTTTCAAGAAAATATGAAAGACATTTCTCTAGTTTGGTCTCAATCAATTAAAACATCCATAATATCTTAACGGAAGTAATAATGAGCATTAATTTTTTTTTTTTAATATATGAAGCGATTAGGTTAGTGGTATGTCAAAGTAAAAAAAATAATAATTAAAAATTCCAAGGAAATTTAAAAGGCGTTTTTTTTTAAAAAATAAATGGGAACTTTTTGAATTGTAGAAATATGATTGTTTTAATTACCTTATTTATAGACTTCATTATTAAGTTATAATCATCTAAATTATAGTAGACCACACAAGATAAATATGTATAAATGATTTTTTTTTTAATTATTCATGAATCATTATTTCATTGTTTACTTATAAATATCTAAATGAAAGTTTTTTTTAAATCTAAATTAAAATAGATGAATATGTAGAGGTAAAATTATATGAAAAGTTAAAAATATCCAAGATGAACGTTTAACCGCTAGTAACTATGTGTTTTTTGAAGACTAAAAGTTTGTTTGATTGCTTTACCTGGAACTATATAACTATGCAACTATTGTTGCAAATGGTTCCATTATTTGCAAATTATCAAGTTTGGTGGCCTTACGTGAACTTCTGTTTTATGACAACATTTTTTTTTTAATTTATTTTTCTTTTTGCCAAAACAACTTAAGAATATCAAAACTTAAGTTATCACATGTAGTAACTGTAGAAAACATCAGTGATATGAAAAATAGAAATGTTTAAATTCTTAAAAAGCATTTTTAGTAGAGTGTAATATAAAATATTTTTTTCTCAATATTTTATGTAACTTTTCACATAAGATCAATATTGTTGGCATCCTTTAAAGATGATACATAATATTTTTGAGAAGAAGAAGAAGTAGTAGAAACGAAGCTAACACATAATATAAAAATATTAAGTGTGTGTGATTTAAATTTGTGGCAAAAAATTAATATATCTATGATAAATGTTTTTATCTAAATGATATATAGTAGTTCATATTTTTTTAGTCTTGATTCAAAAAGTCCATTCTCAATAGCCTTATAAGACTACAAATTGCTCAATCTATAAGCTTAGACACATTCAAAGAGTGTCATCTAAATTATAAATTATATGACCTTTTATCACACAAATATTTTGATTCTCCTAATGTATGGTAAAGGAAGGCAAGTGTGTGTCTAGCTATTTTCTTAATTTGTGTTGCATAAGTATAGTGGATGTGATCGAATTTAAATGTTGAATAAAATAAGATAAGAAGAAAAAAGAGTAAAAATAAAATATAGGGATAATTACAGATTACCCACCAGTGGTTTAGTCTGAATTTAACTTACCCATCCGTGGTTTCATTTTTGACACTTTACTTCAATTTAGTCTCTATTACCCACCTCTGTTAAAAAAGAGGGGTAAATAAATCTTTTTACTCTCATTTTATGTCTTTCTCATCCCAAAACAAGGAAAAAAAAAAGCAAAAAGAAAATAAGATCAAAATGGGCTATTTTAAACCTAGGAATATGAATTTCTTAAAACATGGCTCAAATTAAAAAAAAAAATTTCCAACCCAGAATATGCATCTCTTTGTTCGGCACCAAACCTCTTTCTTTCTTCTCTATCAGTGTCATCAATGCCATCATAGAGCATTAAATCAATCAATGGGAAAAGCATGAAGATCAAGATTGTGGTATAAAGGTAGAGACTTGTCTGTCAATGTTACATGTAATTTTCTACCCAAAACAGTAATCCACTCGAGTGACCAAACGTGGTGCCAGCAAACTAGAGTGGAACTTGAGAGAAGGCAATACATGGGGAGACATGAAAGTCTCACCATTGAATGATCTGTGTTAAAGAGGATATTTTGGAAATGGATCACATCCAATCTTCTCTATTAAAGGAGATTGAAGTAGTGGGGGTTCTTCCACTTGTAAATCTAATCCCTAAAAACCTAAATCTCAAAAAGATGAAAAAAAGAGTCATAGAATCAAAATGAAAGTGAAAGACGCGGATTAGAGCTAGGCCCATAATTTGAAACAAAAAGAAAAGGGAGAAGAGAACAAAACAAAGAATAAAGAACTCAATTTTCTGTAAAAGAGAGAATATTTTTACAATACAAAATGTACCTGTTTGACCCACTTGAATCAAGCCTTCAGTGAACATCTTTGTGTGCTTTTTGGTTTGAGAAAAAGGGTTTGGAAATGAGCAAAGCTTGATTGAAAGGATGGGAGAGGATCTGAGAGTAGAAGTTGAAGAAGTAAAGAAGAAGAAAGAGTGTGGGTATGGTGCTCTGGGGATTTTCGTGATTCTAGGAAAAAGTTTAATGGTTCGTGGAAGCATGCTTTTAGATGGGTAATGGAGAGGTGGGTATCATGGTCCTATGGAAGCGTGCTTTTAGATAGAAAATGTCACACCCCAAACCCTAAAGGGGTCCAAAGCATGAGAAAGACGTCTCAAAGTACCTGCGGAGTTTTCCTTTTTGACAATTCAATCCACATAAATCATATCAAGTATTAACATCAAGAATTATCACAATAATTCCATTGAATATACTCTCAAAGTAAATCAGAGTTCTAAGCAATAATTACAAGAATCATTAGCCACAAAAGAATAGAAGTCTGAATAAATAATTACATATCATCAGTTTGTCCCATCAATGGGAATAACGTCACAACCACTATAACATACAAAAAAATGAGTCAAGCCTATTTTAAGATGTACAACATCTAATATCTCCACTACAAAAGTTCAGCCACCATTAGTAGTCAGTCTAACTACCGTTAGCCACCAACATGCTGTCTCAAAAGATTGTTGCCTACTCTGAAAAGTTCATAAAATAATGGAATGAAACAGAGCCCAGTAAATAGCATAATTAATGGGAGTGGAGGAAATGCAAGTTCCATTTTCAATAATAATAATATGATATGACAAGAATGATTGAATAATGAAACACCAGTTTCTCAAAGTAAATACCTTGAAACTATATACTATAATCTGTGAGCACCAACAATATAATTTCCAAAGCCATAACATCTAACATAGGGTAAATTATCATAAATATACCACACTACCATATAGACCGGTTAGGGGATCCACCCATTCACAACTAGTATGATATTGTCCTTTCTGGTATGCAGACTCTTGCCCCCTGGACAGTTGCCTCACCCATACCCTCAAGGTTTTTCTCTCCCCCCATGGGCAGTAGAGAGAGCGCATCAAATAGGGCATTTCTTGCATGTGGTCTCTTGGCCTCATGGGCAGCAGCCTCACCCACACACAATCAAGAAACCTCTTCCCCCATAGGCAGCAGGGAAGAACACGTCATCCAAAGTGAAAGAGCACTGACCTAGATTTGATTCCGTTATCACAAAGACTACGGCAACCAAATCGGGTGATCACCAGGAAATCACACATGGCATGTTTTTAAAACCATATAAAGCTCACAGGTATACATTTCCTTTCAAATACATAGTAGTTTATAACTAGGTAGTTTTAGAAAAATCTTAAATAGTCTAACTTCTACAAAGTTTGTAAGGTTTTCAACTTCATTCTTGTCAAAAGATTTCTATCAATTTCCCACACAACAAAACAAGATAAGCATCTTTAAATTTTCTAATATACCATAAAATCCAAGATTTCCTTATCAAAGATTAAATAAAAGATGCTCATTTTTCCGTATCAACAATTGATGCATTTTCCCAAATGCAATACCAAATATAATGCATTTTCATATATATAATCATATATATATATATATATATATATATTAAGATTACGACACAATAGTTTTTAGGAAAATTTAGTTTCCATAGATAGTTTCCAAAAGCGTGTCTAACGCAAAAATAACATTTATACAACATGGTTATTTTTTTCAAAAATCCCATTAAAAAGCTACTTACCTCGTAACCGCAAAATCCTAATTCTCCAAGCTCCAAGGAGATTAGCTAAAACCTAAACAATATCAAGTAAACCTATCACAATAAGTATAGAGCTTGAAATTGCATCTAGCTACAATTTTGGAATTGCCAAAAGAGCACTTAATTAGGCAAGCCTATTATTTAACCTCATCAATAATAATATATCACACTTCCAAAGTTTCTCAACAAATTGATTCACAAGGCATAAACTGCAATTTATAAAGTTAACCCATTTAATATCATCTCCAACATCATGACTAGCTTCCATAAAATTTATACTACATTATTAAGAGACCCATGAAAGCAAAATCAAAACATCCTCCAAGACAAGATATTTACAACTTCAACTAACTCCAAATAAACCCAATGGCAATGGAAAAATTAAGTTTACCAACCATTACATGTTATAACTCAAAATCCCTAAATTTTCCACCATAAATAAACCTTAGGTAGTCATCATTTGCACAAACCATATACCCATTCATCAAATAATTTCACCAATACAAAACCCATACATAAAAACACATAAATATCACTTCCAATACTCATAAATCACATGGGTATCATTATTATAGCTTAGATAAAAAATAACCTCAAGCAAAAGTATAAAACCCACCAAAAAGATTAGAAATTTTTACCTCAAATAAAGGATGTGAAGGTATTTATGAGTTCACAAAAAATTTTTGGTGATCTTGCCAGAAAAATGATGGTGACATAGTGTGGTTTGAAGTGGAGTCCGGCAGGTGAGTTTGGAAGTGAGTGTGTGTGTGTGTGTGTGTGTGTGTGTGTGTGTGTGTGTGTTTAAGTAAAGAGAAAAGAAAGAAATTGAAAGGAAGCAGATGTGGCCTGCTAAAAGAAGGGATAAAATGGAGTGTATTGTGTGGTGGGTAGTGGGGTTCGGTGAGGCATGTGGGAACCCAAAATCTGATCTTGACTTTTCCATTTTTTTTTAACTGACGGGACGTTACAGAAGAAGAAGAAAGAGGAAGAAGAACTGCCATTTTTGAAATGGGTTTTTGGTTTCTTCAACTTGGTTTGCCTCAAAATCTGCCATTTCAGAGTGTCAAATTCCCATACTCATGGTGGAACTTATTTTTTGTGTTGTGATCTGTGTCTTTCTCTCTCTCTTAGATCTTGTGTTGTGTTGTGTTATGTTTTGTTGTAATATGTGGACTCTCTCACTCCTCATATCATGTCAAGTTTGGATATACTTCTTTTAGTTCAGATGTTCTTAACTTTATCACAATTATTGATATGCTAAGATGTTCATATTGTATGTACTCATGATTTTCAAGCAAATTAGTAGATCTACCTCATGTGGATGGGAGTGTGTTTTGGGAGAGATGTGTGTTTGATCTATTTTGGGTTTGGTTTTTGATAAAAAAAATGTGTTAGAGTAACGTCTGAAAGGGAGGTGGGTTATGGAATAGTAACGGAGTGCAGCACAAGTAAGTAAAGTGTCAAAAATGAAACCACGAGTGGGTAAGTTAAATTCGGACTAAACCATAGGCGGGTAATCTGTAATTATCCCTAAAATATATAACAATAAACATCAAATTATCCAAGTCATTCTATATAATATAATAACATTATATTATTATAAACTATATATATAATGCAGTAGGATAATATTTAATAATAAAAGAGAATAGAAAAAATACCAACTTAAAACACAAAACTAAATTGCATCAACCCAAAATAGAATTCTAATTTACACAAAAATTCATCAACCTAAGTATGGATGCAATAAAAAAAATGAAAAGGAGAGAGAGAGAGAGAGAGAACTTTTGTTTTGTGAGGGAAAACGATGCATAGAATGGAGGAAATATTGACAAATTTATAGTAAGAGGATGTGAATAAGAAAAAACAAAAATAAACGAAGATGAAGGGGGAAATGAAGAATGATAATAATGTAGAGGGTAGTGGGGAGATGAAAATGTAAGGAAGAGAGAAATGTTGGAGAAGTAGTGGGGAGATGAAAAAGTGAGGGATGGTGAAAGGTTGGAGAAATATAAATATTAAAAAAAATAAATGTTAAAAACAATTATAGAAAAATTGAAAAGAAAAAAAGATATTTATAATAAAAATAATGATTAAAAGATATTTTAATTTTTAAATAATGAAATTTTTAAGTCACCTTATTAAATGAGAAAATGTTTTAAAAATATTTAGGAAAAATTAGAAACAAAAAAGGATAATGATATAGCTGCTTAGGTGGCTCTACTGGAGCGTAGCAACAACAAATGCTACGCTTTAGCTTTTAGATATATATAGAATATAAATTTGGAAAAGTAAAACACCTATTTCAAAGTCCATGCTAGACTTAACCTTAAGGTTTTGCTTTAAACGGGTGGCTTCATGGGTGGATTTAGCAGTGCACTTGGGAAGGCTTTTAGGTGATGGGAGTACATGAATACGTTGCAATGAGAAGAGAAACTTTAGGCAGGAATAGGATATCTCATTCCACCAAGTCCAACGATATAATTGCTAAGTGGAGAGAAATTTTTGCTTTTGATTCCATAGACTTGCAAAAATAAGTAGATGCAATATGCCTATATCTAGATACCGTAATTATTAAATAGTCAGTTGTATTGATTAATAAAATTTACATAGTTTGGAGAATTCCGGTTAGTTCAACGGATATAATTTCTTATTAGTTTAGTTTTGACCAGTAACATGCTTTGGAAAATTTTAGGTAGCTCAATTGATAAAATTTCGTATTAATTTACTTTTGACTAGTGACATGGTTTGGAAAATTCCAGTTAGCTCAAAGGATAAAATTGATAGTTTTGACCAGGGACATGGTTTGGGGAATTCTAGTTAGCTTAAAGGATAAAATTTCTTTTTAGTTTAGTTTTTGATTAGTAATATAATCTGAAAAATTTCAGTTAGTTCAACTGATAAATTTTTTTATTAGTTTAGTTTTGACCAATGACAGTCTAGAAAATTCTAATTTTGTGATATATTACTTATACATCATCATCATCAAGTATATTTGTGACATCCAAGAATTGCGTATCATTACCTAGTTTCTTCATAAACCACTAGAGGGCGTAGGGAGGGGGACCTAATTTTTTCAAATTCTCCCCCTTCCCCTCTATTTATCAATTTTTTTTTAATTATGTCGAAATTATATTTAATAGCACCTCCTTTTAAAAAATATATATGTACAAACACTCATTTAAAGTAGTAGTTTCTCTTTTTTTTTTTAATCTTTTAATATTCTCTATTTTACCATACACAACTCATTAATTTTAGGATAATTTAAACCATATATTCATGATATAGATATATATATATATATATATATAGTAAAAACTCTTTTTTCTTTTCAAAAAACTAACTATTTTTTATTTTGCATTTAGAGAGTTAGGGATGTTTGTATTTTTAGTGTTGGCCAATACCGGTCCATTCGGTCTAGTTCATTTTGGTGATGCTTTAAGATGAGAGGTTTATGTAGAAAGAGAGGCTGCTTCATTGACAATTATGTCACATTCTTAGCATAATATTAGTAGGTTCTTGATAAAATTACGTTTTCTTATGTTATTAAAGTCTTGAATTTTTTTTGGGGGGGCTATAAGTGATGTATTTACTTAGGTCGACATTCAAGATGTATAAAAGATAAACCATTTGTAAGGAGTATTAAAAAAAATTCCAACAATATATTACATTATTTATAAAATATCTTGCTTTATGTAATAATTGAATGTAAAATGCATTATGTTTCCTTTAAAAACAAAAACCTATAAAATTTAAAACACTTTCAAATAACAGATATATATAACTTAATTTAGAAAATCTAATATATTATATTAACTATACTTTGTTTGAAATCAATCACATCATTTTAAGAAGGGTTTAAGATTAACACTTATAAATTTTATCTACTATTTTCATTTTTTACTTAACAAAAAAAAAAATAGTCAAATTTTTCCTGCAACTAGTATTAAAATTATTACATCAAATTCTTGTAAATTAGAGGAAAAAAAAATAAAAAATTTGGATTAGTTTTACAACAATCTATTTGTTCTTGAAATTAAAAATCCCTACACATTTCGGTGTTATGGTCACATTTTATGTTAATTTTCAAGAACCTTATCTCTCAATTGATGCCTCCTAATGTCTCAGGTTCAAATCTCTCCTCGATCATTGTAAGTATCAAATTATTATAAATTAAAATTTAAGAAAACAACAATAGCAAGAAGCTCTTTGATGGATTGGCAAATTCTTGTTCAAACTTCATTAATTTTATTAGAAAACTAAAAATCAAACCAGTACCAACAACAATAGTAGTAGAAGTGACAATGATAATTACCTATAAAAAAAAATATGAGAGGAAAAATTTTTGCTGAGAGAAGAGATTAACCATTTGTTAGATTTTCATCTCACAAAAGAAATGTAGTATGTACAGGTTTAAGAGACACAAAAGTGGGTAGCAGCCAGCAGGAAACTCCAGCTACACTCATTGTAGATAATTCTCTTCAATTATTGTAAACCATCAAAAGGTTCAAACTTTCAAAGTCATAAATAAAGAACATGAAGAGAGACAAAATATATATATAACAACTCGAAGTCTTGGCCAAATAATTGTTTCAATAGAAAACGTGTGTGGAAGAAGAAGCAAGAGAAGTCCTAACTAGTCATCAGAGAGAGAATCCACACTGCAAGAAAGATGTGGAAAATACCAGAATGTGTTAAATTGAGAAGTGTTAAGTTTTTAGACCCCTTAAAACACAACTAGATTAACTTAGTTAATCAGCCAAGTTATTACTTAGTCAAATTATCAAATTTAGATTAACATAAATATATCATATCATGTAAAGTAGCGGAAAAATAAATAACACAATGATATGATGACCCAGGAAAACTAAACCAGTAAAAAACCTGGGGAGGATTTAACCTAGCTATTCTTAAGGTAAAACAGCAAATCCACTATAAAAGAATTGAAGTTTGTACAATAGAACTTAGACCACTAACATTCTATTGCTATCTCGAGTAAAAAACTTACTACCACAATCCCATGATAGCTCCAAGTCCACGAACTACTTCTTTCATTGGCCTTTGCAAAATACAAACACCCACGTTTGTGACTTTGAGATTCCACTCAAAGGTTTAGCAACACAAACTCTCCTGTTTGTGACTCCAAGACCACTCTTGAAGGTTTAGATTATCAGCACCTTTGATGACTAGAGAAGGCAGCAACTTCAACAACACCGGATCTTGAGATTCTTCAAGCAATAATACCGGTAGAAGACATGAGAGAGTTTTTTAGGTACAAAACCCTAGATACAGAAGAGGCACACTTTTCTCTCTCTAAAAAGCCCTGTAAAAACGTACTTAGGATTTTCTTTATATAGTGGGAGAAGTAGATCTGAAACCCTAATCATTAATGGGCTTGAACTGTTGTTTGAGCTTAATTAAAATTCTGCAAATACGACTTTCGATCGGTCAAGCGTATTTCTTGATCGGTTGAACTAGGCAGATTATGAATTCTTTTTCCTGCAGCTTGTATGTTCTTGTGTGTTCACAATTTGCCAATTGTTCTAAACTTTTAGAACCTAACAAGAAGCACTAGGCATACTTCCCAATATGATCAAGTGAGACATGGAATCTCTACCATCCAAGAAATGTGATGTATATAGGCCAGATCCACATCCAATTTCGTATATGCAATCAGAAGATGGGCCACCTGTCAATTGAGCTATGCTGAAAAATCCTGGGCTTTGTGGAAAATCAAAAAACAATTAATGCTTGATCTCCGAAGTTCTGCATCTTCACCCATTTCATTGTTGAAAAATTTAACTCATAAACTATATGTTTTCTGCATGAAATTGCATAAATCATCAGGTGCTGTTCACCAGAAACCAGAAACCGCCAGAGTCCACGTTTCAACTTTGCATTGCGATTTACTTTCAGCAGGATCACATAAGGATGAGAATTCAGATTTAGTACCCCAATTTCAGCATGAGTAGTTGTAACATATATCTTTCCCTTAAAGACAGCTCCATCAATAATTTTCAAATGATTGTTTTCTTGACTTTCATCAAATTTGCCACTATAATCATATACGATCCAATTGATATCTGTGGATCTACAGAACTGTAAATATGGGCACCATGTGGAAAAAGCTATGAGTACATACTGTGGCAAAGGCATAGATAAAGAAACTAGGATGACACGACAAAATTGTTTGGGAGGTCTAGGGAAATAGAGTTCATGTCCTGTAAAAGGATTCAGAAGCAAAAGACAAAGTACCCACAAGTGATCCCAGAACATGATTTTCCAGTAACACTGGGAAATATTTTCTTGTACAACCTTTGAACAAATAAGCTATAGAAGTAAGCTATCCTAGCATTCTTTGATAAGAAGAGAGCAAGTGGAGGTTGGGATGCCATAAACTCTTCCCTGTATTCTGCAACAAATGACCTCCATGTGTACTACAGACACACCCAAACATAAGATACTCTATAGCACTTAGCGGCTTCGTAATCAGATCAAGTAAAGCGCCAAGAAGCTCCGACCATGGCCTCCAATTATTATTGTCAGCCATATTTTTCTTCTCACCTAGAGGCCCCTGGAGATCTGTCACTGATGCCTACCATGCCTAACTACCCAGGAAAAGTAAATATAGATCAGATCCGATCTATGATACTAAACAAACATCCAACAATACTACATTCATAATATGCCAACTAGTTTGAGTGTTTAGGTATGTAAATGACTTAATGTATATAAGCCATTGCTCATATACAAAATACTAGAATAACAATATGCATTACAATGTGCAAATCTATGCCACAATAAAGAGTGGATCCTTGGCCATTGCCACATCAACACTATGGTTCACTCACCTGTCAATGAAGAACATAAATAATTATATATACAATATAGGAAAGTTGAGGGCGCAGCCAGTAGGCATAATCATCTTTGCTTTAATGGCTACACTTGGTATGTTGCAGTGCCCTCACCTGCCTTCGATTTCCATTGGTGCTTAATATATAAGAACTTGATCATAATATATATAAATGATATAAAAAAATGTTTACGAATACTCCTAATTAGTGAAATATTGTATAAAAACTAAAATAAAAATTAAAAAATTAAAAAAAAAAACATGGAACTATATATTTTTTGTGTTCTTCTAATTATTGTTCTGGATATATAGTTGGACGAGATAATAACAGCATTTAGCACTTCTGTCTGTCAAAACTTACTCCACCGCCACCATCATCAAATACATAATCAAGAAAGTGCAAAATGACACGCATATTTCAGATACTCAAAACATGCTTTGAAGTACAAGTCATAATATAACTTAAAGCAAAAACTTAAATCCAAGGCTGTTCTGTTCATTATTTAATTTTCATTTAGTTTTCCTATGGTTTCTCAGTCCCCAAGCAAAAGGAAAGCCCATAAAAAATCTGACATTAAAAAGTAAAAAAAGAAAGAAAGAAAAAGTTAAGTACCTGGTTCGAACTTCTTTGTAAAACCAAACGATCACCTTATTTAGCTTTTTGGAGTGCGATGATCATGTTGTTTTAAACGAGAGCAACGCCATAAATATATATGAATTTCAAAATTTATTTCATCTGATGATAAAATAATATAGTAAGTTGTGATTAGTGCAACATCAATTTTATACTATCATTGTCAATTTTTTTGGGTCACTAAACTTATCGGCAACAAGATATATACTATTTGTTAAATAGTAAATTATAGATAATGCTGAATTTACCTCATCTATATATATATATATATATATATATGAAATGGGTTCAAGTTACACTTGGTGTAATCTTTATACCTTTCCTAAACTATTAGATTTAAGTAAATCTAACGGTCAAAAGAGACAATTATTAATGGTAATATTTTTATTAGGATCTTATTAATTATCCCTTATTTATTATATTCTATACATATCTCTAAACCCAAAAAAAGGTATACGTTTCTCTCTCTTTGTTTCTCCTCCACTTCTCTTCCACCTCCACGGCCAGGTTGCCGGTAGATGGAAATTAAAAAAAAAAAAAAAAAAAAAAAAAAAAAAAAAAAAAGCCACGGCCGCTGGTTGCATAACTAGGAGCACTGACTTGTGTCTCTATCTATGGGATTGAGATCCAAAATGCTTTACGATTTAATTGATTTATTAGTTTGTTTATCATCTTGTATCAGATATAAATGAGTGCAAGAATCCGGACCTGAATTCATGCCCAAACAAGTGGGATTGCCAGAATAGAGAAGGGGGCTTCAATTGGAACAAAAAGATGACCGCCATCATTATAAGTATGTCGTAGAACTCATTAAATTTAGAGAAAAAGTAAAAATAAAGAATCATCGTTATCACAGTTCCAAATTTTGCTATGCTATATATGCTATCATAAAATTAATTTGAGCCCTAAATATTTCTCTTATAAATATTAAGAAATGCTAACTAAACTATAAAACTCTTGGCCAAATCTTATAGGAATATCAATTCTATTGAAAGCTTCCTCAATTCCAGTTATGCAACCAGCGGATGTGGCTTTTTTTTTTTTTTTTTTTCATCTGCCGGCAACCTAGCTGTGGAGGTGGAAGAGCTGTGGAGGAGAAAGAAAGAGAGAGAAACGTGTAATAGAGGAGAAAGAGAGAGAACTGTATACATTTTTTTAGGTTTAGAGATAGATATATAATATAATAAATAAGGGATAATTAATGAAATCATAATAAACCCTAACCCTAAACCCTTAAACCCTTAACCATAAACACTAAACCCGAAACCCTAAACCTTAAACCCTAAAACCCTTAACCCTTAACCCCAAACCCTAAACCCTCAACCCCAAACCCTAAATTTTTTCAAAAATTTGATTTTCACGTATTACTGAAATTCTGTATGTTTCTCTCCTTATATATAACTAATTATCTAATTGGGCTATCCTTTTGAGCCATTCCAATTGGACTTTAGTATGTGGCTTGTAGTGGGACCAAAAGGAACAAATAAGACACTAATTCCAATGGGTTTTGTGCAATTATATTGAATATAATTGCACTCTAAGTCTTATTAATAAATTATATTCCAAGACTTTATTATAATTCAACCTCTTCATTAAAATATTCGTAATAATAAAAAATCTTGAATGTTAACTGCCACTTTGAAGATTACTACACAGTAATCCTTGAGTACCCAGTTTAATCATTTACGTTATTCGTTATATATTTATGAAATCCAATTTCATAAATATATACTTTAGTAACTTCTTACTAAAGTAGTTAGGTCTAACACTCTGAATAACCAAACCAGTGAAACTTGTCTCAAGTAAATATTTTATATCTCCGTTAAGAGATTATTAATTCCATCTTGAAAATATATATTCCTTCAACATTAAATGTAACTGCCCAACATATTGTGATTTTAATCGTGAATTTAGATCTCACTTCTAATATATTAAAGCTACCTACACTTCATGATCAGGTTCATTATTCTCTTAGATTGAGAGTTCATGTAAATAGAAGTCATGAGATTTATTATTCATTTGACAGTCGTTAGTAGAATAATAAATCTCTCAGCAATCTAATTCAATATGTCCTAACACTTAAAACATATCAACATTTCAACTAGAAGTCTCTACTTCTATAATCAAGACAAATCATCTTAGTTGATATCTTATAATCTTCACAGATGAAATGCCCAATTTCATCACCGACTATGAACTAAAATTTTGAGTTTACAAAGAACTTGTGATTTATATCTTTTGTGACAAAATCACATAAATCACATACTATGCATCTCATGTACTATATGATAATGTCCAAATATTCATGTTACCATTATTTTAGATAATAATAAACAACTTTATTAATCACAATATAATGTCATACATAACATCATACAATAAGATTTGAAGCTCACATATCCTAACAGATACAACCGCTTTCATCCTATTGTTTAACTATTAAACAATTTGGTAACGAATAACATCGTTTATTCCTTGAATAAGAAATTACTATAATAAAACAACTTTGGGAAACCAAACTTCTTTTTGCTTAAATTATTTTTGCGTAGAGACCAATGGCACTGACATATGAACCTGCAAAACCATGGAATCCAACAATTTCGCCATTCTCCATAGGTACTGAGAATGGTGTACCTTCTTCCTTAGGTCCATAGGGTCCATGCACTTCCTTATTTGTTTCAAAACTTATGGAATGGATTGCACCTTCGCCCAAGTAAGAACCAAATGTACCGCTAATGGATGTCAAGTACTCTCTAGGCCAGTCGAGCGATATCTACATATAATGCATCCCAAAAAACAAACAGTCAGCTTCATTTGACATATCATTAATTTCTTAGTTTCAAAAAAAATGTGTGATTTTAACTGAGTTAATTTCATGAGGGCAGTAGCAGTATATACCTTGCCACCTGAACTGCCACCATCACCACCAATCTTATAAGAATTCTTCTCTTGATTCTGTTCATCGCCCCATTTGAATGTAATTGAATCGATGACAGCTCCAAGAAAAATTTCTATGTAACCGATCCCAGTCTGATCATCAAGAACTTCTCCATGCTGCAACCTAGGCAACCTGTATTATTTTTCTTTGCCTTACAACAAAGAATGGCTTCTCCTTTTATAATTCAAGAGAGCTTCAATAGGACAAAAACTACACTTACAAACTTCTATTTAAAGGACAATACGTGTCCTTGTAACTATTTACAAATTGCTATAGAAGTTGTTTGGGAGCTGAAAATTAGCTCCCAACTAATTTTCAGCTCCCAAATAACTTCAATGTCCTTGTAACTCTTGAAAATTAGTTGGAGCTGAAGTTACAAGGACACGCACAATTACTCTTGAAAATTAGTTGGTCCCCGTGGCTTTTTGTCTTAGTTACAATCTATCAAAGAATTACATGACTTTTTGTCCTAGATACAATCTACCCAAAAATAAAATTAAAGACAAAGCTTAGGTCTACCCATCCAAAAAAAACTAAGTTCGGAGGCTAGCTTATAGAATTGGAAGGTGTTACGCACCCATTCTGCCTAGACAGAGTCTGGTCTTCTAGACTCTCATGACCAACATACCCATTTTGCATGAAATGAATGATATGTTGCATACATAACAAACTTAACCAAAACTGACTCACATAAATCTATTTTATGAATGTGTCCTCTTCTTTTAGAAAAAAAAAAAATCAAATCTATTTTTGTGAATTAAAAAAAAAATTGATTTGATTTATTAAAATGAAACCAGATCTATTTTTGTATATGTAAAAAATAGTTTTGCATCTAGGGAAGATATAGATCAGTTTTTGTGTTTAAAGAAATTCAGATCTGCATCTAGAGAAGATACAGATAAGTTTTTGTGTTGATAGACCTTGCAGATTTTGAATTTAGAGAGAAAGAATTGAAATAAACAATCATCTAAAACATCTAAGCATGGCAATCTTATATTAAGAACATGCTTTAAAGACTTAAACAACACATGACAATAAATCTTGACAAGAACTCATGACAATAACTCTCGGAATGTCTACTTTCTAAAACATTCTGACCTCGTCAAAGAATTCCTTGCCGTTCAAGAGTTATTGTGCATGTCCTTGTAACTTCAGCTCCCAACTAATTTTCAAGAGTTACAAGGACATTGAAGTTATTTGGGAGTTCCAATTTGGTTTGGCCATCAATGTGAAAGTGGGAAATAGGTATGATAATGTCAATAAGAATAACAATTTTTTTTTTTTTTGGGAACTTTAGAGGGAGAAAAGTGTAGTGGGCATGAGGGGAAGGAAGATAAGAGCTTAATAGCTAATGCCATTCAGGAGGCCGTTTCAGTTTTGTAAAAAAAAAAAAAAAAACAAAACAAAACAATAGTAGATATTTTGATATTCCTTAATGTTAATATTGAGATGTACAATAGTTTATGATTTAGTCTTCAAATATTAAGTTTCAGGCTCGGTCTAGTTTGCTCCATGAGAACTCGATCTTTTTAGGGGTGAAATATTTTTGAACCACAATACCATGGAGCCACCAATTTTCCCAACTTGCTAACGTGAGTGGTGAGTCCATGCATACAAGAGTATGTAGAAATCATCTGTCATTCACGATCGCCAACATCAATATATTGTGAAATTAAGAATGGTATTAAGTAACGTTAGAATTATTCATCTTTTAAATGAGATATTTAAATATAAACGGGCGGGTATCTAGGAAAACGTTAACCTCATCCCCACCCGATTTACTATACGGGGGTAAAACTGGTCAATTAAGGGTAGGTGAGGCGGGCCCCAGTGGTGGCAGTTTAAATTGCATGTCATCCCTTAACAAAATGCGTAGGCTACTAATGGAATTCGTTTCAACCTCCATGGGAAAATATCAATAAAGATTCGAAAGTAAAGGATCAACATCGTATTGGCACATTCTCAATTTGTAACGCATACTAAACATTCAAAAGCTTTTTTTAATAGTTGTATATATAGTTTACTGCAAAAGAATCTTTAATATAATCAAAGAAGATTATTACAATACACATTTTTTATTTATTCCTTCTAATCGGATACATAAGCCGCCAGAAAGTCGCAATTGGGCGGACATCTCACACTCAATTCTTTTACATATATATATATAAGATGAAAGAAGAAAAAATTAGTAAATAAATAAAACACATATCATATATTTTTTTTCTCTTATGTAGCATCAGCAGCATAAGCATATAGCTGCTATATTAATTAAGGAAAATGCTAGTGGGTTTAATTATTAGTGGCTAGTGCAAGTAAGCTTGGAACAATGCCTTCGTCGTGGCAGCAGAGGAAAGTGGTGTATTTCTCCATGTAGTGGTGACACTCAGGACACTTCATGTTTTCTGGGATTTTTCCAGCATAGTTTGAGAACTCAAAGCGGCAACAAGGGTTAGAATTACCACGAAGCGCAGCAACATAGTTTTGAAAAGCAGTGTCAAAGCCCTGCAGTGCCACCTTTTCTTTCCATTGTTCATACTCAAACAAGGCAGGCCAGAGAATGTTTCCATGCTCATTAACCAACACACTAGACCCTCTGCTAAGCACCGCCCACGAACCCTCTCTGTCAAAACTAAGCACCCTCTTGATTTGTTGCATCACAAGGTCCTGTTCCTCATCCTTGCCTAGCTGAATCTTTGAGAACAGCATGCTCTCAAGCCTGGTCCAAAAGAACCATATTGTGGCTGAGTCTTGCCAGCAGGTACTGAGTTTTTCCTGTACAATGTTCGCTATCACTCGCTTCACTTGCTCCCTTTTTGTGGCTTTTCCTACATACACCATCTCTAAGGGTATACGAGTAGCAGCTGCAACTGCTTTTGCTTCCTTTGTAAATTTCCGAATCCACTCCATGTCATCACCTCCATACAAGAAAATGTATTTTCCTTCTTTAATCTGTTCAATGAAAAAGAGGGAAATGTGAATTACTAAGATAAATCCTTATTATCCAAAAAATTTAAACTGTTGGGAAATAGTTAATTTAATTATATAATCATTATTCTAACATTTTTTTTCTTAAACAGTGTTTGCGCGAACACACACACATATATATAATTACCCAGTTCAATATGGTTGCGTCAATGCCATCCACCAACAGCTCAAGCCTCCAAGCCTCTTCTCTCCAAAGAGCTTCTTCTCTCAAGGTAGTGAAAGGGAAAGCATGGCTTCCCCAAATCCACATCATGTGAATTGCATTGGGGGACACCACTCTCCCTTGATGGTCTAGGACTACAAGGATAGGCTTGTTCCTGAAGTGCCACTCCTCCCTGATGAACTTGACAGATGCCTTTGATATTATGGAAGGGTGGTACACTGAGTACCATGTCATTGGAGCCTGCAACACTTCAAAATGTCTTTGCTTGACATCAGTCAATTGGTCGACAATGGGGATCCACACAATCTCATACGGACTCTGAAGCCTCATTTCGTGGAGCCTGGACTCGTTATAACTCTGTTCAAGAATTGACAGCTCATCTTGGGTGATATCTAGACTTGAAATGAGCAATAACACATTCTTCCTCCTTAGAACATCAAGGTTAACCTGGTTTTCCCAAAATGAAACAGTCATATATAGATAATCATATAACTAATTATACTATCACAACTTAAAAATTAAGACCAAGTATATATATGCAATGTGCTGATAGAGAAATTGTAATGTCGTTAATTGTGCAATAGTAATGTTAATGATATGTGTTAGAAGAGCTGACCCTTTTCTTGGTTGTACCATCAACAAGTGCTAGCACATCATCCCTAGGGCAAATCAGGGCCTTGAGAACTCTCATGTTGTCAATGTGGATCATTTTGAAGAGTTCGACAAGCATTTGATAAGATTCAACATCCCTCCTCTCCTCTGCATTGAATAGGAGAATTTCAGTATATAAAGGTGGTATCTTATATATGTAACAGAAATATGTCGAGTCCATGTATGTACAAAAGAGTGTTGTACTAATTGTATGCAATTGTATAAGATACTTTTATGCATTCATTTCTATATATAGCATTGCATGGTCTATAAGCAGCATAAAACTGGCTTACCAATGTATCGAACGCATTCTTCCATCTTCTTCTTGAGATGTTCAAGTATGTTTTTGAGCTTGTGGGTAAGGGTGGATAGCTCCCATGCTTCTGAGGTGGATAACGCAAACCTGCAATCAATATCCATTTTGCAGTGTTATTGTTAAATGCCTTACAAACATTTTAGTATTTACACGACTTATAAAACAATTTAGATCTCTTTGTTATTAGTGTGTAAATCAATTACAATATACAAAAAATTTTAAGAAATGCAACAAACCTTTTATAGGATATACAGTATCTAAATTTAAGGATTTGCATGAGAATTGTAAATTAGGGTGGAGAGGAAAAAGCCATACTCGTAACCCATGTTAGTGAAGCTAGAAATCTGAGATGCGCAGGCCACAATACTCCTGATAGTCCAATACACAGCAGTTGGAATATGGATCATGGCTGAGGCTAATGCTGGTACGTCCGTTGTGATATAAATGGATGGTAGATCTTTAAACTCAATGACACACCAAGTCACTTCTAATATGGTCCTGATTAGATCATTAAGTGCATCAAACCGGGGTTTCAGTGGGGCTGCGTGCTCAATGATGCCAGGCACTTGTTTCAGGATTGCCATTGCCTTGGCAAGTTGGTTTGTTGAGTAAATCTGTGCAAGAAGCCAGAATTCTCCATAGTTCAATCCAAATGCCGCTAGGGCCAGCACCAACTTAGCGTCCCATCCATAGTGTGATACCATGTTACATATTGCCACTGTGGTTTGGTGTGCATCTTTGCCACCCAAAGCCTTGTATGCAAGCTGAAAATCCATTTATATACCGTTTCAAACAGTTTTAAGGTAGACGTACAATTGTTTTATAGACCTATTGTTTTCAAAAACTTTAGAAAAAAAAAAAAAACTTTTAATTTCTATTATTATGTTGATGTAAATAAAGATAGGGCAAGATTTTGTAATCATGATTTGTTATAACCTCGCAGACAATTCGGTCAATGGTATATGACAGAGCTTCCAGCATGGCAAGAAAACTCGTATGATGGGTCTTGTCATCAAAGCCTGAATCAAGGTATGTTTGGGAACCCTGTACAAAAACACAAGCAATAATTAGAAAATGAAAACAAAGAATATACAACTGGATGCTTTCAATTCAAATAAATTACATATATAGACTCCAACCAAAAAATTACTTGTATACATATATATCTGCTGCATCATGCTTGATGGTGTGAACCCGCATATGTATAAACTTATAAATGAATGTGATAAAGATTATAAAAATATGATAGGTATAACTTAAATAATGTAATAAATGAAAATTTGTACCATTTTTTTTTATTGGCAATACATTAGTTTGTAAGGCTTATTTAATGTAGTAAAATCTGTAGTTTTATACCGTTGTTAAGAGGGTCTCTGGAGTGAGAGTGGCACGTCTAAGAATGTCCTCAACAAGGCGAAGAAGGTGTTTAACATCAACGTCTCGGCCATCTGGAGTATGGGTTCCCAGAATATGACTGACCAGCGCATTGTCATCGGACATCGTAAGCATGCTTCGGTCACCTCTGATCAGTTGGTGCGTAGCATTAGGTGCCAGGTTGCTGAGTAGGGTGGATGGCTGCAAAGAACCCAGTGGGGCGGGTCGTTGCCAAGCCCCAAGATTGGTTTGTGGGTTGGGTTGCTGATAAGGAACAAGGCTAGTTTGTTGGTTGGATGGCTGAAATGGAACTTGTTTGGTTTGTGGGTTTGGTTGCTGCACTGCACCATAATTGGTTTGTGGGTTTGGTTGCTGCAATGCATAATTGGTTAGCGGGGTTGGCTGCTGCAGTGCAAAATTGGCTTGTGGGTTAGGTTGCTGCACTGCACCATAATTGGTTTGTGGGTTGGGTTGCTGGTATGTACCAGCTGGGTTGCTGGTTTGCTGCACAGAACCCAAGTTGGAAGTTGGCAGCAAAGGACCCAATTGTTGGCCAGGTTGCAACAATGGAGTAGCTTGTAATAGCACATTGCTAGCTTGGCTTGGTTGCTGGGCAGGAGTTGTGGCATTTGGTTTCTGCACAGGACCAGTTACTGCCTTGGTATCCATGTTTCAGAAAAACAAAAAAGCAAAAGAAGGTTGGATACTCTTGGACAAGGGTAATGGGAGAGAAGATTTGTTTGTATGTTTGACATCAGTTTTGGCTGGCCTTTATATAACCATGAGGACAGGAATAAAGGCCAGCTAGCTGCATCAACTTCCTTACTTCCATTGTGGTTAAAACTAAACGTTATGTGGAAGCTTTAGCTTTTGTGGCCCCAAGTTGTCTCACCATCTTTTGTCATGATCCTTAATTAGCAACATGAATGAAGTTGGAACCAAATCTGGATCTAGAGCATTTCGGGTTATGGACCATTTTACCATGGGTCTAACACTATCTTACATTTGATTATTACTCATTGATTACAAATATGTGTGTGCGTGATCACACGTGACTTGTTTTTGGAAATTGGAATATGCAAATATATATTAGAACGCACGCGTGTAGTTACAAAATAAAAACTTTTTTTTGGAAATTGGAACATGCAAATATATATTAGAAGTGGCAAAATCCAAAACGACCTGCAAATAATATGATATGATATGAAGTTAGTAGATTATGAGTTGAGGTTTGACGGGTTCGTGTCCTATTTGGGTTAACATAATTGATCTGTTTAATAAATGTGTCGACTGATTTATTTAATAAATGTGCTATGTTCGTACTCAATTCATAGAATCTACTTGAGCGGTTTAACTAATCACCACCTTAAACTCAAATGTTGATAATTTATCTCTAAATTTATGAGATTAATCATAAATACTATAAAAGTAATGTAAACCTCAGTATTTTTTTTTTAAGCCGAGTAGAGGTATGAGCACTTCTTATGTTATTTTCTTCCCCTTTACTTTGTTAAAATAAAATTATTTTATGGTTTTTCAAGTATTTTTAAAAAAATAATTTTCATACATGAATTACCAAATTAAACTCTCTTTAGCTGTTTTTTACAAGATAAAAAAGCTTGCAATAATTGAAATTATTCTTTTAAATGTAACCCATATTTCTTTTATATTTCTTTATTGTTTAGTTTTATATATATATATATATATATATATTTTTTTTTTAATGGTTTCTAAGCAACTTTATTTTTTTACAGTATCTGAAACTGTCTGACAAATTTTTTGTAAGTCATTGCACGTTCAAGCAATGGCTTCTTCATCAAATTGTAACACAAATTGAAGTTATACAAGAGCAAATCATGCAATGGTGTAATTTTTTAATCAATTTTAAGATTTTATAAAATTATTTTAGTCAACCTTACAAATAGGTAGATTCCCGTGCATAGTACGGGTTAGAGCCTAGTACTCTTAATCTCTATCTTTATTTTTTTTAATCTTTATATATATATATATATATATATATATTTGTTGTTGTTGTTTGTAGCTTCATGTTTGGCTTTCTCCTCTCTTTTTTCGTCAAAATGTATATTGTGAGTTTTAGCTTAAATTAATTAAGGCTCGTGATATATATGTGTGTGTGCATGTGTGTATGTGTGTGTGTGTGTGTGTGTGTGTTTGTTTGAGAGAGCGAGAGAGAGAGAGATATTAAGTGTCAATTGAACTATAAGGCTCATGATATATATATATATATATATATATATATATATAATATATTTGTGTGTGTGTGTGTGTGTGTGTGTGTGTGTGTGTTACAATATGTTAACAACAAATTAATAAGTTTGTTACAAAATAGTTTGTCTTTATTAAAAATAAACCTAGCAAATTCTCTATCACAAGTGTGAGATATTAAAATTAACATAATAAGTTTTTGTGCAAATAGCACCTTAGAACTCAAATCAATAACAGTAATAAAAGGAAAATAAATAATAAGTACACATAAAGAACACAATAATTTACGTGGTTTAGCAAACTGCCACCTCCATGGACCAAAAAAAAAAAAAAAAAACTCACTATAAAATTAAGGAAATACTATAGTGCATAATAATACTATTAAGAAACCAAAATATCAATTACTTCCTAACTATCAATTTATGTGGCTACTAGGTTATTAGAATTCATCTCTCTACAGACACTGCACTTAATACTATATATATAGGATAATTGTCAAAATTTTCCTTTTTTTAATTTTGGATAAATTTGTTTTGAAAACATGGATTAGTAGGACGATGTCTTGTAGGCATTTTAAGTGGAGTTGGAGTATATTTTTATTGGTTGTCCTCTAGTTTTTTCTCGTTTTAACTTAAGATTTACATGTATTTCTAGATATTTTTGAATCATATAAAAGTCAAGTCCAAAGAGGGGGAAAATCTTATAAAACGCGTGCTCAGAGGCTTTTTTATTTTTTTGGGTAAAGGTTAATAATTTGCATGTATTATAATTTAGAATTTTATTTTATTTTATTTAAAAAAAAATAAAATGATAAACTTTAGAGATAAGGTAATTTCTTTTTTAAATGTGAAGGGAAAAAATCCAAAATTTTAGGAATTCTCTTTTTAAATTCAAAATGAAATCTGTTATTTGACATTTATGACCTTATTTCTAAATGAAGTTACCCTTCATTTATGAGGATATTTTTGAATCACATAGAAGTCCAAATTTTTTTTTTTTTTTGGAGGAACAATGACCGACTTGGGCTTGGCAATACAACCCACACGGGTTAACATCAGTGGATTGGTAATTGGTTGGTGCCTAATTATCGGCAGTAGTTCAACTAGTCAGCTTCTGTCACGGAAACTTGGAAGATAGATTTTGTTGTTTGTTCTTCTTCTTAATAAATTTTAGAATTAGCAAAAGAAAATGGTGTAGTGCTTGGTGGGCCTACAGGTTTTTTTTTTTTAATATGAAAAAGAAAATAAATATTGTTCAAATTATAGTTTGCCATCCGAATAAGTTATGGAAAATGCTATGAAAAAATTTGTATTTCTCTTAACATGGCTCAATATTGCTAAACTGCTTCCTTTTAAAAATATTTTATTTTAGGGTAAATTACAAGGTTAGTCCTTACCTTTTACATCATATTTCAATTTAGTCCACAATCTCTCAATTATGTCAATTTGGTCTCTAACTTTTCAAGGATGTGTCATTTTGGTCTCTACCGCAATCTCTTGGATGGGAAAGTTTGATGTGTCAAACAGAATAATAAAAAATTAATTTACTCGCCACACATCAAATGCCAACCATCAAACAAAATAATAATAAAAATTAAAATTCCCCTCACTCTCACGCTCACGCTTTGTATCCCTAATAACTCTCACGCTCATCTTAGGTTTACTAATTTGGAGATTTAGGTTGGGGGTTCTGGAAAGGTGGATTTTCATTTGGGGTTTGGGTAATTGTTTTTGGTTTCTACTTTCTATCCTCTTTTTGTCCGTGGTCATAATAGAAATCATGCGTAAAAGTTAGAAATGTGGATTTATGAATCTACTAGTTGTATATTTAGGCACATGGGATGGGAGATTCGACTGTTTTAGTGCTCTAGAAGAAAATGACCAAATGATATCATCGAAATCATTAATACCGAAACAACAGACCTCTCAATTGCTTTAACACGAGTGCTCTCATGCTCTAGAGAATGTGGACGCAATAGGTGTCTTGCAGTTTATGACTTGCAAGAGGTGGAGTGACCTCCATTGAGTGAGGTCATGTTTTTACTTTATTTGTCTTGTCTGTTTAGGTAGCACGTTTCACTGATTCGGTTCCACACAAAGGAGGTAAAGTGTGGAAGGAGGGTTAATGGCTGAGGAACTCGAGAAACTCTGGAATAAGCTATCTTTTACTAAGGAGGAGGTCGAAGATATAGTGCTTGGGAGTAGCTGCACGAGGGTTGCCAGAGAAATAGGGAAAAACTGTGCAATGTTGAAGATTTTGGCACATAGAAGCATCAGTTTGGAAACTCTGAGAAAAAACATGAGGATGCTGTGGAAACCAAATAAGGGAGTCCAAATCTCTAAAATAGAGGATGACCTTTTTCTGGAGGAATTCAGCGACGGGAAGGACAAGAAGAAAGTCTTAGACCTGTGCCCGTGGAACTACGAGAAACAGCTAGTCCTCATCCAAGAGTTTGAAGGGGAATTAACACCAAAAGAGATAGTTTTGAAGTGGTCTCCATTCTGGATCTAAATCTTCAATCTTCCTTTAAAAAGAAGAAGGAAAGAAACGGGATAGGAGATTGGGTCGAAGTTAGGAGAGGTCTTAGAGGTAGATGTGTTAGAATCCAGGGTGATAGGCCAAGAATGTATTGACCCCTTATGGTAAATTAACCAATTAATTAGCTAAGTTAATTAATTAGGTCAATTACCATGCAATACACGTGGTAGCATAAAAAAATCACCAACTAAAATAAATGCAGCGGAAAAATAAATTTGACACGGTGATTTGTTTGCAAATGAGGAAAACCTCCAAGGCAAAACCCCACCGGATGAATTTAAGGTCACCTCTCCCAAGAATCCACTAATATCAAAACAAGCGGTTACAAGTAAAGGAATCTCAGTACCTTATACCAACCTATAGTTGAACCCTTACCCCAATTCCTAATTGGACTTGTAACGTAGTGACAATCTCTCCTTTCAATGCACGGCTCCAAGTAAATGACTAACCAATCGATGCACTGATCCCAGTACGTGATTGACACACCAACTTGAAAAGGATGTTAGCTACAAAGTTCTTCAGTTCATCCACACGATGAAGATCAAGAAGCGCCTTGGTTATAAAACTCTTGGCGTACAAACGCAGTAGCTTCTTCAAGAGAAAGATGAACTAGGGCAAATTATCTCTGGTCACAAAATGCATGAATAAAACATTTGCATCAAGTTTCATCAACTGAGATGGCCCTTAAAATAATCCTTATATATGTCTAGGGTTGTGAGAAAAAAAATCCAAAACACATAGCTTGGATATGTGTGAAAAACAGATCTGGAAATCTGAATTTCGTAATTCTCGATAGATAGGTTATCTGTCGAGCATCGGGCTAAATTCTCCTTTTAAACCTCGATAGATACAATCTGTCAAGATTTAAGATACAACACTTCTTTACCTGTTTCTTGAACAGATTTGCATGGTTTTAACACTTGGACTTTGAAAGTTCAAATAGCGTATAAAATACTACGAACGTTTAGACCCTCAAATTACAAATTATCAATTCAAGCTTTATATCAAACAATGAACGTGCGGAAAATGAACAAAAGCTTAAAACCGAATTGAAAAAGAATCTGAGTCAAATAAAATCACGTCCATAACAGAAATTAAATGACAAAGATTAAGAGAAGAGAGAATGCAAACACAAGATAACACGCCGATGTGTTATCGAAGAGGAAACCGAAGACCTCGGCGAAAAACCTCTTCGCTGCCCTCCAAGTGGTCAAATGATCCACTAAAGAATAAAGTTGGGATACAAGGACAGCAATAGACCCTCCAAGCCTAATCTACCCAGTGTACCTAAGCCCTCCAAGCTTCTTGCTCCAACGAGGTTACGCCGAACATATTTCTTCTTTAACTTCCCAGATCCCGCTATCGCCCATAGCATCCACCAAGCCTCACCGGCTTCTTTTGGCAAATCCCCAAAGCTTCCCAAGCTCCAAAACACTCTCTACATTCTAAATAGGTGTGGGTTGTGTTTGAGTACAAATCTCCTCTCAAGATATGACAATGGGAAAGGGAACAAGAAGAGGCTACAATGATTTCTCACTAAGGATAAGTAGCTCTCTCTCAAAAGGATGGGTGTGTTTGTTGTAGAAAACCAATCTAGGGTTTTTCTCTCTAAATTGCCTCACCTTCATTTGTAGGTAATGAGGGTACATATAGTATAAGTGAAGGGTAAACACGTCACACTAAAAAATCTTCCAGACAGAATGTTTTGCAACTATCTAGCGGGAAGGCCTTACCCGCAAGACACTCGCGAAAACGATAGCCTGGCATGACTCTTCAGCTTCCAACATGTGCTTCTCACATGACTTTTTCGCAAGTTAACTTCTCGCGAACTTCTCTCGAAATCCACTGATTCTTCTTTTTTATCTTGAGTCTTCACCAACTTAATACTAAACCCAATACAATAACATCCCACAAAATATAAGAAACAAAATTAAAGCAGTTACAACACTTTTTGTCATGGAATAAAGCCAACATAAAACATAGTTGTAAATCACAACTTTACAAACTTGAACTCTTATTCCTTGAAGTATTAAACACACCTTAGATCTACCCAATTACAAGTAAAGTGTGTTTTGTCAAAGGATTAGCCAATTTTAAATGACATATGTTCTTAACATGATCCACATATATTCTAACAATCTCCCTCTTTGGCAATCCGTGACAAAACCACAACAAACAAATAAAATATGAGAGAAGTCATAAATCACTCAACTCATATTCACTTGTTGAATACAATAAAATCTACCCTAACACAAACTCTTAAAAAATATTGCAAAAAGAGAGTTTATGGCATGGAAGACTTTGACAACCTATATCTCTGAAACACTTTAAATAAAACTCATCACGACTTCTTAGTGTGAAACAAAAATGAAAGATTGCATACAATAAATAAGAAGCATGTGTATATAGAGAGAAAAGAAACAACACATGGAGAAATAGGTGAAAAATGTAATAACAACCTCATCAAATATATATATCAAATAAATACAAGGTTTGCTATCACTAAATTGTCACAAGACTGATAGTACAAGAACAATGTATCTAAAAGATAAAGAAAAGATAAGATACAAAAAGTCCTCACTATATCCCTTAAAAAGATAAACACTCCCCCTAACAAAAATCTCCTATACTAACTCTCACCCTAAGAACATGACTACTCTCATACCCAATACTACTCCCCCTTTTTGTCACGAATAACAAAGGGCCAGTCACTCAAGCAGTCATCTCCTCGTCACCGGAAGAGCTAGCATCCTCAATAACAAATATCAAAAGGAAGAAAAGAGAGGTATATATGCATGAAAAATGTATGAACATGTGACATGCAACAAAATAAACATCATGGGCTCAGCCCATTCCAAACCTACCAGCACACAAGATTTTAACATATAAAACACACATCTAAATGCATGAAACATGGTGAAAATGCAAGTGTGATGCAATGCATGAGCATATAGGATCATTTAAACATAACCCAACCCAAAAATTTCACAAGGAAAAAAAAAAAAAAAAAAAAAAAAAAAAAAAAAAAAAACTCATCAATTTTGAAAAATCCCAAAAAAACTTTAAAAACCCTAAAAACCTAGGTTTAAATTAATGAAATGCATGATAAAGGAGAGAAAAGAGATCATACCAGATGAAGAACATAAGGTTTGGGCTGAAAATTAGGTGGGGAAGGTGAAGAGATTGAGTGAGAAGCGTTTGGGAGAGAGAAAAGAGTGTTTCTGTCGAGAGAGATCGGAGAGAAATGAGAAAAAAATTTCGCAGAAACTATATATAGAAAAACTAAGCTCGATGGATCGAGAGCTATCGAGAATCTGTCGAGAACAAATTCTCAACAAATTTAGCTGTCGAAGTGCTATCGAGAGCTATCAATGGCAAAGAAAGCTCGATGGATCAAACAGCTATCTAGCAAAGAATTTGCGTGTTATGTGTGAAAAACATTGCAAGAGTGCATAAGTGTCTTCATGTTATGACGATTTGAGATATGAGAAAATCAATTTAACTCATACACAATCATAACTGCTTGATGAGGACTATCACCTTTGAGGTACATTCTACAACTCCCACATCTCCCAGAAACATGCTTTCAATCATATATAAAGCATTTTGTTTCTTTTTGCTTTTAATTTCTCTTTGCATATTTTTCTTTTGAGCATGTCATGCATGGGCATATAAGAGAGAGAAAAGAAATACGCAATTATGTTAAGTTTTTGACATTGCACTTTTGCTATGTCGAAGTATACAAATGTCATTTCATGATTAGAGGGCTTTAGTGGTGAGATAGTTATTTATGCCTTTCTCTTAAGATTTTCTAGTCCTTCCTGTCAAAAAGAGTGATATGAGTGTTAAGTATAAGAGATTACTTAATCTTACTCATCACAAACATGAGCCACAAAGCTCACTTGAGGAGTTGTGCATAGAGATGCTCATCTAAGCTACAAAAGATACAAAGTTTAGAAAATTTTGTTTTAATGGCCATCTAATATACACAAGTACCAAAGTACACAAACACACTATTTTTGTTTTTTTTTTTTTCATTTTTCATTTTTTTTAAGAAAAAAAATAAAGCAAAATTGAAAACAAACAAACAAAAACATATTAAACAAAGCATAGCATAAAAACTAGACTGACTCAAAAACAAGAAAGCAAAACACACAAGTAATGCAACAAAAATTAGATGGAGAGAGAAAAAGTGACTAGATCACTTAGAGCCTTTTTCCTTCCACACCTTGGAAAAACCTTTCCGTTTGGCGAACCCTTGATCCGACGGCGAGGGGGAAGAATTGAAACCATTCAAGTTCGAAAGGAACATGAGAGCTTTGAGAAGATCTCCAAGAGGAGCAAAAGAAGATGGAAACTGATTCTGGTTTTTAGATGAGATCATACTGTTACTCTGTTGAGTGGCTAACCACTTATAGCAATTAGGTCGAATATGTCCAATAGTTCCACAGTGATGATAGAGATGATGCTTCTTTTGTTTAGACTTTTGGTTATTGCTCTTCTTAGCCCTAGGGTTTTTAGTCTCTTTCTTATCAAGCTTAGGAGGTGCTCTTAAGATAGATTTACACTTATCTATGTTCTCACTAGCTAAAACAGTTTTCACATCATTATTCTCAGATTCAACATTAGTAGCAACTGAAACAAACACAGTAGTACTAGAAGAAGCAAAATTAGAGGAAGAGAAATCATACCCCAAACCGGTTCGATTAGAAGCAGATTTTTGAAAGCTAAGCATCTCATCAAGCTTTGCACTTGAAGTCCTCTCCAATTGAGGTCTAACTTGGAATAGCTCTGCTTCAAGCTTCTTAGTTCTCTCAGCCAAGAAATTATTCTTAAACTGCAATGCTCCAATGGTCTAATTAGCTTCATCAAATTTTATGGAAAGCTCTTCTCAATCAAGTTCCACATCACTCAGCTTCTTAGTGGCCAGCCTATATAGTTTCTCATGCTTCTTAGAAACCTTGTATAATTTTTCATAGGCTGTATGGATATCATCTTGGTCATCCATTTTCTTGAACTTAGAATCCACCAAGTCCTCTTCATCATCTTCTCTAAACCCCCATCAGTAGGATCAACTGTAGCAATGAAGGCATTCAAGATTCCCTCATCATCATTATCATCTAAATCATCTTCAGGCTCGGTGTCACTCAAGGTAGCAGCAAAGGCCTTGCTTTTCTTAATGGTCTTGAGATAAGTTGGACATTCTTGTTTCATATGTTCAAAACTTTGACATCCGAAGCACTTTGGTCCGAAAGGAACAGTGTACTGACCGCCATCCTTAGCATCCTTCTTCCTTTTATCTAGGCTCTTGAACTGTGAAGAACTAGATTCTTTTCAGTCCTTGTCATATCCTTTCACATTGGCATTTTTCATGAACTTTTTGAACTGCCTTGTGATGTAGGATTTCATTTTAGAACCTTCATTGTCCGAAAACTCATTAATGTCACTGCTTTTGGCCTTCAATGTCATGCTCTTACCTTTGCTCGATTTCCCAATCCTAGTCAAACCCAATTCATAGGTCTGCAAGTTGCCAGCCAACTCTGTCAAAGGAATTTTGTCAATGTCCTTTGATTCCTCAATGATGGTAATCTTGGCATGGAATCTCTTAGGTAGAGATCTGAGTACTTTTCTAACAATCTTGGGTTCAGGAATGGTTTTCCCAAGATTAAAGGCAGAGTTAACTATGTCCTTGAGTTTGGCATAGAACTCATCAAATGACTTATCTTCCTCCTTCTTAATCTCTTTGAAGCTCATGGTAAGCCTTTGAAGTTTTGAATCCTTGACAGCCTTGGTTCCTTTATAGGTTGTCTGGAAGATGGTCCATACTTCCTTTGCAGTTTCAGCGGAGGATATCTTCTTGAATTCCTCATTTGTGACTGCACTGAATAAAGCATTCAATGCCCTGCTATTGAAGTTTACCGCTTTGATCTTAGCATCATCCCAATCAGTCAGTGCTTCCTTTGGCTTGGTCCAACCTATCTCCATAGCTTGCCACACTTTTTCATCTAATGATTGCAAGAAAGCTCTCATGCGTACTTTACAATATGCATGGTTAGTGCCATCAAATAAAGGAGGTATAATGAAAGATTTTCCTCTATCCATGATAAACAGGGGTCAATGGATCACACAATAAAGATTAACCCTAATCAAAGTGTGCCCGCTCTGATACCATTTGATAGGCCAAGAATGTAATGACCCCTTATGGTAAATTAACCAATTAATTAGTCAACTTAATTAATTAGGTTAATTAACATGCAATACGCATGATAGCACAAACAAATCACCAACTAAGTTAAATGTAGAGGAAAAATAAATTTGACACAGTGATTTGTTTACGAATAGGGAAAACCTCCAAGGCAAAAATCCCACCAGATGAATTTAAGATCACCACTCCAAAGAATCCACTATAATCAAAACAAGCGGTTACAAGTATAGATATCCCAGTACCTTATACCAACCTACAGTTGAACCCTTACCCCAATAACCAATTGAACTTGTAATGTAGTAACAATCTCTCATTTCAATGCACGGCTCCAAGTATGTGACTAACCAATCAATGCACGGATTCTAGTACGTGACTGACACACCAATTTAAGAAGGATGTTGGCTACAAAGTTCTTCAGTTCATCCACACGATGAAGATCAAGAAGCTCATTGGTTACAAAACCCTACGGCGTAAAAACACAGCAGCTTCTTCAAGAGAGAGATGAACTAGGGCAAATTGTCTCTGGACACAATATGCATGAATAAAACCTCTGCATCAAGTTTCGTCAATTGAGACGGCCCTTAAAATAATCCTTATATATGTCTAGAGTTGTGAGAAAAGAAAACTTAAACACACAGCTTGGATATGTGTGAAAAACATATCTGAAAATTTGAATTTCGTAATTCTCAATAGATAGGTTATCTGTCGAGTAGCTATCAAACATCGGGCTAAATTCTCCTTTTAAACCTCGATAAATACAATCTGTCGAGATTTAAAATACAATACTTCTTTACTTGTTTCTTGAACAAATTTGCATGGTTTTAACACTTAGACTTGAACTCTTGTTTCTTGAAGTATTAAACACATCCTAGATCTACCCAATTACAAGTAAAGTGTGTTTTGTCAAAGGATTAGCCAATTCTAAATGACATATGTTCTTAATATGATCCATATATGTCCTAACACGAGGCACAATGGGGAAGATGTTTACGTGTTCGTGTTCGTCTAGCTATCACAAAGAGGCTAGTACAAGGAAAGAAACTCACCATTGAAGGAGGAAAGAGTCGGTGGATAAACTTTAAATATGAAAGGTTACCAAACTTCTGTTATCGGTGCGGAATGCTCAACCATGCCCTAAAAGAGTGCCCCGATAAGATAGTAGTCGACAACGAGACGGAGGAAGAATGCTTCTAGTATGGACCACGGTTAAGGGGAGAACCGATAAGAAGGAATGGGTGGGGAACTACTCAGACCAAGTCTGGTCGGAACACCGATATTAGTCAATGGGCAAACAGAGCAGGCACAACAAAACATGCAGAATTGACTCATGCACCAAACAATGCCAAAGATATAGATAAGCGTCACATGATTACGCCCTTAAATCGAGATGAAAATCTTCCATGGGAGATATCAATGTCAAAAGCTAAGGGAAACTTACCCGAGGTTTTATACGAAAATGGAAATGGCAAAGGAGAGGTGGGAAAGATGGAAGAGCAGGCTACCCTTTTGGATGAAACATCAGAGGGGCTAGCTACAACACAAACAGACAAAAAATGTGGCTATGCAGTGGGATAAGGCAACTAGCCAGGAAAGGGAGCCCATTTTTGAATTTTATCTCCCACTAAATCCGAGTGCAAATAATTAAGAAAGGGCGGGAGGTGGCCCAACCATTAACCCAAGCCCAATGGCCATGACTTATGACCCAAAGGTGGGGTGGGTTATAGAGAAGTTGGCCCAAAAAGTGGGCACTGGAAGTAAAATCTAAACCAGCCAAAACGAAGGAAGCCCAAGGACCCTGAAATGGGATGGCCCAACACCCTTAGAAGAGCTTGATCCGAATCTCCCAAGTTAGAAACAAAGTAAAGGAAAAGAAAAACTAACGAAACCCTAGAGAACTAAAACCAGAAGGATGGCGGTGTGGCGATGGCTGCTGGGTAGCATCACCAAGCCCGATGAGTCTGTTCGGATGGAACTGCCGGGGATTGGGGTCGGCTTTGGTGGTTCGCATTCTCACCGACGAGGTGAAAACAAAAGACCCTACTCTGGTCTTCTTGGCGAAGACAAAGGCTGGAGTCAATTGTATGAAAGGAATACAACATAAATTGGAGTATACTTAGGGGATTATCGTACCCAGTGCTAGTAGGAGCGGCGAGCTTGCATTGTTGTGGAAGGAGGGCACAGACATCAAGTTTAAGAGCTGCTCGAACTCACACATTGATGTGGTGTTTCACGGCATGCCACCGGCTTCTGTGGACAACCAGATTCAGGTAAAAGGGATATCTTATGGTAGCTATTAGATGCCCTCCGAGCTCAATGCGATATGCCGTGGGTTGTATTCGAAGACTTCAATGAAATCTTGCAGTCTGATGAAAAGCCTCGGGGCGCAGATAGAGATGCAAGACAAATGGAAGCTTTTAGGGACTGTCTGAGCAGATGCGGCTTGTTTGATCTCGGGTTTATTAGGCAAAAGTTCACACGGTGTAATGGTCGGTTCGGGGAACAATGGATGCTCTTTAGATTGGACCGAATGGTGGCTAACGAAGGCTAGTCAAAAAGGTTCCCTAAGGCAAGGGTCCTACATTCATCTATGCCTATATCCGACCACTATCTGATGATCTTTAATCTCAGCAAAAGGTAACCCCGAAAACCAAGCAAGAGGAGACTCCTATTTGAGGCAATGTGGACGAGGGTTGCAAGGTGTGAGTTGGCGTGGGACCCTTTCGAAGGGGACCTGAATGGTCAAATCATAGATAAAGTAAAGAGATGCCAGGTGCAGCTTCAAATGCAGAACTAGAAAGAGTTTGGAAATGTAAATTACTTGCTGAAACAGAAAAAGGATCGGCTACAACAATTGGAGTCCCATAATAGCCTTCATGAAAATGTAGAGGAGATACAAAGCTTGAAAAAGGAAATAAATGAGGCACTAACTAGGGAGGAAATTATGTGGTGCCAAAGATCAAAGGCTTTGTGGATTAAATGGGGCGATCGCAACATAAAGTTTTTCCATGCCACAGCTAGCCAAAGGTGAAGGAAGAATTGCATCATGTGTCTGTCAGATTCAGGGGGGAGGTGGCAAGAAGATCAGGATGGGGTTGAAAGTACCATATTAGAGTATTTCTCCAGCATGTTCAAATCAGACTAACTATTAAGCTTTGATGCCAGCCTCAATGCCATCCATACCACAGTATCCTTAGAAATGAATGACATTTTGACAACAAAATTGAAGGCAAAGGTTCAAAGAGCACTTAACCAAATGCACCCCACTAATGCACCGAGCCTAAACGGTATGTCCCCTATTTTTTATCAAAAATATTTGGATATAGTTGATAATTCTGTTATAGACTGTGTGCTAAATACTCTTAATTCAGGTGTGATGCTGAGTGGCCTCAATGAAACTTATATATGCCTTATCCCAAAAGTCAAATCCCCTCAAAAAATCACTAAATTTAGACCGATTATCTTATGCTGCTAACCAGCTGAAAAGAATCCTTGCAGAAGTGATAAGTGAATTTTAGAGTGCCTTTGTTCTAGAAAGGCTTATAATGAACAATGTCCTCGTGGCATTCAAAATAAAGCATTGCATTGACAAGAGAAAGAAAGGAAAGGGCGCTCTAATGACCATAAAGCTCGACATGAGCAAAGCTTACGATAGAATGGAATGGGGATATTTGGAGGTAGTCATGCGTAAGATGGGATTCCATGAGAGATGGATCGATTTGATTAGGATGTGTATTAGTACGGTATCCTACTCGGTGCTGATTAATAGGGAGGCAAAAAGCAAAATAATTCCATCTAGGGGCCTTAGACAAAGGGATCCAATATCCCCATATCTTTTTTTGTTATGCATGGAGAGGCTGTCCGCGATGATAAGAAAGGAGGAGATGGAAGGAAGCATTAAAGGGGTTGCGTTTAGTAGGGGTGCTCCAAAGATATCCCACTTGTTCTTCGCTAATGATAGTATAATTTTTAGCCGAGCCATAGTTGCAGAAGGCCAAAGGGTGTTGAAGATTCTTGAAGATTATGAGATGGAGTCGGGGCAGAAACTAAATAAAGAAAATACATTTTTATTTTTTAGTAAGAACACTAGTAAGGAAGTCCAGGACCGAGTAAAACAGATGTTTAGAGCCCAAATAATACAGCACCATGAAAAGTACCTTGGGCTGCCTCTGCTAGTAGGAAGAAGCAAAAAGAAAGCTTTCAATCACATCAAAGATCAAGTGGGTAGGAAAATTACGGGGTGGAAAGGCAAGTTGTTGTCAAGTGCAGGTAGAGAGATACTCATTAAAGCGGTTGCTCAAGCCACCCCCACATACACAATAAGTTGCTTCAAACTCCCAGAATCCTTGTGCAAGGATTTGAATGCCATGATGAGCAATTTCTGGTGGGGGCAAAAGGAAAAAAGAAATAAAAATGGCATGGGTTTCTTGGGAAAAGCTTTGTACTTCGAAGGACGATGGGGTATGGGCTTTAGAGACCTTAGAGCTTTCAACCTTGCACTTCTTGCAAAGAAAGGATGGAGAATTCAAAAAAACCCACAATCTTTGGTCCATAGAGTGTTCAAAGTGAAATACTTCATGGGGTGCTCTTTTAGGGAGGTTCAAATGGGGAAAAGCCCATCCTACGCATGGAGAAGTATAATGGCAACCAAGGAAGTTGTTGCCAAAGGCTCTAGATGGATTATAGGCAATGGGGAGAGTGTGAATATATGGAAAGACAAGTGGATTCCCACCTTGGAGTCTTTTAAGGTGGTCAGTCCGAGAAGTTCACTCCTAGAATCAGATATGGTGCCAAGCCTCATAGATAGGGAGTCGAGATCATCGGATACATTCAAGGTTAAAAGCATATTTCTTCCCCATGAAACCGAGTAATCCTTGGCATCCTATCAACCCCTGCCTCCTAAACGATTCTCTAATCTATGCATGGACTCCCACAGGTCACTTCTCTGTGAAAAGTGCTTATAAAGTAGCCTAAAGGTGGTTGGAGGAAGGAAATAATAGGGCTAAAAGTGGTGGAAGCTCTGATAATTCGAGGATGAGAACAATGTGGAAGGAGATAAGGAAACTTAATTGTCCAAACAAAATTAAACACCTCATGTGGAGGTCATATAAGAATATTCTCCCAACCAAGCAACGTTTGAAGACAAAAGGAATTATCAAGGAAGATGAATGTGAATTCTGTGGCTTGAGTGAATCGTCAGGCCATACACTTTGGGGCTGCAAGGTTGCTGTTGAGGTTTGGGGCGCGACAAGACTTAAAATGCCACTCATTCAAAACACACCGAGGGATTTTATTGATATTGTTTGGACGATTAGGGAGGAAAAACTAGAAATTGATTGGGACCTCTTCGCAACAATGGCCTAGAGTTTATGGAACCACAGAAATCTTGTGAGGCATGGAGTTCAACATAAGGAGGCCAACACGATTGCTAGGGAAGCTGCTGAATACATCAAAAAAGTCAGACAAGATGAACTCCCCCAAGCTAAAGCCCCACGCATCACCCCTGCTTCCTGGTCCCTACCAAGGCAGGGCCTTTACAAAATAAATGTTGATGGAGCGGTCTTTAAGGAGGTAGGATGCAATGGGATAGGGGTTGTTATCAGGAATGATAGGGGTCAATTAATGGGGCCAATGTGCAAGAGGATTGAGCTCCCTTTGAAGGCACTTGAGACAGAAGTTGTGGCAATGGCAGAAGGTATCCTATTAGCTTGGGATTTGGGATTGAAAGATGTTATTATTGAGAGTGATTCACTGGTTGTGGCTTCTGCTCTTTCAAAAGCTGATCCTCCATCGCGGTCTATTCAAAAGGTGATGGAAGGATCAAGACAAAGCCTGAGCTGTTTTGACACTTGGAGTGTTGTCCATGTGCACAAGAATGGCAATAGAGTAGCTCACATTTTGGCTAGGAGTGCAAAGTCTGTCTGAGGCAGTGTCATCGGGGTGGAGGAAACCCCTCCCATTAGTATAGAACAAGTTCTCAATGATGTAATCTATTTGAATCATGATTCTGTTTAATGAAAGTTAAGGAAAAGTTTCTTATCAAAAAAAATAATCATTATTACCATATTCAATCCAAGTCCATAAACTACATGTACCAAATGGCTGAAAATTTGTTGACCCCAATGTAAAATCCAATTCATAAACTACATGTACCAGATTATAAAAGAGGAGTTTGCTCAATTACTTGAAGATAGGTGCGTTCTTTGATTTTGTTGTTTGTTTTATTTTTCTTTTTTTGGTTGGATTTCTTTTTTTTTTTTTTTTTTTTTTTTGGTCTCATTTCTCAAAATTGGAAATAGATTGTGCAAACTGATTAACAAACAAATTATAGGAAGATTAACATGTAAAGAAAATTCCAAAAGTCAATTGATGTGACTGGAGAGAAAACCCAGCCTCCTAACCTCGCCATCCCTATCACCGTCTGCAACTCCTGTTTTAGCCAAAAGAGTTAGGCCTTGTTTGGTTCCTGAGTGGGTGTTAAATCATCACTCAAATCTCATCACTCATCACCCTATCACTCATTTCTCATAACTCAAAAATTCCCAAAACACTCCCACCCTTGTTTGGCAACCAAACCCATTTAGTTTTCTGCTTAAAAACTCACAAAAACTCACCTTTTTGTGGGACCTAGGGGCTGACCACTGTGCAATGCACACAGTTAGGTTACCCGCGTATGGAACCTTATTTCTATTTGCTTTGCACTTTCCTCCCTCAAGTCCCAGCCACAAAACTCAGGGCCTTCATTCCCTTTCACACCGCGAGCTTAACTCCCAAACCCACCGACCACCGCTGTTCAGAACTCCTCCATCCTCTTTTCTCTGCGCCGCTGCCATGGGACCCACGTCCGTCAACTTCCCCACTCGTCGTCCCCAACAACGAACCCAGCATCTTGCAATCACCTCTCAGATGAAGCTACAGCGCCATCCTCTGCCATACCTCTGCCCCTAAAATCGAGCCCAGACATCCACCATCCCTCCTCTGCTCCGCAAGGGTGATCGGCGATGGGCAAGGGCACCACTGTATGTCAATTTTTCCCCCATTTCATCTGCAATTTCTTAAAATAAATGTTATAATTTTCCCAAAATCTGCCATGGTGTTGAATACATTTATTACAGATTTGACCTTTGTGAGATTGTTTATGTGTGTTTGAAGGGGTATATGCAACTATTTAATTTGAACATAAAACGTTTTTTAACCCTAAAGAAAAAGGAAAATCAAGTTCAACTCAATAATTTAGTTTGGAAGGAATTGTGTACCAATTGTTATGCTAGTAAATTTCTCTTTCTTACTTTTTGATTGAGACCCAAAATTCATAGGAATGAGATAAAAAATTTTGATTAATTTCTAGGCAGTAATATGATCACCTTTACTTGTATATTTCCTAAAAGAATCGAGTAAGTAAAAAGGATGTTGTGAAAACAAGATTGATAGTCTTGCTGAGTATTGTTCAAGCTTAATTCTCAAAAAATAGGATTGGTTTGTGCAAATATATTATGTTCACCAACAGGCAACAGCATCCTCTTTTCTTTCATGTCATATTGGTGAACACATGTATAGAAGTTTGGACCATTGCCTGTACATACCAATTATATTATTGAACTGTCTAGAGTTGAATTTGGAGTAGTTCTTGGACTATCATCATACTACATGTCTAAGTTTGGAGTATTGTTCATTTTAAAGACATATGTTGCTCTTATAGATGCTTAGGTTTGTCCCAACCACTTGGGTTCAACAAGACATGAATGTTTCTTGTTAAGTGACTCATTGAAACTTGAATGCAGCTACAAAGCTTCAATGACTGAGTTGACATACAATATGATGCATCTGACATGCTCCAACTTTAATACAAATTTTATTATTTTTAATAAGGGGTTGGTATGAATTAGATGAGTTGTTAAACTATTTTTAGACTTTCAGGCTGAAAAATCACTTATAATATTGTCTATAAGAATCATTCAAAAGCGTTTAGTATTCTTATTGAAGCCATTTGGTTGTATTGTTGTGTCTTTTTCTGTCTGTACCCTTCGAATTTGTTACACTGGCATATTGTATGATGTCTATATATGTTAAATAGCAGTCTTTTAAGTACACACACATACACACCCATGTCACTTGAGGTTTTAAGTGTCTTGAAATAGCTGTTTGACAAACATGTTCTGTGTAAACAAAAGCTTGATATTTCTACCCTATGCAAATTATTCTCTTGCAGTATTGATGTATGTTGCTAATACATTCATGCTTACTTTACTTTGATTTCTCTTATTCTCTTGTTGGAACCAGGAATGATTGTTTTCCATGGTTAATTCAACAATATTAAGAAGGCAAATACAAACATTGAAATGACTCTGAACCCTGTTTTAGTCCATGATCTTACAACTTACTTTTACTAAGGTGATGTTGATATTTATGTCATTTGTGTTAGGGCAATCGAAACAATGTCTTCCGCAAATAGTTACAGCTCCACGTCTACTCAGCATATGTGCAACATGGACCGTTGTGTGCTTAGGATGTCTTTATCCCTCCATAATTTCGGAAGGAGGTTCTATGGATGTCAACACTGGTCACTGGTCTGTATCAAAATTATTTGCTCTTGTCCATGTTGTTTGTATGTGAACTTCTTTATCTATCTAATTTCTCCGTTAACTATATGGTATGAATTTTTTCGCAGGACTCCGATCGGGCTTGTAAGTTCTTTAGGTGGTTGGACAAGGACACATACCCTCGCAAACGTGCAACAGCCCCAATTGTGTAGGAAAGGTGGTCGAGACTAGCAGCCGAGGCAGAAACCACCAAAAATGAAAGGGACAATGCACAATGAGGAGAGATAGAAGCATTAGAGCGGGAACGCTTAGCCAAGCGCAGGGATGAGAAGTATAGAGTCGCAGTCCGAAGTGCTGAGGAGAAAGTGCACAAGTTGTGGATTGCTTTGATTATGACTTGGGTTATGATTGGGTTCTATTTTGTTGTTATGCCCATGTTTGGGGGCAATGGACAAAGGCAAATGTGCCTACCATGAGCCTTTGTATATTTACATTAGCAAACATATGTAAGCCCTATTATATGTTGTTGGACATGTTTTCTGTAGATGCAACTTACAATGCTTCGTTTTGTTGTGTTGTTTGTTGGTACATATTCAGGAGTTTTGTAAGGACAGAACTTCTGTTCATTGTTTGAATCATTTATATAATCTGCTGCACCAACCTAAATGTTAGGTTCCAAAATCTATGAAATGACTTAAGGCAATATTCCGCAGATAAATGCCATACAACATAATCCTCCTTTGCATTTAGGCTCCATTTATATTTGAAGAAATGATGCAACATTTTTGTACATAACTTCAATCCAATATAGTCCTCCATAATATGTAGGTTCCAAAATGAAATTAAGTAACATTGCAACATTTCATATGATAAATTCCATACAACATAATTCTTCTATGAGTGAAGGTTCCGAAATAGTGGAACTAACGTTGCAACATTTCCTATGATAAATTCTATACAACATTACCTAAGATAAATTCCATACAACATAATCCTCCTATAAGTGAAGGTTCTAAAATAGTTGAACTAACGCTGCAACATTTCCTATGATAAATTCCATACAACATTACCTAAGATAGATTCCATACAACATAAAAATGTGGTCAATCAATGTTGCGCAGGCCACGTAATCAACCCACATAGCATTAGTGATGTCATCCCTAAACTGGGTCATTACTTTTTTAGCTGCCTCTGACATTTCTAGCACATGCCTTTAGGTTGTAGTACTACTAGATGCTTTGGTGTTATGGCTGGAGAAGCCACTGCTGGAAGTTCCTTCAACCCATGTCGATGCCCAAGTGCGGAAGAGTTCATCACCCCGATAATTCATGCGTATGAAATTGTGGAAAGCATAGCACGCAACAATCACATAACGTTGCCTAGTACGCTTAAAGATTGGCATTAAATTGAGAATAGGGAAATGAGCCTTCAGCACTCCAAACGATTGCTCAATAACCATCCGCAACGAGGAGTGCCTATAGTTGTACAACTCTTTCTTTGTTGATGGTTGTCTATTGCTTGAACGGAACTCCTGAGCATGGTACCTAGTTGACTTGTGTGATGGAAGGAAACTAGTGCCAATAGGGAAACCCGAATCCACCAAGTAGTATGACCCTATACGCAACCAACAATAAACGTTGTGGTATTTGTAAAATTATCATAATTAGTACAAATAATTTACTCAAACACAAATGCAATTATGATACCTGTTAGTGGCAGTGGGAATCCATGCTTCGAGTCACTAATCGCTTTATCCAACACCCGCAAGTCATTAGCACTACCCTCCTACCCAGCATGAACATAAGTGAACTACATGTCCATGTTACACACATACAATACATTTGTGGTTACGTTAGACTTGTGGCTCCTGTACGCTTGCGTCATGTTTGAAGGGGGCCGAGCACTGACGCGGGTGCCATCGATTACCCCAACACATTTCTACACATGGAAAATAGTAAAACATAATAAAATAAGACACATCAACAATATCACCTACATAGAGAATTAAGTTTGGACCCAACTCAATACTACCTAAGGGAATAATATTACCTTGAACCATGGCTAGTACTTGTTCACTTGAAGATGTTCGGGGAGGCCATCTACATTTGGATCCGGTTTAATCAGGTGTTTCGCATATGAGTGAACAGCTCGCAACACCTTGCGAAAGTGGCGCGAGATCGTTTCAGTTGAGTGTTGAAACATGTCTGCAACACATCTCATTCGGGTGTTGTGACCAATTATGTACAAAAACATGGCTACTACCTGCGTGAAACCTACATCACCCTGCCTATCTCTCAAATAACCACGGCCACGCAATTCATCCACTAAATGAAGCAGCAATGGGCGTGTCATGCGAGACAGCTCAAAACACTTCTTAGGATTACCTTCTTCTAGTCTTCCATGTATCCATTCCCCGTCAGGACACTTGTACGCATGGGCTGTTTATTATAATGTCGTTGCATATAGGCAAACATCTCCCCGACTATAGGACTCACAAATCAAATTCTGCTTCATCTTCGCTATCACACTCTGAATCCGAGTTTTCTTCGTCAGTAAATCCAGAGAGAGCATCCACATTAATGTCATTGAAGTATGAATCGTCAAAGTCATAACGCAGGAATGCATCTAACCATTCATCCCCTGACGCCATTGTCACCTACACACTGTAATAACACACTCTTCAAGTATGTGATGTACGCGTAAAGCAAAAAGGAAATAACTCAACTCAACCAAGTTCACATCAACCTGTGTGCTGTCTATATTATTTAACCATGCATACGGGAAAGACTCATAATGCTTCCCAATAATCACATCAAATTATTCAACATAGCATCGTACTAAAACACTAATAAAAAGAATGCAACTTGTTCAACGTAGCATGTCATTATATTCAAATTCCAGGAAAAAAACATCAAGCTATTCAACAGAGCATCGTATTCAAAAACAAAAATAAAAATGTCACACATTCAACATAGCATCCCATTATATCCAACATCAAAAAAAAAAAAAAAAAAAAAAAAAAAAAACCACAAACTATTCAACATAGCATCCCATTATATCTAACAATATAAAATCCTCAAGCTGTTCAATGTAGCATCCCATTATGTCTAAAATAAAATAAAATAAAATAAAATAAAAACTGTAACCAATTCAACATAGCATCCCAGTGACGCTGAAAAAAAAATCCCACAATAATCCATAGTTTAGAACATAATAAAAGACTACACACTACACCACCACAGTGCTATAATGTCTGCACCTAGAAAGAGTAATACATATTCTATGACTACAACATAATAAATTAAGTCACAAAATCAATCCTCCGAGTTAACAATAGCATCCATCTATATCTTCCTCCTATGCTCTGGCATGCCCATAAACACCACCCTATTATCCTTTTGCTAAAGAACCTTTGAGATTTCGACATATGCCTTCTTCCCTAGGTCCTCATACTGATTAAGCACCGCAATAGCTTTCCCTAGAGAACAAGGATCACCTTTAGCTGCGGATTGAGTGAATTGTTTAGAGGTGCCACTGGACTTTCCCTTCTTACCGCTATACCTCTCCCTTGTCATTGCGGTGCACTCCTTTAGGGCCGCAGTCATCTCACTTACTCTGTCTACTTTCTTTGACACCTTCTTACCCTTAGCACTTGTGTCTTGCATGGGACGTTTGCCAGCAGCTTGGGTTTGGTCATCAACTCCAGTTTCCTCCGCAGACAGAGGTATACTCTCCAAGTTGGGAGTGTAACAATCATCATCAACATGGGTGGCACCACCATTATTAGCAAGCTCTTCCTCCAGGGCATGCTTTTCGTCGCTCGTCAAGGCACGTGTGTTTGAAGATATCTAAAGGTGCCCAGTTGCAGCACTCGGGGCAAACAACTGCTTCAATTTTTCATAGTCTGGGCATCCTTTCTTCCGCAAGTTTGCAGCACCCCGATCTCCCTACAAGAACATATGACACATCAACAATAATCAGCCATACACAAGGACTTATTATTGGTAAATCTAAAACTGGAAATAAATGTAATAAATAAAGTACAATATGGTATCATAGTGTAACGATGCAAATATAATTGCGTTATAAAAGAAACGTATCCATTCCAAACATAGTTTAAAAAATTGGATCAATTCATTTGGTCTAATTCATTTATTAAACCATTACTAACAATAAATATTGTAATGTAATAAAGAATAAAATATTGGAAAATGGCATGACTGCAAAAATTTATTCAAATGGCAATCTCAATTTTGTTAACAGTTGTCATCGAAAATGTACCCCTCCCCCTTCTCCTTAATAATCACAAGAATGGCAACACATACACAATTAACAAGGGAACGAGAAATGTATTAAGTAACATACTGCCACCACATGTGCCCAAACCTCGTTCGAACCAGTAACTATTTGGGTGGTCTCATCCCAACCCAAGCATGTGTGCTTCAACAGCTGACTCCACTTGCGTTGTTTCTGCCAGAGCCTATTATGCTTTTGGAAAACTTTCTTAGATGTGAAATTTTTACCCGTCCGGTTATTAAGTTCAGTGGTCATTGATTGCCACATAGGGCCCTTAAAGACATCGTTCTCCATATTACCCTTTATCTGTTCCTCCAACATTATCTCAATAAATATATGTTCTACGTGGGGAGGCCACAGTTTGTCATCCGCATCTTGCGATTCATGTGCCATCTAATTCAAATATCTCGCATGGTAAGCAAAACACTATATGCAAATGATAGGCGAATAAGCAAATATGATACAATGTTCAGTGGGAAAACTACCAAGTAAGTTACGAAATTCTAAATTGACAAGTAGCACATAATGTTCGTACACCATAGAATCAAAACATGACATTGGCAGACAGTTAAACGTATACATTGTCACCATGTAACAAAGAAAAAGCCAAAAGACTGAAGCATTGATTTACCACCTTACTAGTCAATAATACCCATTAGTTAGTACATGCTAAAATAGATGCTAACAACACCATACCAGTGTACAGACCATAAAGGGAACAAAATAAGTTAGCATAAACAAAAAGCACATGCACTACAATACTTCAGCAATACAAGTCCATCTCTTACTAAGATAGATCATCCCTTGAGTCAGCAAGACCAACCGGATACCCATGCCCAGACCTTGCATACCTACGAACTCCCCTTGCTTGGCAATACCACCTTTGGAGACGACGAAACCGGATCATAACTTGCCTCTTGCAGAAATCCTTCCCAGTACGAGAGTTGAGAGTTTTGGGTGATCACATCCCACACCGAGTCAAGAGGAACACCTTGCGCAAAATTACCAACCAAGAATTCCTCAAACACAATATCACATAGCTCATCAACACAATCATCATCCCACATATGTGCAAATCATGCGTTGTACCCCCAAAATTCCAGCAAGTGCAGAGGAAGAACAAATAAAAATAAATAAATAACCCATTTCAGTGGCAATATTTTATTATAATGCAACTCTCACCAACCACCACAAACAATTATCCAAAAAGCACACAACATTATCAAACACTGTATACAGAATCACAAAACTCAAAAAATGGTAAAATGCAAAAAAATTTGAAGTAACTAGCATCCCACGGAACTAAGTAGCAGCAGGGGAATAATGTTGTTAAACGTGTACAAGTTATTTTGTTAAGCATGTGAAAAATATTTTGTTAAACATGGATCAAATCATTTTGTTAAACAGTCAACCATCCCACAAACTACATTTTAACATTTTTATACAACAAATGAAGGGGTTGTAAACCCCATTCCAGCAATACCCACGGATCTGGCCAAACTTCATAGCAGAGAACATTCAAATCCCAAAAAAAAAAAAAAATTCACAAAAGGTAAAGGAAACTGAGAAGAGGGAGTTATAAACCCCCCCCCCCAAAAAAAAAAGCAATACCCATGGATCCGGCCAAACATTCACATCACAGACCATTCAAAATGGAGAAGAAAATAAACAAAACATTAAGGAAATGGAGAAGAGAAGCTGAAGGGGGAAGGATCGTGGGTACCTCTTAATAGAAACAGGTCAGTCTTAAGGCTCTAGAGGAGAAAAGGATCTTGCTTGAGGTACTGGCGCGGCGGAGCTGGTCAAGTTTAGAGGCTAGCGTTGGAGCTTCAAAGGTCGGGAAGACATCGGAGCTTGGTCAGCCGTGAGGACGCGCTGTGGGTTTGGAAGAGGACAAGAGAGTATGAAATGTTCTTTAAGAGGTGTTCTGATGAGAGTGATGAGAGAGGGAAGAGGATTGGGAGTGATGAGGAGGCATGTGACCGTTGGAGAGCATGTGAGAATGGTCAATCTGATAAGACAAGACTCTGCTGTGGACCCCACGGGTTTGTGAGTATTCACGAGCTTGCCACTGAAACTCAGTTTTGGTGTTTTGAAAACAACATTTTCACTTAACTCAGTTTCCAAATTATGTGTTAAAAAAACTGAGAATTGAGTTAAGGAACTGAGTGAAGGAAATTAAGCCAAACAGGTATGTGATGCGTGGAGCCCACCATTTTTGAGATATGAGTTAAGAAAACTAAGATATGAGTGATGGAATTTGGGGTGTCCAAACACCACCTTGGGGACTAGGTACAGAGATGAGCATAAGAGGGAGTGAGAGGGGTTTTAAATATTTTCCCAAGCCCAATCTCACGTGAGAAATGAGAACAACCATTTAGTTTTTTTTTTTTTAATTTATATGATGTGGCTGTATTGTTGGCAGTTGATGTGCAAATAAATTAATTTTTTATTATTACATTTGACAAGTCAGACTTTTTCATCTAAGGAATAATGGCAGGAACTAAAATGGCACGACACTAAAAGGCTATGGACTAAATTGACACAATTGAAATGTTAAAGACCAAATTAAAATATTACGTAAAATTTAGAGACCAGCTTAGTGATTTACCCTTTATTTTATTTTTTGGAACAAGATCCTTCTATTTTACTTTAAAGTGAGACTATGTATCTCACAATTAAAATTTTGTTTCATGAATTCAATAATTTACAAATTATCAATTCATTTATGATTTTTAAACGACATGACATTATATAGGCATTTAAATTTTTAATATTTAATTTGATTCTAATTTTTACAATATTAATGAAGCAGTCATTTTAGCAAGATAAGATAAATCATGGAAACATTATTTTTTGATAGAATTATATTTTTAAGAAAAATGTCAGATATGCAAACTTTTTTACAAAAATTTTTACAAACTGCTGATGTAGTGAGTGATTATTGGTAAATAAAAAAGTGATATTATTAGTGAGTCTAAATAAAAACCAATAAGAAGTTGATGACTACAACAACAAATTGTAAAAATGTTGTAAAATAATTTGTACCTATAACGTTATTCTATTTTTAAACATTAAGTTGTACATAGAGCCTTTCAAATTACACACTATTGTCTCATAAGTTTTTGTTTCAAGTTAAAACCTATAATTTCACCAATCATAAATTACAAAACTTCAACTTTTCCTTCACAAAAAATAAAATAAAATCTTACACTCTCTCCTCTCTTTCTTTTCATCACTCCTAATCGTAGAATTCTTGGTTTGATTTAAACATATTTAAAAGTTCAAGATCTAAATGTATAACTTGATTTTATTATTTTCTATTTATCATGTTTTATGCAATATTGCAATCTAAATGATTTAATTTGAAAATTATATAAATTTTCCTTACTTTTTAACCATAGAGAGTTGCAAACATATATCATAGAGTATAATTAGTAACTACTGCGTGGCCTGATTTGGGAAACAATTTTTTTTTTTTTTTCACAAGATGTTAGAGAATTACTCCTATAAAATATAGAGGCGGTAGCATTATATATATCCAATCCATAGATTATAGTATTTTACATCTACAAGGACTCGGTAACTTGTATTTTATATTTAAAAATAAAAAATAAATAAATAAATAAATAATAAAAATAAAAAACCAACGCCCAACGCAGTGTACTTCCGATGCAAAATATCGTTCCAGACCACCACCACCACCATGAGTAGCAGTAACAACAACATAGCCAAGAACTTCCGCCGCCGCACCGGAGACGACAAGGAAGACAACCAAAACGACGACACTAATGTCCCCAACTGCCTGTTCCCCCAAACCTAAACCTATACCAAAACCAAAGAAACTCCTAAGCTTCGTAGACGACGAAGACGAACCCGCCTCCTGCTCCTGTCACTCCTTCTCCAAACAAACCTCATCATCCTCTCACAAAATCTCTTCGCTCAGAGATTACACTTGTTCAACCATAACCACAACCGCAACCACCTCCAATGTTCAACCCCAAGCCGGTACTTACACCAAAGAAGTCCTCTTAGAGCTCCAGAAAAACACTCGAACGCTCGCGCCTTCTCGCCCCGTTGTCGCCCTCAATGGCCTCGAAGAAGAAGAATTAGAATTAGACGCAGAAGACACTGAGGAGCGACTAGCTACTATCGATGCTATTCGTGCCAAGAGGGAGCGGTTACGGCAAGATTATATCTCATTGGATGGTGACAGCAATCATGGCGAGGCTGACGGGTTGAGAGATGAGAAGATGGAGACGGCCACAACGAGGAAGGGCGTGTTCGAAGATGCGGAGGATGAGAGGGATAGCGTCGAGGACGAGGATGAGGAAGAGAAGATATGGGAGGAGGAGCAGTTTCGGAAGGGGGTAGGAATTGTGATTGCTGCAAGCAGTGTTGTTCACAGTGTGCAGCAACAGAAGTTTGTTTATCCGGTGGTGACGAGTGTCTCGGGAGCAACTGGAGACTTGCAAGGTTTGGATGCATTGATGTCGATTCCACAGCAAGCTGAGATTGCTAAAAAAGCTTTGCAGGAAAACCTGAAGAGGCTTAAGGTATGGAATGCTTGTCTCATTGCTAAATTGAACCTTATTATTATGTTCTTATGGTATTTTCTTTTGGGTTAAACTTGTTGCACACGTGTTATTTTACACAGTGAGGTTGAGATTTTAATTGCTTTTTCATATGTAAAACTATGTATTTTTGTGATGAATGGTAAAAAAATCAGTGCTAAGAAGTTTGATAAGAATAGGTAAAGATATGAGCTACAAATCCATTGCGAAAAAAAATTTTGAGCATTTAACCAAAAAAACAAAGAATTAGTGGCTTTTTCTTCTTGTCCTGTGATAAAATTGGTTTCTTACTTATGGGGTTTTGGCATATAATTATAAGGAGCCTTTGAGAAGAAAGAATTATAGAATGTGTAAGTTTAAGAGTAGAACTGTCAAATTGGCTTCTTACTTATGGGTTTTTTGGTTGTCCATGGGTATGAATGAAACTCAGTATTGAATTGACATATATTAACAATGTTCTATGCTTTTAGTTTAGCAGATAACTCCATACTTACTATTTTTGTTTCCTCAATTAGGAATCTCATGACAGAACCATGTCGTCCCTGAGAAAGCCTGAAGAAGATTTATCTACCTCATATGCGAATATTGCTGCTCTTGGAAAGTTCCTGTCTAATGCCAATGAGAAGTTCATCTTTATGTGAAAGTTTCGTGATGCAGCCATGGAATATTAATTTGCTATTACTTTGCAAATTCACCTATTCAAGAATTATTTTATGGGATCCATGTGTGAGGTCCAATTAATTGAAGTGAAAGTTGTGAGTCTTCTAGGGTTAAAATAGTTTTTGTCAACTGTCTTGTTAAGAAGCATGTTTGGGTTGCTTTAGTTCTGTCCATTGACTGTACAGCATGTCTAAGTTTCTACACCAATTTTGGTGGAGCCATACATATTAGCAGTTTACCACATTTTCTATTATGATTGTGATTTTATGTATATTACAAGGTTGCTTTGGAACTGTTACTCATGTCATAGCAATATAATTAAATTTATTCTTCATTATTAATGATAATAATATGCACCAATTAGTATGAAAAATGTACAAATTGTTTTGATTTACAGATATCCACTGCAAATGATTCATACTTGACACTTTGCAAGAGTAAATCCTAATAAGGTCTCCACTGTGTTGATGGGTGTTCATATTCTGCACAATCTAAGCTACCCAAGGTTTTGAAACCCGAACTATACCAGTTATTTGGCCTGTTTGAAGGGTCAATCGGTCTAATTTTTCTCAAAAACCAACCACTTTAAACAGTCTTGTTATAAACTGGCTTGGAGTGAGACCATGATTGACAATTGAATGGTTTGCTTGATGTGATGGTGAATTTTTCTCAGAAAGTGAAAGAATTTTAGCATTTTAGAAATCAAACAAAGCATTACAGCTTTAACATGTATAAATGGAAGTCAAAGACCTTGAAAAAACGCTTTAAAACCATAAACTCTGTTTGCTTTCTGAAGAAGAGTTGGGAAAAGATATTGGGTTTTATACATGGGTTTTTCGAGATGATAGAAATCTAAATCAGTTTCTACATTTTAAAATGAAATTATGCTCATTGATGCTATCAATGAGATGAGTTAGAGACGGAATGAAATTTATTGATGGTATCAACTTGACATGTGATTATCTCTATTCACCTTTTTCTTTTAATGTCAGAGCACATTGAAGACGCTTCTCTTCACCTTGACGATGGATTTATAGAAAGTTTTCCAATTTCTTGGCGCATTTTCTGTTTTCCTGGACCTTGGAGTACGAATTGTTTGCAGTTAGGAGAATATTCTCTTGATCGTGATGCGGTAAGCTAATAGTGTTATTTGGCCCTTGAGATGTCTTTTATTGCTTCTTTCAACTTCATAAGAATAATATTGAATGACTTCGCATGTGAAGATACTTTATAAACAGAGACTACTGTGTTTATATCAATGTGTGTGTCAGCTATAGTATAGCAACTATCTTAGAGAATACAAAATTAATGCTCCCAATTCAAGCATGTTGGAACTCAAAATCTGATGCTGCAAGGAAAATAGTGGTCAATGAGCCCACAGACAAAATTAAGCTATGGAAAACAACCCCTCTCAAGTTTTGTGCTACAATAGAGGTATCAACGATAATAATAGAATAGAAACTGACCTGGAACATCTATTTTATTCATACCGGTGAGCGTACTAGGTTAAGCTGTCAATATAATGGAAGGAATTTTTGGACTCATTGCAAACTCATTATCTTTTGAATTAGTAATTTCCTTTATCTTTGTTGTGGTACTTGCCTTTGTAGTTAGTGTTTAGAAATTTTCGGAATTATGTTCCTTCAAGATTCATACTTATAATATAAAGCCATGAGGTTGGACTGACTATTCCTCCAGCTCTCTGTGATTTTTTGTTTTTTAGGCTTTAAAAAAAAAAACATAATTTGTTGCGCTGGAAGTCTGGATTCAATAAGCAAAGAATGCACCAGTTTACTTCTTCTGTTTGTAGCTGTAGCAGCCTTTGAAGTGTACCAAGGCAAGGGCAGGAAAGAAATCAAAATGATTTCAAAGAGGATAAGTACTGTTGGTAATTTATTTGCAAGAAAGGATTAAACTTTGCCAGTAAATTTTTTTGGAAACATTAATGCTTGAAATTTAGTTTGGTTTCTCTCTACTGCCAGCTTATGCGAATTCATCCTATCAAGAACTAGTGTGCAAATCTCTTTCGCCACCACACCACATATGAGCAAAAATTAAGGTGCCATCATATTGAACAATTGCAACACCGATAACAATAATAGTAGAAAAAACAATGACAATTACTTACAAAAGAATGTAAGAGGAAAACTTTTGCTGACAAGAAGAGGCTAACAATTGATGGATTTTCATCTCACAAAAGAAACTGTGCAGTCTATACAAGAGAACTATTTCATTGCAGGTAACTCTTCAATCATAAACCATCAAAAGTGTTAGGTTCTAAAGACTAGGATCTAATGTATTTAGAACTTCATTTTGTATGTTGGCAAACCATGATCAAAACAATGTTGAGTCGTGTGTTAGACTTGCTCAAAGTATGGGGTTTATTGTAAAGTTGGAATCGAGTTTTTATGCAGAATTACTTGTAACTTTCTGTGAGACTCGATCGATCGAAAATTAGACTCGATCGATCGAAAATCGCACAGAACGTTTTTCTGCAGAATTTTCCAACTCAGCCCAAGCCCGTTTTAATGTATAGGGTTTTATGTTTGCCCTAAGTATAAAAGGGAAAACCCTAGCCACGTTTTTAGAGTTCTGTAGTGTTCTGTTTTGCTGTGTTTGTGAATCTCATTGTGAGATCTAGAGGTGTTTACCTTCACATACACTTAGGGTTTACAAACTTGAGATTTATGTCAAGAGTTGTGTAGATCATTACAGTTGCAGAATCAAAGAGCACAAAGATATACAAGCAGGTGCGCTTGTGGATTTGCTGAAGAATTCCGGAAAGAAGGAGTCCGTGGATCTCGGAGCTATCATGGGGTCATGGTAGTAAGTTTCCTACAGGCAGGTAGCAATATGACGTTAGTGGTCTAAGTCTATTGTGTAAACTTCAATTCTTTCATAGTGGATTCAGTTTACCTTGAGGATAGCTAGGTCAAATCCTCCCCAGGTTTTTACCGGTGTGGTTTCCTGGGTCATCATATCTTTGTGTTGATTATTTTCCGCTGCTTTATTGTTTTTATATTTATTTGTGTTAACCTAGTTTAATTAAATTACCTAAGTTAATAACTTGGCTAATTCTCTAGGTTAATCTGTTGGGTTAAGGGGTCTAAACGAACTGACAAGTGGTATCAGAGCGGGTAGCTTTTGTGGTTGATCCTTTGATCTTTGAGCTGATCCTTGACCCCTGTTGTCATGGAACACGGACACTCTCTAGTTGTTCCCCCTCACTTTGATGGAAACAACTATGCCTATTGGAAAGTAAGGATGAAAGCATTCCTAAAATCCATTGATGAGAGGGTGTGGAATTCCGTTGAATACGGATGGGAGAAGCCCACTACTCCTGTGAGTGAGTGGCAAACTTCTCAGAAGGAGGCAGCCGTTTTTAATAGCAAAGCAATGAATGCTATTTTTAATGCTGTTTCCATGGAGGAATTTAAGAGAATCTCTAATGTTGAGGTTGCTCATACTGCTTGGAATATCCTCCAGACTGTGCATGAAGGCACAAAGGCAGTTAAGATAAACAAACTGCAGCAATTAACTTCTAAATTTGAATGCATTAGAATGAATGATGATGAATCTTTTGATGAGTTCTATGCTAAGTTGAATGATATTGTTAATTCTGCTTATAATTTGGGTGAAATCTATGATCAACCTAAAATTGTTAGGAAGATTCTTAGATCTTTGACTGAAGATTTTAGACCCAAAGTGACTGCCATTACTGAAAGTAAGGATGTGGACTCCATCCCTGTTGATGAACTTGTAGGATCTCTTCAGTCCTATGAGTTAGACCTCCCTAAAACTAACAAATCCAAATCAATGGCTCTTAAGTCTGTTGATGATGTTGAGGATGGTGGATTTGATGATGATCTCTCTGCTACAGAGATTGCCTATCTTGCCAAGAACTTTAGAAACTTTCTGAGAAATAGTAATAGAAGGGCAAGAGGCAAGAACACTGTTGAACCTAGAAATTTTAGGAAGAATGAACCCACTAAGGTTAATAACTTTGAAAAACCTAAGGAAAAAGTAGGTCAATCTTCTAATAATTCTTTGGGACAACAATGTTATGGTTGTCAAGGGTATGGTCATTTAAAGTCTGAATGTCCTACTTATTTGAGGTCTAAGGGTAAAGCTATGGCGGTAACCCTTAGTGATGACGAAGTTTCCGACAATGAATCCGCAAGTGATGAGGATGGAAACTTTATTGCTTTCACTGCTACCACGGTAGTCAATGAAAGCTTGTCTGTTGAAGAGAACCCTTCTGATGGGGAACTCTCTGAGGATGCAGATCTACAGGAAGCCTACAATAAACTTTGCAAAGTTGCTGCAAAGGATGCTATGAATGTTGAGTTAGGCTTGAAGAAAATCGCATCTCTTGATCTTGAAAAGAAAAATTTACTTGTTAAATTATTTGATGCAAATGAGCTTTTGAATAATGTGAAAACTGAGAACATGCTCTTGCTTGAGAAAGTTAAATGTTTGGAACATGATTTGTCTGTTGCTAGAGAACAAACTAATAGGTCTGCAAGCTCCAAACTTGATCACATGCTGAGTATTCAAAAGTCTCCTTCTGATAAATCTGGGTTAGGTTATGAGGAAAATATTTCTGTACTTGAACCTTCTTCCACTAAATTTGTTCCTTCTTCTGAACCTCCTAAGAGTGAGATTGTCAAACCCGTGGTGAGTGAACCTGTCAAGCCTTTGAATGTTACTCCACCTAGAAAAATTAGGGTTGATCTTCATGCTTCTCATTCTAGAGCTTCTACTTTGACTAAGGGCAAATTGCATGATAAGCCTGCATGGGTTTGTCATTTTTGTGGAAAACCTGGACACATACGTCCAAATTGTTTTAAGTTGCAAGCTGCGAAGCGAGCAAATAAAACTACAGTACCTGTGCCTCAAGCACGTGATCCTATGGTACTGATTGGTGAATTGGTAAAGGCGTTAAACCTTTTTTCCAATCCTGGAGTTGCTCAGAATTCGAATATGAATCATAACTCCAATGCAAGAGTTGCATCTAAGAAGTCTTGGATGCAAAAAGGCTCAACCTAAATGAGTCTGTCTGACATGGTCCTTGTGCTTTATTGCTATATCTTTTGTGACCTCTGTTTCTAGGATTTGCATTGCATTGCATTCATGCATTTCATTCTAGGTTGTTTTTTTTGTTATATATATAAAAAAAAAAAAAAAAAAAAAAAAAAAAAAAAATTTATTGCAAATTGTGTTTTGCTATTTTTCCTTGAATTTGAAGACAAGGTTGGTCTATCAATTATTGCATAACATGTTTATGTACCTTGTTTAGCTTTGATGCACTTATTTATTGCACTTTACTAGCTAAAGTCTTGTTGTGCATGTTGTGTGGGAAGATGCTATATTTGTTGATCACATGATCTCGATTTTGAAGTTGTATGTCTTTGATTGTTGGACTTGAACTTAATGAGAAAGGCATAAATAACTATCTCACCACTGTGTATTAGCCAATCATGAACACCTTAGTGCATATCATAAGATTTTGTGCTCGAGAAAGTGTAGCACATGCACAAAAAGAACATAAGGTGTAGCCTCTATTAAAATTGGTGTGTACATTATTGGGCTATAATAACTTCACAAATTCTTAAAATTGGTGTGTACATTATCCCGGCTATTATTAAGTTTCTAATCAATTAATTTGAATAATGAGGCAAATCAAGAAACTTACATGATTGCAAGCTTTTACTCTAGGAGATGTGGGAGTTATATGATGTAACTCTTTAAGGGATAGTCTCTTTCAAATTCATGTGGTGGATTTTGTAGAAATTGTGATTGATCTCTATGTGTATATCACCTCACATGTTTCTCAAGCTTATGCTAGTTGCACACACTACACAAGTTAATCTTTGCTAAAATTGTGTACATGTTATTGTGTGTGTTTTTGGTTTGACCAACCAAGTTTGAGAATTCTTTGAAAATTGTTGCCAAACATGTTTGCTTGTTTATTCTTTTTGGGTATATTGAGAGAAAATTTTGGTTGAGGAATCTGGTTTGAATACTTGTGTTTTTTGAAAATCATATCATCTCATACTCATGCATTTGATTTTAAAAATCTGCTGCTTTGAGGAGTTTTTGGTTTAAAATATTTGGTTTTTCAAAACACTGTTTTTTCCAGAATTTCGATCGATCGAAAGTGATTTTCGACCGATCGAAAATGTTTAATTTTGTTCAGAAAACTCTCTGGTTGGTTCGATCGATCCAAGCTGTTTTTGGATCAATCGAATAAGTTTTCGACCGATCGAATGTAATTTTCGATCGATCGAAAATCGTGCCGGCTGTTTTTTTAAAAGAAAGTTTCTCAAGTGTCTTTTTACTTTTTCAAAACTTTTCAAAACTCTTTTTGGTTTCCTACCAACCGGTCAGCACTATTCTTGGGATTTTTGTCGTTTTCCTTCACTTTCTTTGCATAATCTCTCTCTCCCTCAGCTGGTAAGTCCCTTATACCCCTCCTTTTGCATTTATTTTCTATTTTCATGCATTTTTTCATGCATATTTGGGTAATTTCGGAATTTTGGGTTTTTCTATTTTTGGGATTGTTTTGGAGTGATTCTTTCTCCAATTCTTTATGGGTTTTTGTGGGGACACCTTTCCTAAGCACCTCATGTGGTTTAATTTGGTTTATTTGGTGCTTTGAAGAAAATTTGAAATTCTAGGGCTTATATTTGAATAAATTGGGGATTGTGTTCAATTGGGTTGAAATTGATAAAATTGGCTTGTTAGATTGATTAATTTGATCATTATATTGAGTTAATTGACTATTGTGTTGATCAATTTATCAATTTGTTGTGTTTTGAAAACTAGGGTTTTTCAAATTGGGTATTTTTGATACACTTTGCTTGCTCAAGCCAATTTTGTTAATTTGAATCAAATTTGAACATGTCACTGCATTAGTACATGCATCATTTTCTGTTCGTACTCATGCATCATATAGATTTGATATTTTCTATATTTTTTATGCTGTGCTAACTTGCAGTCTGCTCTTGGTTTTGGTTTTTGCTCTTTTCTTTCTGTGTCTGTCTCTTTTCCTTAGCACTATGCCTAGGAAAACTCGAGCCCATAGGACTGTTGATCCTTCTCCATCTTTTGACACCGAGAGATTTCCTAGTGAGTCTAACCAGATTACCTATGAGACCCTTAATCTTAGGCGTCAGATTTGGGCTGAGCGTAGGGTTATCTTAGAAGAGTTAGATCCTGAGGTTCGTAGGAACTTTGAGCGTCGGGGTTGGTTACCTCTTCTAGACTTTGAGCATCCTCCTCCTGCTTCTTTGATTAGAGAGTTCTATTCGAACCTCTCTATTCATGTCTACGATAACGACACCTTAGTCAAGGTGTGGTTACGTGGTGTCGAGTATCGCATTACCCCTTCGGTGGTGTCGAATGCTCTTGGGGTGCCCATTGTGGACCATCCCGTCTTTCCTTATGAGGAGTCTCCTCCCCTTGATGACGTCTTGTCGTACATCACTGGTACTTCTATCCAGTGGGGTTCTGATCCTCGGATCTCGTCTGCTGAGCTGTCTGAGTTGCACTATCTTTTCTTTCGGATAGCATGTCATTCTTTGTGGCCGATTACTCATGTTCACACCGTCCCTCTTGAGCGATGTGTGTTTCTATATGCTTTGGTCACTGATGCTCCTATCAGTTTTCCGCATATGTTCCTTCGTTCTTTGAACGAGGTTCATCGGTCTAGTTCTCAGGCTCATGCTTTGTTTTTTCCTGTTTTTATTCATAGGATTCTTCTCTTTCTTGGTCTTGGTGAGTATCCTGCTTCCGAGCCTGTTCATGTTATTGCTCCTATAGGTGCTACCTTTTTGAGGCAAAGGGCTGCTCAACTTCGAGCTAGCTCTAAGCGTGCTAGGGTAGAGCCTACCGGTGTCACTCCGCCCCCTTCTTCTTCTTCTGCAGATCCTTTTGCAGCTGGGACTTCTTCGGATCCTGCTGTTGCTGCTGCTGCTGCTGATGTTCCTCCACCGTTTGATGAGGTTTCTGACCTTCGTCGGACGCTTGACACTGTCGTGACCGTTCAGGCGGCTCATGGTCAGCTTTTGGTGGACATCCTTGATGAGCTTCGTGCATTGCGAGCGGATTTGGCGAGCTCTCGTCGATCGTCTCCACCTCCTTTTGATGATGAGTGAGTGCCCTTTGGCAATTCGTCACAAAAAGGGGGAGTGCATAGTTCATTAGTAGCTAGTTTTTTGTGTTGAGGGGATTTACATTTTAGGGGGAGTGTTTGTTTTCTTAGTAGTGATACTGCGGAGCTTGTGGAGTTATTAGATTGTATCTAGGTGCTTCACTGTGTATTTACATTTTTAGCTCTTGATTAGGAGATATTTTTGTTGAGATACATTGTTATGTATATGTTTTCTTATTTCACTATGTTACTGTGCTTATTGACTTATATTGATGATGTTATTCATGATATATGTTTGTTATTATGTGTCATGTGAAATTAAGAAATTTTTAATTATGTATTTCCTGTTTTTGTTCCACACATGCGTTTATGTGTTTGTTAAGTGTTACAGGAATATACAGGTTGCTTTCAGTCAAGCTGCTGTCTACTTTGCAACTGTTGGATAGTAGTTTAGGTTGAATTGTTAAGTGGCTATTTTTTGTAATGGACTTTTTCAATTTGTAACTTTGAGCATTTTGTTTAGTCTGTGTTTTGTCACGGATTGCCAAAGGGGGAGTTTGTTAGGTTCTAAAGACTAGGATCTAATGTATTTAGAACTTCATTTTGTATGTTGGCAAACCATGATCAAAACAATGTTGAGTCGTGTGTTAGACTTGCTCAAAGTATGGGGTTTATTGTAAAGTTGGAATCGAGTTTTTATGCAGAATTACTTGTAACTTTCTGTGAGACTCGATCGATCGAAAATTAGACTCGATCGATCGAAAATCGCACAGAACGTTTTTCTGCAGAATTTTCCAACTCAGCCCAAGCCCGTTTTAATGTATAGGGTTTTATGTTTGCCCTAAGTATAAAAGGGAAAACCCTAGCCACGTTTTTAGAGTTCTGTAGTGTTCTGTTTTGCTGTGTTTGTGAATCTCATTGTGAGATCTAGAGGTGTTTACCTTCACATACACTTAGGGTTTACAAACTTGAGATTTATGTCAAGAGTTGTGTAGATCATTACAGTTGCAGAATCAAAGAGTACAAAGATATACAAGCAGGTGCGCTTGTGGATTTGCTGAAGAATTCCGGAAAGAAGGAGTCCGTGGATCTCGGAGCTATCATGGGGTCATGGTAGTAAATTTCCTACAGGCAGGTAGCAATATGACGTTAGTGGTCTAAGTCTATTGTGTAAACTTCAATTCTTTCATAGTGGATTCAGTTTACCTTGAGGATAGCTAGGTCAAATCCTCCCCAGGTTTTTACCGGTGTGGTTTCCTGGGTCATCATATCTTTGTGTTGATTATTTTCCGCTGCTTTATTGTTTTTATATTTATTTGTGTTAACCTAGTTTAATTAAATTACCTAAGTTAATAACTTGGCTAATTCTCTAGGTTAATCTGTTGGGTTAAGGGGTCTAAACGAACTGACAAAAAGAACTAAAGGGAAATGAAGTATCTAACAAATAAAAGTCCCGTCCAAATTATTATTACAAAAAAGTGAAGGGAAGGTGAACCAGAAGAAGTCCTAACTAGTCATCAGAGAGAGGATCCACACTGCAAGACAAATGTGGAAAATACCAGTGTTTTTCAAATGGGGAAGCATCTGACAAATGGTTTCCTCGCATAAACAGTGGCATCATCGGTAAAGACATGGGATGTCTACCATCCAAGAAACGCAAGATGCATTGGCCTCTTATACATTCAACACAGTATATGCAATTACAAGGTTATTGGCTACCTTCCCATCTGGTTAGGTTGAAACTTGAAAAATCCTGAGCCTTTTGAATTGCTGAAAAACAATGCTTGATCTCCAAAGTTTTGCATCTTCATCCACTCCATCTTCAAAAAATTTACCTCATAAACTTGATATTTTCCATATGAAGTTTCACGCATCATCAGCAGCTGTTCATTACAACTTATTAACTGCCAGCTCCAGTAAAATTGTTGTCCAATGCTTTTTACTTTCAACATGGTCACATAAGGATGAGGATTCAGATTTAGTACACCAATTTCACCATAACCAGTTAAAATGTATATCTTACCCTTGAATACCGCTCCGTCAACAATCCAAGGGACAGGCTCGCCAATCCACTTGTCTCTAGAATCATATACAGTCCAAATGGTATCTGCGGATCTACAATACTGTAAACATGGTCCGTATCTACAAAAAGCTATGAGCACAAACTCTCGCAAAGGCATAGCTAGAGAAGCTAGAATGACACGACCAATAAAATTTGGAGGGCTGGGGAAACGAAGTTCATGTCCTGTATAAGGATTCAAAAGCCAAATTTAGGAGTCTTCTCTTTGTTCATTGTCCACCAAGACCAAGTAGCCACAAGTGATCCCGGAACATGATTTGCCAACAAGGCTGGGCAGTATTGCCTTGTACAATCTTTGATCAAAGATGCTATAGAAATAACAAGCTCTCTCAACGTCCTCTGATAAGAAGACAATAAGTGGAGGTTGCGATTCCACAAAGTTTTTCTTGTGCTTTTCAACGTATGACCTCCATGATCTACAGACACAGCTCAACATGAGATAGTTTATTGCGCTTAACCACTTCGTAATCTCTTCAAGAAAATCATTATGAAGGTCTGACCAAGGCCCTTGCAATTCCATTCCTACCTTTGCAGAAATAGAATATATAGATTAGATTCTGGTTTTGGATTCATAACAGTACTATCTTGGTATTTGTAATGCTTTTTTCCCCATCACATGCTTGAGCAACCAGTTTGAGTGTTGATGACAACATCGTCTACAACTAACTTATTTCTAACTGCAAAACTACACACATATACTGATATGCAGATACTTAAAACATGCTCCAAAGTTCAAGGCATATTAAAATTGATTAATGAGTTGCATTTTCATTTTCCATTCCTAAAGAAACTTATCCATAGTATTTAGATTAGAAACAGTTACTATTACTCCTAATTGCATTGTCAAACACAATTACAGAAATATCACAATAAGAGTTTCTTGAAACATGTACACAAGCAAGGATCAACTTTCTCAAGTATGCACCACTTCTACTATATCCGCATATCCCATATTCATTTCATGACAGAAGGTTACAAAACATCCAAAAAATCTATATAATTCTTAAAGATAGAATCCATTTGGTTGCCAAAAAGTGTGTATATATAAATATATATATATATATATATATATTTCTTGGAAATGAAAGAAAACAAAAACTTAAATCCAACGCATGCAGTTCATTATTTGGGACACAATAAAAGCAAAAACTCACCAGTCCAAGAAGCCTGAAACCAGGAAAAGAACCTGCAGCGTTCTAAGGGGAAATGAAAGAGAATTTACTTTAATTCAAGAAAATCTCTTGGAGAGAAAGGAGAAGAGAGAATTTGAGAGAAAAAAGTGAGAAAGTTATATGTTATTTCATGAAATGCTGTGGATTACAACTACACGTATTTATACGAGTTTTTTGTAAGGCTTACTGGCCAAAATAACTCACTTTTTTTTTTTTAAACCAGTTCTTGGTCTTTCTTGCAATTTAAACAAATTTAGCTCCACTTCTTGTAATCTTATAACTAATTATCTAATTTGACTCTTCTGGATTCTTCATATAAGGATGATTAAAAGGATTACATCAGTACACCTATATTACATGTTAAACCAAGAAATGAACAGCATTTTTTTGGGTACGTTTTTTTGTTGCATACTTGCATGTCATATAATAGTGGGCATATATAAAAAAATGGTGTTATGTTGGGTACGTGGAAAACTAATATTGTTCAAATTAGCCATTATAAAATATTGTGAAAAATGTCATAAAAAATTTTGTTTCTCTAACATGGTTCAAAGGTGCTAAAACGTTGCTTTTTTCTTTTTTCTTTTTTTTTTTTCAAAACAAGATCTTCTCTATTTCTCTATTTCACTCTAAGAGTTAAGAGATTATTTCATTATTAAAATTTTGTCTCTTAGATTTGACGATTCTAAACGTCATATCATTTAGAATTTAAATAGCATGAGATTACATACATGTTTAAATTTATTATATTTAATTAGATCCTAATCTCTACAATAATTTTGATGAAGCAGTCACTATAACAAGATATATCATATATATGATGAATCACAACAAAATTAATTTTTGACAAAATTATATTTTAAACATTATGTTTATAAAACATTTCAAATTAAACATAATAGTCTCATAAGTTACAAGTTATATATATTGATCAGGGGTGTTTTAAATTAATAGCCTATGCTTTCGCAAGTTATAAATTAAACCTTGAACTTCAAAGTCTTTTTTTATACGAATCCTCTCGTATCTCTTCTCGTCATTGGGTACAGGATTCTTGGTTTCGATTTGAACATATTTAAAAGTTCAAGATCATAATATATAACTTTTATTTATATATATTTTTTAATTAATAAGTTGCATGCAAACTATATAATTTAATTTAAAATTATATAGAATTCCTTACTTTTTGGATCATAAAGAGTTGCTAACATATATCATTTTATCATTTTTTTTACCACTATGCTTTGAAATTATATTTTTGTCTCACTTTTTTTTTTTTTTTTTTTTTGATGTGTTTGTCTTACTTTTATAATTGCTAATAATTCAATATTACAATAATAGCGAGGGAAATTAAAACCTTGGTTATATTAATAACCCAAACATTCACCTTAAATTATACAAAGAGATATTCACCAGAGAGAGAGAGAGAGAGAGAGAGAGAGAGAGAGAGAGAGAGAGAGAGAGAGAGAGAGAGAGAGAGAGAGAGAGAGAGAGAGAGATGGCTCCATCTAAACTTGAGTATCAATCTCAAAATCAATATATATATAAAAATAGAGACCTCACGTGGGAGAGTATGAGGTCAAATAATAATTCCCATGAAAATATATTCAAAAGGTAAGAAATTTATTTTCTTAGATTCATTGTATCAAAACATTTTTCAAGTGTCACATTATAGATAAGGACTAATCTATATCTATATATATCTAAAAGCTGAGACATAGAATTTAATGTTGCTGTACTCCTGTTGAGCCACGTCATCAGCCATGTCATATATTTTTTTTAATTTCCTTTATAATTTTTCTATTTTATTTTATATATAATAATTGAATATAGCTAATGGAAAAACCTGTTAATGCACTCCATTAGTATTCAACATGTTACTATTCTTTTGTTTTAAATTCAAATATTTGACTATTCAGCTACCCAAATTGATTTCAACTTTTCATTTTCTTCTTTCTAATTTCAAGTAATTGTTTTTTTGGAGATTAATTTCAGTTAATTGTTAAAATTGAATAATTCATCATTTATCATTTAGTGGATATATGCACATGATTACTATTCATTACGATTTCAACCTTTCATTTTCTTATTTCTAATTTCAAGTAATTGTTTTTTTGGAGATTAATTTCAAGTAATTGTTAAAATTGAATAATTCATTATCGTTTAGTGGATATATGCACATGATTACTATTCATTACAAACGTTACTATTTATTACATACAAATGTTTAACTATATTTAGCTATCTATATTGATTTCAACTTTTCGTTTTCTTCTTTCTAATTTCAAGTAATTGAATATTTAAACTTTTCATCTTCCAATTCTAAAGAAAGAAAAAAAAAAAAAAAAAAAAAAAAAAAAAAAAAAAAAAAAACTCTTCTTCTCTTCTTCCAACCTTTCCCCTCCCTCATTGCCTCTTTATCTCCCTACTAATCTTTATTTTACCGTTAAACTTTCTTCATCATTTCCTCTTTCTTATATTTTAACTCTTCTTCTCTCCATCTTATTTTGTATAAATTTGATGTTATTTATTCGATTCAATCCATATTTTTTTCCACACAAAAATTGTGAGTACTCTCTCTCTCTCTCTCTCTCTCTCTCTCTCTCTCTCTCTCTCTCGTGCACACGCGCACTTGATTTTTGTTCTTTCTTATAACTGTAATTTAGGTTGATGGTTTTTTTGTTTAATTTTATTGTGTTGTATTTTTTAAATTTTCTATCACAAATCACTCTTATAGCTTTGGTTGAATTTTGGTTTGGGTTTATATGTAGTTTTTTTTTTTTAAATAGAAATTTGAGTTTATATCAAAACTAAATATACATGGCTACGAATTTGAATGTACCTACCAATGGACTTCCACTAAACAGAGATATATTCACAATATTTTTAGCTTCATATACTTCTTTGGTAATGTGAATTTGAAAAAAAGAAAAGGGTAGACAAAGGATGTATGATCTTTCATAATCCCCTATGTCTTGAAGAAAGTAGAGGACCTATTAGTCTCCCTTCTATCGGTATTTTGAATAAAAAGCCTTTTGCTATAAATTCCTTGACTTTTTGTTATTTTGTAATCGCTCTATAGTTTATACTGTAACAAAAAGTGAATAAAATTTTTTTATTTTTTATTTGTAGAGTATCAAAAAAGTAAAAAATTATTTAGCATAGTAATTTTGTATTGTTGCATCTCATGTGTTTGATAAAATTTCTTTTAGAAATCTTATATGTTTTTCTCAAATCTATTTGTTATTTTTTTTTTTTTGGTCATTTTATTATTACAAATAATTAGCATCTCCACCATCAAATTTTTAGTTAATTTGAATTTTCTTGGTAAGTTTTTACTTTGCTTAGTTAATCATCTTTACTAAAAATGCCAAAAAGAGAATAAGATAAAATATAATTTACTTTATAGCATCATTGTGCTATTAATGTTTTTATGTATAGATACTTAAGGAACTTTTTCTTTTTGCATTTTATTTTATTTTATATTTCCACTTTATAATATATGATTTATTGATAATGATTGATTGCATAATTATCTTTATTTACTTTTTCACTTAGTTTCGATTGTGAGGAAGAAAGAGACATAGATCTATGTTTTTGAAAAAAATATATCTATAAGAGTTAAATCGCATATATTTTTATAGTAATAAACAAAGTATACATAGTTACAGCTTGGTTTAATAGTTCTCACACTATCATTTTTTTTAAAAAAATTATTACATTGTGTTTTCATATATATCTCACTATATATAATACCTGATTACAAAATATATTTTGTTACACTACAAAAAATTTCTAATTTAAAACATAATTTCAAATAACACATATTGAATTTTTAATAATATACAATCTAATATGTTAATTCAATAATTATTCAATAAAAAATAATCATATCATATTATCCCGTGCATCGCGCGGGTCAGCGACTAGTTAAAATTTAAAAGATAAGGACTTTTTATTTTATTGAGTTCATTATTTCAAGACTTTTCTCTCTCTCACAAAACACAAAACTTTTTGTATTTTCACTCACCTCTTTTTACCTTTTGCACTTCTACTACTTTATATACACCTACCTATAGTCTTTCATATTCATGCCATACGTTAGGTGCTTTTTGATTTTGTTTTAGCCCTCACAATTTCTAGGTTTCTTTGTCATGTTTTTTACTACTATTTAGTGTGGTATTGGTATAAGCCTCAACATAAAAGTAAAAAATGATGATTATTATGGAGTTTTCTTTATTGTGAATCAAGATTATCTCAACTTTAGTTGCAACCCTAAGTTTAGTTGCACGCAGCTAATTCCGGAATAGTGTGAAACGGTGTACAAATCACAATCATAATGTTAGTTCTCTCCATCAAAGCTACAATTAGGTAGTTCTTCACATAATTTTTATGTTCTTTTTCATGTATCTTTCACGTATAATACTTATCCATCTATATTTTTTCAATTACGTTTGTTAGTGTTGTAAATTATAATTGTTGTGGTTTGTTAAGATTAGTTTCAAATGATTTAATTTGTTGTTACGGTTTTGATGTACGATTGTAAGTTAATTAGCGTGCTCTACTTCTCTATATAAAGACAAAGCTCATGTGTAAAATTAATAATACAAGATTAGTTCTCCCATTTTTAACTTATACTTTTCTTGAATTTTAGAATTCTCTTTGTTTTTTTTTTTTTTTTTAAGAATATAAAAGCCATATTAGAGGCGATTAAATATTGATAAATGGAAATGAATTTAGCCAATCTTTCTCTATTTGATTATGTTCTCTATATGTTGGTATACAAATAATTTTGTTTCATTTAGATTATGAACAAAGTGTTTGAGATTGGGGTCTTGGGATTTGGTGGTGAGAATGAAGCAGTTGAAGAAGTGTTCAGTTTTAGAAATAAAGTCTACATTTTATCTAGATGTCATTTTATTATTTTAAATATTAAATTTATAATATGATGTAAACTCCTAGAAATTTCTAATAACTATGTAATTACAAAATATATATATATATATATATATATTAGTAAAGAAAATCCACTCAATAGTCGGAAACTACTTCTAGGATAAGGAAAAATTAAAATTACAAGATATGAAATAAGAAAATTAAGTTTCAAAGAATTCAACACTATTATGGGAAACATCATTAATACTATATAACAAAATAATTATTATATATGAGTCTTAAAAAAATAAAAATTATTTTCAAATGAAATTACCAAGTATTCACGTATCGCGCGAAAAATTATCTAGTTCAGAAGTAATGGAAAGGTCCCTGACTTCAACTTCTATATGGGAGATTTATTTTGTTCATTAAGATAACACACTTTAAGGGTTCTCATTTTTAACCTCAAAATTTATTTATGCTCGTTTGTTTAGTAAACAAATTAAACTAAAGTTCAAGTTAGACTTATCTATTAAGTTTATCCTTGCGACTGCGCGCGCGCACAGGTGGGGGGGGGGAGGAAGGAGGAATATGAATTAACAAATTTTAGAAATAAAAAATGAAAAATATACTAGATTTAAGACTAAACTCCAGCTACCCTCAATGCAGGTAACTCTAGCTTCAATCATAAACCATCAAATAGAACTAATGGAAATGAAGGCAACAAAATATAAGTAACAATTAAAAGTCCTGCCCAAATGATTATTTCAAAAGAAAATTAGTGTAGGGAAGATGAACAAAAAGAAGTCCTAACTAGTCACCAGAGAGAGAATCCACACTGCAAGACAGAAGTGGGAAATACCAGAAGCATTTGACATATGGTTTCCTCGCATGATCAGTAAAGACATGGGATGTCTACCATCAATGAAATGGATTAATTTCAAATGGAAAAGATGGTTTTGCACAAAATATATGGTACTAGTAACTTTCCTCTCCAAACACAAGTCAGCCAATATCATCTTTGGGTACCACAATTTTACGTTTTAGTGCAATTGTAACTTGTAACATATGATAGTGATGCAAGAAAGGATTAAAATTCGCTCATAATGTTTTTGGAATCATTAATAATTCAAATATACTAATATAGTTTAGTTTCAGAAAATGTCACAATGTGAGAAGAAGCATTTAATAGTAAATGGCAAATAGTGAGAAAAGTACAGATATATTTCTCTGTACTGCCGGCTCATGACAATTCATCCTATCAAAATTCCTTCAACCAAAAACTACAAATCTCTCCGAATTCTACAGCTTCACAGCTCAAACCAAAAGCTTTTCTCTCAAAGCTCGTCTTGTTCAACAGCTTCAAAGCTCAAACCAAGAACTCCATCACTGTCTCAGCTGAATCAAAAACCCTAGCACTTCAAAGAAACCTCAAAGCTAAGCTCTCTCTCTGTTGGCCCACCTTTCTGTCACAAAGTTTTCCACTGTCAATTTGGTCCTGTAGAGTGCTATGGCCGTCTTGCGTGCCGATTTTGCTAATGTCTTAGGAACACCAACACAGGTGTGTGTTTGTCTTTGTGTTTGTGTTTGTGTTTGTGTTTGTGTTTGTGTTTGTGTTTTCTTTTTCATTCATTCATTGCTTCCTTCCTGCTTTGTCTCTCTCACTCATATATCTATGAAATTTTACAGATTATTAAAAATAAAAAGAAGATATAGGGGCTTGTCCAGTCCTTACAGCCTTTGCAATCTTATGCAAACCCCAGAAGCAGCAACTATCCTGGTAATTTATTCTAGTTAATGGGTGGGTTCATGTACGTGTAACTCTGAGGATCTGTAGTGGTTGGGCTAGGCGAGAAACTCTGAGAGAAGGGTGGAGAAGAAAATGGATGACTGAGGAGAGTGAAGGCACGGGATGAACTGAAAAGGAAATGAATAAAATATTAAACTATAATAAAATATTTTTTTCTTGTCACGTGGACATTAATTTAGTATTAATTTATTCCTGCCGTTTGCCACGTCTACTTTCTCCGTTTCTGATATAACGGCAGGGACCAAAACAAGAAGCGTTTTTCAAGATAGGGACTAAAAGCGGCAAAAATAAAATGTAGGAACTAAAATGGGAATCGCCTAAAAAAGTAGGGACTAAAATGTGATTTCTATCATAAAAATATTATATTAAATAAAGGATATCTATATTAAATCTTCCAATGCTACAAATGACTAAAACTTGATGGCAAATTTACCTATACGGTCCATATTGGCCCTATTCAGTCCAGCTCAGTCTATTTTGTTTACTTCAGTCTAATTCAGTCCAATTTAGTCCTAATCAGTCCACCTTAGTTCTATTCGGACCATGCGATCCTATTCAATCCATTCTAGCCATTTTGGTCCTATTCGGTCTTATTCAGTAAACTTTAGTCCTATTATGTTCATTTTGTCCACTTCTGTTCAATTTGATCCTATTCAATCCACTTTAGTTCTATTCGGTCCATTTGGCTTTTTCAATCTACTTTGATCCTATTCGGTCCACTTTTGTCCTATTTGGTCCTAGAGGTTATAGTGGCTTTTTTTTTTTTTTTTTTTTAGAGAGTTATAATATGCTACTAACCTCACACCTCGAATCCTTTCTTCTCTAAACCCTTAAACACTTTATTTATGGATAAGTTTCAATTAAACTACAAGGCTCTTGGCTATAGTGACTTTTTAATGGTAAAAAAAGGTTGCTATACTTGACATCGGACATATATCATGCTTTGTCTGTTACCAATATCATGCAATCTTTCCATGTGTAATTTAAAGGTGATTCAGTTACAGATTAAAATACTAAAAAATTGTATATATGAAAAATCCCAATTTATTTACCTCACAAATCTGAACTCTCTCTCCCCTGATCTATGTAATTATGGAGTCTTTTAACACATTGACACTAGCATCCTTCTTGCTTAGAAGAAAGCAAAGATAACCAGATAAATACTTAAATGAGAAGAATGGAATAAGCAGAGAGGTGTCACCGCGTACTCTCTGCAGATACAAGAGGAGCTAATAATTGATTACTTTTTGTCCTAGATTAATAGGGAAGCATTGTGGATAACCTGGCTTTGAAAACATCACTAGGTGACACTAGCTCACATCCGTGATGAAAAGAAACTGCCTGTCCTTTCACTGTCCAAGAATAACTGATCCTACAAACAAAGAATCTAATTTGGGGTTAACAATAAGTCTAAGACAACAACTTTTTCTTCTTCTTTCACAAAATTGGGTACAGTCTATTGTGATTGATGCATAATAAAAGTGGTTTTAATGTTAGATCTAGGTGAAAAAAATGTTGCTTCAATCACAATATGATATATATATATATATATATATATATCAGCAGTTGAAAAACATATTGTGTCCCTAACATTACTATTGGCTTCAGAATTCAAGGAAGAATTACAATTTACAAGCATCACTAAACATAGCTATAATCTCATATTAAGGAATTGATTGTAAACCATATGTCCATATTTTTTTAGCCATTTTTATGATCACCTCATTAGTATAACTGTATAAGTATACTTTGAAAATGAATCATGCTCATAATCTAAGAAGCACGGACATTAACATGAACCTGGACATAAGTACAGGACGACACAATAACACAAGCAATTTTTGAAAATTATAACATGGAATTGCTAGTTCAACATTGATACGATACAAGTACGGCACCCTAAATGAAGTATCCGTGCTTCCTAGCTCGTAATACACAATAAGTAATTGAGAGTCTAATTGAAGCAGCTTTCTGAAAACTGTTCTAACAACACCCTTCTGGCTGTTTATGATATTCACCTCTCAGCTGTGTGGTTTCTGTAATTCAGGGCTTGGTTTAATTGAGATATAAAAAGAGTGCATCTTAGACAATTAGGACCTACCAAATGGCATTATAGACATTATGTCTAGTTTCAACATGAAAATGGGGTCACAGATATCTATCTGATTACCGTATCAATTTACGGAAGAAGGGTTAAAAATAGAAATATTTGTGGTGCTAAGCTGCTGTGGTGTTGACATCGGAGCCATACCCACCACTTAGTGATTGGTCCACACCCTGAAGTTTTGTGGTTCATTGAAAGAAACTGGACCTACGTAGATACGTGACTCTCCACGGTTATCCATATTCAATTTCTTCTAATCTGACTTCTAGTTGGTCAATTGTTGAATTTGTTGTGGCCCTTGATATTGTTAAATTACGAAGAAAATGGCTCAGCCAATAAAGAAATAAATAAACAATTTTAATGAATGATATAATTAAGAATAACTTTGTCCGTGTACGTGCTTAGTATCATATATTTAGTTCACACATTCCTTTGAGAAAATGAGGAGGGTTACAAACTTACAATAGTTTTTTTTTTTTTTTTTCTTTTGAGGGGGAGGGTTACAATAGGTTAACAATAAAATTTAGTCACTCTTTTATAAATTCACTACAAATAGTATTATGGTGTTCTCTGTTACATGTGTTCCACTCGAACTAATTTATGGAGATCTATAATTAACCCCAAAAGTTTGAGACTAATAAGACTTTATTGTTGTTAATACTAGCATGTTCTCTAACGGCGAGTGTGTGTGTGTGTGTTTTTTTTTTTTTTTTTTTGGGATAAGGACAGTGAGTGTTAAAGCCTTTCCATTAAATTTTTTCCCCTTCCTCCCCAAAACATCGGAACAACATTGTCATTTGCCAATATTGTATGTACCAACAAACCTCTATTGATTTGGTCATTGATACAACGTGGGCTAATAACTAGCATAAGAAATCTTGTATGGAGGAGAAGCATCGCTCACATATTATACAAATACATAGTTCCTTTTACTCAAAAAATAAATAAATAAATAAATAAATACATAGTTCCTAATTAACTCTAAGAAAATGAAACGCTAAAAAATTAGATAAATGAATATTTATTTTATTTTGTAGAATGCAATTCTATAGAAAGGAAAAACATAATCTTGCATCATCATCATTATTATTGTTGTTGTTGTTGTTGTTGTTAATTTTTTATGAAGGTCTGCATCATTTAGAATTAGATTGCAATCCAATGGACGAAATTGTCACTGCAAGAGTTTTACCTACTTTAGAATAATTAAAGAAAGAGACAATTACATGTCAAAAAAAAAAAAGGCAATTTTATACATGACTTTTTAAAGACTTTACCAGTTAAGTTAACTTATAAAGTCTTTGTAAGCGTGTGTGTGTGTGTGTGTGTGTGTATAGTTGGAGGTGGAGAATTTAAACTCAATGTCCTCATTAGAAACACTAGAATGTGTCAGTTGAGCTCTAAGACTTTTGACTAAAACAAGTAAGTTATGAATGTGAAAAAATGGTAAGTTACATTTTTATTGTAACTTAACATTTTAACAAGTCTTCAATTAGTGTGGACTATATTTATTATTGATGTAATTAAGAGTCTTATCATTCAACTAGCACCTTCTAAGATTTTTAAGGGAGATATTAAGGTTCAAATTACTTCTCCCCATAGTGAAAGAATGAAGTAAGAAAGGTGAAAAACATGACCAAGAGTGGGGGGGGTGGAGATGTAGCACCTGACAACACAACCTACACATGATAATTTTAAGAGTAAATTGTAGATTATACCTCTAAAGTTTTAGGGTATTAGATTTTACACCTTGAAATTTCAGAATTTGGATTTTACCTCCTAAAGTTTGGAAGTGTTTGGATTTTATACTTTGATATTTCAGAATTTGGATTTTACCCCTTATATTTTAGGAGTATTTGACTTCAACTCCCTAAAATTTGGAGGTGTTTGAACTTTACATCCTAAAGTTTCAAAATTTTGGGGTGTAAAATCCAAACCCCCTAAACTTTAGAAAGTAAAATCCAAATTCTAAAACGTTATGGTGTAAAATTCAAACACTCTAAATTTCAAGAGGTAAAATCCAAATTCTGAAAATTCATGGTGTAAAATCCAATCACCCCCAAACTTTAGGAGTGTAATTTGCAATTTACCCTAATTTTAAATTAAAAGTAAACCCACTAAAGATCTTGTCTTAAGTTTTTCTTTTTCTTTTTCAAATAAGATAATGTCTTTAGTCTTAACTGGTCTTTGTATTAGAATCTTATTCCCTCTTCCTTATGTGTATGTTTGTTTCTTCAAAAAAAAAAAAAAAACAATATTAGAGATACAATTATATACATAACCACTCTAGCCAAAATTGAAATTGGAATATTGTTATTCTCCCATGAATTTATTATAAATCCTATGTCTATCACGTATTAATCATGAAAAATATGTTATAATTATTAAAAAAATATATTTTGTGCATATAAACTTATAGGAAAATAAAGAAATGGGTGAGGGAGGACAAGGCAAGGTAGGGTTATGAGTACCCTAATGCCCTATTATCTCTTCGAGACCAAAAAAAAACAAAAAAACAAAAAAACAAAACAAAAAAACAAAAACAAAAACACAAAAAACCTTGTGTGGGATGAGAGTAGGGCAAGTCATGTTCGAGGCAAATTAGAAGTATTTTACTAATTTCAATAAAGTGGCTATGACATTATCGTACACTGTTAGCACGATGGTCACTCTACAAAAATAAGTATTTGTGAGGTGTGGGAGGTAAGGATCGGGATTCAGAGGGTAAAGGTCGGGGTTCAAGTCTCCAAAAATGAGCTTCACACACATATACATTTAGATTATATTAGAGTAAAATTTCTATCTTGTATAAAAATAATAATAATAATAAAGTGGCTATGACATTAATGAGATAAAGATGAAACAAAAAAAGGAAAATGTGACCATGAGAGTAGTAAGAGAAAATGATAGGCAAGTGTTTTGAATATTGTAATAGAATATGTATAAAAAAAATATAAATTATAACTAGGCCGTGTATATAAGTGATTTGTTTTTTTGTATAAATAATTTAGATATGTACTATGTAGTATATATACATTTGAGGCAAGGAAAGTAAAACCCATCCTCACCCCATCAAAAAGGGAAAAATTAGCCCGGAGTGAAGTGCAATTGAGAATTTTTGCCATCCCTAAAATCACTAAAAGCTCATTTGTAGCAAACATTAGAGACTAAAATCACTCAAAGACTAAACTTTAGCATATGGTTTAAAAAATAGACAATTAATATAGTATTTAAGAAAAAAGAAAAGGAAATGGAGAATATAGGCTCTTCAATAAATAAAAAAACTCTTCACTGAATTATTCTTAAACTACGGAATGTGCAAATTTTATTTTTTATAACAAAAACATAAGAGGAGGCGATAAAAGTGGCTTCTTTACCTATTTATTATTATAATAACATCTTACTTGCTAGTTCCACACTTATAGGTAGACCACCATTGTCAATTGTGGAATTTACAATTAAAAAAAAACCCTAGTGACATCTTTACCTATTTATTATTATAATAGCATCCTGCTTACTAGTTCCACACTTATAGGTAAACCACCATTGTCGATTGTGGAATTTACACTTAAAAAAAAAACCCTAGTGACATACTTAAACTTACACCCAAATTCACAACAAACTTTTGTGTCAACTTGTGATTAGTCTACTAAACCCATTTGCAATTAAGCATGTGGTGAAATTCGATGTATGGATTGCTTTGCAATTTTAAGCCAAAGAAAAGTGAAACTTGCAATTAAAAACAAAACCAAGGGCAAATGTTAATGGATTCACCAAACATCCACTTACAAAAGCAGACAAACAAACAAAAATCAGACTGAGGCCAAGATATAAGGGTAAGATTTTAAGTAAGAAACAAAAAAAAAAAAAAAAAAAATTCGAGGAAGCCGTGAGAGCAGCCTGTAGAGGCATCATCATCATCATCATCATCGTTATCAACAAACAAAAGATAGAGAGGCAAAGCCAAAAAGAGGAGAAAATCTCTTCGTTTCGTCTCCGCTCACCAAAATTCTTCCATCATATCATATGGCCTCTGCCTCAGCTGCTCGAGCTTTCATTCTCTCTCGCGTCACCGACCTGTCACTCAAACCCCTCCACAACCACCAACCCCTCCTCCTCCTCCACCACCACCCTCAACTACCTTCCCGCCACCTCAGACGGCCCCGCTATGCCGCATCGGCGTCGTCCGCCGTCAACTGCCTGATCTCCGGCGTCGACGGAGGCGGCGTCTCCGACGACTTCGCCATCTCGACGCGGAACTCGAAGCTCGACCGCGGATTCTCCGTTATCGCCAACATGTTGAAGAAGATCGAACCGCTGGATACTTCGGTTGTATCCAAGGCGGTTTCTGATTCGGCCAAGGATTCCATGAAGCAGACCATTTCCACCATGCTAGGATTGCTCCCGTCCGATCAATTCTCCGTCACCGTCTCCGTTTCCAAACGGCCCCTTCATCGCCTCCTTGTCTCCTCCATCATCACCGGGTACCGCCACCACAACCATTTCTTTCAATTTATTAATATAAAATTCAAAAAAAATTAATTGATTCTTTTATTGCTTTTACGTTTATTAATGTTAGTAGGAGAAGAAAAAAAAATCGAAAATTTTGGATTATTAGGAAAAAAAAAAAAAAGAAGTTGATTCTATGTGTTGATTATTAAGAAAAGAAAGGTATCCCAGAGGGTTGGATTGGATTTGATTGGAAACAAATTTTTTTTTTTCAGTGTTTTCATTTATTAATTATTATTACAAGAAAACAAATGTAAAGTGCATAATGCAAAATAATCCTTGCAAAGTGACCCCTTTTGCTATCAACTTTGTATTGTTGACCCTTGAGGTTTAAGAATTGTCCAAATTGATCAGTACATCGTAATTTCTGTTAATTATAATTGACAGAAAATGGTCATGTGGTGTGCATTTGATAACTCTAATATAAAAATAATCATTTTAAAAATAATATGTGACCATTTTCTGTCAATTGTAATTAACGGAAGGGGTCAATTTGGACAATTCTTAAATCTCAGGGGTCAATAATACAAAATGAATGGCACCCCGAGATGGTCTTTTTGCATTTTGCCCCAATAAATTGGATTGGGTAAATTATTGGAAAAAGAAGTATAAATTTTTTTTTACACAATTGTTGTAGCCTTTACATTTATTAATTATTAGAAAAAAAAATTACATGAAAATTTGGATTGGTTTTGATTGGATTGATTGGTGTTATGGTTAGGTATACGCTATGGAACGCGGAGTATAGGATATCGTTGATGAGGAACTTGGAGATTTCACCGGATAGTTTGAAGAATTTGAAATGTTCGGAGCGGAGGCGCGAGGTCGAGGAGAATAAGGTGGAGGAAGAGAGTAAGGTGAGGGATAGTGGGGGTGGTGGTGATATAAGTATTGAGGATTTGGAGAGAAGGGCACCTCAAATTTTCAGGGATTTGTCACCGGAGGCATTAAATTACATCCAAAAGTTGCAATCGGAGTTGTCTAATGTAAAAGAGGTCAGTGTTTGCTCTGTATTTTGGGTAATTGGTTACTTTGATTGCTGTAATACTGCATTTTAGAATGTGTTTTGTGTAGTTTTGCTCTGTTTTTTGTGTAATTTTGTTACATTGGTGCTATGAATACTGCATTTGAGAATGTATGGGTTTTCTTTTTTTGGTAATATTTCTCTGTATTTTGCAGAAATTGTTACTTTGTTGTTGTCAACATTGCATTTGAGAATGTATCTTGTTTAACTTGCTCTCTATTTCACATAATTTGTCACTTTTTATGCTCTGAATACCGGATTTGAGAACATATTTCTTGCTATTTTGCTCTTGTGTTTTGTGTAATTCTGTTGCTTTGTTGCTGAGATTGTTGTATTGGAGAATTTATTTCTGCAATTTTTGTCGTATTTTGCATGATTTGGGAACGTTTGAAGTAGGAATTTTCAAAAATGGTATTAGGTGGTGTTTATTTGGTATTTTATGGGTACTTGATTTGAAAGGTAAGATTTATATGGGTTTAATTCTGGGTAAACAAGATCTTAGAGATGACTCTATTTCTAGGTTTGCAACGCATGCAAAGCATGGTCTTTTAATTAAGTGATTAAAAGCATTTCCTATGCCTCTTCCAAATGGAAGACCTTGAATTGTTGTTTCCTTGATTTGCTTAATGGAATTTTTCCTTTCCAATTTGCTTATGGTTGCACAACATTGAATTAAAATGTCGCCACTCTGGTTGAACTTGACTTGATGTGCTTTTCTTTCTTAGCTGCATCTATTAAGTATTGTAATTATTACATGACTTGAATTTTTTTGTATTTTTTTACGCATGTATGATTAGGACAAACCATTATATAGAATGATACCATTTATCTCAGGAGTCATTGACTTGTAGTCCCCTCTAATGACTGATTGAAAACAGTCAATAACACATATTCAATGTAAAGGGACTGAGGCTGTGTTTGTTTTGGCTTCAAACAGTTTTCGGAAATGCGTTTACACCCATGTGTGTGTTTGGGTGGGACTGAAATTTTGGTCAAACGGAATTCTATTTCCGCGTTGACCGTAAAATGGGGCGTTTTTGCTGTAAAATGATTTCATGTTTCATTTTACCTTCAAACACTTTACAGCCCTCACAGCCCGAGCTCCATCTTCTCATCACACGCACACTTTACAGCCCTCACAGCCACTCCAACCGAGCTCCATCTTCTCATCACACGCACACTCCAACCGAGCTCCATCTTCTCCCCCTATCTTCTCCCTCAGCTAGGCCGCTCCATCTTCTCCAAGCTCAGCTGAAGCACTCCTCAGAACGCAGCTGGATCCCGAAGCACTCCTCAGATCGCGCCGGTGAGATCGCACCGGCGCACTCCTCGGATCGCACCTTTGTCCTCTCCAAGCCCAAACCCAGACACGCCGGCGAGATCGCGCCTTGGAGATCTCGCCGTCAAGATCGCGCCTTCGATCTCGTTTGATCGCGCCTTCGATCTCGTCCCGATCGCCTTCGATCTCGTTCGATCGCGCCGGCGAGATCGCGCCTTCGATCTCGTCCGATCGCCGTCTCACATTTTCTTCCTCCTCAATCTCTCACTCTTTCCCGATCTCTCTTTCCCTCAATCTCTCCCTGTTCTTCCTCGTGAAAAATTGTGAATAATAAAAGATGTTTTAATTTGGATTTTTGGTTGTGTTAATTGGATTGAAATTTTTTTGTTATAAAATTTGTTTGGGAGTTGAGAAAATTAATGGAAAAATGTGTAAAATTTGCATTTTCAAAATGTTACCAAACACCGTAAAACATTTTTTGGACTATTTTCCATTGCAAAACCAAATACTCAAGTTTTATTTTACTTACGGGAATTTACTTTCCCCTACATTCATTTTACACTCAGAATTCAATTTACATTGAACCAAACCCACCCTGAATATAAGTTATTTTCTTCCTCAAATCTCCTCTCTGTTACATTGCATGTTAAGCTTGTATCTCTTATATGAAGATCTAGAGTTCATCATATGGCCTTCAAGATTGTAGCTATTGCTTGTCAATTGAAGGGACTGTGGAACAGAAATGATGAAGTTTTCAAACTTGCATGATTTGCTTTCATACCTCTAAAATGTCAGTCACTAAGTATACTTCTCCCCCCAACACCCCCCCCCCCCCCACCCCCAAAAAAAAAAAAACCCAAACAAAAAAAGAAGGTTATCAAGTATTACACATTAGATTTCACTAGGGGAATCTTGAAAAATCTGTGCATTGGCTCTAGAGCTTTCCTGTTATCTATCTAACTCACAGTAGCCCAGCTGGACTTGCCAGATGCATTTTCTGTCTGCTTTAAATGTAACTTGCTGCTGCTATGCACTTTGCTGTTGCAATCAACATTATGCTGGCCTACTTTCAGCCATGCATAAATGGTGATGTGAAACTTACCGAACATGCTTATGAATGTGATTTGCTTGAGACATTAAGATGCTTAGATACTCTCACTTTAAGCTGACTAGTGTATGTTGTTTCAGGAACTTGATGCCCAGAAGCAGGAAAATTTGAAAATTGAATTTGACAGAGAAAATAGGAACAATTTGTTAGAGTATTTGCGATCCTTGGATTCTGATATGGTAATATCCTAAATTCCTTTGATTAGATAGTGTTACTCTACTCCATCCTTCTAGCCTCCGATGTTCAATCACCTTTTTCTCTTCCCCACCTGGTTTTAAGCCTTTGTTATAACTAAAATGTCCTCTTGTCGTACATTGTTTATTTCAACAGGTGGCTGAACTTTCTCGTCCATCATCTTTAGAGGTCGAAGACATTATTCACCAACTTGTTCAAAACATATTGCATAGATTCTTTAAAGATGAGACTCCCTCTGATTTTATGGTAGATTCAGTCAAGGCAGGTACTGAGAACCGCCCGGATGGTGATGATGAACTTTGTGACACCATAGGCACTTCCCGGGATTACCTAGCAAAGCTACTTTTCTGGTTAGTATTTTTCACTCCCTTAATAAATTGCTTTTTTTCTGGTTTTATGTGGGTTAGTTTTGAACAAATCACTTATGCACACTTGTCATATGCACATGGGAGAGCACACACACACACGTCCATGCTTACATACACCTTAGACGTTGTAGCCGGTCAAGGCCTCTTTCTGTCTTATTAACTCAATTGATTTCCCATCCGGGATCACATACTAAGGTTCACTTTTCTGCTGGCAGGTGTATGCTGTTGGGCCATCATTTGAGAGGCTTGGAAAACAGGTTGCATTTAACTTGTGTTATTGGATTGTTGTAAAGGGAAGGAATTCAGGAATGACCATCAGAAAAAGAAAAGGCAGAAGAAGTGTAAATTCTTTTCTTCTTTTTGTTTTTTCTTCTGTTTATCTCCATCAATATTATCGTTCAAGTGAAAACCATGTAATAATACCACATTTAATTTTTGCTTGTATCTCTTTCATGTCAATTTTCCAACTTACCTCACATGAAAGGCAAAACTCTGACTGGTGTAATTGAAACTATGTCCAAGTCAATCATGTAGGTCACATGAGGAATGCCAGATTTATTGTTCATTGTAGAGTCATATCAATGCCATCTGCTCTTGAATTATCCCATGCCATTCTATCAAAGGTGTGGTAATCTGTTTTGACTATGTGATGCGCTAGACAAAATAGCAATGCATTTGGACTATAAAAAGAATTCCATCTAGTATCACAGTAATCACACCTCACGAGCAGGAAGTCTTGGTTGTCCAGATACTCTGGGTGTGCATGGTCATGTTTTAAACTTCTCAGAAAAATTGAACTTGCTACAACAAAGTTTTGGTTCCGTACTTAATGCCAAATATTATCAAATTACAACCTTGATTATCATTCCAATATTGGGATTTAGTTTGTGGCTAAAATTTTGATTCAATTTGTTAGGTACTTGTACTTTAGGTTCTTCAATTGAATATAATCAGGTGGTTGCAAAAACAACGTTGTCTTTTTCGAGAATAAATATATTCAACAATGTAATGAATTGCTCAATGCAATCATATGGTTGAATTTAATTGGAGAACCTAAGATATACAACCTAAGGAACTAAAACTAAATTTTACTCTTTGCAATAGAATTGTAAAATGCCCGCTCCAGAGTCGTTCATGATTCAAGAACTGTAAACCCTGATTAAGGATGACATATGACAATGTATACCCCACTCATTAGTGCACAAGTATTTTTGAGCGTGACAAAATAATAAGCAGCCATGAGAATTGCAACCTGGACAGAAACAATTTTGAACGTTTAGCTTCTAGATGTTCTTGACAATGAAAATTTGGTGTTCTATATGATGGCTTCCACGGATTGGTGGATTATTAGGACCTTTGACAATTAGAAGATGGCAACGGAAAAATTGGACTGACGACACAGACCTATACAGTGTATACAACGTAGACAAAACTAATTTGACCAAAAAGAGAAGCTGCCTACTCCATTCAATTGTAAAGTTGCTATATTTCCATCAATTTCATTGCAAAATTTGTGCTTTGGTATTTCTCTCTATACACATAACATAAATGAATGTTCCTAACTGTAGAAAGAATAAAAAAGAATCATACAAACTATAATGCTCGAGAAGAATATATCAACTGCTGTTGTTTTTGTTTCCTGTAATGGTGGTGATGATGTGGTTGGTCATGGGGTTTGTAGAGATCATAAGGAGCCCATAGATAATCAACTGGGCACGGCCTCCTCGCATCAAGCCTTGCCCATGGCTTCCCCTTGCCACTCCAATGCAGCAAACTCACAGGACCTGGATGCAAAGATCTACAATTACTCACCACATTATCTCCACCAAGCCCATGTTGGTTCCATCTATGATCAATGGCCTCAACATCTCCACCAAATACCAACATAAACGGTGGAAGAGAACCCAACTCATAAATCCTCCTCTCCTTTTGAATTTCCATCCATTTCTCAATCTTTCTTGTGTAGTCTCCCTCTCTCCACCTCACCAAATCCATCACCATCACACCCGTGTTGAAATAACACGGTCTTTTCCCAGCAAAAACCTCGGAAAACTCAAGGTCGGACCAGAATTCAACTGAGAAGTACTTGGTGAAGTTTGCATGACAATACTCTGGAGCTCCAATTGTTCTTGACCCAGATAGAGACACATTCCATAGCTTTTGAATATCATCCACAACAATGACATCAGAGTCTAGATAGATCACACGTTTAACACAAGCCTCAAGTATATCAGCTAAGTAGCTTCTTGCATAGTTTAACGGGTTCTCAAGAGCCTGGCGAACTGAGGATGAGATTAGATTATTGACTATACTTTCCTTGAAGACGTAAACTTTGAAACTCAAAGAAGGGAATGTGGATTGTACAATCCGAGTAAGCTCAGCTAAATCAACCAAGCATGAATCAGAAGCAATGAAGTGAAAGAAAACATTTTCAGGACAAGAACTGTGTTTGAGAACTGAATGGACAGCCGCAACAGTGCCTCTCAAGTACTCCAAATCAATAGTCATAGCTATCTGAACAACTGAAGGGTCACATGCCAATAGCATTCCATTTCTGGCCAAGACAGCACATTTGGGTCCATTTTGGTACTCTGGTGCCTCTGAGAATCGCATAGACATGCCAAATTCAATGTGTGCTTCATCACCACTACATGCCAACTTGTTAGGCAATGATCTAATTGCATTTCCATAGGATAGAAGAGTGAAAACTAGAACGGTCACAACAGAAACAGCTCTAGGAAGAAACATCATCGAAACAAAATCAATTGGGTTTGTCAATTTGGTATGTTTCTTTTGAACTAAGAAAGTTGCAAACCTTGTAAAACAAAAACAATGGTTGCAATGCAAATGAAAGTGAGAAAAGAAGAGAGACTCTGTGTATAAAGGAAGACACACGGAATTCTAGAAAAGGTCAAGAAGTGGAGAAGAAGCAAACACGTTTAGAGATACATAAATAACACAGGAGAACACGGCTTTGATAAGAGAGGTTGACCGAGTTTGAATGAGTTATATTGGGTTAGTGTATTGGAATTTTCTTCTTCATTTCCTTTCTTTATTTTAATTTTCAACTTGCACTTGGTGAGCTTCTTGGAGACCACCTTGTACGTTTCATTACATATTTCCATTGAAGACCGACATGTGACCACGTGCACTTCACAGATTTCATTTATTCATCCTCCTTATTTATATGCCCTTTAATTTATTACACCCATGTGACCACGTGCTATGTACAAATATTATTTATATTTGCCTCTTATTTATTACTTAATACTTTCAATGATTATGGATTGAGCCTTATGGTCTCTCTGTCCGTGTGTCTGTTTGTATTGGCAATGGTAAGTGGGAAAGTTAGGTGACTTAAGGATCCGTTTGGTTGGAAGAGTGAAAAAGTGAGAAGATGAAAAATTGTGGGAGGATAGAAAAGTGAGAGGATGAAAAATATTTAGTTTTCCCTCTTGTATGTTCGGTTGGAAGAGTGGAAAAGTAGGAGGATGGAAAACTCTTGTGTTCGGTTAGAGAGAAAAAGGGAAGGATGAAAAATGTAATTTATATAAATTGACTATTATACCCTTGTTACATAATATGTAAGAAATAGATTTATTTATAATCATTAAATAATATAAAATTTATCACATCATATATATAAATTTATATTATTATAATGTAAAATTTAGATTAGGTCACGTTGAAAAAAAAACTTTAAAAAAAAAACGTTACCGGTGATGTTGGAAAGAAAAAAAAAAAAAGAAAAAAAAAACGTTACCAGTAACGTTGGAAAGAAAAAAAAAAAAAAAAAAAAAAAAGATAACGTTACTAGTAACGTTGGAAAAAAAAAACCGTTACTTGTAACGTTGGTTGGAAAAACAAAAGAAAAGAAAAAAAAGTTATTGAGTTCAGTAACGCTGGAAAGAAAAAGAAAAAAGAAAAAAAAGAACTCAGTAACGTTGAAAAAAAAAAAAAGGAGAATGTTGAAAAAAAAAATAGGTGGAAAGAAGGTATTTTTGTAAAAGTGCTACTATAGAACTTTTCTCTCCAAATTTTCTTTTCGATTTGGAAGGAAAAAAAAAATGGGCCTGGAAAGAAAACTTTCTCTCGAGTTTTCCATCCTTCCTATTTTCCTTCCCTAAACGAACAGTGAAAAACAGTATTTTTTATCATATTTTTCTCCCTTTATTTTCCATCCTTTCTGTTTTCACTCCAATCGAACGGACTTAAGTCCAAAAGATTCCTCAAAAAAAAAAAAATCTCAAGTCCAAAGTTACGGTAACAAAAAAAAAAAAAAGTCCTATGTTGCAATTTGCCATGGACTTGGTATCAATCAAGAGCAATATTAGTACCACAATATTTTACATAATTTTTTATATAACTCATTTTATAAGTGATGCAGATGTAGACTCGCATAAATTCACTAATTTTCTTCATTACTCACAACTCGTAACATGACGAATTATGGTAAAAATTGTGTAAAATATTGTGATATTAAATTGCTGGTCAATTGATATCATGACATTCCAAGATTCTATACAAATATCCCATGTAATGCTTGTTGGTTTCTACAGAAACCAAGATTACCCAGCAAAATAAAACTGGTTTTAATTTAAGATTACATACTTGGTAACGTGGACAGTTGTACATGGCAGCCATGCAGTGATGCAGTCTTCTCGATTTTCACTGCTGTTGTTTGTTTGGTCTGGCGGTCAATGTTTTCTGCGCCCAATATTTTAAACGCCATTTTTTTTTTTCCACTAATTTTCTGGTTATGTAAACAAAAATTATAAGAAAGGTGAATCATTTCAAATTATAAACCCGAGTCAATGGTTGCCAGGAATCTGTTTCACACGTAATCAAGAAGTTTCTTTTTAAAATTTACGCTAGAAACAATCCTTTCGTTTTCTTAGTGTAACTTGCCCCAACCGACAGCCAAAAGATAGAAGTTTTCCATTTTTTTTTTCCCCCTAACGTAGATGTGCAGAACTCTTCGAGCTACTGAAGTATTCAAGTGCAAAACCCTTCAAACACCTGACTATTTCTTTGTGTTTAAAATCTTTTACACAGGTAATTATAAGAAGAAACTCTTCAAGCACCTCTGTGTCTATATAATCTTTCACACATACAGCAAGTAATTATAGACAGGAATCTCTTGAAAGTGACTGGTAAAGTTATGAACGGGGTGGAAAGGTAATCCATTATAGAGGAAATATGTCTGAACCAACTAGATCTAGTTGTGGATGCAATACCGGACTGGATATAGCAACTAAATAGGAAGCACAATGAAGCAAAAACATGAATTAGTCACTATGCAGCTTAAAATATTTTTATGAATATTTTTCTTGATCTGATTATATATGTTAGAATAACACAACTATTTTAAATGAGTAGCAGAACTTAAAACCGTGTAAAGCTGACAAGGATCCCCATCGGGATCCGGGTCCTCACCATTTCATTCCCTCCAGCAAACGAATGGCTCATGGCTCTGCTACGGGAGTTAAATGCGAGGAAATTATGAAAGTAGCAATTCTACAAAAGCAAAACCACCCCATTGCATCTAAAGTCTAAACGACTTGATTCACCACAATCACCACACATAATTAGGAAAAGAATCCCCATCATTTCATGATTTAAGTTATATATACAAATCTAAAGATGTATCTAGATCCTCTTCATGTACACTCTTATTGGTATGAGAAGTAAAATCTTAACCCTGAAGGGACTCTCTCCATGAATAGAGAGAATCTTAATCCATAAAATCCAGGGCTTGATAAAATGCACAGCTTAGTTAGAATTTGCAACTCTGAAGGCTTATGACATTGAATGTAATGAGAATTATAAGTTTTTTACAGAATGAGTAAAAGTTACAGATGATAACCGCAATACATGTTTTTCATTCGTAAATACATTTGAGAAGTTTTTCATGATACACAGCGAGCACGTCAAGATGGCATCATCCTCTACAATTAGCTGTGAAACAAGTAAAGACAAGGTACCCTGCACTCAACTCTAATTTCTTTTCCTCCAGCCTAAAGACCTATAGTTTATGCAATTGACAAGTAAAAATAAAACATAAATATACAATCTGTTAGAAAATATAAATGACTGGAGATGAAGGTGAAAAAAAAATTATATAAATGGGAACAAATAATTAAGTTCACATTCAACCAAGAATCAATTACAAAACAGCCACCAATGTTTTTCTTTTTTTCTTCCTTAGAATATGCAGCCCCCTTCATCACAATTTGGTAGATGAAAAAGCAGAAGATTCAATGGAGTCTTTCAACCATCACACAAAACACCAGCAGCAATACTACACTAAAATTAGCTTCAACTCAAAAATCAAGAGAACATATCCCAGGGTGAAGAAATTGAAAAGTAAAACTATTGTACTTTATTTTTGTTATTTTCAAAGTATCTATAGGGGGTATTCACAGAAATCCATCAGTTTCCTAAATCAACATGCACAAAACAGCATATGGCTAAGAATCAGACTCAATAAAAGTCCAGTTCAGTTCTTTGAATGTTTCAAACCCCTCTATCACTATATTCATATCATCTTCAAGGAAAATTGAAGTCCTAGAATTTAAAAGGGGAAAAAAAAAGACTGCAACATAAGAGAGAGAGTGTGAACGTAATATTCAAAGAATGGAAACTGTCTTGCTAAAACCTAGTACTCATACTACAAGAACGAGATAATTGGAAAGGAGCAACCCTTTCATTGAAGCACATATTGACATTTATCTGATCATACTGCTTCCTGCAGCCTGGGCATCGCCCATCTGCCTCAAGAATCCTTTTGTGGCAGAAAAGGCAAAGATGAAATCCACATGAACATGGCAGAAAGCTAGAGTCTGTGACATCTAAATCCTCATAGCAGATAGGACATGAAGAAGGTTGGGATGAGAGCCTTTGCCACGGCCACATGATAGCTCCACGGCCACAATGCCATTCTGATTTCATTGGAAAACTGTGCTGCTTGGAGAGAGTGGGCAGACTCTGTGGACGGCAAGCATCATCAGGTCTCCACGCTCGACAATTCACACGTGATTCAGGTACCACTTTCCCGCTCTCTGTTTTGGACAAGTCCACTCCAGGATTATGGTTAGGTACTTCAAGATTATCAGATTCAACCCTAGTTTCAGGTTCGGCAGGAGACTCTGAAATTGGTTTGTGCTGATTGTCATCTGCATACAAAGCATCTGCAACAGCCTCCCAGTCATCCACACACCCATCATCCTCTTCTTCCTCGCTGATGTTTCCAGAGCAACAACCACTGCTTGTGATACTGCTGCTGCTCCCAGTAAGACCCTTACTTGAATCATTGTGATCCAAAGTGCTTCCAATTGGGCTATTCATCGGGGACTCCAAATCACTATCATGGATGCTTGAGCCCTCATTTTCCTCTCCTCTTGATCTTATTTCCAAATTATCCAGTGATCCATTCTGCGCATTGGCTATTCGCATGGATGATGAGTGAGACTCATCCTTCCCATTTGAATCCACCTTGCATCCCTTGTTCTTGACTGCATTACAACAGTCAATTATGAACAAATGGAATTAGCAAATATAAGTTTTGCCAGCCAATCCAAAAAATGAGTCTTTATCAAACATCATTGTCTCCTATAAACATAAAAGACCATATACTCACAAGTTCATTTCACATCTAGCATTAAGCTTGTGACCATTTGAAGTAGAGAAATGAGCATCATCATGAGACACTCTAGGACAATCAAATCTAGAACACTAGAACTTAGACCAATCTTCTATCTCTTGTAGTCAAGGCTGTAGCAAGAGTTGTACAAAATAAGTTTTTACCCTCTACTTGACAGAGGAAACGGAAGAAGGCACACATAAAATTTTAGCATCATGCAATTTTGCGCCATTAGCATTTGGTGTTTTAGACATCTATCAAGATAAACCCATCAAATATTGGTTTGAATTCAAGCTAAAAAGACCAACTCAAACATTCGGAAGAAGAACAAGCATATATAAGACCCATTTCTTTATACAAAAATTCAAAAAGCTAAAATGTTATTCATATTTCATTCTATATGGTTCTTCCACAACCATGGACAGATTTTGGCTAGTGCAGAGTCATGTTCTTGGTTGAAGACGAACAAGATACCAATTTAAAAAACTGTTCTTGGTGTTTCACTTCATTTCATTGAGCAAAATAAAAATAATAATAATAACAGATTTACTTTCTTTTTTTTTTTTTTAGGTGATAATAGATTTACACTCTTTCCCTACATTACTGTTGTTTCCAATAGTTCATGACTGATATTTCAATTTCATGGTAGATCAACACACATTACCTTTATTATTCAACCTATATGCACTATCTGTCAAATACTGATTTTCTTTACACAAATTAAAATAAGCAAACATAAAATAAAAGCACCCAGAAAATGAAAAAATGTATATATTAAAAGAATCTAAATTGCTAAGAGACAGTTTTATTCAATTTTGATTTTTTTTTTTTTTTTTTTAAACAATAGCACAGATATTTCTTGCTCAATATTTTTAATAAAAATTATAATTTTACATTCAGTTTTGACTAAAAACATCATGAAATTCAGAAAACAAAGAGATAAAAGGCTAAGCGTACCTTGAGAAAGCCATTGTTCACGCCGAACATCGAGCTTGCTCTGCTTCAATTTCTTGTTCGTCTATAAAAAAAAAAAAAAAAAAAAAAACAAAGCAAAACAAAACAAAAATTTCACAATCAGAACGAACTGAAACAACAAAATGCCACAAAAAAATTTAAAAATTTTCTAGGGAAACAAACAGAGTGAAGAAGAATTGCGAAATTTACCCTCTTTTTCTTGGTGAGGTCTCTGGGGAGAGAAGCAGGGGCAGGAGAGGTGGCGATTGAATCGGCCATTGGGAAAATTTGTGAGAAACAACGAAATTGAAATTGGAATTGGAATTGGAATTTTGGCGAAAACCCTAATTTGAAAAATATCTGAGAGAGAGAGAGAGAGAGAGAGAGAATTGAAAAGTAAGAAAGTAATAAGAGAAGAAGAGATATTTAGAGAGAAATGAAATGAGGATAGGAAGGGAGTGGATATTACGAAACAACAAACAAAAGCCTCTCTCGAATTCTCAACACCCCTCTCTTCTTTCTCTCTGTTTTTTTTGTGTGTGTGTGTGTGTGTGTGTGTGTATGTGTGTGTACTCTTTTCTTCCACGCCCATATTTTTAAAACTCTTGTCCTTTTTTTTATTTATTTGTTTTTTTTTTTTTTTTTGAGAAACAATTTTTATTTATTTGTTAAGTTATCAAATTGCCCTTTTCATTTTTTTTATAAAATAAATTTACATTTTAAATCCTATAATTTAGAAACTATAATATTTTTACAATATTTTTACAACAAATCTTTTTGTGACTGGTTATTTAAATTTTGAGAAGATCTACAATTGAAATTATTATTATTTTCCACCAATAAGAATCTACCACATAATATTTGTTGTGAAAATTTTATAAATATGACATTTATCACTTTTAAAAAGTTGATCTAGCTATAACATAGGGTTTCAAACATAATTTAGAAAGTTGTGATTTTGTATATTTTTCCAAAGATAAATGACATGAACACAATTTTATTATTACACCTAAATGGCATCAACAAAATTTCCAAAAATGACATCATTATTACACCAACAAGTAATTCCTAGTTAGAAGCTTTAGAATATTACCACCTCATACTCGTGGCGTGATGGTCACTTCACAAGTATGAGTGCTTGTGGGGTGTGAGGGGCAAGGGTCGGGATTCAAGTTTTTAGGAAAGAGCTTCACACACATATACATTTAGATTATTCCAGAGTAGAATTTCTATCTTGTATAAAAAAAGAAGCTTTAGAATATTCTTTAAATTTCAAAATCATACAAAAATTTCATCACACTTTCTTGTATTATTAGCATATGGACACCTTTAAGGGTAAGGTTTTTATCTTGGTTTTTATCTTTGTGCAAATAAAAAATATGACACTGACACATGAACATTTTAGAATATATGTTAATCTTGAGTTGTTTCTAATACACAAAAACACTGAAAGGAAGCCAAACTTCTATTTTAAATAGTATTTTGAATTTGAAAAGAAAACTCTTCTTATAATTTCATGAATAAAATCAAAAGAAAATTACATTTTACATTTAAACGTAATCATTATGTACTTAAAGTTTGGGGATTTTTTTTCTAGTTTTGTATTAACCAAACAATTGATTATTTGTGAAACCATTAGAATTGAGACTTTTCTCATTGTGACATGAAAGCAAGCTCAGAGAGAGAGAGAGAGAGATGCATGAATTACAAACATCGTATGGTGTCATATGGTGCCATTTGTAGTAACTTAATTTATCTCACCAATATGTTACATCAAATACATCACACTTAATTATTAAACTAGTCCCATATATGTATTTATGGTTTCAATAAATAAAAAACTATATTATATATAACGTATAGGGTCTAGTAAAAAGTTTTACCATCTCACCAACATGTAATTATCAAGATATTTTAGTCTAAATATATTGGATGTCTCATTGTCCCTCAAGGGACAAGATAGTTTAGTTAGTGTTCACCACAATAGCAACCAAAAAAAAAAAAAAAAAAGTTAGTAACTTTTTTTTTTTTTAAACCATTTTAGTTAGTAACTTAGTATTGTTGATGCTCATTTTGGAAGCCCAATAGCGGGAACAAGCCCAACAATATGGGCAAAAAAGAGTTAGTGGATTGATAGAAAAACTATTAAGTCTGAATGGCAGGAATAATGGATCATAGGCCCATAAAGTAAGTAAATGAGCCTTGAGGGAAGCAAATGGGCCTAGAGGAGCTCAGAAAAAGAAGTGGTAAACCTATGGGCATTATATGATGTAGAAAAGCAAAAATGGGCCACAGCAAGCCCGAAGTAATGAAATAAGAAAGTAAGAAGTTGATGGAAAGCCCATGAGCCCCAAATGATAAGATAATTGGGATAAAGAAGTCCCAAATAGCTAGTAAAAGCCCATGGGAATGCAGAATTAGAAAATGGGCCGAGGATGCCCAAAGAAAGCAAATGGGCTAAGGATGCTCAAGGAGAAAGAAATGGGTCAAAGAAGCCCATAAGCAATGTAATGGGGCAAGAAAGCCCAAAAGTAACATAAGCCCAATGACTAAACTGGGACATTATAATCAATTGAGAAACGAATATACAGCAGGCTCGAAAGAGGCCCAACAAGCATGGTTTAAACAATACTACGGCAGGAATAGTAGAGTGGTACAGTAGAAATGGCAACAAAATTACAGAAGAAGCAAAGCATGAGCTCAAGAGGGAAAAACCCACAATCAAGCAAGGCCCAGCCCTTGAAAGGAGCAAGCCAATAAAGAATGAAAAATCAGAAGACAGCTCACGCCATAAGAGGTCAAGAATGAGCGGCGGAATGCACAAACGAACCTCCAGTCCACGGTAAACGCATGAGCAGCAGACAAACTTTAGACATACATGAAAGTGGAGCACGCACAAGACCTAGGCACCACCAACCTGTACCTAGTCAACACAGGAGTGGTGGGTCATGGGTCAGAGGTAAGAGAGGGTATGGTATGGTGGTGGAGAGAAGGAAAAGCCTATTTAAGGGTTCCTGCTCAAACTCTTTTGGGAGAAATGTCCTGCTAAGATGACATACCACCCAAAAGAAGGAGGATGAGCTGGATCTACTAGGTGCATACCATGAGGGATAGCAAGGGAGAATACCCGCACCATAAAGGATAAGAATGCCATGGTAAACAAGCAAACAAAACGGTCTTCTTTGTTTAGTAATGGGGATTGGCACAGCCAGCACAGATAAGTAGTGGTGGCTGGGCAGTTGACAAACCAGAGGGTGGTCGAGAAGGACATCTTAATCTAGACAAAAGTAGTTAAAAGCTAAAATGGTAAAAACCAATCACGACAGGCAGTATATAAACGGTCCTTGCCATGCACGATTACATCAATCGCAATAGTAGCAACCACTAGAAGAGAGTCATAGTAACACCATCACCACAACACTACACAAGTAAACACTAAGAAAGAAAAGAAAAATAAGAATGAGAGGAAAAAAAAAAAAAGGAGAGTATAGAATGGCAGGCATGCACCAATAGGCTAATCCCTTCTCTCCCTCTAAAAGCCTACTCTATATTGAGGATAAATGATTCTTTTGGGCATAAGCCATTCAGGCCCATTCTCTCAAAGTAAATAATTTCTACGGCAGGATCTTTTTGAGAGGTTATTCACATTGAGAAAGTGGTTCCCTCCTTGGTCTTAGTCCCGTAACACAACTTAACACGGCAAACTAATCTTTTTCTTTTTTGATTTAATTATCATTATTATTTCCCTTCTTATTTCTGCCATTCCATTTATGATGCGTTTCCTGTTGCTGCGTACTTCATTTTAATTAAGGATCCTTTATTTATTTTGTCCAACAGCAAATGTGTATCTTTTATTGTTTTATTACATCTGTTTGTCATAGCTCTGTTGTAACAGCTACGCTTGCCATGGGTATGTGATCAGAATTTCAGCAAAAATGGGCATAGTTTGTGCACAAGCCAGACCAAGGTAAGTTGCAATTAGACCGGTCCTGACTGTCCTACCTAGAATACTTAGGCCTTAGTGCAACAAGAGGCAGCTAAGCCCAGCCCAATAACTCAAAAAGGCCCACCACAAGTATTACATAAAGAACCTTATTATCTTTAGAAGTAAATCTTAAATCTTATTTTAGATTGGATTGCTATTTACCCAATTTCCAAATCAAGTTTAAATGAATATGGTGTAACTTATTGGATTATACATTTCCGGGTTTTTTTTTTTAATTAAGAAAATGTCATTTACTATCCAATCAATGGGATTTTTTTTATTTTTTATTTTTTTGATTTCAAAACTATTAAAAATATGATATATGGAGTCATGGATAGTTAAGTGATGACATATTTCATAATTTTCACTAGCGTTGATATCTTGCAAGAATAGAAGAGTATTTGTATGAGAAAATAGAGTGGGATGGTATATTGTGAAAATGCTTATCTAATAAAAAGTATTTTTAGATGTATAATTTTGATAGTGAGTTGTAGAAGATGTAAATTACACGTAATCCATATCTTTATTATTATTATTTTTTTCCCCTCTTTGTGATAACACCCAACCTTATCTTTATAGTTTCTTTTCACCCAAGTTTCTTCTAAACTTTTGTTGATGACTTGATGTTTAAATGGCTTACTTAGAGGGACTCGATTGCCATTTAAGGGAAAAAAAAAATTGTCAGCATCCTTTTCTCATGTACATTTTTTTTTTTTAATTTTTAAAAAGATGATAATATATAAGTAGAAACAATAATTGTATTATAGGAGCAATTTTGTGATAGAAAATCTTTCTCATAAGCTCTTTTTGTTTTGACAATAATGTTTTAAAGAAAATAAGTCATTTTTTAAAAAGTATTTTTTATAAAATTATCTAATTTTTGGTAGCAACTTTAAATGAGTTAAAAAAAATTATTTAACTTCTCATATTTAGCTTATTGTGGGATAAAATTATTTTTCAAAAAGAAATTAGTAGAAAATAACCTCTAAAAATAAGTTATACTTTTTTTGTTGTCTAAGTGTCCGTTTGGCAAAAATTATTTTTGCCAACTTATTTTACTATTTATGAATCTCGTAGCACTTTTTAGTACTATTTATGAATCTCACTGTACTATTTCAATTAACTTTTACCTTTATATATAGTACTTTCAGTAAAAAAAAATTTAATTTTAACAAAATAATCAGATCCCAATCGGACCCTTAATTAGGTTGGAGATTAATTTACATTTTTAAGGCGTAATAAAAGCAAGCATGCCGAACGCGGAAGCCTCGTAGAGTAGAGTAGGATGTTGTACTAAGGATGACAGGTGTACGGCCAGATATCACAGATCTACGCACCATAATAAGACTTGGGCCACACTCACCTCTTGGTGGACCCCAATTCCTTGGTAGCTGTGGCCCTAATTCATTCTCCACATGGTTTGTAATACAGTACAGTATATGAAGAAGTAAATAACAAGAAATAGTCTGATCCCAATTTTTTAAAAAATTATAAACCCCCAAAAATCATACATCATAGACTATATAAGTATTATATTAAATTTAAACCAATTAAATTCAAATTTATTTTTTAATTGTTGTTTAGTTTTCCGCCACATTTTCAATTTAATTTTTTTTAGTTTTAATACAAAATGATTATTTCTTTATATCGAATATCCATTACATCACAAATTGCAAATGAGTAAGTAAAAACATTGCGCTATGTATTCTGCATTCATTATTTTATCTATATCACTTTGTTTTTGTTTTAATGAAAAATCTTGTGTAAAAATAATTTTTCATATTTTTCAATATTTAGTAGCATCAGGAAAAAGAAAAAAAAAAGTCAACAAAAATTTATCTTTAGTCAACATAAAATGTATAGCTTATTTTTAAAGACTATTTTCTACTAAATATTTTTGAAAAATAACTTTATTTTACAACAAGATAAATAAAGAAAATTAAAAGATTTTCTCAAAAAAAGAAGTTAGAAGATTGTTTTTTGAACTCGTTTAAGATTGCTATCAATAATAGAAAAATGAGATAATTTTATAGAAAATGCTTTTTGAAATATGAATTTATATAAATATATATATATATATATATATATAATATCATTGCTAAAACAAACAAAATGTTCCAAATGACTATCTCACTCACCTAAATTACACCAGAGTCCCAATTTTATTCATAACTATTGAGGTTAAATATTTTGATTATAATCATAACTTATCACTTCATCAAGTTGTTAATGATATTAAATTACAACTTTCTATTATTATCAAGAAATAATATAAAATTACTTTTTTATCAAGGAAATCTTTTTAAAATAGTTATATAACTTCTCTTCTTAGTTAAGCTGTAGCCCATGACTTCATTTTCTGTTTGTACAGCGCAAAGTTTCCAGATGAAGATGCTAGAGATTCAAGAGGTTGAACAGGTATCAATTGCCACTTTATCCATGTTATCTACTAAGGTTGACTTTGTTTTGTTAGAACACAGACCATTTCACTACAATGCACGTCAGTGGTCCTTGTTATGGCCCCTCTGGAGCTAAGACAAATGACTGAACTTTAACTTGAAACATGGGCTATAATTGTTATTTCCAGAGCAACTCTATCTGAGTAATAAACTTGTTCTCACACCATGTGGAGCTAATTGGGCGCCTAAGCAAAAAGATTTTCTCCATTTCTGCTAACCTGGATCCATCATTAGGATTTAGGATCCATTGTCAAATGTGGATTTAGAGAGAGAGAGAGAGAGAGAGAGAGAGAGAGAGGGAAGGGGGGAGGGGGGGTTTTGGAATACAATGAAATGCTCCTATCTACAAAAAGAGCAATAACAATAGAATAGATTTATTTGTACAATATATTATGCATCAACCCTATTTATTTACACAATGGCTTAAATGCCATTCATTTGACCTCACAACATAATACATTGCCGAGCCATTCTCGAGCTATCACCTTCAGTTGTCGTTTGGCAAATAGTCGTACAACACGAGAGTACAAGAATGATGACACCTCAAAAAAAAAATTTATCTGGGTTTCATCATGCCAAAGGCCTACAAACATTCAAAAGCAGGATGAATTTCCAGTTATTATGTGCTATGCTATGGAAGAAGACCTAAAAGTTAACTGTTCAAGATTTAAACAAATGTGATCTCATGTACCTTGATTGTCCAAGTTGCATTACTATCAATTTAAGCCGATAAGAAACTGTGGAACCGTTGTACTCTTTCCTCGTCACGACACAAAATGCCTCTAGATGAATTTCTTCTATTCCTTCTAGGTCGGAAGAAGAAATCCTCTGTGTCAAGAACATAGGAGATCTGCCACAAGATACTTTGATGAAGACAAAAACCAGCAAAAACAAACTAAACATACATGCATAAAGTTTGTGGCACATAACCACCTGCAATTCACTTACGCCTAGTGATCATTACAAAGCAAGCATAACAAAGCAATGCAAATTTAGAAAAAGAGCAAGAGCAAACATGTAGAATATATAAGAAACAGACTTTATCATCTATACAGTTTCCATGTAGATACCTTCGACGAATTGCAAGCTATCTTACATTCCAAACCATTGACTGCATTGACGCCTTCCATGGCTTCGCATAAGGCAGAAGATTCATCTGGGCCTGCATATGCTCGCTTGTTCCTGCAATTATCAACAATAAGCAACAAGTTACACCTACTTGATCAACCCAAGTTTTCAAAAACAACCATCTTGGAATTGAAGCATATGTAAGCTTCTTCCTGCAAATAAGCCTTACAAGTTACACCCTATCATGGCCTCCAAAAAAAAAAAAAAAAAAAAGCTACACCCTATCTAATCAACAAGATTTCCTAAACCATCTAGAAACCAAGTTGAAGGAAAAGAATAAAAAAGAGATCCCATGCAATACAAGCATGAACAGGAATTATTCTCAACACATCCTGAACCTATTGTGTATACTCAGACCAAAGAGGATATCAAGTACCAATCATATGCCAAGAATTTTCCTTTTTGTCCCTTTTTTTTGGAGGGGGGTTCAAGGTTGGAAAAAGACTCGACAGAATAAATGATTAAAACCACTGGTTCAGAAGACTATTGACCAAAAAAAAAAAAACAGCATTATATTGGTGGATCCTAGACAATGTATAAATATGCCATGCGCCAAGTAATCTCTTTTGGAACATAGAAAACATACCTGGGTCATGCTAATGAATGCCCTTAGGGCATTGGTTAACAATCCAATTTAAGAAATTTTTGACACAACTTTTATGGGAAATTAAAAAAGCTATTAAAACATTAATTGTTTTATTTTCTTTTCCCATAAAAACTTTTTTTAAATGGATTATTAACTAATGCTCTAAAGGCATTTGTTAGCATTTCCCAACATACATTACTGAAGTGCGTAAATAGGAATTGCAAGATTACTACCTTTGCAGTAGAATGCCACGTGGCTCCCCACGTAGCTCCTTTTTCCCAGGAAAGACGGACAAATAATCATTCTGCAGATAAGCTGCAAAATTAGGATCCATGGAAACTGCAAACACCTCAGGTTTTTGACTCACACTGTCCATCAGCTGAATGGACAATCGGGAAGTGGCAGGGGACTGCATAAGGGATAAAAAAAATAAATCACATACGGGCAAAATATGATCTATCAAAGAAAGCAAATATAGGACAAAGGACTTACACATTCCAAACGATATATGTTTTCCTCATGAAGGATGACACGTGCATTTTCATAATATACAGAATCAATCAACTTCCCAGGTTTCCGGGATTTTTCATAGTCATATAATTGAAGAAGCTTATTGTCTATCTCATCAGCTGCAACAGTTTGAAGCTGCAGGGAGAACCACAATCAGAACCTGTTCTGAAAAGCAAGGAATGAGCAAGTGAAAAGAGATGCGACGAAACCTGTTTGACTAATTTATAGATTAACTTGTCCAATGTGAATAAAACATATGACTGGTTTCCAATGATAGCTCGACATTCATCCTCAAATTTTGCATTATCTGCAGATCCATCAAGCAAACTGTACAGTGCACTCATAAATCTGCAACATACATATACCAAAATTGTTATGCATAAGCATTAATGATTTGAATAAAACTAAAGATGCAGCATTAGAGTACCTAGCATAGAGATCTGGAGAACCAGTATCCTTCGAAGTTTTCCATTTCAATTCAGCACCCGTTGAATTCATTTTTGCTGATAAAATTCTTTCATATAAAATCTGACAAATTCAAAGGGAGGTTGTCTTAATTACACTGAAAATATAACCATACATAATTACCAACCTTATGCGATAATGTTTTCTTACTTGTTGAAGCCTAAAAAGAACATAAAAATCATCATTTCCATAAAAAACTCGAGAATCTTTTCTTTCCTTTTCAAGAAATGCTGCTGGCACATGCTTTGCAAGAGGCTTCACAGACAAAAGGAACCTTTCTGACAATGGCAACAAGCCATCCCCTCCACCAACATGTCCATCAACCATGCCCTCAGCCTCACCTTCACTCTCAGCCTTACCATCAGCTTCATCATGCTCTGCATCTTCCTCCTCTTCATGCTCATCTCTGGAGCACTCATCACCACCAGACTCACTGCCTGAGACATCTTCACCAGCCTCAGAAACATTTTCACTATCTTCATCATCAGCATCAGCATCATTTTCTCCTCCAGCATCCTGACAATTCATCTGCTCTGCTTTCCCGGCTTGATATTGCCTGCTTTGCTTTGCCTTCGGCGCAGACAGCTCACCAGAGCCTCCGTAGACAACAAAGTTATCCTCCCCAAAATCACCATTAGGTGATAACTCACCCTCTTCTTTTTCAATTTTCGAGGGTCTTGCAAATGCTTCGTGACATCCATTAACATTACTACCTTCTGTAATCACGCCATTTGCCAATAAAACTGGTTTGGCAGCATCACCTCCCTGAAGCACCAAAGAGATGCATATTAATATATTATTATCAATAATATCCCCTTAAAACCTCAAGGGAGGAAAAAATATGAATTAATGTGTTATCTACTCTAGTTGTGATAAACAGAAATTCAAAATTGCCAAAGGAAAGCTCAAATGGGAGAGCTTCCTAAAGAATCACACATAAGTTTAAAGGATCCATGAAATCAACTGTGAAGTTACGAGAACCACCCACGCCAAAAACAAAGGGGGTAAATTAACTTTTCCACCCTAAACTTTCACCCCATTTACAATGTCCTCCCAAACTATCAATTTGCTCAATTAACACAATTTGAGAGAATTGTAAACAATGTAAACAATTTTATAATCACACCCAATTTCACATCATTTAATACCCAATTGAGAAGGCAGGGGGCAAATGGGTACAATTCTTTCAAATTGGGGTGTCAACCAAGCAAATTGATATTCAGCTTCCTTCCAAATTACCATCATAAGACAATGAGGAGTCACATTCCACCTGATCATATTGCCAAAACTGTAAAATCATACCTCAGATGAAGGTATAGAACCAGCATTAGCCTTAGATACAAGGTCTTCTTGACTAGCAGTGTGACCAGGTCTGGGTGGAGCTGCAACCCAGCCTTGAAATTCATAAAAATAAAAAAATAAAAAGTCAGTATCAGCATAATAAAATCCACCAAAAGAGAAGATCGTATAACTAGGCAAACTCAATCAAATAGCAAAGTTGAGAGAAGGATACAAATTGAAGAAGTAAGCCCTAATACAGACCTGAAGTCGCTTCCAAGCTGGTTTTGCCATGACTGATCTCTGGACTAAGTCTGGGTGGAGCTACAGCCCAGCCTTGAAATTCATCAAAAAAAATAAAAACTCAGTATCAGCATGATTTAAAATCCACCAAAAGAGAAGATCATAAAGATAACTAGGCCAACTCAATCAAATAGCTAAGTTGAAAGAAGGATACAAATTGTGGAAGTAAGCCCTAATACAAACCTGAAGTCGCTTCCAAGCTAGTTTTTCCATGACTGATCTCTGGACTAGGTCTGGGTGGAGCTGCAACCCAGCCTTGAAAGTCATCAAAAAAATAAAAACTCAGTAGCAGCATGATTAAATTCCACCAAAAGAGAAGATCATAAAGATAACTAGGCCAACCCAATCAAATAGCTAAGCTGGGAGAAGGATACAAATTGTGGAAGTAAGCCCTAATACAGACCTGAATTCGCTTCCAAGCCGGTTTTGCCATGACTGATCTCTGCCCCAGTAGCAAATGATGCATTGGAATGGGCAACTCGTTCACCAGAGGCAGCTTGTATGCTACAAATTGTATCATCTCTACATGCATGATCTACCTTAAGAAATTTACTTTCTTTAGATACAGTGTCCCCATTTTCCATAGTCCTACAAGAATTTGCTAGTTCGGGTGAGGTATTCTCATCCTCATTACTAGCAGCTTTTGGTTGCTGAGAATTCATTACAATAGGACCACCACTAGGACTTCCATCACTTTCTCTTACTATTGATACAGTACAATTCATAGCACGACACTTAGATTTTCCAACATCTTCAGTACTTTCTGTATCATGAGACTGAGAAGGAACACCTAACATTGGCTCTAAGAAGGTCGTCCAAAGTCTCATAACTTTATTCACCTGTTCTTTGGTTGAGCAAACCTCTTCACATGAATACTGGACAAGTTTATACAAGTCTTCATGAATGCTGATATTGGAGTAATCAAATTCCAGATGTGGAATTACAGGTTGCCTATTCCCAGCAGCAATAGCCAGAAGAATATCATCCTCTTTTTGCTTTGTCTCCTTCAAATCCTTGATCTCAGCCACCAAAGCTGTGTATTAAAAAGGAGGAACCATTAGAATAGGAGTTGATAAACAATAGTAAGAATATGTAACAAACATAAGTTTCACTATAATAATGTAACATTTGTAACATTTGCAAAGGAGGACATCTTAAAATTAAAACCCACTTACATTTGGTGCTCAAGTTCTTTGAATCCTGTTGCTTGAAATAGAAGCTGCGGTGATCAAGTGACTTGTAGTGGTTTTTAGCATAGATTTCAGCCCAAACCTTGTTGAAATCAGAGCGGCACCTTGTCCACTCCTCTTGTTTCTGCTTTAGGCGAGTTAATATGACAGGTAGTGCAACAGTTGGATTTTTTCGTAAAATATCCAACACATCAAGTCCATGATCACCATATAAACGTTCAATACACCTTAAATTTAAAGCTGCAATGATAAGCACCGGGGGGCGGGGGGCGGGGGGCGGGGGAGAGCCAAGATAGTCAGAAAGAAACAAAACCATAAAACTCAAAAAACTGGAACTAAAGATTAGTAAGTCTCGAAATTTTATTGGTCAATACTAAGCTAATAAATACCAACCAGTGAAGTTGTCTTCAATATGGAAAGGAGTCTCCAGATTGACATTATTTTCATTGATGCTGTTCAACAATTCCTCTGCACGCTTGGTAGCTGAGCTGACAGACTCTAACAGCATATCCAGCTCAAATCTAAATTTAACGCCAAATAAATCCCATCATTACATGCCAAAGTTGAAAAAAAGAAAAAAGAAAGAATTATCAAGCTCCACTCTAGAGAAGGTCAAAAACAATCTCATAATTGCAAATAGCTGATAATGCATTAAAAAGAAAATGGAATATTCAGTAAAGTAGCATCACATCTCAAAACCTTATCTTTAAACTCCTGCTCAACTAGATTAACATGTAAGCGCCATAAAAGTCGAGTGAAGATATAAAGAAACACACAAAAAACCTTATTAAATTATATATTAACAAATAGCAAGAAAATTCACAACTGATGAAGACTCCTATCAAGTCTTTTACCTATCATCTTCACATCTGAATAGACTTTCTTCATACTGATTTCTACGCATATGTTTAAAAGAATAGTCCTCACTTCCAGAAGTCACTGATACCCAGTGATCATTCAATACTTGAGCACCAAGCTCTGACCTCTGGCTTGCTGAAGGTATTGGATACTGCAAGTGACAGACACCAAATAATAAAACATCATCAAAGAATTAATTGATAATATGTACAGAAAACCATATATACAAAAAAAAAAAAAAAAAAAAAAATCTCACATCATCTGGCAGCAGCCTATAGCTGGGAGTACAACGTTCACAATTAGAGAGGTCAAGCTCTTGAATGGATTTAAACATATACTTTTCCCTGTATCTTTCCTTTTCTTTAGCTCCGTCAGTTTCACGCTTCTGCTCTTTATCTTTGTCCTCTACCTTCAGCGATCTAGAAGAATGTCCATCACTACACACTGATTCTGCAATCAACAGGTTAATTACATAAGATTTAACAGAATACAAAAGAAAACTTAAAAACATCTGGAAAAATCATCCAGCAGGTTAAATTAAGTCCTGCAAAAGATATATGTGTCAAGAGATTGATAATATCTACAATACTATGTGAAAGAAAAAATGAAACAATGTGTCATTTTACGTACTTTTACTAATAACGCCAGCAAGAAACCCATCTGTAACAGAAATACTCATCAGAAACAACCTAAAGAACCAAGGGAAAAGAACTTAACAGATAGCAATAATCAACAATTACCTATATTCTCACAGCGCTCAACAAAATCATTAAACCCGTGCATAAGATCCGGATATTTTCCAAGCATATCAGTCACCTGAAATGAGCATAATTTGAAACAACACAACTTTAAATGAGTGGCAATAGCATTTGTCATTAACTAGTAGCAGCAAAGGTCAATTTATCATATTACTAACTAGGAGGATTCTGGACAACAGCTGTTTCAACAATCAAGCTTTAACACCAATACAGAACATTTACCAACAGTTTGGCCCAAAGAAAGCTAATGTCTACATATATACACTGGAAAAACAAGTGATAACTTTAGTTCTGAAGCACAGCTAGAGAATTCCGGATATATAAGATTGATCTTCTACTCTCTTTCTCGATTACAATTAATTCCAGTATATACCAACTGTAGTTTCTTGAGGCCTTTGAGCAAAAGAAAATCCGAACTTTAATATAACCACTGACGCAAAATCTTTTTTATAACTCTGATGAACCACTATATTTTCATTAAAAGGTAGTAGTTTATAAACTGAGAAATGCAAGAAGCAAAAGACAGAGAAATAAGTCATAAATATGATGCTTTACGAGTTTGATATACCGCGCTATTAAATATTATGTGATTGTCTACACAAGATGTACATGTTATTGAGAGGGTAGAACATTCGGTTTATGCATTTTTTATGCCTGCTATAGTGATAAAGACATTTAAAATATTTGAGCAAAAGATATTCTCCCAGTGATTCAAGGATTAGATAGATGAATTCCATTGTTATAATCAGAACTCCCTAGAAGTACAAGATATAACAGACTGCCTGCCCAACAAAACATCCTATTTCTAAATAAAACCTCCGAAGATTTTTGCCAAAAACACTTATGACATTATTAAAAAAAAATCCCTACACTAACAAAAAAAACATTTATTCAAGCATTAAGAAACTCGTATAAAATTAAGAAACTATGACATGTTGAGTGAGATTCTGCTTTACATGTGTTGATTAAGCCACTATGACACTTCCAAGCAATTTTATGGAATTGATAAACATCCCTTTTATATAAGTAGAACTGACAAACATCCTTATGCTTCATCACTTAAAAAAATTTTCAATTTTATAGAACTAAAATCAAACACTAAATTGTAACATATAATATAATTAACCAAACAGGTAACAGAAGTATAGAGTTTGCAGATGATCAATATGTGCCTAAAGATGGGCTCTACATGGCCTCAAGTATGGAATAATTGCAAAAATGGTATAAGACATACCAGATTTTGTAAATCATTCCGTACAATAATTCCCCTACTGTAAATATCAAGGCACTTCAAGAATGTCTGGTAGTCATCTCCCAACTTCTCCTTAACTTTTTCAAAGAAAACGAATCCTTCGTTGCACATGCCTGGCATTAAAAGAAAGAAACCAGAAAATCATTAAACTGACATACATACATTATAAATATACACACACAACTAAAAACCAATTTTGAAGGAACAACTGGTCTGTTCTGCAAAATGATAATCTTTTTTTAGTAGAAGGCATGGCAGGGGATGTTTCTTACTACACAAGTTTTTTTTTAATAAGTGTCTAAAAGATAATTAACATTGACAAACAAACCCTATGTTACCAACAACAATCTAGTAAAACAATATATATCACAAGCATATCACATCATTTTTTTTTGGGAGGGGGGGAAGGTGTTGTTAAAACAATAATATGTGATATGTAACAAAATGATAACTTCCTCTTCAAGTAAAAAGCCAGAAAAAGAAACTATACAATCCAAATATAAAGCATATATATATATATATATATGGGCATTTTTATTTGCGATGGCTCAATCAAACAGCACTGTTGACTCACTCTTTAAGGTATCTTTGTCATCATATGAAGCTGAATTTGCATTCACTCCAAAACCTTCAACTTTCCTTGCAGATTTTCTTTTGTCAGGTAAACGCTGCAAGTTGAAGTCCCTATTGTTGTCATGATCCGGTTCTCTATCATCCTGATCACGGCTTCTCCTATCCCTGCTGTCCTTTTCAACACGTTTCCTTTGCTCCTTGTGCATTTTCACCATTCCTTTGTCATCATCCAGCTCAGGGTGATCAAGATTAAGATCACGATCAGCACTCATGACAATCCTATCCCGCCGGATACGATTCTGAAAGAAATAGATTTATTTGCTCACCATTAAGATTCAATTGAAAAGAATACAAAGATGAAATGAACAAGGCATTAAAAAGTAACCTTTTCCACGTGCCGTAATGCTGGTGTGGCAGAGCTCCGCTCATTGATACGCTGAAACGAGTTCCGTGGAAAAGAAGTATGCTGTGCTGAAACAGATGCTGCTTCTGGAAGAAATTTTGTGAACTCATCAAGCAAATCTGAATGATCTTCAAAAAGATTGGAAACCTGAAATTGAAAAACATAAACCACTAAGAATACTGAAAATTACATTAACAAGAAAACTTTCCAATTAAACAAGAGCAGAGAAACAAACAGAGCCACAACATATATTTACCTCACTGTAGACCTCATTTATGTCCCTGTGCTCCTTCCGGTACAAATTCAAAATGTCTAAGAATGATTTATAAACACGTTCATCATTTTGAAAGCGTTTCTGTAGGAACAAAGGTCATCATTATACCACAAGGACCAACATTTGCAACTGAAATTCAACATGACAAAAAAATATTTTCACCTTTATTTTGTTCACAAAGCTTATAGCTTCCTGAAATTCAATCGCCTTCTTTTGTGGAGCAGCCTCATCATCATCAAGGGTTATTTCATACCCCTTTGGCAAGAAGGTGTTAAACCCAAAAATCAAGTTATTATGCCCTTTAAATAATTCCTTCACTCTGGCAATGACGCCAACAGTGTCAGTTCTGCAAGAACAAACAATGGAAAAATCTGTTAACATTTAAATGCAATGTTGCATTAATCAAACCAAGACAAAAACCTCTTAGATGCAATGTGTACCTTTGAGCCTTAAAATCTTTCATGACCTCAAGGAACATGTCATATTTTTCTTTTTGGTCTTGAAACATCTCCTTCACATCCTTGAGATAGGATAAGGCATCATTTGTTGTTAGTTTTTGCGAGGGAACACCAAGACCACTACCTCCTCCTCCTCCTCCTCCACCTCCTCCTCCACCACCGCCACCACCACCACCACCTCCTCCACCTGGTGGAACTTGGGATTGCCCAAAGCTTGACACCCACAAATATATATATTCAAAAAATATTAGTAAAACCACGATTCATTAACATCTATAGCACATTTATTCCATAAACAAAACATATTCAAACTATCTAAAAAGTTTATAACTTTCTGCTGATACTCAACCAATTCCAAAATCAAAAATAATAATTCTTAACAATTAATCCCCAACAGAACAAATTCCAAACTTTTGTTTCTCTAAATTCACTCCAAAGATTCTCTCACAAAACTTCCCCAAAAAATAACATCCAATTACAAGAAACAAGCAGAACCCATTACAATACCAACCCATAAGAGCATGATTCAAAATCCAAACCACAGTACAGAAAGAAAACCCATATCTCTCTTCCCTCACAAAAACCCCAGATAGATAATTTCAGCAAAATCCCATCATTCAAACTAACAACACCACCACCAAAATACAAACACATACCTACCCTCACACACACGAAACATTTTTCTAGCAAACCAAACAGAACTTTAAAACGAATCAAACGAATTCTACCCAAAAGCGTATAGAGAAAGAAACTCACGAGTCTCCTCGCGAAGAGCCAAACGGCCGCTTGAATTGCGAAGAGCTACTATACACGTCATCTCGTAACCTCTTCATCTTCGAACTAATCTACCATGGAAAAACACAAAGAACCCAGAAAAAATTACAAAGAAACTAAACCAAACACACAAAGCAATTTTGAAAGCAAAAGCAAAAAACCCAAAAAAAAAAAAACTCACAGCTCTGAGGCTCGGAGATTAGAGTAAACAGATCTCTATAAGAGCTTGATCTCCTACAAAGAACGAAGATGAGAAAATAGTTTTTTTCCTTTTCACGTTGGCGAATTGTACAGGAAAGATTTATATATATATGCGTGAGTTTGTTTATGTGTTTTTCAGAGAGAGAGAGACAGAGAGAGAAATATAAAGGGAAGGTGAGGAAATTTATGCTAGAACGAGAAAAGCCTACGGTTTTGGTTATTGGGTTCGCGAGACTATTTGAGTCAAGATGGATTCGGACCCATGGTTTTTGTACATACTGCCTGAAGTGGGTTTTAGTTCAAAGAGATTCGGATCCATGGTTTTTGTACAATTTGGTTTTTTTTTTTTACATGGTTAAATTGTTGTGTTACATACTTAATAATTTCTTTTATGTACTGATGTTTTATACATTTTTAGTTGTGTTGTAAAAATCAAAATTACAATCAAGTGTATGGAATAATATATCGTTACTCAAAAGTATGATATGTCGTTAGATTAGAAAATAGTTGGTATACTTGTCAAAATTGGAATTAGTGTTCATTTAAGAGTAACATGCCTAAAGTATGGAACAAGGGCGACTCGAGGCACAAGGCCTCCGGTAAAAAGAAAAAACTAATAATTGAGTTAGTCATATTATCAACTGAAAATGAGATGTACAAGAATCATTAAATATCTCAATGAGATGGAAAATTACTAATTATTTGAAAGTTTTGCATTCTTGTTATATTAATTAATAATATACTAGTTTTTTATGCATGTTAAAATCATAATTAGGGTTCATGTGTTTTCTTCCATTTATCTTTTAATGTCAATTAATTTCAATTACTAAAGACACTAAGAAAATGAATCTTGGAATTTAAGGTGAATAAGAGAATATTATTTGTATGAGCCTAATATAATGTTATAAACAACAGTATTTTGGAACAAAAAGTTTACCTTAAATATGATGCCATATTTTGCATATCAAATTTTATGGTAACATTGGATATGATTTCTTGTCTAGTTGTCTTCATTGAATAGCTATATATCATTTTGGTATGAAAATGTGTCAATGGAAGCATTTTTTTGTTTGTTGTATAAATATATGATTTTATAGTTAGTTTACACATACATGTTAGTTTTAACGGTATGGCCGGTAATATCGTTAAAGTGGGAATCACCAACACAATAATAGAGAAAAAATAATCTAACATAACCAACTTAACGTAGAAGTTATTTCTTACTACAAATTGGTGAAGCTACATCATCTGTTAAATAAGGGTTATTGCGTGAGTGAGGATATATCATATTATAGTGAGATCACCTATCACTATTATATATGAACAATACAAAGCTTTGAAAATGCCTGGAAATTTTTTTTTTTAAAAATGTATGGAATAAGGATAAGATAGTGATATTTGTTTATATATATTTAGATGACACTATTAAAACATTTTCATCCTATCCCAAAAAGTTGTTATTATTTTTCAAGGCTAAAAAAACTTGTTCAATTTTGGACTCCATAGTCCATAGTATTACTTAAACTTGTGGAGTGTAAGTCTTTAAATCTTTTAACATAAATAGTATTCTCGACTGTATTTTCTCAAGGTCGTTAAAGTTTAGGAAGTTAAATGGGCTATGGGAGCAAACTATTGATGACAAATATTACAATTGAACATAGAAAACATATAGGATCAAGTCAAAATGGCATGGCTTTTTTATTTTTTACTTTCCTTTAAGTGGGTGATTAGATAAATAAACCAAATTGCACATGAATTAACCAAATGAATGTGCTGTTTGGTTTTTTGAGATTGCTGTATCTTCATCTTTCTTTTAATAGAAATAATTTTCTTGAAGAAAATATTAGATTCTCTTTTTACCCAAAAGAAAAAAAAAAAAGGAAAAAAAAAATCCTTTATTTAATCAGTCAAGTAAAGTTTAGTTGTTAACCAGCCCCACCAAGTGAGTTGGGCTAACAATATATTAGCAGAAGTCTTGGATTGTTAACATTGCGCTAAGAGCAAGTCTAACGAGACCAATTGGGCTTAAACTTGTCACAATTCAGAACTGCATTATTTGATTTGCTTTGGGCCTATAGCCCAGTAGCCAGCTTAAAAGATAGTACTATGAATCCCAACCACCCTGTTTGGTTTTTTTTTTTTTTTTTTTTTTTTCAACACTCATCACTCATCACTCCTCACTTAATTTTCGTTACTCATTACTCATCACTCATCACTTAAAATACCCCAATTTTTTCAAACGCACTCATCACTCAATTATTTTGTTTCAAAAAAAAAAAAAAAGTCAAAGATTGTGGGCAAGAGCGTTGTTTTAAAAAAATAATAATAAAAAAATAAAAATAAATAAAAAAAGTCCAACATTGCAGCTAAAAGGTTAAAAGTTGTGGATTTAATTACGAAAATATCATTAAAAACTGAGTTATAGAAACTGAAAATACCTAAAATGTGTTTTCAGTTTCCATTACTCATCACTAAAAAATCAAAGAATTGAGTGATAGAAATAATAACTGAGTTATAATGTCAAACAGACTTCTCATTACTGGGCCCTATCATTTTTGAGTTATGAGTTATGGAAACAGAATTATGAGTTATGAAAACAACAAATCCAAATAGCTCCTAAACAGTTGTGTGGAGATCGCTCAGCTAGAATTCTAGCAGTACCGACTCATTTACTCATCATAATACTGTATGAACTATGAAGTAAAAAGTACAAACTCTTGTTCCCCATAAAAAAACTGAAAAGTAAAGTACAAAAACAACTGTTCATGTGTGTGTTCATGTGTTTGTGTTTATATCTACGTGCTTGAGATGTAAATTTATTTTCCTAAGTTGAATTGTAATTTGCCGTTTGTATATTATTATGAGCAATGCTAGACTTTTTTTCCCCCTCTTCTTCTGAAAGTTGTAAAATTTGATTAAAACAATATAACTGTTACATAGTTCTACCATTAACACTACAAATATTATGTTTTTGTAAGTGGTTAGAATATTTTGAGGGGTATTTGAGGGAAGCTATCACAAAAGAAAAATCTAGCACTCTAAAGCTCAAGTTAGTATCCAGGAAGAAGGCTTTACAAAAAAGTGAGAGTTTTTGGTTCTGAACTTGCATCCCTATGAGAAGGTGGCAGTGGGGTATTTATACCCCTGACGAGCATGTGATTGGCCTACGGGCAAGAACTTCTCACATCAACTAAAAACAACATAGGAGGGCAATGATGTCCCTTGATCAACTTTTTTAAGGATTCAACTAAACTGGCGGTGGTGAATAATGTATTGAGACGATTAAAGTAAATAGATCTCTACAAGAGATTGATCGCCTACAAAGAACAAAGATGAGAAAATAGTTTTTTTCTTTTCACATAAGATAATTGTATCGGAAATGTGTTTGTCACAGAGAGAGAGAGAGAGAGAGGAAATTTATGTGTTAGAATGAAAAAAGCTTATGGTTTTGGTTTTGTTTATTGGGTTTGTGAGACAAGTTGAGTTAAGATGGATTCGGACCCATGGTTTTTGTACATATAGGTCTGAAGTGGGTTTTAGTTCAAAGAGATTTGGATCCATGTTTTTTCTTCTTCTTCTTTTTGGTTTTTTTTTTTTTTTTTTTTTACATGGTTTAATTATTGTGTGATATCGGGTGTATTGAATAATTTCTTTTTGTACTGATGTTTTACATTTTAGTTGTCTTAATAAATAGAGTTTATGTATGTTAAAATCATAATTAGGATTAGATGTATGGAATAATATCTCTTTGCTCGAAAGTATGGTACATTGTTAGGTTAAAAATAGTTGGTATACATGTCAAAATTGGAATTAGTGTTCATTTAAGGAGTAATATTCTGAAAGTATGAAACAGGGTGACTCAAGGCCTAAAGCCTCCGGTAAGAAAACTATCAACTGAAAAATCCCAAATTTTTTTTTTAAAAGGCCCAATCCCAATAATTGAGTTAGTCATATTATCAACTAAAAAAGAGATATACAAAAATCATTAAAATACCAGATTGAGATGGAAAATTACTAATTAAATATAAAAATGCTCTATTTAAAATTACTACCTTAGACCTCAAATTGTATTAAACTAGCTTTGGTAGGGAATAATTTCTCTTTTATATTGATGTATTATATTTCAGTTATGTTAATAAATGTTTTTAAACATGTTAAAATCAGAGATCAGAGTAAATAGATCTTTACAAGAGCTTGATCACGTACAAAGAACGAAGATGAGAAAATAGTTTTTTCCTTTTCACGTAGGTGAATTGTACAAGGAAGATATATATATATATATATATATATATATATATATATATATATATATATAAAGGGAAGGTGAGGAAATTTATGTATTAGAAACTTGGAATGAAAAAAGCTTATGGTTTTGGTTTTGGTTATTGGGTTCGTGAGACAAGTTGAGTTAAGATGGATTCGGACCCATGGTTTTTGTAAATATTGCCTGAAGTGGGTTTTAGTTCAAAGAGATTCAGATCCTTTGTTTTTTTTTTTTTTTTTGGGTTTTTTACATGGTTATATTATTGTGTGATATTGGGTGTGCTGAATAATTTCTTTTTGTATTGATGTTTTACACATTTGTTGTTGTGTTAATAAATAGAGTTTATATATGTTAAAATCACAATCAAGATCAGGTGTATGGAATAATATCTCATTGCTCAAAAGTATGGTATGTCGTTAGGTTAGAAAGTAGTTGGTATAGTCAAAATTGAAATTAGTGCTCATTTAAGGAGTATGCCGAAAGTATGAAATATAGGCAATCAAAGGCATAAGAGATCTGGGGTTCAATCTCCGCCTACATCGAAAATTGATTGGTGTCTTGGTCTGATGATAAAGAATTATTATCAGAAGTGGACACCATAGGTTGAAACTTTCTAAAAAAAAAATAAATAACAAAGGCATAAGACTTCTTGTAAAAAGAAAACTAATAATTGAGTTGACCATATTATCAACTAAAAATGAGATATACAAAAATCATTAAATACCTTATTGAGATTGAAAATTACTAATAATTTGAAAGTTTTGCATTCTAGTTATATTAATTAATAATATACTAGTTTTTATACATGTTAAAATCAGAATTAGGGTCTGTGTGTTTTCTTTTATTTATCTTTTAATGTCAATTAATTTTAATTACTAAAGACACTAAGAAAATGCATCTTGCAATTTAAGGTGAATAAGAGAATAATATTTATATGAGCCTAATATAATGTTATAGACAAAAGTATTTTGGAGAAAAATATTTAAATTAAATATGATGCCATATTTTGCATATCAAATTTTATGGTAACATTGGATATAATTACTTGTCTAGTTGTTTTCATGAATAGCTATATATCATTTTGGTATGAAAATGTGTCAATAGAAGCATTTTTTATGTATAAATAAAATGATTTTATAGTTAGTTTACACATACACTTTAGTTCCAACGGTGTGGACGGTAATACAGTTAGAGTGGGAATCACCAACACAATAAGAGAGGAAAAATAATCTAACATAACCAATTTAACGTTAAAATTATTTACTGTTGCCGAATGGTGAAGCATCATCATCCACCAAGTGGAGATTATTGCATAAGTTAAGGTACACCATATTATGGTAGGATCACCCATCATAATCATGCGCTAACAATACAAACCTTTGAAAATGCTTAGGAAATAAAAAAAATATGTATAGGATAAGGATAAGGTAGTGATATATATATATATATATATATATATATATTTATAGATGACACTATCAAAACATTTTCATCCTATCCCACAAAGTTGTAATTATTTTTCAAAGCTAAAAAAACTTGTTCAATTTTGAAATCCATAGTCCATAGTATTACTTTACATTAACTGTGGAGTGTTAGTATTTAAATCTTTTAACATGTTTCTCAACAAAGTAAAGTTAAAACATAAACAGCATTCTCTTTATAAAATTGTATTATCGACTGTATCTACTCAAGGTGGTTGAAGTTGTGGAAGTTAAATGGGCTATGGGAGCAAAGTACTGATGAAAGATTTTAAAATTGTATATTGAAAAGAGATGCCCTAACTGTGTTTGAAGATGTGAGCCACTCAAAGAATAACCCAAGTTGAGAAATAGCTCAAGTTGTAGAAAACATATGGGATCAAGTCAAAATGGCATGCCTTTTTTTTATTTTTATTATTTTTTTTCCCTTCAAGTGGGTGAATAGATAAATAAACCAAGTTGCAAATGAATTAACCAAATCAAAATGTGGTGTTTGGTTTTTTGAGATTGCTGTATCTTCATCTTTCTTTTAATATAAATCATTTTCAAGAGGAAAATATAGGATTCTCTTTTCACCCCCAAAAAAAAAAACCTTTATTTAATGAGTTAAGTAAATTTAAGTTGTGAAGTGTAAACCACCCCCACCAAGTAAGTTGGGCCAACGCTATATTAGTAGAAGTCTCGTTTTGTGAACATTGCGCCAAGGTAATTAGACCAATTGGGCTTTTTGGGCTTTTCTTACAATCCCAATTGGGCTTAAATTTTTCACAATTCAGAACTGCATTATTTGATTTGCTTTGGGTCTATAGCCCAGTAGCCAGCTTAAAAGATAGTACAATGAATCCCGAGCACTAAGCTGGTGTGTGGAGATTGCTCAACTGGAAGTACCAACTCATCACTCATCGGACTGTATGAAGCAAAAGTACAAACTCTTGCTCCACATCAAAAACTGAAAACGTAGTGCAAAAACTCCTGTTCATGTTTTTGTGTTTAAACCTAAATGCTTGAGTTGTAATTTTTTTTTACCTAAGTTGAATTGTAATTTGCCGTTTGTATATTATTATGAGCAATGCTAGACTTTTTTTGCCCACTTCTTCTAAAAGTGGTAAATTTTGATTAAAACAATGTAACTGTTACATAGGTACGATTAACGCTACAAATATTATGTATTTGTAAGTAGATAGAATATTTTGAGGGGTTTGAGGGAAGCTCTTACAAATGAAAAATCTAGCCATTACCGCACTCGCACAAAATGAGCATGGCAACCTTGGTAGGGGTGGCTATGAGCACTCTAAAGCTCAAGTTAGTATGCATTTAGATACTGCTTATTTTGTTGAAAATTGAAAACTAAAAAAAAAATTTTTTTTTTTTACTGTTTGCTACAGTATTTGCCATTATTCATTAGCTTAAAATTACTATTTATAGCCAATGAACAATAATAAATACACTGACTTAAAAAAAAAAATGCCACAAATACAGCCGCACCAAACGCTATCCGAACGAGCCTTTAATATCCAAAAAAAGACTTCACAAAAAAGTGAGTCACCCCTAATAGGCACGTGTTTGGCCTATGGAATACATCGGCGAAAATGGGGCTTTAGCCCCATTTTCGTAACTATTTAGTTAGTAGTTTGATTTTACAAACTATATTGGTTACTAACATCTCGAGTTTCAAAGACTCGATTTTGGGCTTATAAATCGAGTGTTTGATGCTCGATTTTCATGGTCCGGTGAGTCTGACATGGCATTCGGTTTGATGTGGCGAACACTTGAAAATCGAGTCTTAAAGACTCGATTTCCAAAATAGAAAACAAAAAAAAGTTTAAGTCCACAAACACATGCATTTTAAGACTCACCGGACAAACACCATGGGAAATTAGGAGAGGAAGACGAGCCCAGATCGAAGAGAGCCCAGGCCGCGGCGCGCGAGGAGAAGAAGATCAGATCGGAGAGAGCCCAGGCCGCGGCGCGCGAGCCTAGGCCTCGCGCGCCGCGGAGCTCTCTCCGATCTGATCTTCTTCTCCTCCGATCATGAAGAAGATCAGATCGGAGAGAGCTCAGGCCGCGGCGCGCGAGCCCTTCTCCTTCGATCATGAAGAAGATCAGATCGCCGCGGCGCGCGAGCCCAGGCCGCGGCGCTCCAACCCAGGCCGCGGCGCGCCAGCCCTTCTCCTCCGATCATGAAGAAGATCAGATCGGAGAGAGCTCAGGCCGCGGCGCGCGCCCAAGTAAGCTCTCTCCGATCATCATTTTTTTTTTCCTATCTCTTTGTTCTCTGGTAAGAAATTGTTCGTGTCTTCCGCTTCGTCTTCCTCCTCTGTTTTGTGTTTTGTGTTTTTGTTTCTCCACGGGCTTAAACTTTTTTTGATTTTTTTTTGTTTTGAGTATTATGGAAATCGAGTCTCTAATACTCGATTTCCAAGGGTTCGCCACGTCAGACCAAATGCCACGTCAGACTCACCGGGCCATGGAAATCGAGTATCAAAGACTCGATTTCTAGGCCCAAAATTGACTCTTTTGAAACTCGAGATGTTAGTAACCAATATAGTTTGTAAAATCAAACTACTAACTAAATAGTTACAAAAATGGGGCTAAAGCCCCATTTTCGCCGAATACATCACTCTTTTCTTATGTTGTTTTTAGTTGATGTGACAATTTCCTACCTATCTTGTTAGTCTCAAAGTTCGTCGTCGAAACTTCTGTCGAGAGAAATACTACGTGGGTTATTGAATGTAATAAATGTGATACCGACTGATTTGACATCTTAATTAGCTTTTTAAGGACTCAACTATATTTTTTTTTTTTAGGAGAAACTTTTAAGGACTCAACTAAACTAGCCATTGTGAACAGTGTATTGAGCAAATTGAGCTGGCCACCTGTGCCAACTGTGACAAATGTCAATAAAAGTTACCATTTTACCATCGCATCAGTATCAATCTATATCAACAACTATTAAAAAATTTATAAAACAATTTGTGTTATTAAAATTATGGAATTTTCGTGTGCACTGTTGGCACTCCTTCCTTGTAAGTGTTAGGTGGGAGGTCAAGTTGAAAATTCAAAACCTATATCGTGTGTAACTTACTGATAAAATAAATAAATTTATTGTATTTGTATAAAATTAAAAAAAGAAAAAAAAAGAATTAAAAAAAAAAAAAGAAAAAAGGAAAAAAGAAACGGTATGCCTGTAACAATGTTTAATTCTCAATGAAGTTATTGACCCAAAATGCAAAGTACAAAGTATGCGTTTAACCCAAACCTGCCACCTGCGAGCCTATCGGACATGGTACTATGGTAGTACACTGCCAAGCCAACTCAACTAGTTAAGGGCTTATACTCAATAAATTACCAAAATTCAAACAGAAAACAATTATATCGAAATTTGATTGCAGGGAATTTTCCATCGCTTTGTCTTTGTCCAGCCTGAGCTGGTCAAGACTCAGATCACAATCAGCATTGGATTTAAAGACTGCATCTGGTACAAATCTAGAAAAATCATCAAGCAAATCTGGATGATCATCAAAAAGAGTTGCAACCTGAAAAATGTAAAACAAAAACCACTAAGAATATTAAAATCCAGCCCACTAAGACTACTGAAAGTTACATGAATAAGAAAACTTCAGAAAAAAAAAAGAAGAAGAAGCCATAACGCATGTTTACCTCACTGTAGGCCTTAATTGTTATGCCCTTGTGCTCCTTCTGGTACACATTCATAATGTCTTGGAATGCTTTATAAACATGTTCATCATTTTGAAAGCGTTTCTGTACAAAAAAAATTTAACATTAAACTGCAAGGAACCAACATTTGCAGTTGAAATTCAACAAAGCAAAACAATATCTTCACCTTTATCTTGTTCACAAAGCTGATAGCTTCATGAAATTCAACCTTATTTTGTGGGGGACCTAGAAATTCAACTGTTGACTCACTCTTTAAGGAAGCCGAATTTGCGTTCACTCCAAAACCTTCAACTTTGCTGGCAGATTTTCTTTTGCCTTCGTTTAACTCAAGGTGTTCAACACTAAGATCATGATCAGCTTTTGCAATGGTCCTATCCTGCCGGATAGGATTCTGAAAGAAATAGATTTATTTGCTCACTATTAAGAATTTATTGAAAAGAATAAAAAGATGAAATGTACAAAGAAGGAATTAAAAAAATAACCTTTTCCACATGCATTTTCCGCAATGCAGGAGTGGCAGAGCTCCGCATAGTAAAAAGCTGAAATGAGTTCTGTGCTAAAGCAGATTCTGCTCCCGGAACAAATTTTGTGAACTCATCAAGCAAATCTAGATGACCATCAAAAAGAGTGGAAACCTGAAATTGAAAAACATAAACCACTAGGAATACTGAAAATTACATTAACAAGAAAACTTTCCAATTAAACAAGAGCAGAGAAACAAACAGAGCCACAACATATATATTTACCTCACTGTAGACCTCATTCATGTCCTTGTGCTCCTTCCGGTACGTATTCAAAATGTCTAAGAATGATTTATAAACATGTTCATCATTTTGAAAGCGTTTCTGTAGGAACAAAGGTCATCATTAAACACAAGGACCAACATTTGCAACTGAAATTCAACATGACAAAAAAAATGATTTCACCTTTATTTTGTACACAAAGCTTATAGCTTCTAGAAATTCAATCGCCTTCTTTTGTGGAGCAGCCTCATCATCATCATCAAGGGTTATTTCATACCCCTTTGGCAAGAAGGCGTTAAACCCAAAAATCAAGTAATTATGCCCTTTAAATAATTCCTTCACTCTGGCAATGACGCCAACTCTGTCAGTTCTGCAAGAACAAACAATGGATTCTGTTAACATTTAAATGCAATGTTGCATTAATCAATCCAAGACAAAAACCTCTTAGATGCAATGCGTACCTTTGAGCCATAAAATCTTTCATGACCTCAAGGAACATGTCATATTTTTCTCTTTGGTCTTGAAACGTGTCCTTCACCGCCTTGAGAAAGGTTAAGGCGTCAGTCCTTTTTAGTTTCCGCCAGGTACCACTACCTCCTTCTCCACCCTCTGGGACTTGGGATTGCCCAAAGCTTCAAATCCACAAACACATATACCAAGGGCACAATTCAAACTCAAACAATAGTACAAATATTACATAACCCATATCTCTTTCCCTCACAAAACCCCATATAAATTCAGCAAATACCATCATGCAAAAACTCACCAAGCAAAACACATAAGAGAGGTTAAACCAAAAATTTTGAAAAAAAAAAAAATAGTTACAGAGAAAGAAACTTACGAGTCTTCAGGAGAAGAACCAAAGGGTCTCTTGAATTGTGAAGAGCTATCATAAACGTTGTCTCCTAATCTCTTCATCTCTGAACTAATCCACCACGAAAGAAAATCACAACTCACCAACGAAAAGAAGAATGAAAAAGACTTATAATGAGACACTGTTTCGAGCCTAATTTATTTTAATTAGTTTTGGATAAACATTAATGATATGAATATATGTTGTGTTGATTGAGATAAAATAGTTTTAAATTTGGATGAGTTAGAGGAGTTTGGATTACCGTTTACTATGAAATATATGATTAGTTTTGCTGATAGAATGCTACAATCTGAGGATTTTTGTAGTTTGGAATGTTCCTCCTTCTGTAGAATTGTAATCCTTGTTTATAGGCTATTCGCTACTAGTAGTATTTATCTAGCATGAATGGATTAAAAAAAATTTGAATAAATCTCTACAGTTACGGCGGGTTCAATAGTAAAAAAAGACCCTCATTAATGTTAATATTTTAATTAATTTCATTTATTATCCCTTATTGAATACATTCCATGCTTGTTTTTTAAACCCCAAAAAAAAATATACGTTCTCTCTCTGTTGTTGAATAACACATTACATACAACATAAGTGTTGTATTCTATTTCAACGTCTTTGGTCTGTTGTGTGCTTTTTTTTTTTTTTTTTTTATGATCGTCTAGGAGTTGGTTAATCATTAAAAAAAAAAGAGTAATCAACTACCTAAAGTTAGCTCAGTTAGGGTTTCATAATCCACCTCTGTTAAAAATGAGGCTAAATATGTATTTTTGCTCTTTTTTTTGTCTCTCTCGTCTCAAAACATTAAAAAAAAAAACATAAAAGATTAAGAGAAAACAAGATCAAAAAGTTAGAGTTTTGTAAAAATTAAGAATAAACATTACCAACACCAGTGAAGCTTCTGTCAAGATCAATCATCTACCACCATTGTTTAATTTTAATTTTTCCTACCTTTGTTCTTTTAAATTTTAGTATCTATATTGAAAATATTGGAACTCAATTAGCCTCCGTTTGGGAAGCACATTTTGCGCAGTTCCTAGTGGAAGTGTTTTTTTCTGTGGGTCCCGTGCGCTGTTCACGAGACTCACAAGTACCATATTCAGTAACTTTTTCTTTAAAACTGGGTCCCATGGTACTATTTATATATTTAAAAATTATTTTTCTACCATATTTTCAGTTTTCAGTAATAAGCGATATCCAAATAGATCTTTAGTCTAATTATTGTTGTTAAGAAATATTTTTCTTGCAATCTTAGGCTTTACAATCCTAATGTCAACAAACTTGGGCATCATCCCATGAATACGGCAAAAATCTAAAGTTGATCAGTATTGTGTTATTGCCAAGTTCCATAACTATATATAAGTACAAATCGAACTGTGCCTAACTGCCTAAGGGTGAGTTTAGTTCAGCTTTTTGAAATTGGGTTTTTTGAAAAAATGGGGTTTTCAAAAAGTGCGGTATAAAACTGGATTTTTTAAAAAAAGCTGAGTGTTTGATAAAAGCTGTTAAAAAGTGTTTTTTGAAAAAGCTGAGTGTTTGGCCGGTACTTATAAAAGTGGTGATTTGAGTGGTAAATTACCAAAAAGAACAATATATATATAAGGGAGTTTATTTCATTTTTAAATCAACTACTTCATAATACTTACTAAAAAAAAAAGCTACTTAGTAATAATAATAATAATAATTATTATTATTATTATTATTTGTTATTACTATTACTATTATTGGTATTGTTTTAATGATGTTATTTTTTTTAGCATCAATTATTTGTTATTCTAAAAATTTTGAACTAAGTATGTTATTTGTCTTACTTTAATAATGTAATCTATTTTTAATAATATCAATATCACTATTTTAATAATGCTTTTTCAATTATTAAAATTTTAATAATTCTTTTGTCTTATTGAATATGGTGTTATCTGTTTTGGCATGATGGTCTAAAGGAGTTTCAAAGGGCAAAGTTGAGTTTTTAATAAAACAAATGGGCAATTTGGTAATTGAACCAACAATTCTTGAAAGTTGAAGTGACTTTTTTGCAAAAGTTAGCTGAAAGTCCTTTGGCTTTTTGGGGGTCTTGAACTTTTTGAAAAAGCAATTTCCTTGCTAAATTCGCTTTTTAATACCCACCAAACACCCAATATTTTGAACTTTGAAGTAGGAATTGCTTTTTGCCATCTGACCCAAACCCATCACTCAAAATTTCTCACCCAAGCCCACTTTTAGGCTTTAACGAACCCCAAAAGCCAATTACAAACCCAGCCATCTTCTGTTTCTTCTCTTTAGTAAAAGGTGAAAGAATAGTTCGCTCTGTGCTCACCGCACATCTCCGTTCTGTTTCTTCTCATATATATGAGCGATGGAGGTGCAACAAATTTGAAGTCTGAACTTATTGATGGGTATTGATGATGTCAAAATCTCCTCAGTAAGCCACAGGGTCTTCACGTACTCGAATGAACCTGCACAAGTCAAAAGAGCCTCAAAGAGGGAGTACTGGCATGATACCAGCCAACGACCCTCCGATGATTAAGTTAGAAGTGTTCGCAACCCTAGAGTGCTAGAGTTGGGGAAAGTTACACATACCTCCTTTTTGTGAGGGCTTGGGGGTATTTATAGTAGTATGGAATTGATATCCGTAGCGTGTTTGGGAAGATACTTCCTTATCGGAACCACTTTTCGATTGCGTAGAGCGCAAGATATCTCTTTATGAGTAAGCGTGCTGGACAAGATATCTGTTCAGGTTCAAGCGTATGCGACAAGACACCTCCTTTGTGGAAGTGTGAAGGGCAAGTCATGTTTGTGCCTTCAGCTTCATCTCGTCACTTACTTATCCCGTCGGCGCTTTTGGCTTTCCTTCTATCCCGCACTGCCAGCACACTCGTCGACTTGATGAGAGGGCGTCCGCCTTGCCTCACAAGTATAGAGGGTCGTCGGCTTACGTGGAACCTTCAGCTTATGTGGTTCGTCAGCATTTCCTTAGACAATTTATCCCCATCAGTTGCCCCTTACTTCTCAATTCCGTCAGCTTTGGCTGTTGGTTTGGGAAGTATACCTTCGCGTGGCAGACAATGCATTAATTGCTAGTCTCTTCGAGTAGACTTGATGTCAGAACACGTGTCTTTGGTCAATTGGCCTTATGCCCAGACGGGGGTGTCGCTTCATCTTCTATGCACATATGCTTATATATACATCTCATTTCCCTCATTTCTCTCCTCTATTTCATTCCTGTTGATTAGAGAGAAACCGTCAGCTTCAAGAACCATCACCGTCAACGCGTTTTTGTCTCTGTCTGCTTATTGAGACTGTCAACTTCCTCGAAGCCGTCTCTACATCTTGGTGAGTTGTTCTTGCTCTTTTTGTCTTCTGTTTATTCATATACTTAATTGAAAGGAATTTTATTGGAAAGGTCATCACTTGGGCTCTTAGACCACCCCCATCGCTTGTAGGTAGTCAGATGTCAAGGGAGACGACGAGTGAGCAGTCGTCAGTCCACAAGGGAGCGGGCTACGACGAGGTCTTCCAATCGGGCCATGAGCCTGCGGAGGGTTCTTCATGGTCGCTGGATTGTGGATCGTCAGTCCAGTCTTCTGACGGGGATATGGAGAATTATAGAGAAGGTAAAGTAGTTAGCGAGGGCGAGGTTGATGATGATGCGGAAGAGAGTGGGAGTGACGAGAGTTTGACTGGGGGCGACGAGGCCTTGGAGAGTACGTCCGAAAGCCCTGGGGACGACTGTCCATTCATTCTTCCCAAGGAGTGGATGGTTAATTATTTTATGCCGACGATGTCGGACAAAGTGTTCAACTCCTTACGAGAACATTACCAGATCCTAGACAACATCTCGATCCGTCTTCCTGAAGAATCCAAGAGGTGTTATTTCGGGAAGACCGCGGACGTCGGCATGTACGACGCTATGTTTGCGGCAGGATTGAGGTTGCCTCTGACGGCACTCCACCGTCAGCTGGCCAACTACTTGGGGTTGTCCGTCAGTCAGATTGCCCCCAATGCTTGGAGGGTATTTATTGGGGCCGAGATCCTATGGGGTAGCTTAAGTGGAGGAAATCGTCAGCTAACTCTTCACGAGTTTTTCTAGTGTTACCGTCCTCACCACATCGCCTCGTCCCAGGGGATCTATCACTTTTCTGTGAGGAAGAAGGAGTTGAGGCTGGTGTTGAATATGCCTGACTCTATTAGGAATTGGAAGGGCAGGTATTTTTTCATAGAAGGGACAAATTGGGTGTGCCGTCAAGAAGAGTGGGAGACGATGCCCCAAGGTTTTGACAATACCTGGGCCTTCGTCAGGGAATCAGGTCGATCCCGTCAGCTTCTCTTTAGGCTTGTGTATTTCAGAGTTCTCACGTCGTCTGTTTTCTTTATGTTTTCTTGTATTTTAGCTAGTGCCCGTCCAATCATCACAGAAGAGCAAGAAGCCTTCATCCTTAGGGTGACGGAGATACCCCTAGAGAAGAGGAAGTGCCGGGATCTTATAATGCTTGACGCTCTCCACGCTTATTGTGGGGGTCCCGAGCCTACACCAGAAGCCCGTCAGTTGAACAACTACTCCCGTCGTCGTAAGTTTTGACAACCCTTTTACTACCGTCGGTTTTGCTAGAGGTCGTCTGTCATATTTTTATATTTTTTGTTCGTCTGCCTTGCAGAAATGGAGGCCGCCAAGTTAAGGGTGCAGGTCAGGGCTGCTGCTGCGTGCAAGAAAGAGGAGGGGAAGGGAAAGGAGAAGGAATGGGCCTCCTCGTCTCTTTCCAAGGCCGTCGCCAAAGGCATGCCAAAAAGGAAGGGTGACGAGATTAATGACCGTCCGTCCAAAAAGCAGACCGTCACCCTAGGGGGGCACCCCACGAAGCCTTCACCTTCTAAACATGGGGCCGGAAAAGGGTTGATGACGACCTCGAGTCCCGTCACCCAGGACTCCGAGCGTCGTCTCCTTACCCATAAGGGGTATGTCGTCGAGATGCTGGACTCCATCCTCTAGGAGAAGGATGACGACCCTTGCATTAGCCAGTCATTGGAGGACCTGGGGAGATCAGGCCTATTTGACCTTGCCCGGGTACATACTTTCCCTTCTTTCTTTTGCTCGCTTAAACTTTACTTTAGCAAGTTGACAATGGTTCCACCTTGTAGGCAATGGCCCGTATGAAGGCTTTACAAGTCAAGGGGATGGCGAACGAAGGGGTAATTGCCTATCAGCAAAGGCATATCAAGAACCTGACTGACGGGCAAGATCAGTACAAGGAGGCCCTTCGTACCCTGAATCGGGAGGTGAAGGAGCTCCGGGACAAGTTAGAGGAGGAACGCCGTCAGCTGAAGGAGGTGCAGGAGGCCAAAGAGGTGGTGGAAGGTAAGCTGATGGCTTTGTCAGGACAGGTGGAGACGGCCAAGGCCGACGCCGTAAGGGAATTCCGGTCGTCACAGTCCTTCGTTGATTCCTGCGCCGGGTACTACGATGACAGGTTTGAAGACTGCCTTAAGCAAGTCAAGTCTGCTCATCCTCACCTGGACTTGTCAACGATTTCAATGGATGACCCCTTGCCGTCTACACCGGCGGGTGGCACTACACTTGGGGTGGACGAGGACTTCACTAAGTTAGGGATGAACCCAGCAGACGACGGTGTCGTTCTTGCCCAACCTGCTTTAGACAAGTCTGCCTGTTCTTCGACCCCGTCAGCACACCTCCCAACTGAAGGTCATCCTGTTCAAGAAGTTCAAAGCTAACCTCTCCAGACTGACGGGATTCCACAAGACCCTCTGGCCTCCTGATTTTTGTCACCTTTTTAGTTTTAGCTTTGTAAGCTTGCCATATGTATGTATTTTTTTGAGGACGATTTCATTGCCTCTGCCATGTAGGCCATACTTGTAAAAATACTTGTTATTTTTGTTTTCGTCGTTTTTGTCTCATGCATGTTTGTTACAATGTTTTAATTAAACTGAGGTGCTTTTGCCAACTTAGAGCAATGGGTTTATTCATTTTGTGCTTTGTACATGCTTTATCTTTTCACAATAAAGCCGTCACTTTTAAATAACCTTGTTGGCTTCATGAATTTGACAAGCCCGTCTACTTTTTAGAAACCTCAATTTGCCTTGAGTTTTATGATTTCTCAACCTCTTGAGGTGAGGTTGCTCATTCAATGAACTAAGCAATCAGGTCGTTAGCCTCGCAGGCCCGTCTACTACAGTATGTAGCCGTCGTTAGTGTAGCATCGTCCGTTTTAGGGACATTTAATAATTGCTCCGTTTGCCTTGTGGGCTGGATGAGCTTGTTTTATTGAATGATTTTTTTTTCTTGTCTTTTTGGGATAGGGTCGTCAGCTTCAAGCTGTCACCTTTTATGCTTAAGTTCTTTATGCTTTATGTATCCTCTTAGGATAGGGTCATCAGCTTTAAGCCGTCAGGTTTTATGCTTAAGTTTGCTTTATGCCTTATGTATCCTTTTAGGATAAGGTCGTTAGTTTTAAGCCGTTAGCTTTTATGCTTAAGTTGGCTTTATGCCTTATATTTCCTCTAAGGATAGAGTCGTCAGCTTTAAACTGTCAGCTTTTATGCTTAAGTTAGCTTTATGCCTTATGTATCCTCTTAGGATAGGGTCGTCAGCTTCAAGCCGTCAGCTTTTATGCTTAAGTTGGCTTTATGCCTTATGTATCCTCTTAGGATAGGGTCGTCAGCTTCAAGCCGTCAGCTTTTATGCTTAAGTTGGCTTTATGCCTTATGTATCCTCTTAGGATAGGGTCATCAGCTTTAAGCCGTCAGTTTTTATGCTGAACACTTAACAAAGTATAGAGAAGACTTGAATAAACTTTTGAATCTTGCAAAGTAGTTTCAAGAAAGAAGGGAACCTGCCCCTTGGGGTTCCCAAAGAGCTAAAGCTGTAAAACTAGAGGAATACATTAAGGTAAACTAGAAGTAAGGGGTCGTTGTCTTTAATGTCATTCTTTTTATTGGTAACACTTCCATAGGTGCTCGGCATTCCATGAATGGAGTAGCTTCTGTCCTTCCAGCATTTCTAGGTAGTAGGTGCCCTTCCTTCGCCATGTCGTGACTTGGTAAGGCCCTTCCCAATTGGGGCCGAGTTTCCCCTAAGCAGGGTCTCTGGTGGCGCCTATGATCTTTCTCAGAACAAGATTTCCAACCTAGAAGTCTCTGTGTCTGACTTGGGAGTTATAGTGTTTAGCCATGCGATCTTGATACCGTGCGAGCCTTTGTTCTGCTACTGCTCTGATTTCATCGATTAGGTCGAGCTGTAGATGCATAGCCTCATCGTTCTTGCCTCCGTCGTAGGCGTCCACCCTGTAGCTTGTGAGTCGACTGGGATGACTGCCTCATTTCCGTAGGTTAGCCGAAACGGTGTTTCTCCTGTAGGGGTCCTTGCTGTCGTCTTGTATGCCCATAGTATGCTAGGTAGTTCTTCAGGCCATATCCCCTTTACTCCCTTGAGCCGAGTCTTGATAATCTTAAGCAAGGATCGGTTCATTACCTCTACCTGGCCGTTAGCTTGAGGGTGGGCGGGAGAGGAGTAATGATTCTTTATTCCTAACTGTGAGCAGAACTCTCGGAAGGGGCCGTTGTCGAATTGCTTCCCGTTGTCCGAGACCAAGACTCTGGGAATTCCAAACCTGCATATGATGGACCTCCAGACGAAGCTTCGTATGTTTCTCTCTGTGATAGTAGCAAAAGCTTCAGTTTCTACCCATTTTGTGAAGTAGTCTATGCCTACTACCATGAATTTTAGCTGTTGCATAGCTGTTGGGAATGGGCCCATTATGTCCAGCCCCCATTGAGCGAACGACCATAGAGCTGTCATGGGGGTCAGTTCTTCGAACGGCTGTCTGATGATGTTGTTGAACCTCTGGCACTTGTTGCAGGCTTTGACATACTCCTGAGCGTCCTTTTGCATCGTGGGCCAGTAGTACCTCGCTCGAATCAGCTTGTGTACTAATGACCACGACCCCGAGTGGTTTCCGCAGATTCCTTCGTGGAATTCCCTCATGACGTAGTCCCCCTCCTCGGGACCCAAGCACGTTAAGTATGGGCGAGAGAAACTCCTTTTGTACAGAACGTCCTTCGTCAATACGAACCTTGCCGCTTGGACCTTCAGCCTTCTTGCGGCCTCTTTTTCATCCGACAGGCAGCCATTTTTCAAGTAAGAGACTAACGGCGAGGTCCAATTATTTTCGGAACCGATCTCCTGCACATTGACAGAGTCTATTAGCGGAGAAACCTGAACAAAAGAGAGCACGTTATCAGGGGTGGTCATGTGCTCTGATGAAGCAGCTTTGGCTAGGCGGTCGGCTTGCTCATTTTCTTCTCTGGGGATCTGGATGATTTCTGCCTTCAGCTCGTCCACCCTTCTCTTCGCTTGATCGAGATATCTTTTCATTTTTTCGCCTCTACACTCGTAGACTCCGTTTACTTGATTGACGATGACTTGGGAGTCGCAGTAGACTACTACTTTCACGGCTCCTGCTACTTTGGCGAAATCAATCTCTATTATTAAAGTTTCGTATTCTGCTTCGTTGTTGGTGGTGGGGAAGTCGAGGCGGATCATGCATTCGATCCTGTCTTCTTCAGGGGAAAGAAGTACGACACCTATGCCTCTAGCCCGCCTATTCGACGAACCGTCTGTATGTACACTCCACGGAGGGCATTCATATGCCCCCTGGTCCTCCCCATTAGGGAACTCGGCTATAAAGTCAGCGACAGCCTGCCCCTTGATGGCAGTGCATGGGCTGTATCGAATGTCAAACTCGGTCAATTCTATCGCCCATAAGGCCAGCCGTCCAGCGGCTTCGGGGTTGTGCATCGCCCGCCGTAAGGGCTTGTCGGTTAAAACGATTATCGTATGAGCTTGGAAGTATGGCTTAAGCTTGCGGGCTGCCGTGATCAAGGTGAAGGCGAGTTTTTCTATGGGTAGATACCTTTCCTCCGCCTTGCGAAATGCCCAGCTGGTATAGTACACGGGTTTCTGGACCTTGTCTTCTTCTCTGATCAAGGTAGCGCTGACAGCTGCTGGGGAGGCGGCTAAATAGAGAAAAAGCTCCTCCCCTGGTCGCGAAGGACTCAGCAATGGAGGCAAAGAAAGATAGGCCTTCAGTTCCTCGAACGCTTTTTGGCATTCGCTTGTCCACTCGAAAGTTTTCTTTAGCGTGCGAAAGAAGGGTAGGCATTTATCCGTTGCTCTTGACACGAACCTGTTCAGGGCAACTATCTTTCCATTTAAGCTTTGTACCTCTTTTGCGCTTTTCGGGGGGGCCATCTCTACTATGGCTCGGATCTTGTCTGGGTTGGCCTCGATGCCTCTTTGAGACACTATAAAGCTGAGAAATTTTCCCGCCGTTACTCCAAATGCACACTTCGTCGGGTTGAGCTTCATATTGTAGGAGCGGAGGGTGTCGAATGTTTCCTCGAGATCCTTCAAATGGTCCTCCTCCCTTTGGCTTTTCACTAACATGTCGTCGACGTATACTTGAACATTTCTCCATATTGTTTTTTAGCATCAACTGTTTGTTATTCTAAAAATTTTGAATTAAGTATGTTATTTGTCTAACTTTAATAATGTAATTTATTTTTAATAATATCAATATTACTATTTTAATAATGCTTCTTTTTTTATTAAAATTTTAATAATGCTTTTATCTTTTTTTTTTTTTAGAGAGTTTTAACCTATGGTGTCTGCTCCTGATAATAGCTCTTTATTATCAGACCAAGACACCAATCAGTTTTTGGTATAGGTGGGAATTAAACCTCAGGTCTTTTACACAATCATCAGAAACTTTACCAGTTGATTTAACCGGAACCTACAATGCTTTTGTCTTGTTGAATATGGTGTTATCTGTTTTGGCATGATGGTCTGAAGGGGTTTCAAAGGGTAAAGTTGGGTTTTTAATAAAACAAGTGGGAAATTTTGGTAATTGAACTAATAATTCCTAAAAGTTGAAGTGACTTTTTTGCAAAAGCTGACTGAAGGTCTTTTGACTTTTTAGGAGTCTTGCATTTTTTGAAAAAACAATTTTCTAGCTAAATTAACTTTTTAATACCTACGAAATACCCAACATTTTGAACTTTGAAATAAAAAGTGTTTTTTGCCATCTGACCCAAACCCATCAGTCAAAACTTCTCACCCAAACCCACCTTTAACGAACCCCAAAAACCAATTACAAACCCAGCCGATCTTCTGTTTCTTCTCTTTAGTAAAACGCGAAAGAATAGTTCGCTCTGTGCTCACCGCACATCTCCGTTTTGTTTCTTCTCATATATATGAGCTATGGCGGTGCAACAAATTTGAAGTCTAAACTTATTGATGGGTATTTCTTGGATTTTTTGGTTTGCCTTTGAATTATTTTTATATATTACGTTCTTCTAGAGGATTATAGACTTCACAATGAATTGGGTAAATAAATTCAAATAAACAGGATTATATTGAAAATTTTAACATCCAGATCCAACCACCACAGCAAGATTATCGGCCAAAAAAATTATGCATTAATGAGTTGTAACTTATGTGTTCAGTCATAAATTAAAGATATCATTTATGTGGTTGACATCGTTAAACCAAATGTTGAAGAAAATATTGGAAAGGTCTTTTATGGTGTTGGTAATGTTTGTTCTTAATTTTTACAAAACTCTAACTTTTTTATTTTGTTTTCTTTTAATCTTTTATGTTTTGAGAGGAAAGAGACATAAAAAAGAGAAAAAATACATAATTAGGCTCATTTTTAGTAGAAGTGGGCTACGGAACCCTAACTGAGCTAACCTTAGATGGGCAAAATGGCAAATTTCAAACTATAGGTAGGCAACTTAAATTTCGGTTAAACCACATATGGATAAGTTGTAATTAGCCCATATATATATATATATATATATATATATATATATGTTTATATATATATATAGGCAAAGCTTTTAGAGAAAATTCAATTAGATTCTACAATTGAAGTCCAATTTTACACCACGTGTCCTAAATTATTTATTTTTAGAGAAAATTTTATTTCTTAATTTTGGAGTCAAATTTAGGACCACATCACAAATATCCGTCCAAGTGAGTTATTACATACAAAAATCAAAGAGTCTATAGAATTAATGAATAGAATTTTTTTTTAAATGGACAATTTATATTTTCTACCTAATAATATTCTTACAAGACTTTTTAAAAAGTTTTTTTAAAAAAATAGTAAGAATGACTATCAATAATATTTAAATTATATATATAAGAATTATACTATGCATCTTAATGTATATTTTTTAAATATATTTATGCATATGCATGAGGTTACAAACTAGTTACATTTAATCCTTGAGCGATCGAAATGCACAATTGAATAGAACATTAAAAATGATAATTACTAATGCACACACTTTTTTTTTTTAAGAATACTAAGTATTTTTTAACACACACACGCAGAAAAAGGGAAAAATGTTTTTTAAAGAAATTTATAGTGGTGTATATCCAAAAGGATCTAACTCTTAGATACACAGCACAGGCTTAGAGAAAAGGATAGTGCACCCATTCTAGTGTACTCATAGTACACACAAGTATGATTGCGTTGTAAATTGTGACGTGTGTACTATGTTTACATTAGAGTGTGTTTAATAGACACCACTCTATCAAAAATTAGTTATGTTTTTTTTTTTTTGTTAAGTCTAACAAAATTTAGTATTGAAGATCTATTCTTGAGAGACTAGGGGTAAATTGGTCTTTTAATACTAAATTCCTTCTTATCTATCGTAAAAAATAACAATCATGTGTTTTGATAGTGTCGGGGGCATTTTTTGCACGTAGCCACGTGTCTTTGGTGTGACTTTGCTAGGCCTGGATTTGTTTTGGGGAGATCAACCCGGAACTCGACATTAGGCCGCATAGACCAATGGCTTCGGGCATTTTTTTAAGCCTTCAAAATAGATGAAACCCAAAGTCTTAGAATCATGATAATGATTGAAATAAATAATATAATATAATATAATATAATATAATATGATAAGCATGATAGCTTTGATAATATGGTGAGTTGATACGTTATTATTATGTATATTAAGTGATGTCCAATGTTAGAAAATAATTAATTAGGTGTCAAATGTCCAACAATGGGATGAGTCCAATAGTCCATGTCAAGTTGCGATTCATGGTTCATGTTCGATATAATAAGGTATGTTCGGTAATGGTTCATGTTCAAGTAATGTATGTCCCTCAATGGTCTATGTCCAAATAATGTATGTCCAATGGTGGTTCATGTCCAAATGATATATGTCCAAGTCCAATGGATTCAATTTATCAGTACATATGTTATTAATGAAGTATTAGTGAGACCATGTTTATTAAATAGTGAGATGATATTAAAATGGCTTGCATCCAGCAGTAAAATGATAATGAATAAAATATATTTAATAATATAAATTTGAAGATAAAATGTAATGACTTATCTTCATATTTTGCAGCTCCAGCCGTAGCATCAGCGGACTTAGCATTTCAGCAACTTTCATGTTCTGCAGCTCCAGCCGTAGCATTAGTGGACTTAACATTTCAACAACCTTCATATTTGAAAGGGAAAAATGGGTGCAACTAGAGGGAGAGAAAGCATATCCAGCCGTGTGCATCGGTTGATTAAGTTTGTCCCCTTAATCATGCACTTAAATGATTTTCCCCATGTAATGCTCTTTTAGCTTTTTGTCAAGTTTGAGTGATGTTGCCTTCCATAAGAAGGGCTTTTGATCTTATAAGTTTTTGCCTTTCAAAAGAAAGGGCTTTTAGTAATGAGTTCTTGGAAGAGCGTTTGATATGTTTTAAGATGTGTGGAGATGGTAAGAAATACATACATACATACATACATATATATATATATATATATAAATATGTTGTGAGATATGGTGTTTGTATTATGTATGAGAATTATATGTAGATACTTTGTTGGACATGGAATTTAAAGATGTATGAGAGGTATGTATAGGTATTTTGTGGGGAATGTGTTTGTGAAATATATGGAAGTGTGAGATAGATGATATGAAGGTTAAATGTTGTAAATACATGAGATTAGGGTTGCTGCTGGAGTAGTTTTTCGTGCTATGTCATGAGTTATGTTGCTTTCTAAGAATGAAGATTTTTGTAAGGGAAATAAAGAATGAGATGGAGATGTGTTTTTGGGCAGCAAAAATGATGAAGTTTTAGAATCATGGAATGTGGGAAAGATGGGTAATGGATAATGGTGTGTTGTAATATGTGTGTTGTGTTGTTATTTATGAAGAAGAATTTGGTAAGGGAGATGGGGAAATAGGAAAATATGTATGTGGCAGCAAAATGAGTGGAGCTTCAGAACCATGGAGTGGGAGAGGAATGGATCCCTTAGTGTGTAGCTTGGTCTTCTTTATATAGAGTTAAGCTATGTAATTAGATCATAACTTAGTTGAAGGGAAAATAGCAAATAAAGAAAAGTCCTTGACAAGGTAAGTGGTCTTTTGTTTTTCAACCAAAAGAAGAAATTTTGGGACATCATTGTTGATGACATAGTAGGATGATGTCATTTAAATGATATCATTTGCTTGGAGGAGAATACTTGACATTAAACTCATGGTTAAACTAAAAATGGTAAGGTAATCTTTATGGAATTCTCTAGTTTCCTTGGGTATTAATGGGCAAATGACATCATTTTAGGACATGTGTCAACCTGCTGGAGCTTTCGCAACTTAGTTGGAGCTGTTATAGCTTCTGTAGAAGCTGTCTGCAGCTTCCGCTGGAGCTATTTTTTTGGTATTTTCAGCTAAGTTTCCTCTCTTGGAAAAAATTATATGTTTAATCCATATATAATTTTGGTAAGTAATAGCCTTGTTGGTTGATATTTGATGAAGTTTTAGAGATATAATTGTTGGGATAAGTGCTCTTAAATCCTATTGTAATATGTCATGTATGATATTATGTATGACATTATGTGTTAAATGATGTATGACTTAATATTATGATTAATAAAGTTGTTTTGTTATTATCTAAAATAATGCTAACATGAATACTCGGACATTGTCAAATAGTCCATGAGATGCATAGTATGTGATTTATGTGATTTAGTCACAGAAGATATAGATCACAAGTTCTTTGTAAACTCAGAATTTTGGTTCGTAGTCGGTGATGAAATTGGGCATTTCATCTGCGAAGACTATAACATATTAACTATGATAATTTGTCTTGATCATGGAAGTGGTGACTCCTAGTTGATATGTTGATATGTTTTAAGAGTTAAGACATATTGAACTGGACTGCTGTGAGATTTATTATTCTCCTAACGACTGTCAATTGAATAATAAATCTCACGACTTGTATTCACATGAACTCTTAATCCTGAGAGAATAATGGACCTGATCATGAAATGTAGGTTGCTTTGATATATCAGGATTGAGATCTAAAGTAACGGTCAAAACCTCAGTATGTTGGGCAACCACATTTAGTGTTGATGGAACATATATTCTCAAGATGGAATTCATAGTCTCTTAACGGAGATATTAAATATTCTCTTGAGATAAGTTTAATGGGTTCAGTTATTCAGAGAGTTAGGCCTAACCACTTTAGTAAGACTAAAGTATATATTTATGAAATTGGATTTTATAAATATATGGTGAATAACTTAAAAGGAGTAAACCGGGTACTCAAGGATTAAGATGTAGTAATTTACAAAGTGGCAGTCTATACTCATGACTTTGTATTACTACGAATATTTTATGAAGGGGTTGCATGTATAATAAAGTCTTGGGATATAATTTATTAATAAGGCCTAGAGTGCAATTATATTTATATAGTGGTATTAAATATAATTAATGGTAACTTTGGATTTGTCAAGAGTTAACAGAAAAGTCCAAGGTCCATTAGAGCTAGTGTCTTATTTGTTCCCTTTTGGTCCCACTCCAAGCCACACACTAAAGCTCAATTGGGAAGGCCTAAAAGGCTAGTCCAATTAGATAATCAGTTATGTGGAGAGAAACATACAGAATTTTATATTAGAATGAAATGGTTTGTATGTTCATATATTGCGAAAAAGAAAGAAACTTCTTCATATTCTCTCAAGAACAAACACATAGAACTGATTGAGAGACCACACATCTTGGGCATCAAGTGGAATTGGAGTGAAGATTGAAAGTGTTCTCAAGAACTTCTTCTCTTTGGTTTTGAATTTCACCGCATCAAGATCCATTCTCTTATTCTTATATTCTGAAATTTACATAGTGCATGTTATCAATTGCGAATGAAGTAGATCTGTTAATTTTTCGCTGTGTATGTTTTGTATGTGATACAAACATGTAATTTTCCAATAATAATTATGGTCTTTTTGTATTTTAACCAAATCTTGGAAAGTAAAGAGAGTGTTTAATGCTAAATATGAGATGCTAATATATATTTAGCCATGTGCTTGGAATTGATTTGTATGAAAATAATAATGTGATATAATTATATTTTAAAACTTATATTTATGATGTACATTAATTTTTATGTAAAGAGCACGAGGAGTTTTATCATTTTAAGTGTTATGTGATATGAGAGGCTTACCAAATGATACCTATTGCACACTGACTCGTCAGAGTTCAGGGAATTGGAGAAGACATGCCAAGCAACATGCTTTCCTTTATCAACTTTGAACTGCTGGAGCTTTATTGAACATACTTCTTGGCCCTCCAAACCACGACTCCCAAAATTCCCCCGATGAGACTCATGAGCTTAGATCATGAGCCGAAAATGAGATGCTGTGCCACGAGCTCAAACTATGGGCTTTGATGAGATTATATCGCCATGAGTTTTGGACCATGGGCTTAGCTATGGACTCTTTTGGGCTTTAAAAGAGATTTTCCCAAAAATGCATGATAGTATTGATATGGTGCAAGTCGCTAATAAAATGAAGCCATGTGGTGTGAAAAAATTTGTCCTCAACAGATAGTTCAAAAAGTTAATTGTAATTAGAGTGAAAAAATTAGAGTGGAAAAGTGTAATTTGCCCAAAAAATTAAATGAGTATTTCAATGAGTATTCCATTTGTCATCATTTTTACCACAATCACAAACGCAATGAACCTAATTTTTCTTCAACACTCATTGTAAAGCTATTTAAAAAATAAAAACTTCTTTAAGTCACAACAACTTTCACAACTATGGAGGTGATAAGTTGCTAACGGTAGATAATAAAATAATATCAATAATTGGGTAAGATATTGATAAGACCTTACTTAACTAGTAAAGTCTCTTGTCTCTCAAATAAGAGATCCAAGAGCGTATATCATAGGTTGATACTATCTGTAAAAAAAAAAAAAAATATTGGCTAATATAAAAACCAATAAAAATTTGTAAACTCACTTGTAAAAGATTCTGAAACTGTATGTGTCATTAAATTTATTGTACTTCCATACCCTAAAAAAAAAAAAAAAATTGTAGTCTGTAAATTATGTTGTCTCTTTCAATTAAGTCATGGACCCAAAATGGAACTACAAAGTTTGCGTTTATCCCAAACATTCCCCCAACAAGCATTGGATAGATTACCAAAATTCAAACAAGAAAAAGTTACATTGAAATTTGATTGCAGAAATTTCTTTTTCATCATCCAGCTTTGGATGTTCAACGCTGAGATCACAATTAATATGATGCTAATGGCCTGTTTGGGAGTTAAAAATAAGAGGGAGAGTAGAGTAGAGGGAGGGAGAGTAATTCAATTACATTGTTTGGAAGTTTTTTAAGGAAGGAGGGAGAGGGGTTTGGAGGGATTTGGAGGGGTTTCAACTACCTCTAACCCCTCATTTTTAATTCCTCAAAATTGGAGAGATTTAGAGGGAGAGTAGAGTGGATAAATTATTGACCAAATGAATTCCCTAATTTATCCTTTTTAAATTAACAAAATTACTCTTTATAAAGGACTAATTACCCCCTTCCTCTTTACTAATTTTAAAAACATCCAAACAATATAGAGGGCAACAATTCCCCTCTACTCTCCTACCCACTACTCTCCTTTCCTCTCTAAACTTCCAAACAGGCCACAAAAGAAAAAGATTTATTGGCTTACCATTATGAATCCATTTAAAAGAATAAAATGATGAAACGTAACATCATGATCCTGAGTCCATTTCAAGTTACTTTTCCCCCCCTTGGATTTGACAGCTATGAAGCACAGGTGCGTTTATGGATTCGGGTGCGAGTTCAAAACTCGGCAATTTTTGAAAAAGTAAGGTGTTGATGTATGGGGTGCGGCGATTAAAAAATTATTAAAAATATTTTTATTTATATTTTCTATATATTTTTACTATTAAAATATTCTTAAAAAACACATTACTATGCCTTGATTCACAAAACAAAGAAAGAAGACGGCAAGAAACACAAAACAAAAAAGAAAACACAAAAAAGCAATAAATATTTAGAATAAAATTGCGGAAGGATAGATTTAGGATGTTTGGGCCTCATTCAAAGCCGATTTCGGCTGTTCCGGCATGATTCAAGGCTAATTTTGGCATGTTTTGGTCACCGGCCAATGCGACCTAATTCGGTTGATATGGCTTGATTTTGGTCGATATTGGCTCGGTTCGGCGCGAATCGGTGCGAATCTGTGAAAAAAAAAAGCTCAGACGTGAAACTGACGCACAGGCAGCCGCGTCGAAAGTTGCACTCCGCATCAGGCTGCGTCGAACTCCGATGCGGCACCCTCCCAGCCGCGTTCGTGCTTCATAGGTTTTGAGTGTCATTTAAATTGCATTATCTCACCATCCATGAAATGGATCCATTCCAAATGGAGAGCATCCTAATACTTATTGTTTTCACATGTATGTGGGAATGCCAGAGTTCCGCCCATTGGAATGCTCAAATGAGTTTCTTAGATATAGGGCATTCTGCACTAAAAGCAATGCTGCTTTTGGTAGAATTATTGTGAACTCATCAAGCAAATAAGGATAACAAAAATACTGAAAATTACATGTATAAGAAAACTGATAAAGTAAAAAAAACAGAGCCATAACATATATTTACCATGGTTAGTACCTCATTTTGAAAGTGTTTCTGTAGAAATAAAATTCATCATTAAACTGAAGAAACCAACATTTTCTGTTGAAATTCAACAGAGCAAAACAGTATATTAACTTTTTATCTCGTTCACAATTCACAAAGCAAAACAATATATTCGTCTTTATCTTGTTCGCAATTCACAAACCAAGATTCTTTGCTGAAACAGATGCTTCTTCTGGAAGAAATGTTGTGAACTCATTAACCAAATCTGGATGACCATCAAAAAGAGTGGAAATCTGAAATTGTAAAACAAAAACCTCTAAAAAATACTGAAAATTACATTAACGAAAAAAAACTTTCCAAAAGAGGAGCAGTGAAACAAACAGAACCCATGGCATATATTTACCTCATTGTAGACCTTATTTATGTCATTGTGCTCCTTCCTGTACGTATTCATAATGTCTAAGAATGCTTCATAAACACGTAGATCATTTTGAAAGCGGATCTGTAGGAAAAAAAGGTCATCATTAAACAGCAAGGAACCAACAATTTCAGTTGAAATTCATAAGAGCAAAACAATATTTTCACCATTATCTTGTTCACAAAGTCTATAGCTCTTCCAAATTCAACCTTCTCCTTTTGTAGAGCAGCCTCGTCATCCTCAAGGGTTATTTCATAGCCCTTTTGCAGGAAGACGTTAAACCCAGAAATCAAGTTATTATGGCCTTCAAATAATTCCTTCACTCTGGCACTAGCACCAACAGTATCAGTTCTGCAAGAACAAACAATGGCATAATCTGTAAGGTTTTCAATGCAATGTTCCATTAATCCAAGGTAAAAACTTCATGCTGTACCTTTGAGCCTTCAAATCTTTTAAGACCTCAAGGAACATGACATATTTCTCTCTTTGATCTTGAAATGTTTCCTTCACTTCCTTGAGATAGCTTGAGGAATCATTTGCTGTTAATTTCCCTGTGGTACATCCAAGATCACTACCTCCTCTGCCTCCACTGGCTGGGACTTGGGATTTCCCATGTCTTCACATTATATTTATAAAATTAGCATAACCACAATTCATCCAGAACTATAAACACAACACATTCATACTATCAATGTGATTGCTATGTGAGTACAAAAGTTTATAACTTGCTGATACCCAGTCAATTTTAACAGCAAACTGATTTCCAGCATTCAAATTTCTCCTCAGTGAAAAACTAGGATTCAAATACCTCCCCCCATTGTTGTAATCATCCAATTCCCTCCCAAAAAAAAAAAAAAAAAAACCCACGAAAGGAAAATTTTCCAAGCATTCTTGTCACAACTCAATTAACAAATTATCACAGAAAAATTTGCGTAAAAATTAAATCCAATTACAACAAGAAGAACCCATTACAAAACAAGCCAATAGGATGATTCAAATTCAAACAATGGTACAGAAATATAACCCATATCTATCTTCCCTCACAAAAATTCAGTAAATTCCATCATAAAAGAAATCACCAAGCAAAAAGAAAGCAACTTTTCTCACACGAAAGATTTTCTAGCAAAACAAACAGAACTTAAAGTATGAAACAATTCTACCCCCCACAAAAAAAAAAAAAAAAAAAAAAAAAAATCCATCATACAAAAAATCACCAAGCAAAAAGCAAACAACTTTCCTCACAAGAAACATTTTCTAGCAAACCAAACAGAACTTAAAGAATCAAGCAATTCCAGCCCAAACATTCCACCACCCCACAAAAAATTCCATCGTACAAAAAATGAAAAAATCATCAAGCAAAAAGCAAACAACTTTCCTCGCACCAAAGATTTTCTAGCAAACCAAAAAGAGCTTAAAGAATCAAACAATTCTTCCCAAAAAATCAAAGCTGTAAAAACAACAAAAGAGAAAAGCGTACAGAGAAAGAAACTTACGAGTCTCCACTCGAAGAACCAGACGGTCGCTTAGACTGCGAAGAGCTACCATCGTCCCCTTTTCTCTTCATTTCCGAGCCAAATTCTCAATTCTCAAATCACCAACTAAGAAAAACAGAAACTTCTTATAGGTCTCTTTTTTTTCTTTGGGCTTTTTCCCTCCCATTTAACAATTTTGATGTTAACGACTGCTTTTATATATATATATATATATATATATATATATATATATATATATGGCGTAATATGGACCCAATTGGGTTTAAAGACCCTAAACTCATGAATGCAACCACTTGTTCACGTCTCAAAGATAGTCAAGAGTTCTAGTCAAAAGTTTTGTAACCCAATTGATTAACACATTGTTTAATAAAGATATATGAGATTCCAATTCTTGGAGCCTAAGGGCGTAACTATGAACTTATTAAAATGGTGTTACCTTCATAAAGAAACTTTACACATATATACACTTAGATTAAAATAGAATAGAAATTCTATCTTGTATAAAAAAAAAGTTAATGTTTTAATTTTGTATTTTTAAAATGAATACAAATTCCTTATTCCATAATTTGTGATCCTAATAAAAATTAATTAAATTATTAAGCTCATTTTTCAAAAAAAAAAAAAAGTATTACAATTTACACAATTGACCCTGATATTTAATTTTATTAAAGCTTCAAAATTTAAAACATATCAAAATAAATTTATTTACAAATCGAATATATATTTTTTCAAGTACTATCATTTGTAACATTAATGTCTCATATTTAGATATTTCTTTAAGCATTATAATAAATAAATTTAACATTTTAAGTCTTAAACAAGCATTTACAAATAAATGAAAAATTAACAACAAAAAACCAAATTTGTGATTAATATACATAACAAAAATATTGTTAATAGTAAACATATGTAAAAGTGATATTGTTTTAACTTGTAGATAAAATATAATGTTGGTTTGGTAAAAGCCCCTCATTTTTATGACCTCATTTGCAACTTGTGATGAAAGTACTAGTTGCCAAAAGTTTTATAGTTCAATTGACATATCTTAATATTGAAGTAAATATTCTGTAGGGAATTTAACCCGAAATTCCCAATCTGTGAGAAAACAAAAAATAGAGAAAACACACGCCAAAAAAAAAAAAAAAATCACACGCAAAAGACAATATTTACGTGGTTCGGCAATTTGCCTACGTCCACGGAGTTGCAGGGATTTTACTATTATCAGGGAAAAAATACAGAGTGCGGCTACAGTGTTTTTGCTCTTTCAAAAACTACAACAAGTCAAAACCCTAATCACAAAAAAAAAAAAGGTTTTTATATCCTGCGCACAGGAGCTACAAAACGGGCCCAAAAATTTTCCCCGGGGGCGTTGCCCCCGGACCCCTAGAAGGCTTGTCCATGAGCGCTTCGGCTTGGGCCTATCGGCCCAAGCCTTCACTCCATGGACTAAGCCTAAAAAAATCTCCCATTAAAAACCATACAACATTATTCGGGTCAGGTCGAGTCGCCAACCGAATCAAATATAAACTAGTCTCCACAAAGCCCAACAAATCTCCCACTTGGAGACTAGTTCAATCACCAACATTAGCCACTATCTTCCAAAAGCCAATCCCTCATCCCTGCAACTCATCCTCCTGTCCTCAAGTTAGAAGGCCAACTGAAGCTGCACACAGCTTCAGCTTCTCAATAGTGACACCCTTAGTCAACATGTCAGCCGGGTTCTTAGATCCACAAATCTTCTCAAGTATTACCAGCTTATCTTCAACAAGGCAACGGATAAAGTGGTATTTCGTCTGTATATGCTTCGACTTTGAATGAAAAGCCGAATTTTTAGCAAGAAAAATTGCACTCTGACTGTCACTGTGTAGAATGCCCATCTCCTGCTTCTTACCTAATTCATCTAAGAAACCATGTAACCAAATCATCTCCTTTCCAGCTTCTGTTGCTGCAACGTACTCAGCTTCTGTAGTAGACAAAGTAACAATCTTTTGTAGATTTGAAGCTTATGATATAGCTGTACCACCCAAAGTAAATACAAACCCAGTAGTACTTTTTCTACTATCAATATCACCAGCAAAATCAGCATTTACATAACCCTGCAGTTTCAAACTTGCACCTGTGTAGCAAAGACATGTATCTGATGAACCCCTCAGATATCTCAGAATCCACTTAACTGCCTCCCAATGCTGCTTTCCAGGCCTACTCATGAATCTGCTCACAACTCCCACTGCATGTGCAATGTCTGGCCTTGTACACACCATAGCATACATCAAGTTGCCAATGGCTGAGGCATAAGGTACCTTGCTCAAATGGTCCCTTTCTTCTTCTGTCTTCGATGACTGTTCCTTACTTAGTTTGAAATGACTACCCAAGGGTGTGCTCACTGGTTTAGCTTCATTCATGTTGAACCTGTTGAGAACTTTCTTCACATACTCTGACTGTGAAAGCTTCAATGTACCATTAGCCTTGTCTCTAATGATTCTCATACCAAGGATTTGCTTTGCAGTTCCCAAATCCTTCATTGCAAACTGTTTTGACAATTGCTTCTTCAGATCATTAATCTTCTCAATGTTAGACCCTGCAATGAGCATATCATCCACATACAACAGTAAAATGATATAAGAATTGTCAAAGAACTTAACATAGCAACAATGATCAGCTTCACATCTCTTGAACCTAATTTTGTGCATAAAGCTGTCAAATTTCTTGTACCACTGTCTAGGAGCTTGTTGTAGGCCATACAAGCTCTTTCTCAGTTTGCAGACTAGATTCTCTTGTCCCTGAACAATGAACCCTTCAGGCTGAATCATGTAAATGTCTTCCTCCAAGTCACTATGAAGGAATGCCGTCTTCACATCTAACTGCTCAAGATGTAAATTTTCTGCAGCCACCATTCCCAGTACCAATCTGATTTTTGACATCTTCACAACTGGAGAAAATATCTCTGTGTAATCAATGCCCTACTTCTGCTAGAACCCTTTAACAACTAATCTGGCCTTGTAACGTTTGCTACCATCATGCTCATTCTTTATTCTGTATACCCACTTGTTGTGCAAAGCCTTCTTTCCTACTAGCAATTTAGTCAATTCCCATGTCTGATTTCCTAACAAGGAATTCATCTCATCCTTCATGACTAACTCCCACTTGCTTGAATTTTCATCCTGCAAGGCTTCTTCATAACACTCTAGCTCACCACCATCAGTTAACAGGAGATAGTTTAGAGTGGGTGAATAACGCTGTGGAGGTCTAATAGTCCTGGAAGATCTACGGACTTCAGCTACATGTGTACTCTGATCTACCTGTGAATCTTCATTCTCCTTATCCTCTTCACTCCTTTTCTGGACAGTACTTTCAGTCAATTCATCTAAGTTGACAAACTCAGATTTCTTTTGATCTATCTCTGTAACATCTGACACTACAGTTGACCTGGCCTTGTACATAACCTGTTCATTAAATATCACATTTCTACTTCTGATGATTTTCCTGTTTTGTTCATCCCAAAACCTATAGCCAAATTTCTCATCACCATAGCCAATGAAAAAACATATTTTAGACTTTGCATCAAGTTTATTACAAGCATCAGAATCAATATGAACATAAGAAACACAACCAAAAACTTTTAAATGTGAAAACTTTACCTCTTTACCACTTCAAACCTCCTCAGGAAGTCTGAACTTCATGGGAACTGATGGCCCTCGGTTTATCAGGTAAGCTGTAGTGCTAACAGCATCAGCCCAGAAAGTTTTTGGTAGTCCAGCATGCAACCTCATATTCCTAGCACGCTCATTGAAAGTTCTGTTCATGCACTCAGCCACACCATTTTGCTGTGGTGTTCCAGGAATGGTCTTCTCCATCCTAATTCCTTGTGCAGCACAATACTCACTGAACCCTTCATCTATGTACTCTCCTGCATTATCTGACCTCAAACATTTTACTTTCAAACCTGTTTCTGTTTCAACCATGGCCTTCCATTTCTTAAAAGTTTCAAATACATCAGATTTATTTTTCAGAAAATAAACCCATACCTTTCTGCTTGAGTCATCAATGAACGTGATGTAGTACCTTGTACCTCTAAGGGATGCAACTGGTGAAGGCCCGCATAAATCAATGTGCACTAACTCCAATTTTTCAGCCTTCGGTGTCCTGCCAGTTTTCAAGAAGCTCACCCTTTTCTGCTTTCCCAAGATGTAGCTTTCACACATGTCAAAATCAATGGACTTCAATTCTGGTAGTTTCCCTTTTGACAACAGTATCTTCATCCCTTTCTCACTCATGTGACCAAGTCTGCGGTGCCATAGGCTTGTATCAATACTTACTTCAGCAACTGCAATTGTGTCTCTTGGACTTGAGGTCATATATAGAGTACCAGTCTTCTTTTCACGAGCCAATACTCTGGCTCTCTTTGTAACCTTCCAAGTACCACCAACAGATAGTATTGCATGCCCTTCATCATCAAGTTGTCCAACAGAAATCAGATTCCTCCTCAGGTCAGGAATGTGTCGAACCTTCTCCAGTAACCAAACAGACCCATTGGGCAACAATATACGGACGTTTCCCATACCCACAACATCCAAGGCTGCACCATCAGCCAAATACACCTTACCAAAATCACCAGCAACATAATTCTGTATGATTTCTCGATGTGGAATGGTATGAAATGAAGCTCCTGAATCTAAAACCCAATCATCAAGTGGACTGTCTACTGCAAGAAGTAATGCATCCTGTACCTCTTCTGTTACAGCATTAGCAGAATCATCTTCATTCTTATTCTTAGGACTTTTACATTGCCTCCTAAAGTGACCTGTTTTCCCACAGTTCCAGCATTGTACTTATTGGCCTGATCTAGATTTACTTCTGTTCCGATTAGAATTTCTGGATTTTGATCTGCCCCGATTTGAATTTCTGTCATTACCTCTGCCTCTTGTCTCAAGGTTTAGGGCAGAACCAGATCCTGAGGTTTCACCTACATCTCTTCTGCTAATCTCCTTAGCCAGAATTAAATTTCGTATGTCATTGTACTTCAGTTTTTCCTTCCCTGTAGAATTGCTTACTGCCATCCTCATGCCCTCCCAACTGTTTGGCAAAGAAGCCAAAACAATCAGTGCACGAATCTCATCATCAAAATCAATTTCTACAGACGACAATTGATTTGTGATAGTGTTAAATTCATTCAGATGTTGTGCTACTGATACATTCTCTGCCATCTTCAAATTGAACAGTTTCTTCATCAAATGCACCTTGTTGTTTGCTGGCGGCTTTTCATACATACTAGACAGTGCCTTCATCAAATCTGCTGTAGTCTTCTCCTTTACGACATTGTGTGCAACAGACCTAGACAGAGTTAACCTGATAACTCCCAGTACCTGTCTATCAAGAAAAGCCCATTCCTCAGCCTTCATAGTCTCAGGTTTTTCCTCTAGAAGCGGTAGATGCAACTTTTTCCCATAAAGATAATCCTCGATTTGCATCCTCCAAAATCCAAAGTCTGTGCCATCGAACTTTTCTATTCCAAATGTAACCCTAGGCTCTGATACCAGTTGTAGGGAATTTAACACGAAATTCCCAATCTGTTAGAAAACAAAAAATAGAGAAAACACACGCCAAAGAAAAAAAAAAAAACAATCACACGCATAAGACAATATTTACGTGGTTCGACAATTTGCTTATGTCCACGGAGTTGTAGGGATTTTACTATTATCAGGGAAAAAATACAGAGTGCGCGGGTACAATGTTTTTGCTCTCTCAAAAACTACAACAAGACAAAACCCTAATCACAAAAAAAAAAAAAAAAAAAAAAACGGTTTTTATATCCTGCGCACAAGCCAAAACCACACAACATTATTTGGGTCAGGTCAGGTCTTCAACCAGATCAAATATAAACTAGTCTCCACAAAGCCCAACATATCCATAGTTCGAATTCTTCCATCCCCAATTCACATATAAATTTATTTGATTTTTATTGCAAAATTAAAAAAATTAAAGGGAAAAAGTTTAGCTACAAAACTAGTTGTAGCCTAAAGTTATAATATTGCTCAATAAAATAAACATTACTACATATTTTAAAATTTTAACTATTGAATTGCATGTACTTTATGCTCTTAATACACATGTCAAATTTTATGTCAATCGTATATTATTTACAATATAATCTATAAACTTATATTTTATGCATAATTTTAAACTACAAAAACATACAATTTAAATAATTTATTGATGATATAGTTATTAATCTTTAATTTTTTTAAAAATTTTGTAAGCATAGAGAATATAAGAAGAAGATGTAATCCAATGGTGGATTTGTCAAAATTCACCTTCAATAAAAAGATATTGAGGAAGGTTGTAACCTTAAGCTACAACTAATTTTGTAGCTAAACTTAGTCTAAAATTAAATGCTAAACCAGACTTGACTCTGTTACACCCCATACAAAAAAGAAAAAGAAAAATGTTGTCTCTTTCAATTATATTATTGACCCAAAATGCAACTATAAAGTTTGTGTTTAACCCAAAACTGCCTCCTGCAAGCATTGGTGCCAAGTAGTTAAGGCAAAATATTCAATAAATTACTAAAATTCAAACATAATTTAATGACATGGGAAGTAATGATAGAATGCTAAAAGAAATAGATTTATTGGCTTACTTTTATGAATCCATTCAAAAGAATAGAATGAAAGTTACATGCTCCGAGCACATTTCAGGTTACTTTTTACTTTTATATTTTTTTCCTGAATTTGACAGCGCATTGAATGTAAATTCATGAAATGGATCCATAAATTCGTGACATGGATCCATTTCAAATGGAGAGGATCCTAAGCATTTCCACATATATGTGGGCATGCCAGAGCTCTCCTCATTAAAATACTGAAAGCAGTTTCATAGATATGGGGCATTATGTGCTAAAAGTGATGCTGCTTTTGGTAGAAAAGTGAACTCATCAAGCAAATCCGGATGATCTGAAAAGAAGAGTGGCAACCTAAAAATTGTAAACAAAAACTACTAAGAAAACTGAAAATCAAGGCCATTAAAAATACTGAAAGAATTACTTGAATAAGAAACTTTCCAATAAGACAACAGCATTGAACAAACAGATAATATATATCTACCATAGTTATTACCTCATTGTAGACCTTGGTTTTGTCCTTGTGCTCCTTCCTGTACATTTTTAAAATGTCTACGAATGCTTTATAATGTCTATCGTTTTGGTGATAGTGTTTCTGTAGGAACAAAATTCATCATTAAATTGCAAGAAACCAGCATTTGCCGTTGAAATTCAACAGAGCCAAAAAATATATTCACAATTCACAAACCAACATTCTTTGCTGAAACAGGTTCAGCTTTCGGAAAAAGAATCTAGTGAACTCATTGATTAAATCCGCATGACCCTCAAGAAGAATGGAAATCTGAAAATTGTAAAACGAAAAACCTATAAGAATACTGAAAATTGCATTAACAAGAAAAACTTCCAAAACAAGAGCACTGAAATTAACAAACAGAACTATAGCATATATTTACCTCATAGTAGACCTTATTTATGTCCTTGTGCCCCTTCCGGAACTCATTTAAAATTTTTAAGAATGCTATATAAACATGTTCATCATTTTGAAAGCATTTCTGTAGGAAAAAAAGTCATGATTAAACCGCTAGGAACCAACATTTGCAGTTGAAATTCAACAGCGCAAAACAATAATTTCACCTTTATTTTGGTCACAACGTTGATAGCTTCTTCAAAATCAATCTTCTTAGTTTGTGGAGCAGCCTCATCATGCTCAAGGGCTAATTCAGACCCCTTTGGCAAGAAGATGTTAAACCCAGAAATCAATTTATTATGCCCTTTGAATAATTCCTTCACTTTGGCAATGGCTCCAGACACATCACTTCTGCAAGAACAAACAATGGCACAATCCGTTAGGTTTTAGATGCAATGTCAATTAATCCAAGACAAAAACTTCATACATGATGCAAGTTTTATTTTTATTTTGATAAATAAAGACAAAGGTAAACTTCAAACATGCAATTACGGTACCTTTGAGCCCTAAAATCTTTCATGATCTTAAGGAACATGTCATATTTCTCTCTTTGGTCTTGAAGCGTTTCCTTCACTTCCTTGAGATAGGTTAAGGCATCATTTTCTGTTTGTTCCTGCCCAGTACAACCAAGACCACTATCTCCTCCGCCTCCACTACATCTATAGTACAAATATTCCATAAACACAATATATTCATGCTATCAATGTGATCTCTATGAGAGTACAAAAGTTTATAACTTGCTGATACCCAGTCAATTTTAACAGCAAACTGATTCCCCGGATTTAAATTTCTCATTAGTGGCATTGCTTGTTCTCCTTTACTTGGAGAACTAAGATTCGAATACCATTGTTGTAATCTTCAATTTATCAACAAAAAGAAAAAAAAAAATCCCACAAAAGGAAAAAAAATTCCAAGCTTTCATATGTCACAAGTCACCTAAAATTAAATTCTAATTACAAAGAAGCAGAACCCATTACAAAGCCAGCCAAGAGCATGGTTCAAAGAATTCAGCAAATTCCATCATACAAAAATTACCAAGCAAAAGCATTACAAAGGTTAAATGAAAAGGCAAAAAACTAAACTTACACTGCTACACAAAGCATTTTCTAGCGAACCAAACAGAACTAAAGGAAAAAAAAAATTCTACCTAAAAAATTAATTGTAAAAAAAAAAAAAACAAAAGAGAAAAGCGTACAAAGAAAGAAACTTACAAGTCTCCACTCAAAAAACCAGACTGTGAAGAGCTGCCATCGTCTCTTAATCTCTTCATTTCCGAACTAATCCTCCACGAAATTCTCAAATCACTAACCAAGAAAAAAAGAGACAAAGAAATGTAAAATAAGAATTTGGGAATTCATAATAAGAACTACAAAAAGCATATATCTCCCTTGAAAGAAAAAGAGTTTCAGGGGATGTACGTAGCAGAGTTGAATGACATGTCTCTTCAATAAGAAGCTGTTAATGCAAACTTGTTTGCCCAAGAAACCAAAGAAAACAATATAAAAGAAAACCAGTTCTTGCAAATTGCAGAACATCAGGAGAGAAAAGATAAGAGAGCCATTACGAATTATTTAGATAAGAGATGGAACAAACTATATAGTGTAAGGTGTAAACACTGAAAAGTGATTTTGGGAGTGAAATCTTGCTGTTGTAAATAGGAATCAGAAGTTGAGAATTCATTTTGGGTTCTGGTTACATTTTTCTGGCTAACCAAATTAATATCCGAAATCTAGAGAAACAAATAGAAAAAAGAAGTAAAACGTACAGGGACGGAATTAGGATTCGAAGTCGAGGGGGCAAATATAATTGTCTTGAAGGGAGCAAATATAATTTTTCTTGGGCTTATTTTCTAAAATATTAAATATATACATACTATTTGATATTTTAAAAAAATTTGGCAGGGGCCACAGCCCCCCTCTACCTATATGTGGTTCCGTCCCTGCTTACAGATGTGGAGGGTCTCTCTTTCTTGCTCACTTTCTCTCTTGCCAATCCACACGGCTTCTTTTTTCCTTTTTTCCATCCCATTTTCATGTTAACGTCTACTTATATGATTGCAGACAACACTTGCCACGTGTATATATTATTTAGTAATTAATAAATGGACAAAGTTTGGCAACAAACTTGATTGTAGCATTAGGATATGACTACACTCAATATCTCTTTATTAGATATGAATTTTGACAAATCTATTAATGGATTGCATTTTATTATTATATTCTTCATGTTTGCAAAATTTTTAGAAAATCAAAGATCAATAGCTATATCATCATCTCTTTTTCTCTTCATTTCCAAACCAAATTCTCAATTCTTAAATCCCTAACCGTTAAATTTATAGTTAAGTGATTAAATTCACCATTTCCTAACAGCTTAAGCTTTTGGGACAATCGGTAATTTAACATGGTATAAGAGCAGGAGATTCTGAGTTTGATCCCTAACTTTACTCTAACTCCCATTTAAAATGTTAAATTCTTACTTGTTGGGCCCTCACTTATTAAGGGGAAGTTTAGGCCCACAAGTGAGGAGGAGTGTTAAACTTATAATTAAGTGATTAAATTCACAATTTTCTAACAGTTTAAGCTTTTGGGACAATTGATAATTTAACACAAACCAAGAAAAAAGAAACCAAGAAACTTAAAAAACAAAAAGAATTTACAAATTCCTATAGGTCTATTTTTTATTATTATTTTATAACTTTTTTCCTCTCCCATTTAACAATTTTAATGTTAACGACTTCTTATATATGGTAATGGGACCACTTGGGTCTAAAGGCTCTAAACCCGTTTAAATGCAAATACGTGTTCTCGTCTCAACGGATACCTTTACCCTAAGTCAAGAGTTTTGTAACTCAATTGGTTAATACCGTTTTGATATCTACATCTAGGATTCAAATTTATTGCCTATAACGTCATAACTATGAAATTATTAGAACGGTGTTGTCTCAATTTTAATAGGATTTAATTTGTTACTTTTCAAAAGTTCATGTTTTAATCTTGTACTTTCAAAACGGAAACAAATTTCTTGTTCCATAATTTGTATTCCACTTTTTGCTCCTCCACTAATCTTAATAAAAATTAATTCAATGATTTAATCTCATTTTTCAATAAAATATTGCAAGTTACACAATTGACTTTAATATTTTAATTTTATTAAGGCTAAGTTTCAAATATTAAAATATATCAAAGCAATAAATTCAAAAGTTTTTTCACAATCCAAAATAAATAAATAAATAAATCTAATATGTATTTTTTCAAGTACTATCATTTGTAACATTAATATCTCAAATTTAGCTATTTCTTATAATAAATAAATTTAATATTTTCAGACTTAATCAAGCATTTACAAATAAATGAAAACTTAACAATAAAAACACCAAAACTTTGTTGCAAATAAATAAAAAAAATTTCAAAAATTCAATAAATTGTACTCTATAAAACTAATATATTATTCATAAGTCAAAGAAAATATATATAAGAAAATTCTAATGGACTGAATCAAGTCCTTAGCTTAAGAGATTCTCAACAAACAATAAAAGTCCTTAGGTTAAGAAATAAGATTGATTTGAAAAAAAAAAAAAAAAGAGCAAAAGGAAATTACTTAATTAAAACCCCTCTACTGAGACTCAACAAGCAAAACTCACAAGACAAAATAGGAAAGAGCTAAAAATAAGAAACACTATTCTTCCATTGCTCTATCTCTCTCTTTTTTCTTTTTCTTTTTCTTTTTTTTTTTCAAAAGGAAAATAGTGTTTTGGTAAAAAAAATTTTTATTCTTTTTAGAGGTCATATATTGGAACCACTTAGATAGATAACCGTTTATTAAATTTTTTGGATTTTTTTTGGGGGGAGCTCACATTTTTAGATGTAATATTTAAAAGGTACATACATTATCACAATAAAAAAAATGACGAGCCTTTTACAACTTTCCTTCGAGTGAATGAACGGAGAAACAAACAATTTTCATGTGAATTAGGCAAGTGGACTGCTAAATAAATCTTTAAATGTGAAATCCTTGGGAGTGCCCTCTCATATAGTTTGTTTCTTTGTATATTGTAATGTGGTGTTTGGTCTTTTGGGATTAGGAATAACAATGGGGTGGGGTTGGATTATGAGGACCTTGTTTTAGAATTTTTTTTTAATTTTGGAAATACCTAAAATCTAACGATGCACATATTATTTTGGAATTTTTAAAATGATTGTTGTGATTAATACATAACAAAAATATTGTTAATAGTAAACCCAAGTAAAAGTGATATTGTTTTAAGTTGTGGCTAAACTATAGTAGATGTAGCAGACACAGCAGATAATCTATGTTGGTTTGGCAAAAGCCCAACGTTTTTCCGCTTCATTTGCAACTTGTGATGAAAGTGGTTGTGAAGAGCCTTAATTGTTCAATTGACATCTCTTGATATTGAAGTAAATATTCATGGTTCCAGTTCTCCCATCCCCAATTCAAATATAAATTTATTTGATTTTTTATTTATTTCAAAAGTAACAAATTAAATGCTAAACCACTGTAAACCTGCCCCCCTGCGAGCATTGGTGCCTAGTAGTTAAGGGAAAGTATTCAATAAATTACCAAAGTTCAAACATAATTTAATTGACATGGGAAGTAATGTTAGAATGCTGAAAGAAATAGATTTATAGGCTTACTATTATGAATCCATTCAAAAGAATAAAATGAAGAATGTTACTGGCTCTGAGTACGTTTCAGGTTACTTTTTACTTTCTGAATTTGACAGTGCATTGAGTGTCAATCCGTAAAATGGATCCATTTCAAATGGGAAGGATCCTAATACTAACCATTTCCGCATGTATGTGGGCATGCCAGAGCTCTTCTCATAATACTAAAACCAGTTTTGTAGATATGGGGCATTATGTGCTACAAGTGATGCTACTTAGTGGTAGAAAGGTGAACTCAGAAAGAAAATTCGGATGATCATAAAAAAGAATAGTGGCAGCCTGAAAAATTGTCAACAAAACCACTAAGAAAACTACTTGAATAAGAAAATTTCCAATAAAACAAGAGCATTGAACAAACAGAGCCATAACATATATCTACCACGGTTATTACCTCATTGTAGACCTTGATTTTGTCCTTGCGCTCCTTCCTGTACATCTTTTAAAATGTCTACGAATGCTTTATAATGTCTATCGTTTTGATGATAGTGTTTCTGTAGGAACAAAATGTTAAAAATCAATACTGCCTCTCTCTAGAAACTTCTAGAACTTCTCACACAATCTCTAGAGCATTCTCCATAAGTTAATCTCAGCCACATGTTTATAGAATAGCCTAGAAGCCTATAGGGAAATACAGATTTTATTGCTAATAAAAGAATAGCCTAGAAACTCTAATGTTGGTTGAGTAGCCGACCTTTAGCAAGTATAAAAGGCACCTTATTTGGTTCCCACTTGCAGCAGGTGTGAGAGACGTGTGAAGTGAGGTGATGTGAAGCGAAGAGTTAGGTGAAGTAAAGTGTGTGAAGTGAAGTAGTATGAAATTAATAGCTATTGTGTGAAGTGTGAAGTGTGAAGTGTGTAGAGTGAAAAGTGAAGTAAGAAAATCCTAGTGACAGTAGTGTCAAAGAGTTGGTGTGTGTCCTATAAAAGTTAGTCTGTTATGGGAGCTCACACAAGGCTTTCCATTAGTCAAAGTGTTGTAATTCAAAGAGTCCAAGTTTTAAATAAAAGCTCTTTGTTCAGTTTTTTGTTCAACAATCTAGTATTAGAGCTTTCACTAACTCAACAATCTGGTATTAGAGCGAGGCGGTCAGGGACCGTGTTTGATGTGTCGAAGACAATGTTTTTCGAGGTGTTCATTTTGCTCGTGTACAGTCTAGGACTGTGAAGCTCTTGGTCTAGGACCAAGCTTATTTGGTAGTGCGAGAGATTTTATCAAGTTGTGATGGCGGATTTCCAAGCTGTCGGTAGCATTAGAAGGCTCAATAACTAGAATTACAACACAGGATCGACTTGTATGGAGTCATACTTGCAAGGGCAAGATTTGTAGGAGATCGTGGCCGATGGCGAAACCACACCTCCTGAGAATGCCGAAGCTTTGCGGAAGTGGAAGATTAAAGCCAGGAAGGCTTTGTTTGCAATCAAGACAAGCATCGAGGAAGAGATTTTGGAGCACAATGGCATGTAGACACACCAAAGTTTGCGGGGGACACATTTTCGACACTATTTTCAAAGAAGAATGATGTAAGGCTACAATTGCTTGAGAATGAGCTAATGTCAGTGGCATAATGAGATATGATGATCACACAATACTTTACCAAGGTAAAGTCTCTCTGTCGCGAAATCTCTGAATTAGATCCTGCATCAAATATTTCTAATTCAAGAACGAGAAGGATAATCATTCATAGGTTGAGACCTGAATATAGAAGTTTTGTAGCTGCCATTCAAGGTTGGCCTGTCCAACCATTGTTAGTAGAATTGGAAAATTTGAAAGCTGACCAAGAAGCATTGGTCAAGCAAATGACTGGGGTCTCCCTAAAGAGTGAAAAGGAGGCACTCTTTAGCGGTCACTATAAAGACCGACCCAAGAGAAGATTTAATGCAGGTTCTAAGAATAGAAATAATAAAGTTAGAGACGATAAAGAGAACTCTCAAGATGGAGGAGCTTGAGGAAGTCGTGACAATAATGAAAGACAATCCACTAGTCCCAAAAGTCGTAATGTTAAGTGTTTCAAGTGTGGAAAAATGGGCCACTTTGCTTGAGATTGTCGATTCAAGTGGAGAACGACCCAAGGAAATATAGCAATGTCCAGCAACTAAGAAGGTGACAACAAAGGAGAATGGGCTGCTGAAGCGTCTCTTGCTGTGACAAAACCTTTTGAAGACGAAGACAAAGAGATGACACTTGTAGTAGCCGATCACAATCAAGCAAATTACAAAAAGCATTGGGTTGTTGACTTAGGATGTGCAAACCATATGATTGGTGATAGGGAAAAATTGCAAAACGTGTCCAAGTATAAAGGAGGGAAGGTGGTAGTAACAACTGATAATACGAGACTGCCAATAGCACACGTTGGTGAGACGGTAATCTGTTGGGATAAAATTCTATATAACTGTGAATGAATTTCAGCAAGTACAGCAGAAGCAAAACCACACAAGAACACAAAGATTTACGTGGAAACCCTTTCTCCTTGAAGGGAAAAACCAAGGGACAAACTCCGAATAATTTCACTATATTAAATAGAGATTACAACACTTAGAGATACAACTTAAGCAAAGAAAAACTCTCTTTTTCTTGTCACTCACTGCTCTCTTTCTCACTGTGTTTCTCTCACAATTTTCTCTTGCTCTCTCTATTTTTCTCTTCTCTTTTTGCTTACTCTCACTCATGCAGATCTTCAAAGACTGCACTGTCCTCAATCTCACTTGCTGGGACTTCCTTTCCTTTTTTTTGCTCTGCCCCAAATGGCCGAATGGCCTTCCCTTTTATTTCTTTCACCTTTTCTTCTTTTCTTCCTTTCACACTCTTCACATCAAGTCACAATAAATGCAAGCCAACTTATCTTGACTTTGCTTCAACCAATTTCTTTTCTTCAGCTCTCCCTTAGCCGAATGAACCTTGCCTTTTGCTTCTTTCTTTTCTTTCTTCCTTCAGCGTGTCCAACACGCCTAAGCCACCAACTCCAATAACTCATGCTGACTTTTGTACATAACGAAGAAAGGTTAAGAAACATGAAAGACATGCTCATTAAATGAGCATGTCTACTATGTGGGGTGGACTCATGGTGCAGTGCACCAACAATCTCCCCCTCCAGCCCACTTACAGGGGAGATTCAACTTAGATTTTCAGATAGAATTTATCCCGGTCAAGCCAACACCAGACTCAACCTTTTTCATTATCTTCACCAACACTGAGATAATATCATCAAAACTAATACCTTTCATTTTCAAATATTTTATTTCACCTTGGATATCTCTAATCCAATTTCTTGGCTCCCCCTCATTAGAAGCCCAAATATTCTTGAAGCTAATTGATTGATGTTCTTTAGTACACCTCCTTTCAAGAGGTTCAACAATATCTAGTGGAGGATATTGCTCTCCCTGCTCAAGACCTTCATGATATTTCACTTCATCATTCTTCTTAGCATCATGATATTTTTCATCAAATATCACTTCCTCATTTAAATCACTTTCAGGTAGAGAGAATTTTACTCTCTTGGCTGCAACACAATTAATATCAACTCTCGACTGTGGAGTTTTCTCAAAAACTTTGACTGCATTGAACTTCTTCTTACAAGCCCTCACATGAGTCCTGTACATGCTACAACAAGCACGTCCTCTTGCAATAACCAATAATCCTTTAGAAAGTTTCCATCTTCCATTGCCAAGATGGTTACAATAACCTGCTCGATCCATAGCCAATGTAGAAAACACATTCATTCTTAAATCCGGAACATGCCGCACATCCTTCAATATCAACATGTAACCAACATTGGTCTTGATGTACACGTCACCAATTCCCACAATTTTTGAATAACTAGAGTTACCCATCTTCATAACACCAAAGTCACCTGCTTTGTATGTGGTGAACAACCTTTTTGTGGGGATAACATGGTGGGAAGCTGCTGAATCAACAACCCACTCAACATCATTCTTAGCGACATGCTCATATTTTTGCTCTTCAAGATAAAGCATTAGAACATCCTCATGAAACACAACTGCTGCAGTATTCTTCTCATTATCATACTTTTCATCTTTCTCTTCAGTTTGTTCTTTATTCCAATGCCAACAATTTCTTTTCACGTGACCTTTTTTCCCACAACGAAAGCATTCTCTCATCTCTTTAATCTGAAATCTAGCTTTTGATTGTGACCTGTCATTAAATTTAGCCCGATCATCAAGCCTTTTGCTTCTATTTCTGCCCCTGTTCTCCATGACAAGAGCTTGATCTTGTGCATTGTTTATACCAGCATCTCTTCTGCGAACCTCCTCGCTTAGAATCAAATCTCGAATATCATCATATTTGAGTTTGTTCTGTCCTGTAGAATTGCTCACTGCCATTCTCATAGCCTCCCAACTGTTTGGCAAAGAAGCCAAAACAATTAATGCACAGATCTCATCATCAAAATCAATCTCCACAGATGACAATTGATTTGTGATAGTGTTAAACTCATTCAAATGTTGAGCCACAGGAGTATTTTCCACCATCTTTAGATTAAACAACTTCTTCATCAAATGCACCTTATTGTTAGCCGAAGGCTTTTCATACATACTAGACAAAGCCTTCATTAGATCCACTGTGGTCTCTTCTTTCATAACGTTGTGTGGAACTGATCTTGTTAGAGCTAATTGTATAACTCCTAACACCTGTCTATCAAGAAGACTCCATTCTTCTTCTTCCATACTATCTGGTTTCCTTCCCAAAAGAGGAAGATGTAATTTCTTCCCATACAGATAATCTTCGATCTGCATCTTCCAATAGCCAAAGTTTGTGCCGTCAAACTTCTTGATTCCTGACGTCTTTCCTTCTTCTCCGACCATTGCTCCCAATCGAACCTACGCTCTGATACCATTTGTTGGGATAAAATTCTATATAACTGTGAATAAATTTCAGCAAGCACAACGAAAGCAAAACCATACAAGAACACAAAGATTTACGTGGAAACCCTTTCTCCTTGAAGGGAAAAACCATGGGACAAACTCCGAATAATTTCACTATGGTAAATAGAGATTACAACACTTAGAGATACAACTTAAGCAAAGAAAAACTCTCTTTTTCTTTTCACTCACTGCTCTCTTTCTCACTGTGTTTCTCTCACAATTTTCTCTTGCTCTCTCTATTTTTCTCTTCTCTTTTTGCTTACTCTCACTCACGCAGATCTTTAAAGACTGCATTGTCCTCAGTCTCACTTGCTGGGACTTCCTTTCCTTTTTTTTGCTCTGCCCCAAATGGCTGAATGGCCTTCACTTTTATTTCTTTCACCTTTTCTTCTTTTCTTCCTTTCACACTCTTCACATCAAGTCACAATAAATGCAAGCCAACTTATCTTGACTTTGCTTCAACCAATTTCTTTTCTTCAGCTCTCCCTTAGCCGAATGAACCTTGCCTTTTGCTTCTTTCTTTTCTTTCTTCCTTCAGCGTATCCAACACGCTTAAGCCACCATCTCCAATAACTCATGCTGACTTTTGTACATAACGAAGAAAGGTTAAGAAACATGAAAGACATGCTCATTAAATGAGCATGTCTAGTACGTGGGCTGGACTCATGGTGCAGTGCACGAACATAATCACCCCTTGAAGCAGCAACGATAAGCAAGTACCTTTGAAGAAGGTATATGATGTGCCTGGAGTGAAGAAAAATCTGCTTTCAGTCACGCAACTAGCAGATGAAGGTAATTGGCTTTTGTTTGGTCTTGAAGATGTTAAGGTGTACAAGGAGCTAATATTTATTGGTACACCAACCATGGAAGCCAAACGAATGGACTTCGTGTATGTGATGTCAACAGAATCAGCCTATGTGGATAATGAGGGATAGTATACTTCAGATGAATTCTGCAAGTATCTACAAGAGTGCATCATACGACAACAATTTACTTGTCCAGGAACTCCACAGGAAAATGGTGGAGCTGAAAGGAAGAATAGACATCTTGTAGAGACTTGTCGAAACATGTTGCATGCGAAAAACATGCCAGGTAGATTTTGGGCAAAGTGTATGAAGACAGCGGCCCATGTAATCAACAGACTTCCACAAGCAAGACTTAGGTTTGTCTCCCCTTTTCAAAAGCTGTGGAACACCAAACCAACAGTAAGTCATTTTAGAGTCTTTGGCTGTGTTTGCTATGTATTTGTGCCTGATCATCTATGTACTAAGTTCGATAAGAAGGCGGTTTGTTGCATTTTTGTGGGCTACGATAGCCAAAGGAAAGGTACAACTTTTTGGAGATAAAGGTGAGCCAGAGTCTAGAGAAGTAATTCTAAGTCATTGGCAAACTGGTGTTCACCATAGGACACTAGAGGAGGATCGACCAAGAATTGAAGAAGCTGAGGAAGAAGATGAAAGTCCATAGCCACAACTTAGAAGGTCATCGAGACAACAAAAATCTAATCCTAAATATACAAATGCAGCACTCATAAAAGATGACGACCAAGGATAAATTGAGAGAGACTCAGTCATGAGGGGGAGTGTTAAAAATCAATACTGCCTCTCTCTAGAAACTTCTAGAACTTCTCACACAATCTCTAGAGCATTCTCCATAAGTTAATCTCAGCCACATGTTTATAGAATAGCCTAGAAGGAAATACATATTTTATTGCTAATAAAAGAATAGCCTAGAAACTCTAATGTTGGTTGAGTAGCTGACCTTTAGCAAGTATAAAAGGCACCTTATTTGGTTCCCACTTGCAGCAGGTGTGAGAGAAGTGTGAAGTGAGGTGATGTGAAGCGAAGAGTTAGGTGAAGTAAAGTGTGTGAGGTGAAGTAGTGTGAAGTTAATAGCTATTGTGTGAAGTGTGTAGAGTGAAAAGTGAAGAGAGAAAATCCTAGTGACAGTAGTGTCAAAGAGTTGGTGTGTGTCCTGTAAAAGTTAGTGTGTTATGGGAGCTCACATAAGGCTTTCCATTAGTCAAAGTGTTGTAATTCAAAGAGTCTAAGTTTTAAATAAAAGCTCTTTATTCAGTCTTTGGTTCAACAATCTAGTATTAGAGTTTTCTCTAACTCAACAATCTGGTATCAAAGCGAGGCGGTCAGGGATTGTGTTTGTGGTGTCGAAGACAGTGTTTTTGGAGGTGTTCATTTTGCTCGTGTACAATCTAGGACTGTGAAGCTCTTGGTCTGGGACCAAGCTTATTTGGTAGTGCGAGAGATTTCACCAAGTTGTGATGGCGGACCTCCAAGCTGTCGGTAGCATTAGAAGGCTCAATAACCAGAATTACAACACATGGTCAACTTGTATGGAGTCATACTTGCAAGGGAAAGATTTGTGGGAGATCGTGGCCGGTGGCGAAACCACACCTCCTGAGAATGCTGAAGCTTTGCGGAAGTGGAAGATTAAAGCTAGTCGGCTTTGTTTGCAATCAAGACAAGCATCGAGGAAGAGATGTTGGAGCACATTAGGCATGTAGACACACCAAAGGCTGCGTGGGACACATTTTCGACACTATTTTCAAAGAAGAATGATGTAAGGCTACAATTGCTTGAGAATGAGCTAATGTCAGTAGCACAATGAGAAATGACGATCACACAATACTTCACCAAGGTAAAGTCTCTCCGTCGCAAAATCTCTGAATTAGATCATGTATCAAATATTTCTAATTCAAGAATGAGAAGGATAATCATTCATGGGTTGAGACCTGAATATAGAAGTTTTGTAGCTGCCATTCAAGGTTGGCTTGTCCAACCATTGTTAGTAGAATTGGAAAATTTGCTAGCTAACCAAGAGTCATTGGTCAAGCAAATGGATGGGGTCTCGTTAAAGAGTGAAGAGGAGGCATTCCTTAGCGGTCACTATAAAGACTGACCCAAGAGAAGATTTAATGCAGGTTCTAAGAATAGTATTAATAAAGTTAGAGACGATAAAGAGAGCTCTCAAGATGGAGGAGCTCGAGTAAGTCATGACTATAATGAAAGACAATCCACTAGTCCCAAAAGTCGTAATGTTAAGTGTTTCAAGTGTGTAAAAATGGGCCACTTTGCTCAAGATTGTCGATTCAAGTGGAGAACGGTGGTCGGCTGATAATACGAGACTGCCAATAGCACACATTGGTGAGATGGTAATCACCCCTCGCAGCAGCAACGATAAGCAAGTACCTTTGAAGAAGGTATATAATGTGCCTGGAGTGAAGAAAAATCTGCTTTCAGTCACGCAACTAGCAAATGAAGGTAATTGGCTTTTATTTGGTCCTGAAGATGTTAAGGTGTACAAGGAGCTAATATTTATTGGTACACTAACCATGGAAGCCAAACGAATGGACTCCGTGTATGTGATGTCAGCAGAATCAACTTATGTGGATAATGGGGGGATAGTATACTTCAGATGAATTCTGCAAGGATCTACAAGAGTGCAACATATGACAACAATTTACTTGTCCAGGAACTCCACAGGAAAATGGTGTAGCTGAAAGGAAGAATAGACATCTTGTAGAGACTTGTCGAAACATGTTGCATGCGAAAAACGTGTCAGGTAGATTTTGGGCAAAGTGTATGAAGACAGCGGCCCATGTAATCAACAGACTTCCACAAGCAAGACTTGGGTTTGTCTCCCTTTTTCAAAAGCTGTGGAACACCAAACCAACAGTAAGTCATTTTAGAGTCTTTGGCTGTGTTTGCTATGTATTTGTGCCTGATCATCTATGTACTAAGTTCGATAAGAAGGCGGTTTGTTGCATTTTTGTGGGCTACGATAGCCAAAGGAAAGGTACAACTTTTTGGAGATAAAGGTGAGCCAGAGTCTAGAGAAGTAATTCTAAGTCCTTGGCAAATTGGTGCTCACCATAGGACACTAGAGGAGGATCGACCAAGAATTGAAGAAGCTGAGGAAGAAGATAAAAGTCCACAGCCACAACTCAGAAGGTCATCGAGACAACGGAAATCTAATCCCAAGTATACAAATGCAGCACTCATAAAAGATGATGACCAAGGATGAATTGAGAGAGAGTCAGTCTTGAGGGGGAGTGTTAAAAATCAATACTGCCTCTCTCTAGAAACTTCTAGAACTTCTCACACAATCTCTAGAGCATTCTCCATAAGTTAATCTCAGCCACATGTTTATAGAATAGCCTAGAAGCCTATAGGGAAATACATATTTTATTGCTAATAAAACAATAGCCTAGAAACTTTAATGTCAGTTGAGTAACCTGTTGGGAAATTGCCTCAAATTACAATTGTGACTTGAAAAGTCAATTAGGTTTCCTAGTTGAAGAATGAAAAATTAATTTGGATTTCCTTGTTATAGAAGGAAAGACTATTCCTTGGTGTGGAAGGAAATCTATTCCTTGTTAAAAAGGTAATGTATTCCTAGTTCAAGAGGGAATAAACTCATTGTTAAAGAGGTAATGTACTCCTAGTCCAAGAGGGAATAGCAAAAGAGTCTTATAAATAGACAATACTACAAAGAATTTGATGGTTTTGGTCCAAGGGTCCTCCCTATGGGGAGAGGGAAAATAGAGCGTGAAACCAAGAGAGAGAAAAGGGATTTTCGCTTGGAAGGAGCGCAAGAGGAAGGAGAGTGCAATGTATTGCCGCCTTTGAGAAGACACAAAGAGAGTATGTGCAAGAGCAAAGAAAGAGGAAGAAGCCACACAAGAAAGAAAAAAAAAAAGGAAAAAACAGCAGCCAAGAGGAAGCCGCTTAGAGGAACAGACGACAGCCAAGGGAGAGTTGTGTGTGGAGAAGAAAATAAAAAGGAGAGAGCAAAGTGTTGCCACCTTTGAAAGAGATAATTAGTGTGTGTGTGAGAGCAAAGAAAAACAAGAGAGATTTTTCTTTAGCCGTGATTTGATAATAGTGAAATTATTCGGAATTTGTCTCGTGATTTTTTCCCTTCAAAGAGAAAGGGTTTTTCACGTAAATTTTGTGTTTTTATGTGTGATTGTTTTTTTGAATTGTTAATATTGTTGATAATATTATTTAGGTCCTAACATAACTGACCTTTAGCAAGTATAAAAGGCACCTTATTTGGTTCCCACTTGCAGCAGGTGTGAGAGACGTAGGAAGTGAGGTGATGTGAAGTGAAGAGTTAGGTGAAGTAAAGTGTGTGAGGTGAAGTAGTGTGAAGTCGATAGCTAGTGTGTGAAGTGTGTAGAGTGAAAAGTGAAGTAAGAAAATCCTAGTTTCAGTAGTGTCAAAGAGTTGGTGTGTGTCCTGTAAAAGTTAGTGTGTTGGAACTTGGGATTATAAGAAGCCTTGCCGTGTGGTGTTATTTGAGTCTAGTATTTGTGTCATACGTGGAAGCTCACACAAGGCTTTCCATTAGTCTAAGCTTTGTGATTTAAGGAGTTAGTTTTTAAATAAAAGCTCTTTGTTCAGTCTATTGTTCAACAATCGAGTATTAGAGCTTTCAGTAACTCAACACAAAATTCACCATTAAATTGCAAGAAACCAGCATTTGCTGTTGAAATTCAACGAAGCCAAAAAATATATTCACAATTCACAAACCAACATTCTTTGCTGAAACACGTTCAGCTTTTGGAAAAAAGAAATCTATTGATCTCATCCATTAAATCCGCATGACCCTTAAGAAGAATGGAAATCTGAAAATTGTAAAACAAAAAATCTCTAAGTATACTGAAAATTACATTAACAAGAAAAACTTCCAAAACAAGAGCAGTGAAACAAACAGAACCTCATATATTTACCTCATAGTAGACCTTATTTACGTCCTTGCGCCCCTTCCAGAACTCATTTAAAATGTGAGAATGCTATATAAACTTGTTCATCATTTTGAAAGCGTTTCTGTAGGAATAAAGGCCATCATTAAACCGCAAGGAACCAACATTTGCAGTTGAAATTCAACAGGGCAAAACAATATTTTCACCTCTATATTGGTCAAAATGTTGATAGCCTCATCATCCTCAAGGGCTATTTCACTTCCCTCTTTTGACAAGTTTTCCATTGTGAAATATTAAAATTATAAGAGTCTAAACATACATATCTTTTGGGAAGAAGGAAATAAATGGAATGAAAATGAATGAAAATAATAACTAAAAAATATTCTCATTTCCCTTGTTTGGGAGTTGTACAAGTTTTTAACTAATTTTCTTTAAAAAGAAAATTAAAATTATAGAGTCTAATCTTATAAGGTTGTTTTGGAGGAGAAAAATGAATGGAAAAAAAAATTTTTTTTTTTAAAATATTCTCACATCCCTTTCTTGGGAGTTGTACAAGTTTTTGACTATTTTTTTTTTAAATTAAAATTATGGAGTCCAACCTTAAAAAGAGAATAAATAGTATTATGACAATTATTAATATTTATACTACTATTTAAGGGGTTTCTCCTATTTAAGATTTTCTATTTAGATTTCTTACCTTCAAAGCTATCATTTTTAAGACTTAAATTATAGGGTTAGACATGTAAAATTAGTCATTTAAAATATTTTAATTTTTAGCTAAAAATATATATTTTTCTCCCACCTCTACATTTCTCTCTCACATTTTAGTCAAGCACGAAGAAACGAAAAATAAGAGACCCTATAAGAATTTGGGAATTCATAATAAGAACTACAAGAAGCATATATCTCCCATGAAAGAAAAAAGAGTTTCTGGGGATGTAGCAGAGTTGAATGACATGTCTCTTCAGTAAGAAGAAGTTAAAGCAAACTCGATTGCCCAGGAGGGATAAGAAAGAAAGAAAGAAACCAAAGAAAACCAGCTCTTGCAAACTGCAGAACATCAGGAAAGAAAAGATAAGAGATGCAAGAAACTATAGTGTAAGCACTGGAAAATGATTTTGGGAGTGAAATCTTGCTGTTGGAAATAGGAATCAGAAGTTGGAAATTTAGAGAAACAAACAGACAAAAGAAGTAAAACTTACAGGATTTACTTCTTGTTTGCACCAACACTTCTCTCTCTGTCTCTCTTTTTGGCTCTCTTCTCCACCCGGCTTCTGTGTTTTTTTTTTTCTTTATTACCTCCCATTTTGATGTTAACGTCTACTTATATGGTTATGTGTCCATTTTGATGTTAACGTCTACTTATATGGTTATATGGACCCACTTGGGGTCTAGACCCGTTAGGATGCTTATCGCTGACAAACACTTGCACCGTATAATATATATTATTTATTTAAGACAATTACCAGCTCCTTGAGAGCATGCGCTCACACGGGTGTTCAGATTATTTATTTATTTTTTTATAAAGGTTAATAATTTATATTTATTATAATTTAAAAAAATATATTTTTATTTTTCAAACAAATAAAAAAAATAAAATTTAGAGATAAATGGTAACTGTAATTTTTTTTGAACGTGAAGGGAAAAAAAATTGTAAATTTTAAGAGTTCTTTTTTTGAATTCAAAAAGAAATGTTATTTAATATTTATGACCATATTTCTAAATGAAGTTACCCTTCATTAATGAGGGTATTTTTGAACTACATAAAAATCTAGTTGAAAGAACGAAATCATCTTATATATAGTATAGATTAAGTCAAATGATATAAATTGTTGATTTTTTTTAGAAACTATAAATGGTTGAATTCAATATAGTGTTTTAAAAAAGAAATCATTATTAAGTGATTAGATTGGTTAGTTAGAACTTTGTCAAAAAGAAAGAGAGAAAGATTGGTTAGTTAGAAAAAAAGATATTTAAATTTGGGGGTTTCTCTTATAGGGAAAAGTTAACCAATGTTTCAAGAACATTGGTTTAGAAAATATTTTTAGAAACTTTTTATTGAAAAAAATTATTTTTTATGATGGTTTTTTTTATATTTTTCATGAAAATTGTGTCAAAACTTTCTAAAATGGTTTATTAACAATTAAAATGACTATATATTTTAAAAATTTAACTATTGGATAATATGTTCTTTATGTTACTAACAATTATATCAAATTCCGTGCTAATTAGATGTTTTTTACTGTTCGATCAGTAAACTTGTTACAATGAATTATATGATTAATTTTGTTGATAGAATGCTGTCTGACTTGGTGATTGCGAAAAGAGTCAATGCGTTAGCTACAATCCGAGTATTTTTGTAGTTTTGAATGTTCCTCCAGTAGAACTGTACTACTTGTTTATACTACTTTATAAGCTATTTGCTACTATGATGCCTTCTGTTCTTTAGTATGAATGAATCAAAAAAATTTGAACAGATCTCTAAAAGTGCAGTGGGTTCTTTGGCAAGGGATCCATATGTCATTGCAATGGGCGCCTTTAGGTTTTTTTTTTTTTTTTTTTTTTTTTGAGAAGGTTGGACCTGTGTTAATGGACCATTTTAGAAAAATTTTAATACCACTTTCATGAGAAACATAAAAAATTGTAAAAAAATATCAATTGTTTTTTTCTCTTTTTCCATAAAAAATTTTTAAAATTTTTTTTTAAATAAATGCTTTTAGAGTATCCGTTAATTTTTCCAATATTAAAAAAGATAATTACTATTGCGCACAAGTTAAAAAAGATAATTACTAGTGCACACACATAGTGTACACATAGTACACACAAGTCATGATTGCCTTGTAAATTGTAACTTGTGCATGCTTTGAGTATACTAGAGTGTGTGTAATAGACACCACTCTAAAAAATTCATTAAGTTTACTTCTTTTTTTTTTTTGTTAAATGTGCGTTTGGGTTAGGCGTCTGCGTCTTCAACTTTTTTTTTTTTTATTTACTGTTCACACATTTTTTTAGAGATAGTTTTTACTGTGCGGCTACTGTTCATGCACTGTTCATAAATAGTAGCTGCAACTTTTGATTTTTTCAACCCATTTTTACTGTTTATAGGATCCACAAATACCACTTTTCAGCAATTTTTTCATTAAAATTGGGTCCCACTGCACTATTTACACATTTAAAAATTATTTTGCTACAGTGTTTTTCAGTTTTCAGTTTTCAGTTTTCGCGGTATCCAAACGGACCCTAAGTCTAATAGAATTTAGCATTGAAGACTAATTTTTGAGAGGGGTGAATTGGCATTTTAATGCTAAATTCCTTCATATATAATATAAAAAAAGGCATAAGGGTGACATTAAAATATAATTATAATTTTATGGGGTAAATTATGTGTTTTGATAGTTCAGAAGGTTAAGCGTAATTAGGGTGAAAAATTAGAGTGAAAGTGTAATTTGCCCCCAAAATAAATAAGTGTTTCAATGACTATACCATTTGTCATAACTTTTACCACAACTTACTAAAGTGGTTGATTGTGAGTGGTGGACAATTGCTAACACATAGACCCTTATTTTTCACCACTCACTTTGGACAACGTCAAAGTTGTGTCCCTATAACTTTTCAAAATTAAAAAGCATAGCTATTTTTTTTTAAACCCTCTTAAGTATCAACAATTTTCACAACTATAGAAATGACAAGTTGTTAATAATTGTACGGTCAGGGCCCAATCATTTATTGGGCCTCAGGTATAACGTTTCACTGCGCGGCCCATGAGCCCGATCAGTCCACCTTAATTCGAGCCAAACCGGACATTATTAGACGCCCAAAGATGGGTTTTGACATAATTGGCGGGAACTCTGTTGCCCATAAATTCTTTCATTCTCGCACGGTTGGCTGTTTGGACCGTCCTTAGTCCAGTAGTAAACGTTTCCGTGGGTATTTGGTCACGGGGGAGCATGGTGTCCAACTTGGCCGGCAAATCACCCGTGAAGTCGTTGCCGGACAGATTACAGCAATGATGAGCAAGTTCCAATGCCATTTTTGCCACTCAACTACCAAATTCCCACTTAACAACGACGACATTGGACCCTCTTTTCCATTATCGTCCAGAGAAGTCATAATCCCTCCACCCAGTGGAGGCTATAAATAAGAGAGGGCTATGAAGAAGAAGGGGATTTTGGGGGGGAAAAAGAAAGAGAGAGAGAGAGGGAGAGGAAATTAATCAGAGGAGAATGAATTAGCTAGGAAGTAAGAGAGTAAATGTTGGGCCTCAGTGTATTGAGCAACCCATTGTAGGAAACACAAAACCCACTTCACAAATAAGTTGAGCCCAAGCGAGAGCCTAGCCCAATAAGCCCTCATTTGGTCGCACAATTGGCGCCGTCTGTGGGGACCTCCTACTAAGCTGTAGCTCAGCTGTCGTCCATACCCGGCGAGATGTCTGAGAGGTATTCGAGTAGTCGTGCCGAGAGCGATTTAGTAGGGTCCTCACGAGGATCCACTTGGCGAGAGCGAAGGCAAAAAAGGCGCGAAGACAGGTATCGTGGGCAAGATGAAGAGCAGTCCGGTCGGAGCGAAGGATCGCGCAGAACCCAGCAAACGGTGTCAGGCGCCACGGAGAACAGACAGCCTGACCTGAGGGATGAAGAGCTTGAGCGGCTATGAAGGCTGGTAAGGGATTTGGAGCTGGAGACGGAAGGACGTCGGCGAGAGAATTTGGAACGACGGGAAAGGAGGCCGGGGGGAGCGAGGACTCGCCAGAAGGAAGGGTCCAAGCATTCCGGCCATTACCGGCCGCATGATCGATCACATTCACAGGAGACGCAGCATATCGGGACCGTTCCCGTTCACGCGGTTATGCCGACCGTGGCTCGGACTCCCCGGAAGAGCAACGCCCGCGAAATGCATCCATGGACGCTATAAGCCGGGCGCTTCGTAAAGCTGCACGGTCCCCGTTCTCGGATGACATTGAGCGAGCCCCGATGCCGAACAGATTTAATCGGCCACCGTTCAACTCTTACGACGGAAAAACGGACCCGGTGGAGCACGTCAATCATTACATTCACATGATGTCTTTGGACAAGCATGACGATGCGCTGATGTGCAAGGTCTTCCCCTCCAGTCTTGGCTCCACTGCGTTGAGATGATTTAATGGATTACCAAAGGGTTCTATTCGCAGCTTCGCGGAATTGATTCAGGAGTTCGATGCCCAGTTTGTAACTTGTAGCCGGGTTTCGCAGCCGGTAGACGCATTGCTATCTATAAAGATGAGGGTTGGGGAGACCCTACGCAGTTACGCGAACCGCTATTGGGAACTCTACAACGAGATCGGAGGGGGCAACGAGAAGATAGCAGCAAGTACTTTTAGAATGGGGCTACCCGAAGACTCCGAGCTACTAGAGTCATTGACGAGGAAACCTCCAGAGGGCATGAGGCAACTAATGAGGCACATTGAAGAGTACAAACGCCTAGAAGATGATCGGATACAAAATAAAGGTAAAGCCCTACTAACAGCTCGGCCACGGCAGAACGAATTTCATCCAAAACCTCGAAAGAGTACGGCCGTCCAAGAACAAGGATTGCAACATGGGGAAGTCAACGTGGTGTTTAAGGAACCAGTGCACAGAATCGTCGACCAAATAAAGAACGAGCCGTACTTTAGGTGGCCGAATAAGATGGCAGGCGACCCGTCCCGAAGAAACCAAAATCTGTACTGTACATACCACAAGGATAAGGGACACACCACCGAGCATTGCCGGGTATTAAAGGATCACTTGGCACAGTTGTTGAGAGCAGGGCACTTGAAAGAGTTCGTTATCAACACGGAAAACACTGAAAATGAACGGGGCGAAAGGCCGGGTAGGGACCCCCGCCCGCCCCCCATTGGAGTAATTGAGGTAATTCACGCTGCACCAAGAGATATCGTAAGGATCGGTAGAAGTGAAGTTCTAATGGCGTCCCCGGCTGAAGTTTGTACGGGGGAGAATTCACCTGCAAAAAGGGTAAAACCCAACCGGGAGCCTATCGCTTTCTGCGACGAGGACCTAGTAGGGACAGTCCAGCCGCACGACGACGCATTGGTGGTGACGGCTCAAATAGGCAACTTCTTGGTAAAGAGATTATTGGTGGACCAAGGAAGCGGTGCCGAGGTCATGTATCCTGACCTGTACAAGGGGCTCGGGCTGAAGGTTGAGGATCTCACGAAATACGACACGCCCCTGATCGGCTTTGACGGCCAGGTAGTGGTTCCTAAGGGGCAAATCTCCCTTCCCGTGGTTTTGGAAGGGAAGGAAGTCACAGTATCGTTCATAGTGGTTGCCTCATTCTCTCCTTACACCGCAATTCTTGGGAGGCCGTGGATTCATGCAATGGGCGCAGTGCCGTCCACTTTACACGTAAAGATTAAGTTCCGGACCGAGCAAGGCGTCGCAGTGGTAAAGGGCAGCCAACGAACGACCAGACGGTGCCTTATTGCAGCAGTGAACCGGGAGAATCAAGGCACCGAAAGGAGAGGCCAATCTGAAGAGGTCCCTTCATAGCAATTACTGCAGCCCTCGGGGGAAATGAGGGCTAATCACGCAGAGAAACTGATCAAAGTAAAACTGTTGTCGGACAAATGCAGGTATTTCCAGATAGGGGCAAGCATGACAGACGAGGATAAGGTGGGAACGTTACCGCTCCTCATCCGGAATGTGGATGTATTCGCTTGGAGCCCGTATGAAGTGCCCGGGGTAGACCCCGACTTCATCATCCACCGTCTTAATCCGGACCTGACCATAACCCCAAAAAGGCAAAGGCCAAGAAGGTCAGCCAAGGAGCATGTCGAGGCAGTAAAAATGGAAGTAAAAAAACTGAAAGAAGCGGGGGCAATAAGGGAGATCTTCTACCCGGACTGGTTAACGAACACGGTGGTAGTGAAGAAAAAGAACGGTAAGTGAAGGGTTTGTGTAGATTTCATGGATTTGAACCAAGCATGCCCGAGAGATCCATTCCCAATGTCGAAAATCGACCAATTAGTAGACGCCACATGCGGACACCCCAGAATGAGCTTCCTGGACGCTTTCCAAGGTTATCACCAAATAGTCCTAGCAGTTGAAGATCAGGAGAAGACGGCATTTATCTCACTAGAGGCCAACTATCACTACACAGTGATGCCCTTCAGTCTAAAGAATGCTGGGGCCACCTACCAGCGAATGATGTCGAGGATGTTCCGCAATAAGATAGGACACACAGTAGAGGTATACATAGATGACATGGTCGTCAAAAGCAAACAGGAATCCGGACACAATGAGGATCTCCAAGGGGTGTTTGAAATCCTCCGGCGGCATCGGTTGCGCCTTAATGCAGAGAAGTGCGTATTCAGAGTGGGAGCTGGAAAATTTTTGGGATATTTGGTCACTACACGGGGAATAGAGGTCAACCCCGACCAGATCGGGGCCGTGATGAATTTGAAGCCCCCGAGGAGCCCAAAGGAGGTACAGATACTAACTGGGATGTTGGCCGCCCTTAACCGGTTCATCTCAAAGTTCGCCGACCGCTGCCGTCCTTTTTACCAACTCCTGAAGAAATGGAGGGGGTTTGAATGGGATAAGAAGTGTGACGACACGTTCCAGGACTTGAAGATGTATTTGACACAAGCCCTTGTGTTAACCGGCCCGCTGCCCGGAGAGGACTTATATATGTACCTCTCGGTATCAGAACACGCAGCTAGCGCAGTACTTCTAACGGACCAGGATGTACAACGGCCCGTGTATTACATCAGCAAGACCATGGTTGATGCGGAAGTTAGATATCTGCCCTTGGAAAAGTTAGTTTTGGCCCTGGTGCACGCTACTAGAAAGTTGCCGCACTACTTTCAAGCCCATACCGTGCATTTGTTGACCGAGTACCCCTTGCAGTCCTTATTAAGAAGATCAGACTTCACGGGCCGGATAGCTAAATGGGGGACCCGGCATGGCGCCTTTGACATAAGGTATAGACCGAAGAATTCGATCAAGGGTCAAGTGTTGGCCGATTTTGTGGCCGAGTTTTCCCCCAAGAAGGGAGGGGAAATGGTTTGTCAGGTAGCCTTTCCCCCGTGGAAGATCTATGTGGACGGCGCTTCAAGCTCCATGGGGGCTGGAGCCGGGATAGTTTTAATCAGACCGGAGGGAATTTGGTTGGAACATTCCTTTAGACTCGGATTTAGGGCCTCCAATAACGAGGCAGAATATGAAGCCTTGCTTGCTGGCATGAGAACCGCGGCGAGGTTAGGAGCACAGGACGTTGAAGTATACTCGGACTCACGGCTGGTGGTTAACCAGATGCAGGGAAGCTTTGAAGCCAAAGATGCCAGAATGAGAAGGTACTTACAGCTGGCAAGAAAGGTCATGGTCGAGTTCCGAACAATAAAAATAGCTCAGGTCCCCCGGGGACAAAACAGATATGCAGACTCTCTGGCCACGCTGGCATCGGCATTAACGGAAAACGTACCTCGGATGATCAAGGTAGAACTTATACAGGAACCCAGCATCCTAGAAGTGGGGGATGCTAATGGCTCCACGGTTGGCGTTGCCAGCATTTCCCATGCCGGCTCGTGTTGGATGGACCCTATCATTTAATTCCTGGCCGATAACTGAGTCCCGGACAATGAAAAGGAAGCCATTAAGATTCGCCGAATTGCAGCCAGGTATTGGTTGTCAACAGATTGGAGATTATACCGGAGATCCTACGGAGGACCGTACCTGTTATGCTTACACCCCGGCCAAGTGGACGAGCTATTGACTGAGTTACATGACGGGGTATGCGGTAGTCATGTGGGAGGACGTTCACTAGCACACCAGGCAATTACCCAAGGATTCCGGTGGCCGCAGATGCAAAAAGATGCCGCCGAGTATGTACGGAAGTGTGAGAAATGCCAAAAGCATGCCCCTTCGATCCATCAGCCGGCAGGACCTCTTAACCCTGTCAGCAGCCCCTGGCCTTTCGCCCAATGGGGGCTGGACATTCTCGGTCCGTTTCCCCGGGCTACGGGAAACCGGATGTTCGTCTTGGTAGCAGTAGATTACTTTTCCAAATGGACGGAGGCTGAAGCGTTGGCGAACATTCGAGACATGGATGTCAAGAAATTTGTATGGAAGAACATAGTGACGAGGTTCGGAATGCCATACTGTCTCGTATCTGACAATGGGTTACAGTTCGATAGCCGGGCATTTCGTGAATTTTGCAGCAATCTAGGCATCAAGAACAGATACTCGACACCTGCCTACCCTCAGAGCAACGGTCAAGCCGAAGCCATTAACAAGACGATTGTGAATGGATTAAGGAAGCGGTTGGACGGCGCGAAGGGTCGGTGGGCGGAGGAGCTACCCAATGTGTTATGGGCGTATCGAACGACGCCCCGGAGATCTACAGGGGAAACCCCTTTTTCCTTAGCCTACGGGGCAGAAGCTGTAATCCCAACCGAGGTACACTTGTGCAGTGCGCGTGTGAGGGGATTTGATCCCGGCCAGAATGAGAAAATGCTGGCGCAGCACTTAGATCTACTCAAAGAATACAGGGACACTGCACTAATACAACTTGCCAGGTATCAACAAAAGATGGCTCGTCGCTACAATCAGAAGATAAGGACGAGGGAGTTCGGCGCAGGGGATCTAGTTCTGCGAAGAGTAATGGGGAACATGCGTGATACCAACGCCGGGAAGCTGGCTGCGGCCTGGGAAGGGCCGTACAGAGTCACCGCAATCGCTGGGGAGGGGGCTTACTATTTGGAAAGCTTAGATGAAAAACCTCTTCCTCGGCCGTGGAACATTCATGACTTGAAGAAATTTTATTGCTAAGAAATTCTAGATGGAGCTATGAATCCATTCGTTGCCCTGTGTTTGTTTTTATCAGTTGTGATCAAAGGAATGCATAGTTGGCGCAGTGTTGTCTGCAGGTCACCTCCTTACCTAAGGATAGAAACCTGTTCCCGGTTCGATCCCACTCATCGGACAGGTGGAAATCTAAAAAGCAAAATCTCTAAGGACAGAAACCTGTCCCCGGTTCGATCCTACTCACCGGACAGGTGGAAACCTAAAAAGCAAAATCTCTAAGGCAGAAACCTGTCCCTGGTTCGATCCTACTCACCGGACAGGTGGAAACCTAAAAAGCAAAATCTCTAAGGACAGAAACTTGTCCCCGGTTCGATCCTAATCACCGAACAGGTGGAAACCTAAAAAGCAAAATCTCTAAGGATAGAAATCTGTCCCCGGTTCGATACTAATCACCGGACATGTGGAAACCTAAAAAGCAAAATCTCTAAGGATAGAAACCTGTCCCCGGTTCTATCCTAATCACCGAACAGGTGGAAACCTAAAAAGCAAAATCTCTAAGGACAGAAACCTATCCCCGGTTCGATCCTAATCACCGGACAATCAAAATCAACAACTAAACCATCACACAAATATTCGGTTGAACGATTCTGATCAATTTTACGAAATAATCAGGTTAACTTACTTCACGTTCATAATGAAGCATTTCATTCGGATGATGAGGTAAAATCGAAATGTTTGGGAGTATATAATAAGCAAAAACATACAACAGAATTAGATTGGGCATTTCAATAACTAAACAAACCAGAGCAAGTCATGACATAAAACCGAGAAATAATGATTGTTCAGACGCCACAGCCCGGCGTCTAGGCAGATGAAACAAAAAGATAGAAATGCGAAAAAACACAAGTAAAAACTAATGACAAAGTTAAACGACCGGATTTGTCTGAAAGAGCGGGGCAAAGTCAGCAGAGGCTTGGTCCGAACCCTCCTGACCGGGCTGCTGGTGGGTCTCTTCATGTCCGGGAGAATTAAGGTTGCTGGTGACCTCCAAGTCAAGATCCTCGACATGAGTATCGATGGCACGTACCAGCTCCCTCATACTCGGGGTATCCTCCTCGTCAGCAGCACCGGCCTGGCTCTGGACCGGATTGGAAGGAATTGGCCGAGGGATGGTTTCTGGGTTCAAAAGCGGTGAGTCCCCAGGCACACCAGCTGCCCGGAGAGCGGCCATCCAGCCTTCGTCGAAACCATGGGCCCTGGCTTGCATGACGACCGGCTCTACAGAGTTCTCGGCATCTGCAAAGCCCTCATTGTACCATTTTTCTTCGCATGCTTCAAGAGTGGCCTTGAGATCGGCTACTTCTTCAGCATGGGCCGTGGACAGACTCTTAGCTTCGGCCAGCCTCAACTCTATCTCACTGAGCTTAGCCTCCAGCTCGGCCACCTTCTTCTCTGCCTGCTGAATGGCCTTCTCCTCGGACTGGGCCCTCCTTTCAGCATCCTCGGCTGCTGCAGTTTTTTCCCGGGCAGTATCAGCGGCCACATCCCTCAGCGCCTTCTCCCGCTCTGCGTCCTCGGTGAGCTCAGTCATTCTCTCTCCGAGCATATAGGTAATCTGTGCGGCCTACAATACAAATTCGATAAACTCGGTGTGAATTGAAGCAAAAGATTACAAGTCTGCTAAAGTAAAGAAAGACATAAGTTAGAATGTTCACCACAACGGTGTGCCATTGAAGCCGTTTTGCTATTGAATCTTCAGTATCGTCCTTGAAGAAATGGACATCCTCGGGCAACATCAGGCCGCTGGCTAAGCTGTGTGCCACCCGGCCGCCCTCCCCTTAAGCCCACAGCCTTAGGCTCGTTGTTGCTGGTAGGGGCTAGCTCCCCAACATAAAAGTTGGCTGCCAGCTGGCAGGCCACCGGGAGGAAGAGGCTTGGCCAGGAGTTCCGTGGATGACCGGCTGGGAGCCACCCGTGGGCTCCCGGATCACTATCCCACCTGACGGGCGGGTAGGCGTTTTAGATGAAGCATCGCCTTGCCTCTCGGGAGGGGGGTCTCCCACACGCTGTTTCTTCTTTTGCCTGCCTGGGGGAGGAGGAGGAGGGAAACGGTCCCGGGTACGGGTTTGCTGTTGCTGAGCAGGCTGACGCGAGCTGGGCAGGAAACGGTCCACCGTAAGCGTTTTCCTCGTCACCATCTCGTCTGCGGGCGCAGCTGCTCGGACAGCCTCAACAACCTGGTCTTGAGCTACTTGTGGCTCAACCTCGTCTCTTTCAACGGGAATGTGTGCTCGTGCCCTCAGCAACTGTGATGCCCTTTCGGCGGATTCGTCCCGGACAGGTGCAAGGTCGTCGGCTGTTGTGTAGCGCGGACCTGCTTCTCGGGCTTCACCAATAGTTAGGGAAGGGGGAAGGAAATTGGTGTGCCAGACGTCTATATAGGAGAGCAATGGACTGTAAACCAGAAGGGCCTGACTGAACGGCTGCCAGGTTCTGTAGACGGGCGTGCAACCCAAAATCAAATGCAACGCCCGGAGTTGCCCGTCCGTATGCACAAAAATTTTGGACCTTAGCACAAAATTGAGGTCCCTCACATGCACTGATCTTATGTCCGGGGTGAACACTCTTCCGTCTGCAAAAGAAGGAGATACTAGATTAGACCCCATAACGAAAAAAAAAATGATGATAATAATAATAAGGGGAGAAATGGGGGGGGGGAGTTAATGTTCGGTACGAACCGACTTTGCGCCGAGAGAGGGGGTAGGGAGCATCACCGGTAAACCAATTGCCGCTCACCCGGACGAAATCCCCGGCCGAGTTTCTATTTGAGTCAGGTAGGCAGGAGATTAGCCGTACCCTCATGTCCCTGACCTTCAAATAATAATTGGTTCTCTTATTTCCGCACAGGCTATACATATGATTTATGTCATTATGGTCCAGTTACAGACCGTATATCTGATTCAATCTGTTGACACAACTAACTACCCGGTAAAAGTTGGGAGGAAGTTGCTCGGGACACAACCCATAAAATCTAAGGGTTCTAAGTAAAAGAAGGTTCACGGGAAACCTAACCCCACCCTCTAGAATGGCCATTAAGGGAAAGAAAGCAACGTTGGGTCCCCTATGGAAAGCAAGATCGCTCTCGTGACAATATGCGACATTCACATCCTCTGGGATGTTGAATGTCTGCCTAAAGAAAGCTAAAGATGCCTCAGTGTTTAACAAATGAGCAAAACTCATCCTAATCAATGGAAACAAAGGAAGGAAGCTTAAATGATGAAATTAAAGTAGGAAGAAGAGGCAGAAAATTTACTTTGGACTCTAGGAAAAGGGTGTTCTGGGCTGGGAAACAACCACTCAGATGAATGCTCGGCAGAGAGGGAATTCAGAAATTTAGGGAAGCAAAAGTGTAGGAACGACTTGGAACGGATTATTTATAGGTGCAAAAAGAGTAATGATGAGCATTATTTAATGGAAAGGGGAAAAGCGGGAAAACTGGCAACCCCTCATTTCAACTGACACGCTTGTACCGCCTCGGTTTGCGAACCGTCAGGCAATAATGACGGATGGAGCAGCAGGCTGGCGTGACGCGTCTTTTCAGGGCGCATTAAAATTTTACTTGCCAACCTTTCAGTATCGAACTTCTTCACCTTCGACGGCAATGACAACACCCGGGTTACCTTGATTCATCACCGGCAAGCGGATACTAATCAAGGGGGGGCTATTGTACGGTCAGGGCCCAATCCTTTATTGGGCCTCAGGTATAACGTTTCGCTGCGCGGCCCATGAGCCCGATCAGTCCACCTTAATCCAGGCCGGGCCGGACATTATTAGACGCCCAAAGATGGGTTTTGACATAATTGGCGGGAACTCTGTTGCCCACAAATTCTTTCATTCTCGCACGGTCGGCTGTTTGAACCGTCCTTAGTCCAGTAGTAAACGTTTCCGTGGGTATTTGTTCACTGGGGAGCATGGTGTCCAACTTGGCCGGCAAATCACCCGTGAAGTCGTTGCCGGACAGACTACAACAATGATGAGCAAGTTCCAATGCCACTTTTGCCACTCAACTACCAAATTCCCACTTAACAACGACGACATTGGACCCTCTTTTCCATTATCGTCCAGAGAAGTCATAATCCCTCCACCCAGTGGAGGCTATAAATAAGAGAGGGCTATGAAGAAGAAGGGGATTTTGGGGGGAAAAAAGAGAGAGAGAGAGAGAGAGGGAGAGGAAATTAATCAGAGGAGAATGAATTAGCCGGGAAGTAAGAGAGTAAATGTTGGGCCTCAGTGTATTGAGCAACCCATTGTAGGAAACACAAAACCCACTTCACAAATAAGTTGAGCCCAAGCGAGAGCCTAACCCAATAAGCCCTCATTTGGTCGCACAATAATAGATAATGAAAAGATACTAATAATTGGCTAAGATAAAAACCAATAAAAAGTTGAAACTCTTTTGTGAAAGATATTGTAAAAATTGTTCTTTTTAGAGTTATTTATGAAACAATATGTATGTCATTAGATTTATTGTATTTCCAAAGTCAAAAACACAAACAATTAAGTTATTGACCCAAAATGCCAACAAAAAGTTTGTGTTTATCCCAAACATGCCCTGGTGAGCATTGGAACCTAGTAGTTAAGGGAAAAAAAAAATTCAATAAAGTACCAAAATTCAAACATAGAAAAATTATATTAAAATTTGATTGCAGGTAATTTTTCATTGCTTTGTCATCGTCCAGTTCAGGATGGTCAACAATAAGATCACAATTAAAATAGGAAGTAACGATGCTAAAAGAAAATGATTATTGACTTACCTTCTATATATATATATATATATATATATATATATATATTTAAAAGTTGAAACGTAACATTTATTTTTACTATATTTCAGTTAAGTTACCTTAGCATATTATTATTCTTTTTTGTTTTTAATTGTTCCTATATATTTTTTAAAACGTTTTCTCATTTCCCTTCAAAAAAACGTTTTCTCATTTAATAAGGTGACTTAAAATATCTATTATTTAAAAATTAAAACATCTTTTAACCATTATTTTTATTATTAATTTTCCAAAATTCTCTTTTCCTTTTACCTTTTCATCTCCTCATTACTTTCTACCTTAATATCATTCATTCTCTACCCTTTTATTTTCCTTTATTTTATCTCTTTTTATTCTTAACATATTATTATAAATTTGACATTTTCTTTTTCATTCTATGCATAGTTTTATCACACAAAAAATGTTACTTCTCTCTCTCTCTCTCTCTCTCTCTCTCTCTCTCTCTCTCTCTCTCTCTCTCTCCCTCCCTCAATTTGTTTTTCATTTTTTTTTATTGTATCCATACATAAGTTGATGAATTTTTGTGTTAAATAGAATTCTACTTTAGATTGATGCGATTTAGTTTTGTGTTTTAAGTTATAATCTTTTCTATTCTCTCTAATTATTAAATATTATCCTACTGCATTATACATATAGTATACAATAATATAATGTTATTATATTACATAGAATGACTTGGATAATTTGATGTTTATTGTTATATATATATATATATATATTATTTTTACTCTCTTTTCTTCTTATCTTATTTTATTCAACATTTAAATTCCGTCACATCCTCCATACTTATGCAACACAAATCAAGAAAATGGCTAAACACAGACTTGCCTTCCTTTACCATACATTAGGAGAATTAAAATATTTGTGTGATAAAAGGTCATATGATTTATAATTTAGATAGCAGTCTTAAAATGTGTTTAGGCCTATAGATTGAGCAATTTGTAGTCTTATAAGGCTATTGAGAATGAACTTTTTGAATCAAGACTAAAAAAATATGGACTACTATACATCATTTAGATGAAAACCTTTATCATAGACATTAATTTTTATTGCCACAAATTTAAATCATACAAACTTAATAATTTTTATATCATGTGTTAGCATCATGTCTACTTCTTCTTCTTCTCCTCAAAAATATTATGTATCATCTTTAAATGATGCCAACAATATTGATCTTATGGAAAAAGTTACATAAAATATTGAGAAAAAAACGTTTTATATTATAGTCTACTAAAAATGCTTTTTAAAAATTTAAACCTTTCTATTTTTCATATGATTGACGTGTTTTACAATTATCACATGTGATAACTTAAATTTTAAAATTCTTAAGTTGTTTAAGCAAAAAAAGAAAAAGAAAAAGAAAAAGAAAAGGTTGTCACAAAACATGAGTTCATGTAAGGCCACCAAACTTGATAATTTGCAAATGATGGAACCATTCGTGACAATTTTTGCACAGTTATATAATTCTAGGTAAAGCAATCACGCAAACTTTTAGTCTTCAACAAACACATATCTACTAGTGGTTAAACGTTCATCTTAGATAGTTTTAACTTTTCATATAATTTTACCTCTACATATTCATCTATTTTAATTTAGATTTTTTAAAAAAACTTTAATTTAGATATTTATAAGTAAACAACGAAATAATGATTCATGAATAATAATAATAATAATAATAATAATAATAATAATAATAATAATAATAAATCTATACATGTTTATCTTGTGTGGTCTACTATAATTTAGATGATTATAACTTAATAACGAAGTATATAAACAAGGTAATTAAAGCAATCATATATCTACAATTCAAAAAGTTCCCCCATTGCTTTCTTCAAAAAAAGGCCATTTACATTTCCTTGGATTTTTTTTTAATTTTAATTTTTTTTTTTTAGCTTTGACACACCACTAACCTAACCGCTTCATACACTAAAAAAAAATCAATGCTCATTATTACTTCCATTAAGATATTATAGATGTCTTAATTGATTGAGACCAAATTAAAGAAATGCCATTCATATTTCCTTGAAAATTCAGAAAAGGAAAAAAAAAAAAAAAAACCTTTAATATACCATTAACGTAACTATATTTATAATTATTTAAGTCATTCATGATATCAATTTTTTATTGATAACCATAAAAACTACAACTAGTGAGGGAACATACAAAGTAATCAAAAATAAATGATAGAAGAAAAAATGAAATGAAATCAAACGTCAATAGTAACCATTATTTGGAAAATAAAAAAGTGGCCAAGAAGAGTAAGAAATAAAATAGAAATGACTATACATAAAAATGAGATGTTCTTCGGTAATTTAGAAGTTATATTGAAAAAAGGTTGAAACACCATGACTTAAAAAAATCTAATGAACAATTTTACCTCTTATTTAATGTCTATGTTATGCAAATTATCATCCTCAATAATTTAGAAATTATATTGAAATAAAGTTGAAAATTTTTATAATCTCATTTTTTGACATTTCATTTAAACTTATATATATGTGTGTGTGTGTGTGTGTGTGTGTGTGTGTGTGTACCATGACTTAAAAAAATCTAATGAACAATTTTACCTATTATTTAATGTCTATGCTATGCAAATTATCAATCAATAAATATATGATAATGGTAAGAAACGATATAAACAATATTATAAAAATTATGATAAAACTGTTTTTTTTTTAAAATTCTTTACAAAGTCTAGGGACTAAAATATTATTTTACCTAAAAATTATTACACGCAACGCATGAGTCAACGACTAGTTATGAATAAAATGAAATAACGTAACATGATCTTGTGTCCATTTCAGGTTACTTTTTTTTCCTCCTTGAATTTGACAGTGGTGTCATTTAAATCATGTTATCCATCCATGAAATGGATCAATTCCAAATGGAGAGTATCAGAAGACTAATTGTTTCCACATGTAATTTAAAAATTAGTTTCTTAGATATGGAGCATTCTGCGCTAAAAGCAATGCCGCTTTTGGTAGAACTGTTGTGAACTCGTCAAGCAAATCAGGGTAACCACAGAAAAGAATGGCAACCTAAAAATATTAAAAAACAACACTAGGAAAACAAAAAATCAAGGCTACAAAAATACTAAAAATTACATGAATAAGAAAACTTATCCAGTAAAACAAGAGAAGTGATCAAACATATATTTACCACGGTCAGTACCTCATTTTGAAAGTGTTTCTGTAGGAATAAAATTCATAATTAAACCAAAGAAACCAACATTTTCGGTTAAAATTCAACAGAGCAAAACAGTATATTCACCTCTATCTTGTTCACAATTCACAAAGCAAAACATTATATTCACCTTTATCTTGTTCACAATTCACAAACCAAGATTCTTTGCTGAAACAGATACTGCTTCCGGAATAAATGTTGTGAACTCATCAAGCAAATCTGGATGACCATCAAAAAGAATGGAAATCTGAAATTGTAAAACTAAAACCTGTAAGAATACTGAAAGTTACATTAACGAAACAAACTTCCCAAAACAAGAGCAGTGAATCAAACAGAACCATAGCATATATTTACCTCATTGTAGACCTTATTTATGTCTTTGTGCTCCTTCCGGTATGTATTCAAACAGTCTAAGAATGCTTTATAAACATGTTCATCATTTTGAAAGCGTCTCTGTAGGAACAAAGGTCACCATTAAACCGCAAAGAACCAACATTTGCAGTTAAAATTCAACAGAGCAAAACAGTATTTTCACCTTTATCTTGATCACAAAGTTGACAGCTCCTTCAAATTCAACCTTCTTTTGTAAAGCAGCCTCATCATCCTCAAGGGTTATTTCACACCCCTTTGGCAAGAAGATGTTAAACCCAGAAATCAAGTGATTATGGCCTTCAAATAATTCCTTCACTCTGGCACTGGCACCAACAGTATCAGTTCTACAAGACCCAAAGATGGCATAATCCGTTAGGTTTTAAATGCAATGTTCCATTAATCCAAGACAAAAACTTCATAAATGCGAAAATTGTACCTTTGAGCCTTAAAATCTTTTAAGACCTCAAGGAACATGTCATATTTCTCTCTTTGGTCTTGAAATGTTTCCTTCACGTCCTTGAGATAGCTTAAGCATTCATATGTTGTTAGTTTCCCCGCGGTACAACCAAGATCACTACCTCCTCCACCTCCACTTGCTGGGACTTGGGATTGCCCATATCTTCGCATTATATATATAAAATTAGCATAACCACAATTCATCCCGAACTATAAACATGTATAGCACAGCTATTCCATAAACACAACATATTCATACTATCAATGTGATCTCTATGAGAGTACAAAATTTTATAACTTGCTGATACCCAGTCAATTTTAACAGCAAACTGATTCCCAGAGTTCAAATTTCTCGTCAGTGGCATTGCCTGCTCTCATTTGCTTGGAAAACTAGGATTCAAAAGGGGAAAAAAAAAATCCAATTCCCCCATTGTTGTAATCATCCAATTCCAACCCCCCCCCCCCCCCCTCCCACACAAAAACAAAATCCCACAAAAGGGAAAAATTCCAAGCTTTCAATTAAAAAATTATCACACAAAAAGTTGCTTAAAAATTAAATCCAATTACAATAACTAGAAGTGAGTAGCTGCAGAACCCATTAACAAAACCAGCCAAGATCATGATTCAAATTCAAACATAACCCATATCTCTCTTCCCTCACAAAAATTCAGCAAACTCCATTATACAAAAAATCACCAAGCAAAAAGAAAACGACTTTCCTCACACTAAACATTCCCTAGCAAATCAAATAGAACTTAAAGAATCAAGCGGCAAAAAAAAAAAAAAAAAAAAAAAAAAAAAAAAAAAAAAAACTGTAAAAACAACAAAAGAGAAAAGCCTACAGAGAAGAGAAAGAAACTTACGAGTCTCCATTCGAAGAACCAGACGGCAACTTAGATTGCGAAGAGCTACCATCGTCTCCTAATCTCTTCATCTCCGAACCAATCCACCACGAAATTCTCAATTCTCAATTTTCAAATCGCTGACCAAAAAACCATTAGAAACCTAGAAACTTAAAAAAAAAAAAACATATACTAGAGACGCACGCGCAAAACTGTGTTTTTATTTTATGTTAAAACTTAGGTAAAGTATTTCTAGTTGTTTTTTTTTTTTTTTTTGGTAAACGTATTTCTAGTTGTTGCTTCTTAAATTTACTTCTTAAAATTTAGCCGATTAGTTAATTAAAAAATATATTTTTTTATCATGATAAAATATTTATATATCAAAATCTTAAAAAGGGAAGCTAAAGAACATCATTTAAATGACATGTCCTATAGACACATCATTTGTCAAGAGAAATGATATGTTCATAATATTTTTATAATATTTTTATAATAAATCATAAGTGACAAGTTATTATTGGTTGTTATTGTTGGAATAAAAATGTAATCTCAATGCTAAATTTAAATTTGAATTAATAACAACTAACCACTTGTAATTTGTTCTATCAATTTACTATTTTAACCTCATTTTAAGTTTTAGGTAGAGGGATTTTTGACAGTAAAAAAAGTAATAACTAACTTTCTTTTACCAATTTACTATTTTAACCTAATTTTTAAGTTGTTGGTTAATTAAATTAGGGCTATTTTTGATAGAAAAAAAAATAACTAACTTTTTGAATCCTCTTAATATATGCAGATATATAATTTTTATTTTGAGAATATCTTATTTATAAATGGATAAAACAATTTGAAAATTAACATGTTTTTTTTAGTGGCCCTATTTTGTAGCAAAAAAAAAAAAAAAAAAAAAAGAAGTCGAAACTACAATATTAGTCCCTTAAATTTACCATGTGTGCACAATTGGTCCCTCAAATTTTAAGGGAGCACAATTAGTATCTCAAGTTTTAAAATTAAGTTGTATTAGTTCTTTTACTAACATCCGTTAGTGGTGTTATTTACGTGACTAACGGAACAATGACTTGACATTTTTTTTAATGGTGTGGTTTTTTTTTTATTGAAAAATTACAACATAAATTTACATGCGAGAAATTCACAATCCAATACCAAATTAAAACTGATATTGCGACTGATTCGTAACATGTCTTTGCTATTTATTTTATTATCAAATGATAAAATTAAGGAATACAATCAATAAGATGTACAAATTCAAAACGGGAACCAACTGAGTTGACAACAATAAAACAAAAAAATCAATATAGAAAGTATGAGGAAAGCTTAATCCTTCTGCATGTGACGTCCATCTCAAGAAATGTAAGATATGGGGACAAAATGGGCAAATGCCCTTTTCAAGCAAAGAAAGTAGCATTTTGCCCTAATTCCCAAACAAATTAGGGAAATGTCCCTCTTTTGAAACTCGATTTTCTCAAAATCGAGTTAAAATTTTTTTTTGAGCCCTATAGTGGTGTTTTGAGAAGCCTATAGTGACGTTTTCAGGATATATAGTGACGTTTTGAAACTCGACCTCTACAAAGTCGAGTTATATAGGCAATTTTTTTCATTTTTTTTGCCTATAACTCGACTTTATAGAAGTCGAGTTACAAAACGTCACTATATGTCCTGAAAACATCACTATAGGCTCCTTAAAAACGCCATTATAGGGCTTAACTCGATTTTGAAAAAATCGATTTTCAAAAGAGGGGCATTTCCCTAATTAGTTTAGGAAGGGGGGAAAAATACTGCTTTCTTTGCTTGAAAAGGGCATTTGCCCATTTTTTTCCTAAGATAAGGTTACAAAAGAATACATTGACAAATGACTATTCTTTAAGACTGTTGATGAAAATCAAAATCTCAAGGAAACCATATACACGACATGATAAATAACCCAAAAAAAGAGAAGAAGAAAAAAAAAAATTGTTATGTTGTTGCAGGCTTGCATAAGTTTGATGCCAGATTCCTACATACATGGATTCATCATCTGGTTCTCAAGGATACCCCAAAGATCTCTCCGAAGAAATCAATCTCTTGGCACTTTTGGTAATCTGGCTTTTTACTATACACATGAACAAAATCTTCAGGTTTAGCAACCACCATGAACTGACCATCTGATGAGAAGTGAATTGATTCGATGGCACCCAAGTTATCCTTAAGAATTGGAATTGGTTATGATAGCTTTCTTATGTTCCATACTTGACAAGTCTTATCCTGATTCCCAGTGGCAAAGCTGTGTCCATCAGGGTGCTATGTAGAAGCAAAAGAGTAATTTTGAAGAACCAGCCACTGTAGCAATAGTCTAGAAACATCAAACAGTAATTCAATCTTGTCACCTGTGGCGGCTAGGGCATGGTATTGGCTTGTGAGTTTCTCACGTGTAAATTTATGTTGTAATTTTTCAATAAAAAAATGCCACCTCATTAAAAAAAATATTAAGCCATTATTCCGTTAATCACGTAAGTAACACCGCTAACGGTTGTTAGTAAAAGGACTAATGCAACTTAATTTTAAAACTTGAGGGACTAATTGTGCTCCCTTGAAACTTGAGGGACAATTGCACATACAGAGCAAATTTGAGGGATTAACATTGTAGTTTCGCCAAAAATTTTAAATAGATAATATTTAAGGGGCTTCCCCTTTTTGGATTTCTCAATTTTGATGCTTAAAATATCCTCATCATATTCACTTATAAGTTTTCAACTAACGGGGATAAATACGTAAATTAAAACTCCTATACTTATGACACCTCTAGCTATATTAGTAGCTTTAAATGAACAATTTTTGTGGGAAAAAGTGTAAATCTCAAATTAGAATGAGTGAAAAATTATAATACTAAAAAACAAAACCCTCATCACACGCACGATGAGGCTAGTTATTATTATTATTTTTGGTTTTTCCCTCCATTTTGGATTTTAAGTTTTAACACCTACTTATATATGGATTCTAGTTAGCTCAACTGATAAAGTCTCTAAGGATTGAATAAGAGATCTATGGTTCAATCTCTGTGTACACCAAAACCAATTAGTGTCTTGATTTGATGAGTAGACGTCATAGGTTGAAACGCTTTAAAAAATAAAAATAAAAACCCTACTTATATGGGACCCACTTGGATTTAAATGCTTTATAATTCTGTTTAGATGATGACACACATTCATATCTTAAAAAATACTTTTGCGCTAAGCCAAGAGGACTATCAAATTATTAAAAAGTGTTGTCTCAATTTTGATGGGATTTAATTTTTTACCTTTTAAAAGTTCATGTTTTAATCTTGTACTTTTAAAACGAATACAAATCTCTTCTCTCATTATTTGTGTTTCACTTTATGTTTCTCAATTCATCCTCCAATATGAGCTAAGTTTCAATTGTAGTCATAGTTTCACAATCCAAAATAAATTAATTAACAAATCTAAAGTTTTGTAGTGCAATATCATTGTAACTTTAAATCTCTCATATTTAGCTATTTCTTTAAGCAAAAAAATAAATTTAACATTATGACTTATGAGCTATCCCGACCATTATCGGTGGTCCTCGGAATGATACATGAGCAAATGAGTACGTCTTCAATCAGAGAAATTCCATAAATTATACCCCTATAATTCTATTTATGATTCATAAGTCAAAGTGTATAAGAAAAGATTATCACGAGAACCCTCTTTTTCATGCATGCTTCCTTAAGCATAAAATTATCTCCACCCTTGCTCATGGTTATTTGTTGCACCAATACATACAAGGATATAAAATATCGGGCAGTCATGAGACACATTACTTCCTAAAACAATAACTAAATAAATAAAATACATCACTTATTAAAATTTTATTTGAAAATATGGAAAAATAAATCCATGTATGTCGTCGACACACTTACAACAAATATATAGGAGACTTGAACCGTTTGTATGAATTTTCCTCTTCTCCAAGGTTATTTTCTCTTTTGACAGAAATTAAACTCTCCATGTAAGTAATCATCTGCAGAGATTCCGGTACTCATCAATTAATTTGAAGATTAGTCATCTCTTGGGTAGACGGGTCAACGGGTCATACAAGACCAACTGGCCCTCATCATTTCTCAAGAACATGCTGTCATTCTTCCAAAATCCTAATGGTTTGTCGATTCCCATAAGAGGTTCAATACTAAATAGCTTAGTCCAAGACTCTCTAACACCAAATTCAAGCAATGACCAGATATGAAAACAAGTCTCCAACATTTTTCTGCCTTTGATAAAATTAACCACAGAAACCAATTCATTAAACTAAAAAAACTTGTCCAATTATCATCAGATATCGTCATACTGTTATCATCTGGTAGTAGTGTTGTTAGGAATACCTCATTGCTCATATCAAATGATAAAATGCTTTCGAGATCACCACAAACTGCCCACCAAGAAAACATCCCTTTGTGTGAGTCCTATTATAACTACATGAAACAGTATAACCGGGCACAGAAGTACTAACCTTTCTCCATGAATCAGTACTCAAACAATATACCTCAGCTTCGTAAAATAATTCCAAATCATAATAGGTCAATTTAGGATCACGGTCATAGATTTCTAAGAACTTGACTACCTTGTACTCATTAGTTTTGACGTCGAAACCAAATCCAAGATCTTGAATTTGGGCACCGCCTTGGGGGTAGGATACGTGGGACTCAGGAACAACTTTTGCTTCTTTTGTTGCCGGGTTCCCTACAAGGAAGAGGCCAAGAAGACAAACAAGGCTATTGGATGAGCCCATGATGTCAAATTTTACAAGATTATTAATACCAAAATGCGGTGAAGGAACAGGTTGTGTTGATGATATTTCAAGAGTTTTATATAGAAGCTTGGAGAAAACATAATCATTGGAAGTTTTCTAGCGTTGAAGGAGGACACTGACATTCTCGTTCTTGTTAAAGGTGATCTGGTTATGGAGAAGGTGTTTATTGATGAAGTTCTGGCCACTAATGATGACATACCACGATTTACAAACACACTTGAATCACAAAAAGACATCACCGGCAGCCATAGTAAAATTTGCATCACCAAGTCTTCAGGCATTTCATTAGTCGTCAAAATTGTGTTTCTTCCTTTCCTGGGTTATAAAGAGGAAAATGAATGATCAACAAACACAAAGATGAGAAACTATTTGGTCTTGGGGGATTGAGTTTTTTGTTTAAATTGGTCATTAAGTTGTGCGATGCATAGATAATTTAACAAAAATTATATATTTTCACTTTACTCAAAGCTAAAATCACTTGAAAATAAATGACAATCATTAATTCCAATTTTAATTTTGATTGCACAACCTGCAACATTACAGATACAAAAAGGGGGGGGGGGGGGGGGGGGAGGCTAAATAAAGTGAATGAGATTTTTATAAAGAACAAAGATACACCAATATCAAACACATGAGATCAAAATCTGTTTGATGAGTGAGTTCAAACTCACATTTTTACATTTTAAACAACACTACACACATTTTCACACACTTTTTTATCCACACGTATTTCAAAAAATTACAAACAACAATTCTCAAACTATTCTGCCAAACACCAAAAGTCTCTCTCTCAATCTCACCCTCCCTCACCAACACCATGTCTTTGAAGCTATTCAACATGTAAATGTAATAATCATAGAAGTAGTACTACACTAACACCCAGGAATGGACCTAGGTGGGGCCAAAGGGGGCCCGGGCTCCCCCTGGGTCCAAAATAAAAAGTTTTAGCAAGTTAATTTAAAAAAAAAAAAATGACTTGGGCCCCCCCCCTTTCTTGTATCTTGGGCCCCCGTGACATTAACCCAGCGAACAGCCATGTGAATCTTTTAAAAAAAAAAAAAGATTAAAACCAATAAAATGTCAACCCAGAGGTCCAAACGGAAAAAAGAAAGAGAAAAAGAAAAGAAAAATTATGAAGGGAGAGTGCGAGACAGAGAAAGTGAAAGGCGAGAGAGACCTAGAGAGTAGAGACTAGTCAAGACTCGAGATAGAGAGAAATTGAGAGGAGAGAGAGACCCATCTTGTTGCTGCCCACGCCGTGATGCTGCTGCCACCACGAGACCCATCTCACTGCCCACGCTGCCACCACAAGACCTATCTCGCAAATGCAGACCCAAACGGCCACTGGTAACAAGCCACAATGCAACAAGACCCATCTGCATTTTGCCGCCAGTTGCTCGATTTGCCCAGCCCAGCTTCGTTGCTCCAGCCTTCACAGTTCATAGTTCACACTCAAGTATTTAATCTATCTTTCAAAGCCTAATATAGTGTTTATGAATCTTAGAATATGTGCTTGTGGTGTTTGTGTTTTTAGTTTTTATTGATGAGTGATGATGGTGATTGTGGATTGAATATATGAATTTGTGCTTGTGTTTTTTTTTTTTTTTTTTTTGGCTTTTTGGCTTTAAGACTTTGTTTTTGTGAGTTGTGAGTCTTGTCTCTCTGTGATTGTGATTCTGTCTCTTATATTATATAGAAAAGATCATAAAAGAGAGAGTAGAGCCTGTAGAAATTAGAAAATATGTTAGTGTTTGACTGTTTGTTGTTTGGTGGTTGGGCAATAAAATTGGGACAAGTGACAGAAATAGGAATAGACTGAACAGTGATTCATCCTTCAAGGAATAAAAATGGTAAAGTTAGGAAAAGCGTTTGTTGGTAGTGCATAATAAATTCATAGCACCGGTAGTGGGACTAGGTGAGTGACAGAAAAAAGAGATAAAAGCAGACAAAAGACAAAGACAAATCATATAATATACTAAATTGTCACACAAATTCAAAAAGATAACAGTGATTCACTTGTACTTGTTGTTAACTCATTATACTATAACTAGTAATTTGACATTAGATAAATTTATAAAATAGCATTGAGTTCCCTTTTTATAGATAATGTATTAAGAAACAATAGTATTTTGTGTCTTTTGTTTTTCTTGGTAGGTGATTGTATTCTAATATATTAAGAAACAATGATTTTTGTGTATTTGTCTTAGTTGATAGCTTGTTAATATTATATGGATGTGTATTTGAATTTTCAAATTTCTTTTTTCACTTATCTCCACCCCCCCCCCCCAGCTTGAATTCTTGGGTTCGTCCCTGCTAACACCACACCCAAAAATACTAAATCCCCATATGGGTTTTGCTCCTTTGCTTGTTTCATAGTCTTTACATTCTGGGTTTGCCTCATTTTCAAAGATTTTTGTCTCAAACATGACTCATCCCCACCTAGTTTTTCCCCAGTATTACTAATCTCGAACTATTCAATAATATGTTCTCATTACAAAGTTGAGTTTTCACAAAATTTCAAACATTTTAGTCCAAAACAACAAAACCCCATCTGGGCAACCCTTATTTTCCTCTCATTTCTACATTTTTCACAAACAAAACAGACTATTAATTCCTTTCCCACTTTGTCTCAACTTCCCCCCCCCCCCCCTTTTTTTTTGCGGTAGTGTCAATTGCTCTCTCTCTCTCTCTCTCTCTCTCAAAGACAAATGCTATCTCTCCAAGCAAAGGAAAACCAACTTGCATGCCTCTCTGGCAACCCCATCAAAGATTGCTGGCGCTGCGACCCAAGCTGGCAAAACAAATGCCAAAGACTCCCAGACTACTCCATCGGCTTCCACTGCACTGCATTTGGTGTTATGGCAGTGAAAGCATGGATGTTCCCCCATTGTTGGATATAAAATTGAAGTGTCACAAGGAGTCTCGAAGACTTTGTTAGCTTTCAGCTTTCACCTTTGCCAATCTCACTGCAAAACCATCCTACTTGAGTCAGAAGAGGAGATGAAATCTGATGAAAAAAAGAGTTATAGGGATTTTAGAATTTTTCCCCAAACTTGATCTCACGTGTAAACATCAAATTTGGTTTTTTTTTTTAAGCAAAAAATTTAAACTAAGTACCATTGGCATTTGATATGATATAAAAAATTATTTTTATTATACTGTTTGACACATCAAATTTTTCATCCACGAGAATAATGGTAGAGATCAAATTGACATATAAGTGAAAAATTAGAGACAAAATTGACACAATTGAAAAGTGAAAGACTAAATTTTTTTTTTTTTTTTGAGAAAACAGTAAGTGAACTTTATTAATGAAAATCAGATCGGAATACGACGTCCAAATCATCAGGTAGATCTTCTACCCATACATCAGTATCTGTAGATAAAACTGCTCTTCTAGCTAATTCATGAGCTAACTTATTTCCTTCCCTTCGAATATGAAAAAACTTGCAAGAGTGTAAAGCATAACCTAATCTCCAAGTATCATCAACCATATGTCCATACAAGGTATTGCCAAGGTATTGCACTAACCCTTGGATTGCAAAGCACGAATAACCCCCAAACAATCCCCTTCAACCTGAATACGAAAAAAAGACATTTCCTGTGCCAAAGTGACTACTCTATGGGCTGCCCGAGCTTCTGCCAATGCTACTGACTAAGGAAGAGCAATTTTTAGGCTAAGGGCTGCCATAACAGCTCCTCTATGATCTTGAACAACCACCCCAATGCCCGCACAACCCAAATGATTAAACATAGCTGATGATGCCGAGAATCAACTCAGTATGCTGCGAGGCCTTCACGTACTTCAGACGAACCTGCACAAGTAGAAAGAACGTCGAAGGGAGGTACCGGCGTGGTACCGGCCAACGACCTTCCGATGGTTAAGTTAGTATTGCTCACAACTCTAGAGTGCCAAAGTCGGGGTAGAAGTATGCGTACCTCGATTCTTTGAGGGTGTGGAAGTATTTATAGTAGTAGTAGTAGTGGCCCTTGGCCAAGACGTGCTGGAGAAGATACCACTTTATCGAAATTGCCCCTGAGTAGCGTGGAGCGCAAGATACTCCTGGGACAATCAAGTGTGTTGGGCAAGACACCCCTCTTGTGGAGCAATCGTACTCCACAAGATATCTGTCCAAATAATAGCGTACGCAACAAGACTCATTTTCTCAGGGAAGCGTACATCGCAAGATAGGCTTTGGCGCCCCATGCCTCCCGCTGTCGACGGTCTCTCCCGTCAACCCGTTTAAGGGTCGTGTCGTTAGGGTCTAGCGTCCGTCATTATACCTCGCACCGTCACCCCGCACAGGGTCCCGGCGTCTAGTGGGAGTTTTATCCCTATCAATAGCTATGTCGAAATTGACCTTATAATAATTCTCAGGTGGAGGCGACCACTGTGCTACCAATCTCAGGCCTGGGTTGCTAATACGTTTATATGCTTCCAGAAACTCCACAACCAAAGCTTTAGCTTTGTCACCAACTTCACGCAATGGCCAAACCCCTTGATTTTCCTAAGTCGATTCCATTGTTGCCACAAACTTCACGCAATGGTGGAAAACAGAGCCACACGGTAGCCCGAACTGTTCTGCATCACGTCATCCAGCAATTCGAAAAAACTTCGATGCTTCCTAGTATACAAATTAGCAAAGGTGATATCTGACCTCCAAACCGATTGAGCATGGGGACAAAGCCAGAGACAATGCATTAACATTTCAGGTTGATCATCACACATTGCACAGGTATCATCCAACGGAATATCTCTGACTTTCAAATTTTGTTTAGTTGGCAACGAATCCTTGGCAGCTCTTCAGATAAAATGGCGAATTTTGTTTGGGGTCTTGATCTTCCAAATGCCCGTAAAAAAATAAAGACCAATTATATAGTTTACCTCTAAAATTACCTTCAAATACATAAATATCTATTCACTTCGGAAGTGCTGTACAACACTAAAACGTAACTTAATTTTTGAACGCACATTGTAGCTGAGTAGCTTTACTATCTTCCACCAAAAAATTAACTTGCTATTAAAAATAATGAAAGTACATAATATCACAACAACTAGATAGCCAGTGCGTGAAAGGAAGAGAAAAAGAGAGATACTAGTGGTTGCCGCTGGCATGGACTGGAGCAAGAGCCGGAGCTGAGCAGACGATGTCTTGGTCTCACCGAGGGGCAATTGGCGGCGCATAGCAATCATATGACACAGATTTGTTTTGTTCTTTTGGCTTTTGGGTGTTTTTTCTTTGATTTAGAATTTGTTAAAAGGAAAAATGAGGTTTTTGACTTTTTTGTTAAATTATGTTGGGTTTTTCTTTTATTAGAATGGTTCAAAATTTTGATTCTTCAATTCTAGAATTTGAAGGGGCCGGTGAATACATTTATTTTTTTACTACTTTTAATAGTGACTTCAAAAGGTTAAGGGGGGCCAATGTTGGCCCCAACGTGGCTCCTATAGTGGTAAAAAACCTTAAGGTTTACAACATCAAATCCACAATAAATGCTGTATCACAAGGCTAAGGGATATGCTAGTTGTGGATACATTAACATATACTATTTGAATGAATGTAACCACAAACATTGTAATCTTACATATATGCAAGTATGGGGCCTAAGCCGAGAATTAAAATGGAGCATTTTTTATACTTATGTATTAATTAAATTAATATTTACTTGATATTTTTATATTATAATATATTTCATTTAAAATCTATTTTTCTTGCTTTTTGAGATGCAAATTGACTAATTAAATTTTTGTATTCAAGTTCTTCTAACATTTTCTTTTGAAGTTCATTATCAAGATTTCTTGTATTGCAAAATTGAACAGCATTGTTATCTTGCAATTGTATCATTTCATTATCTTCTAACTCTTTTTGGTGAATTTCTTGTTCATTTGTGATATTTTCATCTAGATTTTGTGTTATATTTTGTTTATTACTAATAACAAATTTATCCATTAATTCTTTTTGAGACTCAATTGATTTTTCTTCTTTTTTTTTTCTTTTTTTAAGTTTTTCATATCCAGATGCATATTTTTTAGTAGACATTTCTAATCAAACAAAACATTTATGAAGATTAAAATAAAAAATAACTTTCAAGTGTAGAGAAAATGAGAAATAAAACCTGTGGGGACGTGGGCTGAAACAAGCATTGGGCCGACAGAGACGATGGGCTCAGAGATTCCTACTTACCCGTATAGCGTAACTACAGGCCCAAGCCGAGGACTGGGGAACGGCCGAGGATAGTTCTCCTCGGAATCTCATTGCCGAGGTGATATTCGAAGCTCTGCCAACCAGAGGGCACTCCTGTGGACTCTCACTGGGCAAGAACGATTCTGTGGAGACGTACACCAGAAGAAAGCTCCCAAAATATCTGGGAGGGTTGCCAACACCGCATTAAATGCACCACAGCTAATCCCCTGGCCGCATTGATGTGGAGGGGACATCTGAACAGTGGTAAATAGTCCCATCATGAAGCAGGTTCTGGAGAAAATTAGGGGGACAGGTGTCCAAGGACAAAGGAGCAAATCCACACGTGGATGGTCAAGAAAGGAGGAAAAAGAAGTATAAAAGAGAGGAAAGAAGGAGAAAGTGAGAGAGAGAAAAAGAGGGAGAAAGAATTGAGACGAAAGACAGTCATCCTCGGACGTAGAACAAGAACAATACTTAAAGATCCATCGTTGAAGATTGAGCATGGTAGAGACTCTGGTCCCAACCAGTTGATAATCTCAATCACTCTTAGCCCAGTCCTCCTCAACCTACTCTCTACAAATTCATTGTTTAGGGCCTTTGCGGGTAAATCTATCACCTTTGGGTGGTAACCACGAAATTGTGTCCCTACAATTGGGGCGTGTGAAGGGAGATTTGGATATCCGAGCGAGCCACGTTAAGATTTATCCTCTTTGGGGAGCCAGGCCCGCAAGGATTATCCCGTGTACCCAATGGAAGGAAGGAGGGAGCAAGGGCTGGCCTTGGACTCGCGCTCGCAGTCCCACATCGGGTAGTTAGGCGCTCCCACTCATGTTTATAAGGTTCTGGACCAAGCATGAGTGTACGCTTACCCGTGTATGCGATCGCATACGTGAGTAAGCGTACACTCATGCTTGGTCCAGAACCTTATAAACATGAGTGGGAGCGCCTAACTACCCGATGTGGGACTGCGAGCGCGAGTCCAAGGCCAGCCCTTGCTCCCTCCTTCCTTCCATTGGGTACACGGGATAATCCTTGCGGGCCTGGCTCCCCAAAGAGGATAAATCTTAACGTGGCTACCACCGTGTCACCACAAAACCTAATTTATATGTTGTAGTTTCATCGAATAATAACAAGTTTTTAGTAATTTCAACCTGCATAAATAAATATTTATTCATTATATTACCAATAACTAATATATATATATATATAAAATTAAAAAAAAAAAAAAAGCACAGCCATAACAAAAACAAGACCAGCCCAGCCAAGAAGATGCCTGCCAAGACCCATCCACAAAAAACATAAAACAAATCAAATTACACCTATAACACACAAAAAAAAAAAAAAAAAAAAAACGTAGGCTTAACAAAAATAAAAACCTGCCAAGACCTACCCTCAAAAAACATAAAACAAATCCTATTACTGTATTTGTATTACACCACCTATAACCAAAAAAAAAAAAAAAAAATGCAGGCTTAAAAAAAAAAAATTGAAGGCCCAAACGTGAAACACTGAAACGTCCAGCCACGGAGCCCAGCCCTCTTAACAAATATAAAGTAGAAAGCCAAGCCTTATTAGAGCATCCACAGCAGTGAAACTAAATTTTTAGCAATTTAGCTCCACTAAAAGTTACTTTATCTATTTTAACTACACATGTGCTGCAGCAGTGGATCTATTTTAGCTTTTAACACAATAAAATAATATAAACATCACAATAAAATAATATATTTTCTACAATAAAATAATATACCCACTACCCAAAAAATATACACCACACCACCACAACCACCACTACCATCAGCCACAGCGACAGCGACAGCCACAACCACCACCACCACCACCACCACCACCAGTGGTCCACAGCAGAAAGAAAGAAAAAAAAAAAAAAAAAAAGAAACAGATTGGCGATGACGAGCTGACTGGCGATGGGGCTTGGGGTGGGTCAGCGGAACAGATCGACGATGACCACAACCACCACCACCACCACCACCACCACCAGTGGTCCACAGTAGGAAAAAAAAAAAAAAGAACAGATCGGCGATGACAAGCTGACCGGCTATGGGGCTTGGGATGGGTTAGCGGAAAAGATAGGCGATGACCACAACCACACCCACAACCATCACCACCACCACCACCACCAGTGGTCCACAGTAGGAAAAAAAAAAAAAACAGATTGGCAATGAGGCTTAGGGTGGGTCGGCGGAGCAGATTGGCGATGACCATAACCACCACCACCACCACCACCAGTGGTCCACAGTAGGAAAAAAAAGAAAAAAAAAAAAGAAAGAACAGATCGGCGATGACGAGCTGACCGGCGATGGGGCTTGGGGTGGGTCGGCAGAACAGATCAACTATGACGAGCTGGCCGGCAAGCTGAGAGATGAGGGAGACGAGGGAGCTAGCCGGTGAACTTGAGAGAAAAAAAATTGAGGAAGAAAGAAGAAAGAAGAGAAGCCGGAGAGAGAGAGAGAGAGAGAGAGAGAGAGAGAGAGAGAGAGAGAGAGAGAGAATATGAGATTTTTTTAATCAAGTGAAGAGAGAGAAGGTTAATAAAAAAATATTTTTTTTTAGCTGTGTGTTACAGTGCACATTTATAAATAGATGTGCACTATAGCACTTTAGCTAAAAATTTTAAATATGGCTCCACTACTGCATGTGTTTTTTGCTATATTGGTGGAGCTAAAATAGCAATATAGCTATTTAGCTTCACTGCTACAAATGCTCTTATAAGTTATACCTCAAGCTCAAGAGTTAAAACCCATCTGTAGAATGCCAGAATCAAAATGCAGCATAGCAGCAGCGGAAAAAAAAAGGTAGTCGGCTTGGCAACAGTGGAGACTCCTCAGAGTTTTCAAATCGCAGATGATTTAGATCGGAGGAAAGGAAGCTTGACTGCTTGAGCTAGGTAGCCAGGCCCGACAACAGTGGAGAGAAAAAATGAGAGAGGCGGAGAGCAAAAGTTGAGAAAAAAGGTAGAGCAAGAACGAGAAAAAGACCTTAAAAATTTTAAGGATTTGAGGTTTTTTTTTTATTGATTATTTTGTGGTTAATTTCTTAAACCGGATTTGTAGTTTATCTTGTTAAATTTTGGTTTGTCTAGAGGATAATAATGTTATTTTTGGGACAATTGATTTTATTTAGACCAAAAAAATTTTTTATGCTACCAAAGTTTAACGGGGTATAACAGAAATTTTGTTTTTTGGTTAAAAGAATGTGCCGAATTTTTTTAAACTCCTCTGAAACCAAATTTTCTTTCCCTACTACCCCTTCTTTTTTAAAATTTTGGGGCCTCCCTTCCACTTGGGGGCCTTAGGCAATTGCTTAATTGGCCTAGTGGAAGGGCCGACCCTGTGCATGTACATTGTTGAGGACTTTTTTCCGGCCCACATGGCACTACTTCATTGGCAACCCATACCACATCAGCATATCATTGATTTTTTGGGTAAATCTCTTTAAAGCCTAAAATAAGCTCATATCTCATTCAATTACATAGATTGGGCTCACATGGCCAACGAGGCAGATTCATGGTCCACATTTCCTCTTCATCAATCGGGATCATAACCCCACGACATCATCAACATCAACATATGAATCAGGCTTAAGCAATGAATCAAAGCTCACGACCCATATTACCTCTCTTACACTCATGGCAAGCAGCTTCTTCAACAAAAGCCCATATTTACATAAAATGATAATAAAACCCGAGGTACGTCATCTCATCTTTGGTCTCTTTGGGAAACTTTGGAAGTCGTGATTTGAAGGGCCAAGAGGTATGTTCAGTAAAGCTCTAGTGGTTTAAAGTTGATAAAAGAAACATGTTGCTTGGCGTGTCTTCTTCAACTCCTTGAACTCTGACGAGTCCGTGTGTAGCGGGTAACATATGGTAAGCATCTCTTATCACATAGCGCTTTAGATGATAAAATTCCCCATTACTCTTTTCATAAAACTTAATATTCATTAAGTAACAAATGCTCAATATCTCCAGCCATCTAACTGCTGAGAAAATAACTATTCATTCAATCTCTAGCTATTCCTATACAAATTTAGAAACTTCATTATATTATTATACATAAATCTTATTACTACTTTCAGCTAAAATTCAACTCAAACACATGGCCTAATCTGATTAGCTATCTTTAATCTCCAACTATATACAAAATATTCATGATATCTCTAATACTCAGCTATTGTCTGTCACCATCAGACCATATATTTCTCTGTCAGCTGCCAGAGCAGAGCATTAAATGCTCTTCTTGCTCACCAAGATTAAGTCACAACATAATGAGACCTTAACTAGATCTCTAAACTTCATTAACTATCAACCAACCATTTTATTATTTACTAAAAATGTATTGTAATAGAACCTTGGACCAAAAATACAAACACCCAAAAAAGAAAGCCTTTCCAGCAGAACCTTAGCAGTGTATTCACCACTTGACATATGGTTGGAAGTGATATCACCAGCCATTTAATGTTGAAATCTCAGCAGCCAGCTGCTATACTCAAAATAGCAAGATACCCTTAAAAGAGATCTTACTATTTTCAGTCAAATTCAAGAAATAAACGCTTAATGTCCTCTCCAGCACCCATCTGACCTCATTTGCTTCTGGCCAAAGCAACAGCTTTCTTATGACAGCTGCAACAGCTATCTCATGATAGTTGTCACAGCTTTTCCTGACAACTAGGATAGCCTTTTCAGAACATTTGTTACAGCATTTTCAAAACAGCTGTGACAGCTGACCCAGCAGCCTGAGCATTACTGATTTTTCGTCATTTGACTAAAACCAAAACCAACTAAAGAAACTACATTTCTCTTGCTAAAATACTTTCATTTTCTGCTACTCTTTCCCCAGCAGCTCTTACCTAAAACAGCAAGAATACCTTAAAGCTAAACATATCATTTTTGACCAAATTTTAAGATCTATTCTTTGAAGATTTATTGCTATTTGGGACAAATTTTGGCTGAGATTTTTGCTAAAAACCCCCTTAAACTCAACTAAATAGAACCCTTCATCAACATCTCAAGGGGGATACAACCGATGGAGAAGAACAACTCTTTCATAAGCTTCTCTACTCTCTCCCTCTAATGATCTTTTGAAGCTTTTAATGAAGCTCTGAGTTTCCAAATTTTTAGCTTCTAAATGAGGAACTAAACCCTTTAGCTCTTAGCTCATAAATGCCTTCATAAGCCTTCATCCATCCTCCAGCAGTAAATCCCAGCAACATTGCTGAACATACTACAACACTATTACTTTTCTTATACTCATTTTCTCACTCTCTATATTCAGAAAATACACATATCTTACTGCTCCTATCTCCAAATACCTAAAAACATCTCCATATTCTTCTCTTACAAAATCTTTCCTCTTGGAAAGCAATCTCTACAACTTCTCTAGCGATTATAATTTCACATTTTTACTATCTTTAACTTTCATGTCTCTCATACTTCCATATATCATACCTATTAAAAATATTACATCCCACAAAACATCTATATCTTTTACCATCTCCACACTTCTCAAAAGATATCAAACACTCATACTAAAAGCCCTTCTCATAGAAGGCATGGACCTATATTACTAAAGCTCTTCTCCTAGAAGGCACCAAGATCTCATATCAAAGCTCTTCTCTTAGAAGGCATAACTACTTACAAAAACCCTTCTTTTAGAAGGTACAACTACTTCTTACATAAAGTCCTTCTCTTAGAAGGCACAAATACTCCATACAAAAGCCCTTCTCATGGAAGGCAATACTATTCATAACTTCATAACAACTAAAAGAGCATTGTTAAGGAGAAAACTCATTTAAGTGCATGATAAGAGGGGCAAGCTTAACCAGCCCTTACACACAGCTGGGCATACTCCCTCTCCTTCTAGTTGCACCCATTTTTCCCCTTTAATCTTGAAATTATCATGGCAAATTGCCCCTCTACCGTTGGAGTTATTCTGTTGGAATCCTATCAGCTCACAAATGCTGCACAGCTAAGACTGCAAACCATCAGATATAAGTGATTCTGCTTCTATATCTTGAAATAAACATCATTGAGTACATGATTACTTTACATTTAATTACATATTACTTTATTCCAACTACTATTGCAACTATTAATCAAGGCTTAAACTCATTTAAATGCATGATAAGAGGGGCAAGCCTAACTAGCCTCTACCGTTGGCATTCTGCTGAAATCTTATCGGTTCACTGATGCTACACAGCTGGAACTATAAACCATACAAAGATAAGTGACTTTACTTTCGTATCTTTAAATTTATATCATTAAATATATGATTACTTTACCTCTAAATAAATACTACTTTAATTCAATTGTTATTACAACTACTAATCAAAACTATCATATCAAACGCATATTACATATTTATTCAACCATTATCGTGATTCTTAGATTTCAGCTCCAATGGCTTTGTAGGCTTAAAAATATGCCGGTAGCCGTTGGACCACGTGACCCAATGTTGAGTTCCGAATGCAACTCTCCAAACGAACCCGAGTCTAGCAAGGTCGCCCCTCCAAAGGACCACACGTGGCCGAGCAACCGAAAAAGCCCCCAAACATACATATATATATATATATATATATATATATATTATTTTATTTTAGCCTTAGGTAAACCTCACAAGAAATGCCAATGCTCCATTTATTTCGGTACAAATTTTTTTTTTTTAACAAAGAACTCCCCTTATAGTAACACCTCTCTCTCTCTCTCCAGATCGTATTTTGACTATTGTTGACTTTCCGTTGACTAATCATTAACTTTTTCCAAATAACAATTTTTTTGGCTTAAACGAGTCATTTTCCCATTTAAATTTTTTGTATTGATTCTAAAATTTGAGTTTTGTTTTTTTCGTTTGAGACTTCCAGATATCCCAAAATTATAGTACAATTTAGATAATTAAATTAAATTACTCAATCAATAATCATAATATAATTTAGGAGTGCCCCTAATCGCATTTGCATGATTAACAATTGCAAAGTTGTAAATGCAAGTGATTAAAAAGTGCACACAAAATATCGCCAAAGTCAAGAATAGGAAATAGACACAACGGTGCTCATAGTTAAATTCATCAACAACAATATGAACTAACATTGATTCAATGGTAGAAACCACTAATCAATTGGCAAGTGTAAAACAGTCTTGGTTTCCTTCAACTTCACTCAACTACTCAGTTTACTATTTAAATTATTCATGTAATACATAAAACATGCTTTATTTAATATTGTAACTTTAAAATATTCCGGTAGGAGATTAAGGAACGACAACAGGAAAATTTGTTTTGGTAGGCAAATTGGGACTGGGACTGGGGGGATTAGCGGAGACAGGCGGTTTTGGAAGGTTGACCATCACGGAGCCCTTCCCTTTCTCATATAGCTTGAAGAGCTAAAGCTGCTATTCTTCAAGTCTACTATGATCTGATCCGTACAGAGGTAGACTTAAAAGAGCTGAAGCGTTCCATCTCTGGCTTGATTGCATTGAACACAAGCCCATGCTCTTTTTGAGCCAAAAAATGAGGGGAAAATATAGTCTAAGTTAGTGTGTGTGTGTGTGTGTGTGTGTATATATGTATATTAACATCATAGATAATATGACTTAATTAGAGTTAAAAAATTTTGGATATGAACCTGCTGCCTCAAGTATTTTCGTGACATTGCCATCTGTCATGGCCTTTTGGAGAGGCAGACTATAAAAATCGCTTTGTGTGATGGCAGTGCAACATCCATGCTTCAAACACTCATGCTCCCAAAAAGTTTTGCCATCTTGTTTCACTAGACTCGGCCAGCATTTTTTCATGTTGTCCAAATGAAGTATCTACAAAAAGAAACACAAGGAAAACATATATAAGAAATATTGATAAAAACAATAATGTACATATATATGATTTTTGAGAGATAAACATGGAATACCTTTTTGTCATCGAAAACACATGAAGTACTCACTACAAGAATAATGTACAAAAAGAAACACAAGGAAAACATATATAAGAAATATTGATAAAAACAATAATGTACATATATATGATTTTTGAGAGATAAACATGGAATACCTTTTTGTCATCGAAAACACATGAAGTACTCACTACAAGAAAAAATGTTTATTATAACCAAAAAAAAAAAAATCATTGCAATAATTGATACGAGTTGTTGCAATAAAATTTGAGGTAGTAAGTTTGTGCAACAAAAAATTTCGTTGCAATAATCTCTAGATATTTTAATGACAAATTTGATGCAATGATATATATATATATATATATATATATGCTGTTTCAATGAAAAATTTATTGCAACAATATATTTGTCATAAATAAATAACTGTTTTATATTTATCATTGCAATAGATTATAAAATAATTAATATCAAGTTATTGCAATGAAATATACATTTCATGTTTGTTATTGCAATAGATTGTAAAATAATTTGTATCAATTAATTACAATGATGTATTTATTGTAATAAATATCACTTTGAAAATTTTGTTGTAATAGATTGCAAAAATAATCGGTATCAAGATATTGCAACGATATCTTTATTTTAATTAATTGCAACAAATTTTCCTAATGTAGTATTGATAATTATAAGTTATTGCGACTAATTATTGTAAATGCAATAACTTACCATTTTTAAGTTACTGTTGTAACGATTTTTAATTTGTAGATGCAATATTGTGTCCAATACCACTATACTAATGTAGTTGTATTAACATTTGGTGTAATAGACTTATTTTAGTGTAGTGACTTGAGGTGCAAATAATGGCTGCTCCGTTGTTTGTCTATGCCCACAATCCATGGATTGTGAAGTAGGGCTTGATCTTATTTGGTAGACAAGTTACCTTGCCGGTATTGTAGAAGGATTCTGGACATTGCTGCACCAGATAAAAGTAATCATAATGCAGTGGTGCGGCCATAGTGATAGGCGGTATCCCCCAAGACCTAAAGTGACAATAAAACAAAGAAATTTCATTTTCACAAGTGGGAATATAATGAACAATTTTTTTTTTTTTTTTTTTTTTGAGAACCAGGAATACAATGAAACAAATATGAGGTCTCACGTAGGCCTTTAATAGACAACTGGGAGGTATTTATTTCAGTGTCCGATATTTTTCACTATTTCTACAATCAATATTGTTGTTTAATTAGTTCAAGTTTATTTCTCTACAGCAAAAATTTCTGTCCTGATAACAAATCATGTTGATAACGATGAAGGTTAATTAGTAATATCTAATAGTGAGCCTTTTGTACGTACTCCCAAATTCCACCTCCCATTAATTGGTGTCTGTCTGCAAGAAATTTTCATTCTTTTGCATGGGTTGTGCATCATTATCTATATTTATGAAAAGGAGGAAAAATATCACGTCTTAAATTTATGATGTAGAGTACATCTAGAAAGAAAGTATTATTTTTGTCTAATGAAATTGAAATTAATTGGTTCTTTTTTTTCTTTTTTTTCTTTTTTTTATTATTATACAAGATAGAATTTTACTCTAGCTTAATCTAAGTGTATATGTGTGAGAAGCTCTCTCCTGGAGACTTGAACCAAGGCTTTTGCCCCTCACACCCCACAAGCACTTATACTTTAAGAGTGACCATCGCACCAAGGGTGTGCAGTGGTAATTGGTTCTTAATAATGACTCATTAAATTATTGTTGTCCATCCTTTTTTTTTTTTTTTTTGGTTGAGAATCCATTAACTGGCTAGTAGAAGGTTTACCTTATTCTAGCCTCTGAGCACGCGCTCATGCTTGTGCTCAAAGGCTCTTCTATTTTTTTATATAAAGATTAATAATTTGAATCCATTATAATTTGAGATTATTATATTTTCTAATCACAAAAATACGTAGGGGTGATAATGGGGAGATTTAAATTTATTGGGTAGAAATTTGATGTTGTTTGTGTGACTAAAATGTGGGTGTACGGCTGGTTTTTTTTTTTTTTTTTTTTTTCCAATAAGACAGATGTGTTTTTATAAAGAGACATGTGTTTGTTTAAATTTAATTTTTTTTAAATGGGCAAAGCAATTTGAATTTTTAGGAGAGTAGTCCAATTTTTTAATCAACTTTTATGTGGGAGTTAAAGATATATCTACTTTATCTTTATAGATATATAAACTAAATAGATATATAAAAGTGTATATATCTATTTAGTTTATTTTTTAAAAAATAACTATGTAGTTTATTAATTTTTTTGATATTTAGATTTATTTTTGGATAAACATGGGGTGTTTAACTTATTTTTCTATTTAAAAAAAAAAACAATAAACGTATAGTTTTTTTGAAGAAGTGGGTTAGTGGAAGAGTGTTCTTATTTTGTAGGCAATGTTTTAGTGCAAGTTAGACATGTATTTTTACCAGACTATTCTTTAATTTTGTCTAATGTAGGGGTATTTTGGAACAAAATAAATCTGGTCCATATAGGGGAAGCACCTTAAATAATAGTATAGATATATGCAAGATTTTTTGGACGTTTAAAGATTTAATTCTATTGAATTAAAGATGTTAACCTTATTATCTAACTTCGTGTTAAGAAGCATAAAGTTGCATTTACACTGATTAGGTTTTTTCATAGATTGGCCTTAATTTTTTCTCATCTGTTGTGCCCAACTTGATAATTCTTCACTAGTTAGTTGAAGTTATTTTAAGGTTGAATCTGGATTTAATGGTAATTACATTGTGCGTGACAATTTTTTTCTTATACAAATGTTTTGCATGAAGGGTGTGTTTGTTTGGAAATGAAATAAAATGGATGGAAAACTTTAGAGAGAATATGGGAAGGAAAATTTTTTTGAGTGTGTTTGGTTAGGTGAGGAGGAAGGAAAATAAATGGTGAAGCCTAAGTGTTTTCTTCTAGGGCTCACTAAAAAGTTTTCTCCCCAAAATAGAGAGAAAACTGAAGAGAGAAAATGAAGCTGTTTAATGAACAAAAATGCCTATATCTAGTTCTTTTTTTTTTTTTCCTAGACGTTGCTTCTTTTTTTTTTTTTTTTTTTTTTTTTTTTTTTTGATTTCTTGGGTTGTGGGTGGGCACGTTGCCTTTCCCCCCCCCCCCCCCCCTTTCTTTCTTTTTTTTCTCTTTCTTGAACGTTGCCTTCTTCTTCTTCTTCTTCTTCTTCTTTTTTGTGTTTAACTAGACATGATTATTTTTTTGGGACATGATTTTTATTTTTTAATAAATTAGGTGATTGCCTTTTTTTTTTTTGTCACTTTTTTGTTTAATTGGCCATTATTTTTTAACAAGGGTTTATAAGTAAATTTATACAAAGTCACTATTTCCATTCCTCCACTTTTCCACTCCCAACCAAATAAAAATGAGAGAAATTAAAATCTTTTCTATCCTTTTACCATTTTCTATCCTCTCATTTTTCTATCCTCTTATCATTTTCTATCCTTCCACTTTTCTATCCTTCTAACCAAACGGACCCTAAGGGTATATGTTTGGTTGGGGTAAAAACAGAAAGGATGAAAAATAAGGAGAGGAAAATAGGGTGGAAAATGACATTTTTCATTGTTTGGTTCAAAAAAGAAAACAAAAGAGACTAAAAACAGGGAGGAAAATTTTCTCTCTAGGCCCACCTTTTTTTATCCTCCTAATTTGGAAGGAAAATGGAGAGAAAAAAGTGCTGAATGATGTACTTTACATAGATACCCTTACTTTATTTATCTCACCTGTGACGTTTTTGCTGCCCAGTTAAATTATCAGTGCAAGATTTGATTTATACAAGTTTTAGTGCAAGTTGATTTGCCCTGTTAAATTATTAGTGCAAGTTTTGATTTATATAAATTAGTGCAAGTTTTAGTGCAAGTTAATTTGCCCAATTGCCCAATTAAATTATTAGTGCAAGTTTTGATTTATAAGTTTTGCCTAGTTGAATTGTTTAGCTTATTTGTTGTCCACGTTATAGGAATACCCTAGTTACAAAATCTTTTGCCCAGTTAAATTTATATGTACACTATTGTAATTTTTACATAATAATAATAATAAAAATAATAATATATATTTATATGTATGATGTGATATATTTTATATTATTTTATGAATACAAATAAATCTATTTCTTACATATTATGTAACAATGGTATAATAGTAAATTTATATAAACTGCCCAAAAAAAAAAATATATATATATATATATATATATAAACTGCATTTTCTATCCTCCCACTTTTCTTTTCAATCAAACAAAAGAGTTTTTCACCCTCCTACTTTTTCACCTTTCCAACCAAACACACATGAGAAAAACTAAATCTTTTCTATCCTCCTACTAATTTTCTATTATTCCACTATTCCATTCCTCCGACCAAACGGACCCTAAGGGTTCACACAGCCTGAAATGATAATGTATGTTGCAGAAGGCAAGAAGCTTAATTATTTGCCATTATTGCATATTCCGTAGCAAAGCCTCGTAGCTAGGATGGGTAAGTCCATGTCAGGTTGGGTAGGTAAATTAAATACTGATGTGTTCCTCAAAAAAAAAAAAAAAAAACGGATGCATTCTTATTTCTTAAGGCAGAAGAAGGTGGAAAGGGAATTGGGTCTTCGGATTTGCTAAATTCCTAGCCCAACATTTAGGGATTACGTTCCTCATAGTAGAACTATATGCTGAAATCATTTTTTGTATGCTCAAAAATTCCACTTACAACAAGCTCATGATGGAACCAGTTATGACAATCCCTAATCTAACTATGGATCATATCTACCAGGAAACCAATCAGTGTGCTAATGCATGCCTTAGCTAAGAGAGGATGTTTGCAAACTATAGGGCTTTGTAGGTTTTGATAATCCACCATCATGTGATGGCTTCTTTGCTGGTTTGTTGTTTTATAATAGAATGGTCTGTTGTTAGTTTCTAATATATCTCCAAAATACGTAAAATTTCTTTCAAGAAAAATATAATTTTTTTTTAATAAAATATGTTGTTAATTAATAAGAAGACATTATCATAAGCTACCGCTATTGTAGCAGTTTGTAAGTTTTTATTTTTTATTTTATAATAAAATTAATAAATTCATAAAACCATTATATTATCTTTATTTCAATATACTACGAGCTTTCTTTTGTTTGCTCATAAAATTGATAGAAAGATATAATCTATACGACTATACAATTGACGCATACAATTAGCTTATATTGTCTCCACTACCAATGCATCTCTACACATTTGAAAAAATTCTTAGGTTCTTCAATTAAATTAATTGTGTGAGTGTGATTAATTGGTCAGTGAACTATGTATAATTATTCTTGTGAGTGCATGGACGTAAGTGGGATCTTTTTTTTTTTTTTTTTTGGGGGGGGGGGGGGGGAGGGGGGGGGAATCACCTTCATACGTTATTTAGGAATTGCACAACTTTTATTATTTTGATAATTTTAAGGTTTTGAGAGTAGTTTGGTTATTTTCTGGGTTTTATGTTTTATGGGGTATTTTGGTTGTTTTCTAAGTTTTAAGGATATTTTAGTCCTTCTCTAGAAATTTAGATTTTTTGTTGTTTATTTAAATTTTAGATGAGGTTTAATGGGTATTAGTGAGTTTATCCATTAAGACCCATATAATTAAATAACCTAATGAGTCTTTACTCATTTAACCCAAATATTCAAATAGGTTAGATTAAAACTTATCCAAATTAAGTGTGTAATGAGTGGGTTTATGAATATTAATAAAAATTGCCACTCCTACTGGCAACTTTCTTACATTGTTTAGGAATTGCATGAAAAGAAATTGTGTCAAAAGAAGAAACCACATTACGAATGATCTTTAACAACTTTAATTTCAAGACCCAAATCACAACAATGCAAGGATAACAACAGGAAATTAGAACATTCCACCAGTAGGGAGCGAAGACCCAAATCACAACATAGCTGAAAGCCATTGATCACAGTTTGGGCTAGAATCGGTAGTAAATCACTTGCTTTAGGAATAGGACCATTCACTATTAGCGGCTACTAATACCATATGACCTCCACAGTTCAAATTACATAGCTACCTACTAGATTTGTGTCTTTAATAGATTTCAAAGCCAAATTTAGTTTAGGCAGCTCCTAGGAGAACCATCCATGTACAAGCTGTAGTTTCTGCAGAATTCAAGACCAAATTCTCTTTCTTTGTAACTTCTAAAAGCTCCGGGGCACACACATTAAATTCCATATATTCTTCTTTCTTTTTAACTATATATATATATATATATATATATTTTTTTTTTTTTTTTGGCATAACAGAGGGTATATTAGATAAACACAACAGAGTTTTTACAAAACTAAACACATAAAACGGATGAGATAAGCAACTACCACAAACTAATAAAACACAACACAAGCAATACTCAAACAGCGAATAAGACTAACAACCATGACATGATTGCAACCAAAACAAACAAAATTGCTGGTGAAGATATAGGTGCAGCGATGTCTACGGGATGAGGCAAAACCCATAGAGTCCCAGTAAAGGCATTTCCACAAAAAGGTGGGGCAAGTGTCATACAAAATCTCCCTCTCAGGTTGAGAAGTAGGCCAGGGGCCGTGGCCTTCCTCAGTCCACAAGTAGCTAAGTCTATATGAGACGATAATATATTTTTTGTACTATATAGAATAATTTAACTATATGATTAAATTTAATTGGGGAAATGATTTAAGTAACTATACCAAAATCTTGGCAATTTCAAGATTCCATGATTTTTTTAAAGGAAAGGCATGAATCCAATCAATAAAGTGGTCTTATATATACTTAATTAGTTTCTTAACCAAAGAGAGACTCAGTGGGCATCCCATGAAATATTTGGTACCATTTCCAATGTGTTTGGCTTTGACATATATTCCATTTGAAAGCTTTCAATATCACAATGCATGGCAGCATGTAAAATAAATGTTTGTCACCAAAAGCATAGAGGTTAATTCAAATCCAGTCCTATCCATTAAAAAAAGTGATTGAAAAAAAAAAAGGGAAAAATTACACTTTACTAACCTAAACTATACCTCATGTTACACTTTGCACCCTAAACTTTTCAAATACACTTTTTGTATCCTAAATTATGACCCTTGTTACACTTTGCACCCCGATATTAATTTTGCTATTAACTTGGATGGAAAAATATGATACCACGTTAACAGACTTAATTGCCCGTCTTCTCAATGCTTTAAAAACAAAAGATAAATTACACTTTATTACCCTAACTATACTCTTTATTACACTTTGCATAAGGGTGACATTAAAACATAATTATAATTTCATGAGGTAAATCATGTGTTTTGATAGTTCAGAAGCTTAAGTGTAATTAGGGTGAAAAATTAGAGTAAAAGTGTAATTTGACCCAAAAATAAATAAGTGTTTCAATGACCATACCATCTATCACAACTTTTACCACAACTTGCTAAAGTGGTTGATTGTGAGCGGTGGACAATTACTAACACATGGACCCTTATTTTTCATCACTCACTTTGGACCACATCAAAGTTGTGTCCCGAAATCATTCTCAAAAAAAAAAAAAAAAAGTTGTATCCCTATAATTTTTCAAAATTAAAAAGCATAGCTATTTAAAAAAATAAACACAATTAAGTCAAAACAATTTTCACAATTATGGAAGTAACAAGTTGTTAATGATAGATAATAAAATGATACTAATAATTGGAGAGTATCCGAAGACTAATTGTTCCCACATGTATGTTAAAAATTAGTTTCTTAGATATGGGGCATTCTGTGTTAAAAGCGATGCTGCTTTTGGTAGAACTATTGTGAGCTCATCAAGCGAATCAGGTTAACCATAGAAAAGAATGGCAACCTAAAAATATTAAACAACGACACTAGGAAAACAAAAAATCAAGGCTACAAAAATACTGAAAATTACATGAATAAGAAAACTTATCCAGTAAAAGTGAACCAACATATATTTATCACGCTTAGTAGCTCATTTTTTAAAGTGTTTCTGTAGGAATAAAATTCATCATTAAACCAAAGAAAACAACATTTTCTGTTAAAATTCAACAGAGCAAAAGAGTATATTCACCTCTATCTTGTTCACAATTCACAAAGCAAAAAAAATATATTCACCTTTATCTTGTTCACAATTCACAAACCAAGATTCTTTGCTGAAACAGATGCTGCTTCCGGAATAAATGTTGCGAACTCATCAAGCAAATCTGGATGACCATCAAAAAGAATGGAAACCTGAAATTGTAAAACGAAAACCTCTAGGAATACAGACAATTACATTAACGAAAAAAACTTTCCAAAAAAAGAGCAGTGAAACAAACAGAATCATAACAAATATTTACCTCATTGTAGACCTTATTTATGTCATTGTGCTCCTTCCGGTACATATTCAAACAGTCTAAGAATGCTTTATAAACATGTTCATCATTTTGAAAGCGTCTCTGTAGTAACAAAGGTCACCATAAACCACAAAGAACCAACATTTGCAGTTAAAATTCAACAGAGCAAAACTGTATTTTCACCTTTATCTTGTTCACAAATTTGATAGCTCCTTTGAATTCAACTTTCTTTTGTAAAGCAGCCTCATCAACCTCAAGGGTTATTTCATACCCCCTTGGCAAGAAGATGTTAAACCTAGAAATCAAGTTATTATGGCCTTCAAATAATTCCTTCACTCTGGCACTGGCACCAACAATATCAGTTCTACAAGAACAAACGATGCATAATCCGTTAGGTTTTAAATGCAATGTTCCATTAATCCAAGACAAAAACTTCAAAAATGCGATTTCTGTACCTTTGAGCCTTAAAATCGTTTAAGACCTCAAGGAACATGTCATATTTCTCTCTTTGGTCTTGAAACGTTTCCTTCACGTCCTTGACATAGCTTAAGCCTTCATATATTGTTGGTTTCCCTGTGGTACAACCAAGATCACTACCTCCTCCACCTCCACTTGCCGGGACTTGGGATTGCCCATATCTTCACATTATATATATAAAATTAGCATAACCACAATTCATAACCACAACATACTCATACTATCAACGTGATCTCTATGGGAGTACAAAAGTCTAATTTAACAGCACACTGATTCCGAGAGTTCAAATTTCTCCTCAGCGGCATTGCCTGCTCTCAATTGCTTGGAAAACTAGGATTCAAAAGTTAAATAATAAAAATAAAAAATTCCAATTCCCACCCCACAAAAACAAAATCCCACTAAAGGGAAAAATTCCAAGCATTCAATTAAAAACTTATCACACAATAAGTTTCTTAAAAATTAAATCAAACTACAATAAGCGGAACCCATTAACAAAACCAGCCAAGATCATGATTCAAATTCAAACATAACCCATATCTCTCTTCCCTCACAAAAATTCAGCAAACTCCATTATACAAAAAATAACCAAGCAAAAAAAAAAAAAAAAAACAACTTTCCTCACACGAAACATTCTCTAGCAAACCATACAGAACTTAAAGAATCAAACAAAGCTGTAAAAACAACAAAAGAGAAAAGCGTACGGAGAGTCTCCACTCGAAGAACCAGACGGCAAATTAGATTGCGAAGAGCTTCCATCGTCTCCTAATCTCTTCATCTCCAAACCAATCCACCACGAAATTCTCAATTCTCAATTTCCAAATCGCGAACCGAAAAAACATAGAAACCAAGAAACCTAAAAAAACAAACAAACATATAAGACTCCCTCGAGACTGCAGACGTGTGTTTTTTTTTTTAAATTTATCTCATTCCAAACCCTAGAGTCCTAATTTAACTATTCTTTCACTTTAACTACCTTAACAGTGTTTCTCACCAAAAAAATCAATAAATAAATAAAAACTTTGTGTATTCTAGAATTTTAAGAAATTTATATATATATAATAATAGGTAAAGCAGAGAGAAAATCTAATTAAATTTTTAATTGGAATTCAATTAGTGTCTAATTTTACGCCATGTGTCTTATCTAATTTAAATTTTAGAATTTTGTGCCAAGTGAGTTAATTTAGGTAAAAATTGAATTTCAATTAAAGTTTAATTTTGTGCTACATATCCCATCTAATCTAAATTTTTAAATTTTTGTGCCAAATTAGTTAATTTAATGTAGAAAACGAGGAGTCCAATATAATAAAACATAAAAAACATAATCATATATATAATATGTAATTGTGATTGTTTTTAAATGTACTCGTGCATATGCACGGAGTTACACACTAGTTATAAATAAATTAATAATAAAAGGATTAGATAAAGAATTTAGATTGTAATCAAGTTAAAATTTTTATCAATTTAGAAATTATAGGAGAAGAAGAAAAAGACAAAAAAAATTTTTTTTTTTTAAATCTAACAAAATTTTTGCAATTTGATAAAACTTTTGAAATTAAATAAAAAAAATATCTATAAAAAAAATCTAAAAATTTTCAGCTTTGAGAAATTTTTGAAAAAAAAATACTAGACATGAACTAAAGATAGATATTATAAGTTATAATTTAAATTATAAATAATTCAAAATCATCGGGCATGTTATAATCATTAGCTCTATTAGCCGTAGAATCGCGCATTGCGCATAATAATTATTTTTTAGGTGGCTTTATTAAAAAAAATTTACAATTTAAACTAATTTAATAATGAGTAATGTATATAGTAATCATATTTTTATTTATTATAAGAACAATAATAAATGTAATATAAAAACAATTATAAATCATAAAAACAAATTTTGTCGTACTAAAATGAAAATAATACAATTTTTTACAAAAATGTAAAAACTAATTTTTTTTCCTATATCTCCTAAAAATATATATAAATTTTTGCCCAAAAATTTGACGCCTTTCTCTAATAAGGGCCCCTAGGTGATGGCCTAAGCCTAGACCTAGGGCCAGTCCTGGACCCACTTGAGTCTAAATGCTCTAAACCCGTTTGACACATGTTCATATCTCAATGGATACCCTTGCCCTAAGCCAAGAGGCTGTAACTATTAAATTATTAAAACGGTGTTGTCCCAATTTTGATGGGATTTAATTTGCTAACCTTTAAAAGTTCATGTTTTAATTTTGTACTTTTAAAACAAATCCAAATCTCTTCTTCCATTATTTGTGTTTCACCCTATGTTCCCCGGTTCCTCCAATTTATACAATTGAGCTAAATTTTAATTTTAGACATATTTTCACAATCTAAAATAAATTAATTAACAAATCTAATATTTTTTTTAGAGTACTATCATTTGTAACTTTAAATTTCTCATATTTAGCTATTTCTTTAAGCAAAAAAATAAATTTAACATTATCACTTATGAGCTATCCTGACTAGTATTGGTGGTCTTTGGAATGATATGAACAAATGAGCATGTCTTCAATCAGAGAAATTTCATAAATTATTTCCCTATAATTCTTATTTATGATTCAGAAGTCAAAGAAAATAGAAGAAAAGTATGAAGGACTCAATCAAGTCATTGGGTTAAGAGATTCTGGAAAAAAAAAATTCCTTAGGTTAAGAAATAAGAATAATTTGAAACAAAAATGAGCAAAAGGAAATTATTTAGCTAAAACCCCTCTACTTAGACTTAACAAGCAAAGCTCACAAGACAAAATAGGAAATAGCTAAAAATAAGAAACTCAATTCTATCATCACTCTATCACTCTCTTTTTTCTTTTCTTTTTAAAAAGAGGAAAAGCTTTTTTGGTAAAAATTTATTTTTTAGAGGCCGGGGGTCATATATTGGAACCACTGGGGTAGGCAACCAATTTTATTATTTATTTATTTTTAAAAAATTTTGGGTATATAACAATCAAAAAAAAAAAAAAAAAAAAAAAAAAAAAAAAGCCTTTTTCAACTTTCCTTCGAGTAAATGAACGGAGAAATAAACAAATCTCATGTGAATTAGGCAAATAGATTGAAAATAAGTCTTTAAATGTGAAATCTTTTGGGGTACCCTCTCATAGTCAGTTTCTTTGTATATTGTAATGCGCTGTTTGGTGTTTTGGATTATGAATGACAATGAGGCAGGGGTGTATTATGAGTACCTTGTTTTAGAAATTTATCTGATTTTGAAAATACAGTATCTATACTATTAATAATAGGATTTTCTGTTTGAGTTTTATCATTTTGCATACTAAAATATTTTTACACAAATTTTTAAACTCTCTAAAATACCCATATCTTTTAGTTAAATATTTTTAAATTTAAAAACATGTACTGATTAAAAAAGTAATTTACTATTTTTAAAAGAGTTTCTAAGTTTTACGTTTTCAAACTTTTATCAAAATTTTAAAACGTAGGACATTATCTCTATTTCACTAAACTCAAAATAAAAAATAAAATAAAAGTCTTATTGCACGTGTAGAGCGCGTATGATGAGTCTAGTATATGCACATATTGTTTTAGAATTTTTTTGAATGATTATTGTGATTAATGCATAACAAAAATATTGTTAATAGTAAACCTATGTAAAGCTGATATATTTTTAAATTATAGATAAAATATAATGGATACAGTAGACATAGCCCAACGTTTTTACTGCCTCATTTGCAATTTGTGATGTAATGGATATTCGATATTTTATAACGAAAGTAATTGTCAAGAGTCTTATACGTTAAATTACCCATCCCCAATTCAAATCTAAATTTATTTGATTTTTTTTTTCAAAAGTAACAAATTAAATGCATAACTATACCCCCCAAAAAAAAAAAAATTGTTATCGGTAAAGTATATTGTCTCTTTCAATTAAATTATTGACCAAAATGCAACACTATTCACATGGGAATTAATGATAGAATGCTAAAAGAAATAGATTTATTGGCTTACCATTCCATTTCATTCCTTTATAAACTCCCAAACAAAAGCTAAAAATCCATTCAAAAGAATAAAATGTGGACTGTTATAGGCCCCAAGTCCATTTCAGGTTAATTTTGCTTCTTTTTTCCCCTTGAATTGACAACGGATTGAGTGTCAAACCAGGAAATGGATCCATTTCAAATGAAGAAGATCCTAATACTAACCATTTTGACATGTATGTGGGCATGCTAGAGCTCTGCTCATTAAAATATTCAAAGCAGTTTCGTGGATATGTGGCATTATGTGCTAAAAGTGATGCTGCTTTTGGTAGAAAAGTGACCTCATCAAGCAAATCCGGATGATCTGAAAAGAATAGTGGCAACCTAAAAATTGTAAACAAAAACCACTAAGAAAACTAAAAATCAAGGCCACTAAAAATACTGAAAAAATTACTTGAATAACAAACTTTCCAATAAAACAAGAGCATTGAACAAACAGAGCCAATATATATATCTAGCACGGTTATTACCTCATTGCAGACCTTGGTTTTGTCCTTGTGCTCCTTCCTGTACATTTTTAAAAATGTCTACGAATGCTTTATAATGTCTAGCGTTTTGATGATAGTGTTTCTGTAGGAGCAAAATTCATCATTAAATTGCAAGAAACCAGCATTTTCTGTTGAAATTCAACAGAGCAAAACTGTATATTCACCTTTATCTTGTTCACAATTCACAAACCAACATGCTCTGCTGAAAGATATGCAGCTTCCAGAAGAAATCTTCTGAACTCATCAAGCAAATCTGGATGACCATTAAAAAGAGAGGAAATCTGAAATTGTAAAACAAAAAATTTAAAGAATACTAAAATCACATTAACAAGAAAACTTAAAAAAGAAAAAAAGAAAAAATAAGAGCAGCAAAACAAACAGAACCATAGCATATATTTACCTCACTGTAGACCTCTATTATGTCCTTCTGCTCATTCCAGTACATATTCCAAATGCCTAAGAATGCTTTATAAATATGTACATCATTTTGAAAGCATATCTGTACGTACAAAGGTCCTCATTAAACCACAAGGAACCAACATTTGCAGTTGAAATTCAACAGAGTGAAACAATATTTTCACCTTCATCTTTTTCACAAAGCTGATTGCTTCCTGACATTCAACTGTCTTCTCTTGTGGAAGGGCCTCATCATTGTCAAGGGCTATTTCATACCCCTTTTGCAAGAAGATGTTAAACCCAGAAATCAAGTTGTTATGCCCTTCAAATAATTCCTTCACTCTGATCATGATGCTAACAGTGCCAATTCTGCAAGTAGAAACAATGGCACAATCCATTAGGTTTTGGATGCAATGTTCCATTAATCCAAGAAAAAAACTTCATAAATGCAATGAGAGTACCTTTGATCCTTATAATCTTTCATGACCTTAAGGAACATGACATTTTTTTCTCTTTGCTCTTGAAATGTTTCCTTCACTTCCTTGAGATAGGTTAAGGCATCATATGTTGTTAGTTTCCTTGGAGTACCACCACCACCACCATCATCTACTGGGACTTGGGATTGTCCATAGCTCCAAATCCACACGCACATACATATATATATATATATATATATATATTCAAAATATTAGTACAAGCACGATTCATCCCAGACTCTATAGCAAAGTTATTCCATACATCACAACCTATTCAAACTATAAATGTGCTCTCAAAAGTTTATAACTTTCTGCTGATAGCATGACACTCAGTCAATTTCAACGGCAAACTAATTCACAAAAATTAAAACATTCCAATAATTCATTTGTCACAATTCACTTAAAAATTTTCACATGAAAACTTGCCTAAAAATAAATTCCAATTACAACAAGCAGAATCCATTACAAAACCAGCCAAGAGCATGATTCAAGTTCAAAAAATAGAACAGAAATATATCCCATATCTCTCTTCCCTCACAAAAATTCGGAAAATTCCATCATATAAAAAATCACTAAGCAAAAGCATTAGAGAGTTATAAAAGAAAAAGAAGAAAAAATCTACCCTTGCACAAAACATTTTCTAGCAAACCAAACAGAACAAAAAAATAACTGTAAAAACAAGAAAAGAGTACAGAGAAAGAAACTTACAAGTCTCCAGGCGAAGAACCAGACGGCTGCTTCTTTGGTGGAGCAGCCTCATCATCCTCGAGGGTTGTGTTTTTTGAAAATTCGTCCTCAAGGGTTATTCCATACTCCTTTTTCAAATAGGTGTTAACCCAGAAATCAAGTTATAATGCCCCTTAAATAATTCCTTCACTTTGGAAATGACACCAACAGTATCAGTTCTGCCCGAACAAGCAATGGCATAATCCATTAGGTTTTAGATGCCATGTTCCAGTAATCCAAGACAAAAACTTCATACATGCGATTGCTGTACCTTTGAGCCTTAAAATCATTCAAGACATTAAGAAACTCTTCACATTTCTCCTTTTGGTCTTGAAACGTTTCCTCCACTTCCTTGAGATAGGTTTTGGCATCATTTATTGTTAGTTCCTGAGAGGTATCACCAAGACCACTCACTGGGACTTGGGATTGCGCATCTCTTCACATCGACAAAATATATATATATATATATATAATTAGCATAACAACAATATATCCCAGACTATTAACATGTATAGCACAGGCATTCCATAAACACAACATATTCATACCATCAATGTGATCTCTATGAGAGTACAAAAGTTTATAACTAACTGATACCTGGAGAACTAAGATTTGAATCCCTCCCCCCATTGTTGTAATCATCCAATTATCAACCCCAAAAAAAAAAAATCCCAAAAAAGGAAAAAATTCTAAGCTTTCATTTGTCACAATTCACTTTAAAAATTCTGACATGTAAACGGTAAACCTGCTTCAAAATTAAATCCAATTACAACAAGCAGAACCCATTGAAAAACCAGGCAAGAGCATGATTCAAATTCAAACAATAGTACAGAATTATAACCCATATAAATTCAGTAAATTCCATCATTCAAAAAATCACCAAGCAAAAGCATTTGAGTGAACCAAACAGAACTTAAGGAATTTGCAATTATCAATTGTTATTTAAACTTAACCAAAAAAAAAAAAAGATAAATTATTGTGAGCTGACTTAAATAAATTCGAAGTATTTTCGATAACCAAAAAATAAAATTACCACGAAGAATTCAATAAGAAATTGAAAAATCAAACACGCAAGTTAGGATCGCGGTTATGGAGGAAAAGCAAAAATTGACTGAGTGAGAGGGTAGTTAGTTTTACTTTGACGAGGCTCGAACAGGTGGCAAAGTTAACGGCGAGGAATCAAACAATTCTATTTCTACCCCAAAAAAGTAAACCAAATACAGAATTTTTTTATCGAGTGAACCAAACAGAACATAAGGAATCAAACAATTCTATTTCTACCAAAAAAAAAAAAAAAATTTTTTTGTTAAAAAGAACAAAAGAGAAAGAAACTTACGAGTCTCCACTCAAAGAACCAGACTGCGAAGAGCTACCATCGTCTCTTAATCTCTTCATTTCCGAACTAATCTCAAATCACTAACCAAAGAAATGTAAAATAAGAGACCCAATAAGGATAAGAAGAAAAGAAAGAAACCAAAGAAAACCAGCTCTTGCAAATTGCAGAACATCAGGAAAGAAAAGATAAGAGAGCCATTACAAATTATTTACATAAGAGATGCAAGAAACTATATTGTAAGCACTGGAAATAGGAATCAGAAGTTGAGAATTCATTTTCGTTTTTGGTTACATTTTTCTAACCAAATCAATCCCAAAATTTAGAAACAAACAAAAATAAAAAGAAGTAGTGAAACTTAGAGGTGGGATGGGGGGTGTCTCTCTCCATGTCTCTTTCTCGCTGTCTCTCTCTTCTTTTTTTTTTTTTTTTTCCCTCCCCTTTTGATGTTAACGTCTACTTTTATGAACACGCTTGGGTCTGGACCCGCTAGGATGCCAACGCGTGTCCACATCTCAGTGTGCTTAATATCTTTTTATTAAATGAATTTTGATAGCGCAAGACTTAGTATAATACTTAGTTATTGTATTTTAAGTTCTCATTTTAATATTCAGCCATGTGAATTTTTTCTCATAAGATAGAAGTGTATTTTTTAATTAAACAGTCATATGTCTGAATTTTAAGAGGGAAACTTAAGGAATAACATCTAAGGTACTGTACTTAAGTTTTGTCCATTTTGATAAATCAACTACTAGATTATATTTGAAAAAGATCAAAGATCAATTTTTATGTCATCAATCAAATTTTTAAAGTTCAATTTTTTCTGGTATAAATTTAGGCATAAAAAATAAGTTTATGGAGTAAATAGTAAATAAAATTCGATTAGTATAAATTTGGCATGTGTCAAGAATATAAAAAACATGTAAAGTAACATTTAAATTTTCAAATTATATAGTTATGTTAATATTTTTTAATGATAGTTGTAATCATAGTTTTAAAAACCGGATTGGACCGACTGGTCAAACCGGTTTAACTAGGAATCAAGTACCAATTCGATCCTATAAAACTGCCCAAAACTAGGAACCGGGTGCAAAAATCGTTGATTGACAGGTTCGGTTTTTAAAACCATGGTTGTAGCTATTGATTACTAACAAGTTTGTAGCCAAATTATATCTATCATTTATTATTATTATTATTATTATTTGGGTAAATTAAGCCCATTGGGCTTAAACTGGTCACAACTCGCAATTCCATTTTTATGTGCTTCAGTAGGGGTGTTCGCTAAACCGCAGAAATTGCAAAAACTGCATCGTACCATAAGTAACAGTGCACCGCGATACATGGTGTAGTGCAGTTGCGGTTTTATAATTAGAAAACCGCACAAAACGCACCGCACTGCACCCTCTCTATATATATTAATATACATTTTTTTAATATTAAAAATATTATTAATAGTTTAATAACCCCAATTTTCCAAAAAAAAAAAAAATTAATAGCTTTAGCAAGTGTTGATAAGGAAAACCATTCCAAAATAAAGAAAAACTAGCTCAGTAGTTTAAAACTTAGCCTAAAACAAAACAAAGGGAAAAATCAGTTTTAGGTTGGGCAGAAAAAGCCCAAAATTTGAAAAATATACTAATTTCAAACCGTTCAAACTGCATATTATATACTGCATTGCACATATGACTGTAAAAATGAGATGTGGTGCGGTTATGGTTTTGATTAAACTCTAAACTGCATCGCATTGCACTGCACTGCACATGTAACTGCAAAAATGAGGTGCGACACAGTTATGGTTTTGGCTAAGTCATACTGAAAAGTGTGGTGCTAAAAATGGCCCAAAACTACATAACACCGCACTGCAAACACCCACTTAAGCAAAGAATAGGATTACTCCTGAGTAGGTGTGTCTGCGTTGGATCTGTTAAATGGAAGAAGTAAAAGTACAATTTCTAGTTACCCACAACCTTTTGGAGTTTTTTTCTAACGAGGTTCTTCTTCTTCTTTCTTTTTCTTATGATAAACATTATCATTACTCATTAGAAACATTAAGTGAATTAGCCCTATCAACTTGAACAAAAAATTTAGTTACCAATTCTACATCTCAAAAAGTAAGAATAGATTTTAAATGAAAAAAAAAATTATATAGAAAGTTAATAATATTTACTAGATATTTAAATTAAATATTAAAAATTCCCATTTAAAATTTTTGCTTAGGCCTCATAACAAACACTAACAAACATGAAGAGTTAGCAAAAAAAACTTGCATCAACAAGTAGACATAGTGGATAAGAGCTTTGTTGGTGCAAATACAAGAAAATGAATCTACTCCCTTTATCTTTCCTTGCACACCTATCTGGCCTAATTTCTACTCCGACACATTTTAGCCATTAATCACCATACTTATAAATAATAAAAGAGTCTCTCTCTCCTTATCAATTTGGAATTTCACCTTTGGTTAACTCATTATATTTTATATTAACTTCCATATCTTTACAATTAATTTGCCAAATTTTAAAATATTAAAATAAATAATTTAATATTAAAATGCTACAGCAAACTTTATAGGAAGTGCTCGAAAGACCCATCACTTCAATACTGACCCTTACTCCCTAATATGTAGAAAGCGTGGTAATAGGGTCGAGTAGTGGCATGTTCTATTGTGCGCTGGTGGTACCCATAGGTCTATCAAAAAGCCCAAGTGGCAATGTACCATGGGCCATGGGGCGATAATTACACATGCGAGCCCATTCTTTTCTTTCTTTTCCAAAAAAAAAAAAAAAAAAAAAAATCAAATCTATATCAATATAATATCTAAAAGTTGAAGTATAGCATTTAGTGTTGCTATGCTCCTGTTGAGCCATATCATCGTACCTCACCATTTTTTTTCATAACTTTTTCCTCTAATTTTTTTGATAATATTAAATATATTAACTTATTAACATTACACATTCATAGTTAAATATATTTAATATTATCAAAAATTAGAAGAAAAAATCAATAAACAAGGTGATGTGGTTGATGATTCGGTCCATTCAGTTCATTTTGGTCCACTATAGTCTATTTTTCCCAATTCGGTCTGGGCGGTCCAAGTCAGACCATTGGGTCCACTTTGGTGTACTTCAGTCCATTTCCTTTCAGTTCAGTCTGTTTGGTTGAGTTTGGTTCAATTCAGTCCATCTCAATGCAGTTACTTCATGTTTAGAGGGAAAAAGACAAAATTTTTATTTAAGAGAAACCAACTGTGGGTTCTCGGTTTGAGTGTTGGGCTTAATGTAACGTATAAGCTCAAACCCAAGTAGCCCAGACAATAAATTTGTAGAGAAGTGGGCTGAAAAGCTAGGCCATAGTGAATTGAGTGATAGACCGATACTAGTTTTGCAACAAAGAAAAGAAAATTATAGGAGCTACTTGAGTAAGGGTGTCCTCGGAGAAGTCCGAGGAGATTGATTCTGCCTTTATTTCGCCTTTAAGGTTTTCTTTCTTACAAGTTTTTCCCCTCCTCTTAACTCAGGGATCCCTTACATTATATACCCCCTCTTTGGATCATCCTGAGCCTCCATTTGTTGGCCATCCAAGTCACTACTTGAGTACCTGTCCCATCAGACACCCCCCCTGGCTTCTCGTGAGTTGCAGTAGCCAAGGCAACACTGTTCAGGGGGTCTCCTCCACATTAATGCGGCCAGAAAAGCAGCTGCTGCGCATTAAATGTGAAGGTAGTAGCCTTTCCTTAGACATCCCCTAGTTTACACTTCTTCTTGTGCTTCCTGTAGGCTCGTCTGTTGTTAGGGCTTCTCAGAGACTCACTTCAGCTGATGGGATCCAGGGACAGCCTATAACCAAGCTATCTGAGGGGGCTCCTCTCCTCGGATAGGCCCGAGGCCCAACATTAGGATTGGGCCATGGGCCCCCACAATAGCCCCTCAAAAGCCCCAGTTTCCCTCTTGTCCGAGGAAAAGGTAGGGGTTTTGATACATATGCACGTGCGTGGTCTTAGTATTTATTACCTATTATTGTTTTCTTTTTGAAACGCCGCAGCCGGTTTTTCTCGCCCTCACACGCGAAGTCTTCGTTTAGCGCGTCCCTTTATTGTGGCTGACGCTTCGTAATCCACGAGGGGCTGATGATTACGGCTGGTGGTATTATGACGGCGGACATTTGCCTTTGAAATTCGCGCGGGGTGACTTCGACGTGAACATCCCCTTCCCCCACTATATAAGGACTTGAGTGAGGGTGATCATTCTTTAATTTGCACACCCTTGAGTTCTCTAGCGAGCTTTCTGCACTCCGGCGTTTTCCAACTTAGTCTTCTAGTACCCAGATTTAAACTTCCACCACATCCTTCCCCAAGAGATTACTACGACGGTTTTTCCCAAAGAATCAGACCCGACTCGTTAGCTCAATTCAGTAATTTCCATTTTCTTCAAGTTTTGGTTTCCTTTTTCGGTTGCGCTCCTCGGACTTTCTTCCCCATGGGTAGATTTAAACATTTAGTGGATTCCTCGTCCGGGATAGAAGGCTTTAGGACCCGATACCGCATTCCACGGGGAGTGGGTTTAGAGTATTGCTCCTCAGATCAGATTCTGACCAATAGAGGGGCGAGTGAGGTTGTTATCCCAATGATTGCCTTTCTAGAGGGAGGGATGACACTCCCTATGGGTAGGATCACCAGAGACTACCTGCTCAACCATAGGTTATGTCCCCACCAGTGCGCTCCCAATATGTTTAGGATCTTAGGGAGTATAGATGCCCTCAGAGAGCAGATGAATCTCGGGCTCACATGGCATAACGTTGCTCACCTGTATGAGTGCCATTCCCTCTCAGGAGGGTACTACCTCAAGTCCCGGTCCGAGGAAGTGAGGCTGATATCCTGTCTTTCCAAGTCCAACAAAGGCTTGAAGGACGACTACCTGGTTGTCTCTGGAGATTGGCATGACGGTCTTCATTGCCCGGTTAGGGCGGGAAAACCAAGTGGGGTTCCATAGGATAATGCCCCTCGGCCGGGCCTTAGCCCTCCGAGAAAAATGTTGCTGTCTGTTCCTTGGCTTTTTTTTTTTCTTTTTTTGTTTTGTTTTGTTTTTCTCTCCCCCCCCCCCCCCTTTTTTATATCTCACTCCTCAGCGGTGATTACTAATGGTTCTGACTTGGTCTCTTTTTCCGGGCATTTTGCTGACAAAGACCACGTCTCCCCGAAGCTCAGTCTGGTCAACGTCCGAGCGTTAAACTACTTGCTGAGATTGGAGGTATTCGTGAGCGAGGACGGGCAATTACGCGCCGCTCACCTGATCTTGGACTACACACCATTATCACGAGACTTCCAGGACGTGGGTCAAGCCATCAGGGCGGGCAGCTTTAGGCTCGCGCAGATAGACGTTTCCAGGCCCAAGTTTCTGGCCAACAGGGAACTTTCCCCCGTTGTTCTGCCACCTCGACCAAATCCCAGGTTACAGGAAGTTCCAAGAGGGGAGCCAGCATCTTCCACACAATCGTTAGAAGCTGAGATCGACCAGTTTAGATTCGTAGAGGAGGTGGAGCCCGTGGAGCTCTCGAATTCCAAGACCGAACTTGACAGATCTCCGACCATCCACCATCCGAGATTGCCATTTGCTGGTCCAGACCTTAGCCCCGAGGAAGAGGAAGGGATGGACTTGAAGCAAAGATCCGGTCTGAGGGGTCTGATGCCCAACAGAAGCAAAGGGGTGGGGTCGTCCTCAAAAGAGGCCGCTAAGACAAAGACCGGATCCTCCTTGCCTCCCGTCTCGCCTTCGCTCCCCACCGACCTTGTCGATCTGTCGGAAAAGCTCAAGGAGGCGGATAAGGCTCGCCTCAGTGCCCTGGCTGGCCTAAAGACCGCCGAGAGGCAGGCTGAGGACCAGCGCCAACAGTTGCACGTGACCGAGATAAATTTGGCCATGGAGAAGCAAAAGGTCCTCGATCTTCAGGCCGAGCTTCGGAAGGTACAAGACGCGGCTCAGACTTCTAGGGAGGCCGCCGAGGCTGCGGTGGAGGCGTCTTACGAGCGCGGAGTGAAGGACACAGAGACTCGGCTCGCCGAAGAGGTGGCAGTAGTTTGCAGGAACTACTGCACCGAGGCCTGGGGGGTGGCGATGGATCGGGCAGGAGTCCCTGCGGACTCGGAGCTGAGAAAGGCAGAAAGTATCTTCTTCCCAGAAGACATCCGTGAGGTCTCTGACCCTGAGCAACTCCTTGCCATCGAGGCTCCCACTTTTGGCCTCGAGGAGCCTGTGGGGGTTGAGGTGGGCAAGGAGGGCCAGCCTCCTCCTAAGGCCCACTCCTCTGAAGATGAGCTCACCATCACCGAGGTGGTCTCCCAAGCTAAGGATGCTGAGGCTGACTCCCAAGCCGGCGATGTCCCTCCTCGGGCTACTGATCCTGAAGACCTTCAGGCGTAGACTTAGGGACTTTGCTTTATATTTTGTAAGGGTTTTTGCTTAATGTTTTGTAAGGGTTTTTGCTTAATATTTTGTAAGGGTTTTCCACCCCCAGAAAACGGTGTATTTACGTTTACGATTTAATGAAAGTGCTCTGCTTTTTCGTTCAACGTGTTGTTCTTTTCTTCGCTTTTTTGTGCCTCGTGGTTTATAGCTACTAATACTAACACTGTGCTGTTTAATAATCTAAATGGTCCGGCTAAGTGCAAGCATGCTTTGGCTCTTATGCGAATTAGGTACCAGTGTTAACTTTAGCATGTGACTTACTGTTAGTTCTTCCTACATGGGCTTGTGTGTGTCTGAGGACCTGGCATTGACTTGGGTTCTGTTTGAACACTTAGGAAATGTAGCTTAGTGTTAATTTTCGCCAAGAATGCGATCCGAGGACCTGGCATTGACTTGGGGTCTGTTTGAACACATAGGAAATGTAGCTTAGGAGCAGCAGATAAAAGAGAAAAGAAAACAGGTTAGGAATAAGGGAACTTTCATTAATAATAATACCTTTTCAGGTTATTTACATTCCATGGGTGTGGTACAGTTTTTTCATCCAGGTCTTCGAGGTAGTACGCACCGATGCCCGCTATCGAAGTGATACGGTACGGACCCTCCCAATTGGGTCCCAGCTTTCCCCAGACAGGGTTCTTGGTGTTGCCCACAACCTTCCTCAGCACCAGGTCTCCCACTGCCAGGGGCCTTAGCTTAACGTGAGCGTCGTAACCCTGTTTGAGTTTGTTCTGGTAATACGGCAGTTGGACCCTCGCACTTTCCCTTCGCTCATCTATCAGGTCCAGGCTTTTCTCCAGCAACTCGTCGTTACCCCTCAGGCTGAAACAGGTGGTCCTTAGTGTTGGGAAGCCGGTTTCCAACGGAATCACGGCATCGGCTCCATAAGTCAACGAGAAGGGAGTTTCCCCTGTTGACCTCTGTGGTGTAGTCCGATACGTCCAGAGGATGTGAGGTAGTTCCTCTACTCACCTTCCCTTCGCGTCATCCAGCCTTTTCCTAAGACCGTCCACTATGGTCTTATTTATGGCATCGGCTTGTCCGTTCCCCTGGGGGTAAGCGGGAGTGGAATAACGGTTCTTAATCCCGAGACTGCTACAGTAGCGCCTGAAGGCTTTGCTATCGAATTGAAGGTCGTTGTCCGAGATAAGGGTATGAGGGACTCCAAATTTGGTGACGATGCTTCTCCAAACGAACCTCTTGACGTCTACATCTCTGATGTTTGCCAACGGTTCGGCCTTGACCCATTTGGTGAAGTAGCCAGGAGGTATTTTTTGTTCCCGGCAGCTTTTGGGAAGGGGCCCACGATGTCTAAGCCCCACTGAGCAAATGGCCACGGGCTGGACAGGGGGTTAAGAACCCCGCCGGGCTGATGCATGTTTGGAGCGAATCTCTGGCATTGGTCGCACTTCCTTACGTACTCTTGTGCTTCCTTTTTCATATTCGGCCACCAGTAGCCTTGGGTGATGGCTCTGTGCGACAAAGACCTACCTTCGGTATGACTTCTGCAGATTCCTTCATGCATCTCTTCCAAGAGAGACTCTGTTGCTTCAGGGTGGACGCATAGCAGGTATGGTCCAGAGAAAGACCGTCTATACAGCTTCCGCTCCTCCTATAACCAAAACCTTGAGGCTTTTTGTCGGATCTTGTCGGCCTCTCCTTTGTCCTCGGGGAGGGTGTCATCCCTCAGGAATAGTGTTATGGGATCCATCCAGTTGGGACCTGCCCTGACGTGGTGGACACTGGCAGCATCCTTTTTTATCTTGGTGGGCGCATGCAAGTCCTCCACTATTATGATCCGAGGGAGGCTATGAGCCGAGGAAGTGGCTAGCGTGGCCAGAGAGTTGGCGTGAGTGTTCCCGCTTCTGGGTATATGCTGTAGGGTGAAGGAGTCGAAGTGGGATCTTAGGCGTTTGGCTCGGCCAAGGTAATCCTTCATTCTTCCATCTCTTGCTTCCAACTCTTCGTTTACTTGGCCCACGACCAACCTCGAGTCCGAGTACACGTTCACCTTCTTCCTGACGAGTTTTTTGACCTCGGACATCCCTTTTAGTTTGGCTTCGTACTCGGCCTCATTATTCGTGGCCGAGAAGCCCAGTCTCAGCGCTTTTTCAATAATAAGTCCCTCGGGAGACGTGAGGACTAGCCCCATTCCAGAGCCTCTTTGGTTTGACGTCCCATCAATGTACACCTTTCAACGAGCTGGCTCCTCGGGGGAGATCATGCCAACCGTCTTCTCGTTGGCGTTAGATGCCCCAGCTATCCCTTCTAATGAGGGTTCGGCGAACTCGGCTACTAGATCAGCGATGACCTGGCCCTTGACGGAGGTGCGCGGCATGTACTTGATGTCAAAAGCCCCTAGGATTGTTCCCCATTTAGCAACTCTCCCTGTATAGTCAGCGCTCCGAAGCATGGACTTGAGCGGGAGCTGCGTTAGAACGACGATGGTATGGGCTTGGAAGTAGAGGGGGAGTTTTCGCGTGGCGTGAACCACAGCTAAGATGGCCTTCTCCAGTGGCAAGTAACGGATCTCGGCCTCGTGCAATGACTTGCTAATGTAGTAGACAAGCCGCTGTACCCCGTCATCTGCTCGTATCAACACCAGGCTTACTGCATGTGGCGCCACGGCAATGTAGGCGAAGAGGATCTCATTGGCCTTGGGGCTGGACATGATCGGTGGCCGAGAGAGGTACTCCTTGAGCAGTTGGAAGGCCGAGTCGCACTCTTCAGTCCATTCGTACCCTTTCCACTTGTTCATCAAGAGGAAAAAAGGTCTGCACCTGTCCGCTGATCGAGAAATGAACCGGCTCAGGGCGGCGATCATTCCAGTGAGCTTCTGAATCTCTTTGGGATTCCGGGGTGGTTGTAGGCAGTTAATGGCTTTAATCTGGTCAGGGTTGACTTCAATCCCCCTGTGGGTGACCATGTAGCCTAAGAATTTCCCTGATCCGACTCTAAATGAGCATTTGGAGATGTTGAGGCGTAATTTATGCTTTCTCAGGATTTCAAACACACCCCTAAGGTCCTCCACGTGGTCGGACGCCTTCTTGCTTTTTACTACCATGTCGTCTATATACACCTCTATGTTCTTGCCCAGTTGCGGCTCAAACATCTTGGTCATCATCCTCTGGTAAGTGGACCATGCGTTCTTCAGCTCGAAGGGCATCACTTTGTAATGGTAGTTTCCAGTGGGCGTGACGAAAGCGGTTTTCTCTTGATCTTTTAGAGCCAGGGGGATTTGGTGATACCTTTGGAAGGTGTCCAAGAAGCTCATCTGAGGATGGCCCGCAGTCGCATCCACTAGTTGGTGTATTCGCGACATAGGGAAGGGATCTTTTGGACAAGCCTTATTCAGGTCTGTGAAATCCACACAGACTCGCCACTTCCCGCTCTTCTTTTTGACAACAACCGTGTTGGCCAGCCACTCTGGATAGAAAACTTCCTTGATAGCCCCTGCCTCTTTGAGCTTTATCACTTCGGCTCTTACGGCGTTAGCGTGCTCTCTGGACGGACGCCGAGGGGGTTGCTTCTTCGGAGTGATGGAGGGGTTAACATTCAGGTAGTGACATGCGAAATTCGGGTCGACACCCGGGGCCTCGTAGGCATCCCACGCGAACACGTCTAAATTCTCTCTGAAGAACTCGGCCAGTCTCTCCTTCTCTTAAGGGGGTAGCTGAGAGCCGACTTGGAAAAATCTTTCGGGGTCATCTCCGATCATTACTTCCTCTAGCTCCTCGCACCTTGCCTCTTCGGCGGGCGCACAAGTCGGCTGACCCGAATCCTTTGGTTGCTACAAGTCCTTTTGGGTGGAGGCTGAGGGTTCCACCTCTGGCCGACGTGTAATGGCCGCCACTAAGCATTGCCTTGCTGTGGTTTGGCTCCCGACGATTTCCATGACCTGTCCCCCGGAGGGGAATTTCACCTTTTGGTGCAGGGTGGACGCGACGGCCCCTAGTGTGTGGAGCTAGGGTCTAGCGACAATGGCTGTGTAAGGTGAGTAAGTGTCCACAATGATGAAGTCTACTTCCACCACTTATGGGCCTGTCTGGACGGGTAGCCTAATCTGGCCTTTTGGGACAACTGTCTTTCCGTCAAAGCTCACAAGAGGGGAGGTATATGGTGTCAAATCCTCGGGCTTGAGGCCGAGCCCTCTATAGAGGTCGGGGTACATGATCTCGGCGCCACTTCCGTCATCCACCATTACTTTTTTCACGTCATACCCACCAATCTTGAGTGTTACTACCAAAGCGTCATCATGAGGCTGTATGGTTCCAATCTTATCCTCCTCCGAGAAGCTTAGGGCTGGCGTGCCGTCTACCTTGGCCCTATTCGAATTCGAAGTGCTGCCCACAGACGGGAGTTGGGCTACAGCCATTACCCTTGACGGGCATGAGCCGGTCCTTCCTAGGGCTGCGAAGATGACGTTTATCGTTCCCACCGGGGGCCCCATGACCGCGTTCCCCGGGGGCTGGTTCTGCGCGCCACTGGTATGGTGCAGCAGGTGTCCGAGACATTCTTCTCGGACAAGCTGGTCAAGGTGGTTCCACAAGTTCCGGCAATCCTCTGTGGTATGCCCTGGCTCTTGATGGTATCGGCAGTACAGGTTCCTGTTACACTTCATGGGGTCGCCCGCCATCTTGGGCGGCCATTTGAAGAATGGTTCGTGCTTGATCTTTTCCAGGACTTGGTGCACAGGCTCCCGGAACACGGTGTTAACCGCATGCGCGTTGGCATTCCCAAGCTGACCCACGAATTCCCTTCTCGGCCGACTGTCCTTGTATCTGTCCGACCTGAAATCCCTCCGCTCCTAGGGGATAACCTTAGCCTTTCCCTTCCCCCGCAATTGGTCCTCTTCAACTTTCTTGTACTTGTCAACGCGGTCCATAAGTTGGCGCATGCGGGTAACTGGCTTGCCTGTGATTGATTTCCTCAACCCATGTTCGGCTGGCAGGCCAAGTTTGAAGGTGCTGACGGCGACGTCGTCGAGTTCCTCGTCTATTTCGTTAAACATCTCCCGATATCTGTCGGAGTAGGCTTTCAGGGTCTCTCCTTCTCGCATGGACAGAGACAGCAGTGATCCCAAGGGCAAGGGGACCCGGCTGCATGTGACGAAACGAGAGCCGAACGCCCTAGTCAGCTCTTGGAAGGAGTTTATGGACTCTACCTTCAAGCCATCGAACCATCTCATTGCCATATGTCCCAGACTGGACGGGAAAATCTTGCACATTAGAGCCTTGTCCTTGGAATGGACCGCCATCTTCTAATTAAAGTGATTGACGTGCTCCACGGGGTCGGTTCGACCATTATACAGGGTGAACGTTGGCTGGTGAAAACGTCGTGGGAGCCTTGCCGCTTCGATCTTACGTGTGAAAGGTGACTTGGAGATCTGGTACAACGCTTTACTCATGGCATCACTTCCCAGACCTCTATGAGACGAGCTACCACGCTTGCGCTTGTAGTGGGGCTCTTCTTCATGGGAGAAAAACTCGCTTGAGGGAGTTCTTGACCTTCGCCTGTAGTCGTCATCTTCTTCGTCTCCAGAAGAACTATTTGAGCTGGAAGGATCTCGCCTTCACTGTGTGTCACGTAACTTTTTCTTTAATTCGTCAATTTGCAACTGCAGGGCCCGGTTGTCATTGGATCTTCGAGAGGCATGGCTTTTTGCTCGAGAACGGCTTCTGCTCATGTGCATAGTGTGTACACTTCCCTCACGGTCCCTCGCACGTTCTAAGTTCAGGAAACCATTTTGCCGTTCGGACCCTGCGAACTCCGCTGCATACGGATTCAGTCTCGCCATCGTTGTCCGTTACGCTCACTATGCTCCAAGGCTTCCCCACAGACGGCGCCAATTGTGGGTTCCAGGTTTGAGTGCTGGGCTTAATGTAACGTATAAGCTCAAACCCAAGTAGCCTAGACAATAAATTTGTAGAGAAGTGGGCTGAAAAGCTGAGCCGTAGTGAGTTGAGTGATAGACCGATACTATTTTTGCAACAAAGAAAAGGAAATTATAGGAGCTACTTGAGTAAAGGTGTCCTCGGAGAAGTCCGAGGAGATTGATTCTGCCTTTGTTTCGCCTTTAAGGTTTTCTTTCTTACAAGTTTTTCCCCTCCTCTTAACTCAGGGATCCCTTACATTATATATCCCCTCTCTGGATCATCCTGAGCCTCCATTTGTTGGCCATCCAAGTCACTATTTGAGTACCTGTCCCATCAGACACCCCCCCTAGCTTCTCGTGAGTTGCAGTAGCCAAGGCAACACTGTTCAGGGGGTTTCCTCCACATTAATGCGGCCAGAAAAGCAGCTGTTGCGCATTAAATGTGGAGGTAGTAGCCTTTCCTTAGACATCCCCTACTTTACGCTTCTTCTTGTGCTTCCTGTAGGCTCGTCTGTTGTTAGGGCTTCTCAGAGACTCACTTCAGCTGATGGGATCCAGGGACGGCCCATAACCAAGCTATCTGAGGGGGCTCCTCTCCTCGGATAGGCCCGAGGCCCAACATTAGGATTGGGCCCTGGGCCCCCACACCAACTATATTAGCCTAAATGAAAAAAAAAAAAAAAAACAAATTAGTTTTGGTTGAGAGTACCTATTAGGCTATTATAAATCCAAATTTATTAAATAATATAGATGGAAAAAAATTATAATATATTTTTTAATTATTTAAGTTAATGATTGGTGGTATAATCTTTCTTTATGTTCTTTTTTCCCCCTTAATTTATATTAATAGTTTATTTTTTGAGTGAATTACACAATTTAAGTGTTTTGATAAATTGATATATGACATAATTTGGGTTTGAAGACCAATTTCTAAGTCATATAGAAATTAAGAGATTGATATAGCTATTGTTCCCTTAAACTTTTAAATAATTCATCTGAGCTCATAAAAACTTTTTTCTATTGATATATATGTGAAGTTCATCCTGAAAAAAAAAATGTTCCACCTAGTGTCTTGTTCACAATTCACAAAGCAAAGCAATATATTCACCTTTATCTTTTTCACAATTCATAAACCAATATTCTTTAATGAAACAGACGCTGTTTCCGTAATAAATGTGGTGAACATTCCAAAACAAGAGCAGTTATACAAACAGAACCGCTCCCATATATTTATCTCATTGTGGACCTTATTAATGTCCTTGAGCCCCTTCTGGGACTCATTTATAATGTCTAAGAGCACTCACATCAACCTCCTCAAATTTTTAGTTAAACTAACCCAAAAAACTTCATTTTTTTAGCTATATAAACATGTTCATTATTTTAAAAGAGTCTCTATATGAACAAAGGTCATCATTAAACCACAAGGAACCAACATTTGCAGTTGAAATTTAACAGAACAAAAAAAATATTTTGCCGTTATCTTGGTCACAAAGTTTGGTAGCTTCTTCAAATTAAACCTTCTTAGTTTGTGGTCCAGCCTCATCATCCTCAAGGGCTATTTCATACTTCTTAGGCAAGAAGATGTTAAATCCAGAAATCAAGTTATTATGCCCTTCAAATAATTCCTTCACTCTGATCGTGACGTCAACATTGCCAATTCTGCAAGTAGAAACAATGGCACAATCCATTAGGTTTTTAGATGCAATGTTCCTTTATTCCAAGACAAAAACTGTATAAATGCAATGAGTACTGTACCTTTGAGCCTTAAAATCTATGATGACCTTAAGGAACATGTCATATTTCTCTCTTTGGTCTTGAAACGTTTCCTTCACTTCCATGAGATAGGACCAGGCATCATTTGGTGTTATTATTTTCCTTGGAGTACCACCACCACCACCACCACCACCAACTGGGATTTGGGATTGCCCATAGCTTCAAATCCACAAATATATATAAAATTAGCATAATTGCAAGAACAACAAATGGCCTAATCCGTTAGGTTTTAGATGCAATGTTCCATTAATCCAAGACAAAAACTCATTCATGCGATTGATGTACCTTCGATGCTTGAACACTACAAAAATACTTCACCTCTTGCAGGTTATTGTACTTTTATTTATTTTAAAATTTTTCAAGGGTTGCCAATCCTCCATAAAGATAAAACATTTGTCTCAAGGATCATGTAGGTGGCGTCAAAATTCCTGTTTCAAGGGTCACATAGGCTATTGAAATTTCTGTTTCGAGGGAATTTGTTTCAAAGGTTATCAAGGGCATCTAGACCTTTTGAGGTCATTTAATACTTTTTTAAAGGGTTTTGACCCTCGAAAAAAAAAAAAAAAAAAAAAAAAAAAAAAAAAAAAAAAAAAAAAAAAAAAAAAAACCAACTTTGTTGTAGTGGAACTCAGTTAAGAACTTAAGAAACTTGTAACATTTCTCTTTTTGGTCTTGAAACGTTTCCTAGCCACCACTTCCTTGAGAAAGGTTTTGGCATCATCCATGGACAAAATGGGCAAATGCCCTTTTCACGCAAATAAAGCAGCGTTTTGTCTCATTTCCCAAACTAATTAGGAAAATGCCCATCTTTTGTAACTGGACAATCTAAAAATCGAGTTTAAGAAAAAAAATTTCTGCAGCTTTATAGTGGCGTTTTTAGTTTTAGGAGCCTATAGTGACGTTTTAAAGACCCATAGCGGCGTTTTGGAACTCGATCTCCATGAACTCAAGTTATAGGCAATTTTTTTTTAATTTTTTTTACCTATAACTCGAGTTGATGGAGCTCGAGTTTCAAAATGCCACTATAGATTCTTAAAACATCACTATAGGTTCTTTAAAATCGCCACTATAGGACTTAACTCGATTTTGAGAAAATCGAGTTATAAAAGAGGGTCATTTCCTTAATTAGTTTAGGAAAGGGGACAAAATCCTGCTTTGTTTGCACGAAAAGGGCATTTGCACATTTTGTCCCATCATCCATTGTTAGTTCTTAAGAGGTATACCTGTCATACGTATCACCAAGACCACTCGCTGGAATTTGGGATTGCCTATATCCTCACATCAACAAAAAATATATATACATATAATTAGCATAACATCAATTGATCCAGTAAATTAACATCTATAGCACAGTTATTCCATAGACACAACATGTCCATATTATCAATGTAATCTCTATGAGAGTAAAACACATGTTCATATTATCAATGTGATCACTATAGTACAGTTTTTTTCGTGGCGTTCAAATCCACATGAAACATTTTCCAGCAAACCAAACAGAGAGTTAAGGCGTTCAGAGAAAGAAACTTACGAGTCTCCACTTGAAGAACCAGGCGACCGCTTAGATTGTGAAGAGCTACCATTGTCTCGTAATCTCTTCATTTCCGAACTAATCCGCCACAAAATTCTCAATTCTCAAATCACTAACCAAAAGAATGAAAAAGAAGTAAAGAACTATAAAGAGCATATATCTCCAATGAAAGAAAAAGATACTGCAAAAGTTTCAGGGATGTGGCAGAGTTGCTCGACATGTCTCTCTAATAATAATTGTAAAAGCAAACTTGAATGGTATCTTTGCCCCCCTAAAATGGTGTTTCCCCAATGCTCTAGTCAAAACCTTGTAACTCGTCTAATTGATCGATGTTTTAATATGAAACATTTAGAATTTAAGTCTCCATCCCTAACTATTTATCAAAAAGGTGTTGTCCCAATTTTGAAGGAATTTAATTTAATTTGTAAAATTTCAAAAGTTCATGTTTATTTTTATTTTTATATATATAAAAGGAAAAGTTCCTTATATTTCAAATTTTGGTACATTGGAGGCGGAGGGGAAAAATTAATTAAGCTTGGAAAAATATAGTGATACATTCTAAATTAAGTTAAATTTTCTAATGGATAATTATCTTTGTTAAAATATAAAAATAGAGATAATTATCTACTAGTTGGACTCTTTGGTGATAATTATTTTTATTAAAATAAATATTAAGATAAACTCTTTCAAAAATAAAAAACAAAAATTTCTCAAGTGAGAAAGCTTCAAGAATGTACCTCTGATTTAAATCTTGAGAAACTCGAGATAGATCATCAAAGTACATAAACAGTAAAAAAAAAATCAGGCAGTATTAAAAAAAAAAAAAAACAGAATATATTCTATTCCAAAGAGAATATAGTTCAGATGCAATAAACAAAAAGGTCATCAAGGCCAAGGGGTGTCATGTTTGGAGGAGATATAATTTGTGTGGAATAGAGACCACATGCACTTATTATCGGTTATATTCTTATTTCAATACAATGATTCTTATACTAATCCACCATGAAATTTATCTCTCCTGTGAGATCTGTGCATGTATAAGCAACGTGAAAGAAAATCAGCATGCAAAGAAAACAAGAAAAGAAAAACCAAAACTCAATGAATAGAGAAGAGGACAAGTACCTGGAGCAAAAGAATCTGAAGTGCTGGTGCCAAATAACAATAAAATAAAGTTAAAAGCCAGATCCTTGAGAGAGTTAAACAAAGTAGAAGGGAAGAAAATAACAGAAGAAGAGTTCATATTTCTACTTAGCTTTAAACAAAATATTGGGAGTTTGCATTGCTTTTATAGTGAGTATGATTAACTTCGCAAATTTAGAGATAAATTCTATCCTATCAAGTATCAACATTTGAGTTTGAGTTTAAATTGGACTTGTTAGAGAGATAGAGTTTTACTCCTTGTTAAGTTTGAACTTTAGCTGCCTATATCAAAGATTAGTCCTCCTTAATTAAAAAAAGTTCTCATCCAATATCCATAGTACGTAACTCCACTACACCATCTGTGCATGCATAAACCGACCAAGGGTTTGAGAAAGTTCACTCCTATATATAATAAGAAATTATTACAATTTAATTCAATTATTTAAGCTTATTTTTCAAAAAAAAAAATTTACAATTTACACAATTGAGCCAAGTTTCAATTTTAGACATAGTTTCACAATTTAAAATAAATTAATTAACAAATCTAGTATTTTTTTTTTCAAGTACTATCATTTGTAACATTAAATCTTTCATATTTACCTATTTCTTTAAGCCAAAAAAAAAAAAAAAAAATTAACATTATGAGCTATCCTGACCATTATCAGTGGTCTTTGGAATGATATGAACAAATAAGTATGTCTTCAATAAGAGAAATTCCATAAACTATATCCCCATCATTCTAATTTACGATTCATAAGTAAAAAAAAAAGGAGGAAAATTCTGATGGACTTTTTTTTTTGAGAAACCTAATGGACTCAATCAAGTCCTTAGGCAAAGAAATAAGAATGATTTGAAACAAAAATGAGCAAAAGGAAATTATTTAGTTAAAACCCATCTACTTCGATGACTTAACAAGCAAAACTGACAAAACAAAATAAGAAATAGCTAAAAGTAAGAAACACTATTCTTCCATTACTCTCTCTCTTCTTCTTTTTAAATTTTTTAAAAAGAAGGAGAAGTTAGTTTTGGTAAAAACCTTTTTTTAGAGGGGGTCATATATTGGAATGACCGGGATGGGCAACCAATTTTATTTATTACTAGCATTACTTCCATGCGTTGCACGGTTTTGGTTATAAACTTTTGGAATAATTTATTGAAAAATAACAAATTAATAATCACTTGAGTCTAGATCATATAAATTGTATATCAAGTATTGTTCTTTGGATTCAAACAATCACACAACATATTATATGAAAAAAATTCCCGAATTTAATAATTAAAAACCTAAGGAAACTTAACCAGAGGTTTTTCATTTGCCAAAATATTTGTAGTACATCTAAAATGTGTTATGCACTTGAAGAGTATAGACTACATGCTATTTTGTTTTTCAAACCTTTATTTAGAGTTACGTTTTGATACATTAATGACCTCTTTTATCTAAACAGGATCTCCTTAAAAATGAGTGGAGAGTCATGAAGATTTAATATTAAAGGAGTCTTAATGGATAAAAAGGATAAAGACAATTGTTAGAAAAAATTATTAGTTCAAGCAAATAGTTGCATGATCATATTAAGATGTGAATTCCTTTTCATGATGTAGATTTAATATTACTTGCTAATAGCAATCTTGTGAAGGAATATGTTGTTGATATTTATAATATGCTATGTTAAAAAAAAAATCATGAATACTATTCAAATGTGTTGTGGGTGATAAATATAGGTATGGATATTGATATTTGTAAAAACCAAAAAAAAAAAAAAAATAATAATAATTAGAGTGATATTTAAAATAATAAAAAATTTACATGCTCATAATGTTAGACAATTTCTTTTGCACACATATAATATCATTAACAACAAAAATAAAAATGAGAAATAGTAACATAAAAATTTTACTTCTCAAGAAAATTAATTTAATCTAACAACAAACATATAAACATAACACAAATACAAATAGAACCATTGTTGTAGGAGAGAATACAAAATTTGATAATTCTTAAATAATATTTATAGAGGTTTATATAATAGATTTCATGGATTTAAAATTGCATTTATGACTCATAAGCAAAACCTTAAAAAAAAAAAAAAACAAAAACAAAAACAAAGAAGAAAAATACATACCTGTAATAGTTTGGATGGTAGGTTTGATAAAGACTTTCACTATGGATTTCATAAACATCAAATTGCCTAAGTAATAAAGAAAAAAAAAAAAAAACAAACAAACAAATGAGAGTTAGATTTCTAAACAACATAGAAATTGTAAGAGAATGCGAATTATTGATAATGGGGGAGAGAAAAGAAGAAGGAGAAGAAAAAGAAGAAGTTGTGCCTAAGAATATATAAAAAAACATTAAAAAAACATTATATATATACAGAGAGAATTTTCAATTGTGAGGAACTTAGATTTCTAATCGTTCTAGAAATTATAAGAGAAAAAGAATTAACTTAGGATGTATGTTTATATAAAAAAGAAAAAAGAAAAAAAAAAAAAAGAGTCATATAGTCATTGACCATAATGTAAGTAATAAAAATTAAAGAAAAAGAAGAAGAAGAAGAAGAAAGAAGGTAAGTAAACGTGAATGGCAATAAGGAAATAGGATAGACATATATATATATATATATATATATATATTTTAATTTATAATCAGATTAGAAGTTTAAAGTTATCCAAATAAGAAGAAGTTAAACTCAACATAACTTTATCCAAAAAAGTGATAAAATCATAGAAGAAAAGTTGATAATATGTTGTTTTTTTTTAATTAATAATTTTAATAAATGATTAGATGAAGAATTTGGATTGTAATCAAATTAAGATAGTATTTGAATTGTAAACAAAGTAAGATTTTTATCAACTTAGAAATTATAGGAGAAGAAAAATTATATCTATTTTTTTTCTTAAAATCTAATTTTTTTTTTTGGCAATTTGGTGAAGCTATTTAGCGTAACCATGACGTCTAAGCCTAACTTTTATTATATAATATAGATTTATTTTTGGGTTGGGGAGGGACTCATATTTTTGGATGTAACATTTAAAAGATACATACATTATAACAAATAAATAATTGGCAAGCCCTTTTCAACTTTCCCTCGAGTAAATAAACTGAGAAATAAACAAACCTCATGTGAATTAGGCAAATGGATTGCTAAATAAATCTTTACATCTGAAATCCTTGGTTGTCCTCTCATAGTCGGTTTGTTGGATATTGTAATGTGGCGTTTGGTCTTTTGGGATTAGGAATAACAACGAGGCGAGGTCGGATTAGGAGTACCTTGTGTTATAAATTTATTTGACTTTGTAAATATAGTATGTAATGGATGTTCGATATCTTATAAACAAAAGTAGTTATCAAGAGTTTTATGGTTCAAATTCCCCTATCCCCAATTCACATCAAAATTTATTTGATTTTTTATTTCAAGAGTAACAAATTAAATGCTAAAACAGAATTACCTTTGTGCCGCCCCATACCGAAGAAAAAAAAAAATTGTAAACTATGTTGTCTTATCTTCAATTAAATTATTGACCCGTAATGCAACTACAAAGTTAATGTTTAATCCTAACCTACCCTCCTGCGAGCACCGAATGCCAAGTAGTTAAGGGATAATATTCAATAAAATACCAAAGTTCAAACATAAAACATCTATATATATATATATATATATATAAAAGCTGAAGCGTAACATTTATTATTGTTATGCTCTTGTTAAGCCACATCAATGACCACATCATCCACCAAATTTCGACATATCTTTTTAATTCTTTTTTTATTTATTAATTTCCCAACTTATTATTATACTTTTTCTAACTTTTCTCCGACCTTTTACCATTTCATCTTCCCCTATTATCTACCTTAATATCATTTTTTCTCTATCTCTTATTTTCCTTTATTTTTTCCTTTTCTTTTTCCCCTCCTCTTACTATAAATTTACAATTCTCTTTCCCATTCTATACAATAGTTCTCCCACACACAAAATGTTATTTCTTTCTATTTCTCTCTCTCTCATTTTTTTTTTCATTTTTGGTGGATTTTTTCTTGCATCTCTACTGTAGGTTGATGAATTTTTTGTATTATTTGGAACTCTACTTTGAGTTGATTGTGATTAGGTTTTGTGTTTTTAAGTAGGTATTTTTTTATTCTCTTTAATTTTATAGATGTTATCATATTGCATTATAAATATAGTATATAATAATATAATGTTATTTTGTTACATAATATGACTTAGATAATTTGGTGTTTATTACTATATTTTTTATTTTTACTTTTTTTTCTGCTCATATTATTTCTATAAATTTCTTATTATTCTCTTTCTCTTGAGTTTTTTTCTTGCAACTCTACTTTATATTAATGAATCATTGTGATTCTTAAAACTCTATGTTGGGTTCATATGTTTTGGAGTTATATTTTTTAGTTCCTCATAACAAGTAGTCTCTCTCGATCTACAATATAATTTAGAGAATAAATTAGGTTGTCCACGGGTCGGTCCGGGTCAGGTTTGTGCCCAACCCAGACTTGACCTGAAAGCATCTGGTGGGGAAAATTTTAACCCGTAATCGACCTGAATGGAGTTTTGGATCGGCCGGTTTGGGTCTTATCGGTTTTAGGTGAGTATTGGTTGGTTTTGAGTTTGCTACAAGGGTCGAAATCTTGCCAGATTTTGGCCGAAATCTATTCGGATCAAACGAGATTTGGCCGATATTACTCTGGATCTATAGAGATCTAGTTGAAATCTCGATGGATCTATTGAGATCTGGCCAAGATTTCCTTATATCAGTGGAGTTAGAGTTTAAGCTTCACCAGATTTTTTGGCCGAAACTCGTGATTTTTTATGGGAAGAGAACAACTCATCAAGCGGGTTGGGTTCATTGGTTTCTCAGATAGCCAACCTGCAACTTGAATCAACAGTCTTGGGCCCTAGCATCGGCGACTTATGGCTGACCAAAACGCTGCTTGGATCAAGTGGTTATTGAGTGGAGAGCTTCAAGTTCGGGCGATTCTTCGGGCCTAGGCAAGTGGTGGACAGCCTTAAAATAAATTATACATATTCAGTATAAGTTTGATATAAGTAGTTTTGAATATTATGATAATCTCTTTTAAGAGAATGAATAATTTATTTAAATAACAATTATACATACATACATACATACATACATACATATTTATTTATTTATTTTACTTAAATGTATAATTAACGTTATGCAATTCATTTAAAAGTAACAATATTAAAACAAGTGAATAACTACCGTAAAGATCAAATTTTTATGTTCATAACTTTTATGTTTAGAAAGACTTTCACTTAAATTTACCCTTATAGAAGTGGACTGAAATGCTATGTTAATATGGCTCAACAAAAGTATGGTAATAATAAATGTTATGCCTAAGATTTTAGATATAACAAATTTGATATATATATTTTTTGAATATAAGTTTGGATTTAAAATAGGTGATTTTAACCTGAACATGTCTTTTCCCATTATGTAAGTGCACAAAAATAGATCTAAGTGGACCAAAATGGATGGAAGTGGTTTGAATGGACCAAATGGAAAAAAGTGGACCGGAAAAAGAACACGGTGGACCGAATGAACAAAATTGGACCAAATCGGAACATAGCGGACAAATAGGACCGAAGGGGACCAAATAGGACCAAAGTGGACCGAATAAGAATGAATGGACAGATTAGGATCAAAGTGGACAAAATAGACCGAAAGGGACCAATTGGACCGAATAGGACCAATGTGGACTAAATAGGACCGAAGTAAAAAGAATGGACCGAATAGAATCAATATGGAAAAGGATGACCGTGAGATGTGGCATTTAATTTGCTACTTCTCAAATCAAAAATCAAATAAATTTAGATGTGCGACACAAAGAGAACTGAGGTTTAATTTGTTACTTGTGAAATTATAAAATTTAATTCAGGAATAATTACATTTTATCCACCCGTGGTTTGTCTCTAATTTGATTTGCTTACCTGTGGTTTCAATTTTGACACTTTACCCATCTGTGATTCCCACGTTATTCCTCTGTTACCCACCTCCACTACAGCCGTTACTCTAACACATAAACTCATCAAAAACAAAACCTAATACAGATCAAACACTCCTCACTAAGGAAAAATGAAGAACAGAGTACTCAAATATTTTCTTTTCCAACATTTCTCATACACACAAATTCAACTAAATACAAAAAATTTTATCCCAAACATCTCCAAATCCAGTAAATCAAAACCCAACCAAATCAATAATAAAACATCTAAATCATCCAAAATAATCAACAAAGCTATAAACTTCACAATCAAAGCCACCTTGTGCATCGAATCACAAATAAAAATGCAAAATGTTACTAACCGATCAGACCAACAAAACCCAACCTCTGTGCTTCTATAAATTCCAGCCAAAATCATCAAACTACAGATCCTCAACAAACCCCGAAGAAAAACCAATCCAAGTGACCATCTGGGCTTTTCACTCTTTCAGATTTGGACCAATCAGACCACCCAATCACTACCAATTTGGGTTTTCAACCATGGGTTTAAAGAGAGAGATAAAGATGATAAGTTAGAGAGAGAGAGGAGAGAGGACCATACATCAAGAGCTTGATCCTCAGTGCAACCAATTGTTTCAATTGAGAGGACGGTATTCTATTGAGAGAAAGCAGCTGGAATGTACTCTCCAATTGCTTATGGAGGAAGCCAAGTAATGTTCAGTACACTTCTAATATTTGACAAATGACACTTCTTTGAAGTGGTGATTTCTGATATATATCTTGATTGCAATATAAACAGGGTCTTGTGGAGGTTCCATACATTGTTGCGCAGATAATAATATTTGGCGTTATCACATATTTCATGATTAATTTTGAAAGGACAATCAGTAAGATTCTTTCATTGTTTTCTTCTGTGCTGCTTTTACTTTTACTTTTAGTTGTCCATTAAAGAGATTTATCTAAGAATGAGTCCTACGAAATTCCTAAAAATTTTGCATCTAAGGACATTCCATCTTCATTGTTGTGTCTAAAAAGATTCTTATAAGAACGAGTCTTTTGATTTGAAGGTTTCAAAAATTGTTTGGGATGAAATTTTTTGTATTTAGTTGAATTTGTGTGTATGAGAAATGTTGGAAAAGAAAATATTTGAGTATTGTGTTCTTCGTTCTTCTTTAGTGAGGAGTGTTTGATCTGTTTTAGGTTCTGTTTTTTATGAGTTTATGTATTAGAGTAATGGCTGCAGTGGAGGTGGGTAACAGAGGAGTAACGGAGGGAATCACAGGTGGGTAAAATGTCAAAATTGAAACCAATGGTAGGCAAGTCAAATTAGAGGCAAACCACAGGTGGGTAAAGTATAATTATCTCTTTAATTTATTACTTTTTATAACATGTTACTCTTAAAACTATATGGTTTTATTTATTACACCCCTGAAGAAAATTTCCGTGATCTTTCTCACGACTTCCCCCCAGCCCCTCTCAAAGTTAAGCTGTTTTCATTTTTCTTTTGATAAATCAATAAATGGGAGTGGGGATTTGAGCAATGATCATTTTCTTTGGAAACACAAGAGGTGCCAATTAAATTAAGGAAAATATTAACAAGTGCTATACAGAACTTGTTAATAATCCATTTTAAGAAAATTTTGATACTACTTTTATGAGAAATGAAAAAAGTTGTTAAAATATTAATTACTTTTTTTCATTTCCCATAAAAACTTTCTTTAAATGAATTATTAACAAGTGCTGTACAGCACCCGTTAACAGTACCCTCAAATTATTGACCCAAAATGCAACTGCTAAATTTGCATTTACCCAAACCTGCCCCCTGGGAGCATTGGTGCCAAGTAGTTAAGGGAAAATAGTCATAAAACAATTATATCAAAATTTATTCTCCGTTTGTTTCAATGTAAAATATTTTCAGGAAAATATTTTCACATTTTACGGTATTTGTTTTGCAATAAAATATTTAGTCAAAGATAAAAATATTTTCACATTTTACAATATTTATTTTGTAGTAAATTATTTAGTCAATGATTAACATGGGAAGTAACATAGAATCCTAAAAGAAAGAGTTATTGGCTTACCATTGAATCCATTAAAAGAATAAAATGAAGAAACATAACAGGATCCCGAGTCCATTTCAGGTTATTTTACTCTCTTTTGTCCCTTGAATTTGACAGTGCATATTGAGTGTCAAATTCATGAAATGGATCCATTCCAAATGGAGAGATTCTAAAACTAAACATTTCCACATGTATGTGGGCATGCCAGAGCTCCGCTCATTGAAATACTGAAAGGAGTTTCGCAGATATGGGACATTATGTGCTAAAAGTGACGCTGCTTTTGGTAGAAATATGGTGAACTCATCAAGCAAATCCAGATGATCATCAAAAAGAACAGTGGCAACCTAAAATTATAAACAAAAACCACTAAGAAAACTACAAAATACTGAAAATGACAGGAACAAGAAACTTTCCAATAAAACAAGAGCAGTGAATAAACAGAACCATGATATATATTTACAGCAGTTATTACCTCATTGTAGACCTTAATTTTGTCCTTGTGCTCCTGGTTCATTTTTTAAAATGTCTACGAATGCTTTATAATGTCTATCATTTTGATGACAGTGTTTCTGTAGGAACAAAATTCATCATTAAACTGCAAGAAACCAGCATTTGATGTTGAAATTCAACAGAGCAAAATAGTATATTCACCTTTATCTTGTTCACAATTCACAAACCAACATGCTCTGCTGCTGAAAGATATGCAGCTTCCAGAAGAAATCTTCTGAACTCATCAAGCAAATCCGGATGACCATTAAAAAGAGAGGAAATCTGAAATTGTAAAACAAAAACCTTTTTAAGAATACTGAAATTTACATTAACAAGAAAACTTTCAAAAAAAAAAAAAAAAGCAGCAAAACAATCAGAACCATAGCATATATTTACCTCATTGTAGACCTCTACCATGTCCTTGTGCTCGTTCCAGTACTTATTCCAAATGTCTAAGAATGATTTATAAACATGTTCATCGTTTTGAAAGCGTATCTGTAGGTACAAAGGTCATCATTAAACTGCAAGGAAACAACATTTGCAGTTGAAATTCAACAGAGCGAAACAATGTTTTCACCTTTATCTTGTTCACAAAGCTGATAGCTTCCTGACATTTAACTGTCTTCTCTTGTGGAAGGGCCTCATCATTGTCAAGGGCCATTTCATACCCCTTTGGCACAAAGATGTTAAACCCAGAAATCAAGTTGTTATGCCCTTTAAATAATTCCTTCACTCTGATCATGACACCAACAGTGCCAACTCTGCAAGTAGAAACAATGGCACACAATCCATTAGGTTTTAGATGCAATGTCCCATTAATCCAAGAAAAAAACTTCATAGAGTGTACCTTTGATCCTTAAAATCTTTCATGACCTTAAGGAACATTTCATATTTTTCTCTTTGCTCTTGAAACGTTTCCTTCACTTCCTTGAGAAAGGTTAAGGCATCATATGTTGTTAGTTTCCTTGGAGTACCACCACCATCTACTGGGACTTGGGATTGCCCATAGCTTCAAATCCACAAATATATATATTCAAAATATTAGTACAACCACGATTCATCCCAGACTCTATAACCAAGGTAGTCCATACATCATAACCTATTCAAACTATGAATGTGCTTTCAAAAGTTTATAACTTTCTGCTGATATCATGACACTCGGTCAATTTCAACAGCAAACTTAACTCACAAAAGAAAACATTCCCATATTTCATTTTTCACAATCCACTTAAAAAATTCTCACAAGAAAACTTGCCTAAAAATAAAAATCCAATTACAAAAAGCAGAACTCATTACAAAACCAGCCAAGAGCATGATTCAAATTCAAACAATTGAACAAAAATATATTCCATATCTCTCTTCCCTCACAAAAATTCAGAAAATTCCATCATATAAAAAATCACCAAGCAAAAGCATTAGAGAGGTTTATAAGAAAAAGAAGCAAAATCTACCCTCGCACAAAACATTTTCTAGCAAACCAAACAGAACAAAGGAATAACTATAAAACAAGAAAAGAGAAAAGAGTACAGAGAAAGAAACTTACAAGTCTCCAGGCGAAGAACCAGACGGCTGCTTCTTTGGTGGAGCAGCCTCATCATCCTCAAGGGTTATTCCATACCCCTTTTGCAGAAAGGTGTTAAACCCAGAAATCAAGTTATCATGCCCTTCAAATAATTCCTTCACTTTGGTAATGACGCCAACAGTATCAGTTCTGCAAGATTAAACAAAGGCATAATCCATTAGGTTTGAGATGCCATGTTCCATTAATCCAAGACAAAAGCTTCATACATGCGATTGCTGTACCTTAGAGCCTTAAAATCATTCAAGACCTTAAGAAACTCTTCATATTTCTCTTTTTGGTCTTGAAACGTTTCCTCCACTTTCTTGAGATAGGTTTTGGCACCATTCATTGTTAGTTCCTGAGAGGTATCACCAAGACCAATCACTGGGACTTCGGATTGCCCATCTCTTCAAATCAACAATATATATATATATATATATATATATAATTAGCATAACAATAATTCATCCCAGACTATATTAACATGTATAATTATTCCATAAACACAACATATTCATACCATCAATGTGATCTCTATGACAGCACAAAAGTTTATAACTAGCTGATACCCAGGGTTCAAATTTCTCATCTGTGGCATTGTTTGCTCTCCTTTACTTGGAGAATTAAGATTTGAATCCCTCCCCCCATTGTTGTAATCATCCAATTATCAGCCAAAAAAAAAAAAAATCCCACAAAAGGAAAAATATTCCAAGCTTTCATTTGTCGCAATTCACTTAAAAAATTTTGACATGTAAACTTGCTTCAAAATAAAATCCAATTACAACAAGCAGAACCCATTAAAAAACCAGCCAAGAGCACGATTCAAATTCAAACAATAGTACAGAAATATAACCCATAAAAATTCAGCAAATTCCATCATACAAAAAATCACTAAGCAAAATCATTAGAGATGTTTAAAAAAAATTTTTTAGCAAACCAAAAACAGAACTTTTTATTGAGAGAACCAAACAGAACTTAGGGAATCAACAATTCTATTTCTACCCAAAAAAAAAAAAAAATTAGAAACAGCAAAAGAGAAAAGCGTACAAAGAGAGAAACTTACGAGTCTCCACTCAAAGAACAAGACTGCGAAGAGCTACCATCGTCTCTTAATCTCTTCATTTCCGAACTAATCTCAAATCTCAATTCTTAAATCACTAACCAAAGAAATGTAAAATAAGAGACCCGATAAGGATAAGAAAGAAAGAAAGAAACCAAAGAAAACCAGCTCTTGCAAATTGCAGAACATCAGGAAAGAAAAGACAAGAGAGCCATTACAAATTGCTGTTTTTTGGTAACATTTTTCTATATTGTCAGCACTGGAAATAGGAACCAGAAGTTGAGAATTCATTTTCATTTTTTGTTACATATTTCTAACCAAATCAAATCCAAAATTTAGAAACAAACAAAAATAAAAAGAAGTAAAACTTACAGGTGGGTGGCCGCCGATGCAGCGGAATGAGGCGTCAGCTGTGGAGGGTGTCTCTTTCCCTATCTATCTTTCTTGCTGTCTGTCCACAGTCCACACGGCTTCTTTTTTTTACTCGCTCCCATTTTGATGTTAACGTCTACTTAGATACTTGGGTCTAAACAAGCTGACATGTGTCCACATCTTATTGTGTATGTAAGGATTTTAACCACCGAATAATATTTTAAGGAAAGCAAAGATTAATATCTATGTCATTAATCAAATATTTAAAGTTCAAGTTTTTTTTTTGTCTAAATTTAGACATAAAAAAATAAGTTTACAGATTAAATAGTATATAATAATATTTTAAGAAGAGCAAAGATTAATATCTATGTCATTAATCAAATATTTAAAGTTCAAGTTTTTTTTTTGTCTAAATTTAGACATAAAAAAATAAGTTTACAGATTAAATAGTATATAATAATTGGTATGAAATCGTGCATGTGTGTCAAGAACATAAAAAACATGTAAACTAACATTTAAAAATTAAAATGTAATTTCCACATGTGTTTTTTTAATAAGCGTTGTAGCTATAGTTTTAAAAATCAGACTAGACCGGTCGATCGAACCAGTTCAACTAGGAACCAAGTACCAATCCAATCTAGTAAAACCACCCAAAACTGGTAAAAATCGAAAAATAAAAAAGGGAACTAGGTGCAAAAACGGTTCATTGACTGGTTCGTTTCTAAAAATCATGGTTGTAGCTATTGATTACTAACAAGCATGGTTTTAAAAACCAAACTGGGGGCAAAACCGAATTTGCCTCTGATTCTCAGTTTTATCCGGTTTTTGACCAGTTTTGGTGTTTTTTTCGACCAGACTAGTGGCCAGTTCCCAGTTCAAGACCAGTTGGTCTGATTTGGTTTTTAAAACCATGCTAACAACTTTGTAGCCAAATCATATCATTCATTTATTTTTATTTTTTGGGTAAATTAAGCCCATTGGGCTTAAACTCGTCACAACTCACAATCCCATTTTTTATGTGCTAAGTAAGCAAAGAGTAGGATTACTCGTGAGTGGGTGTGTCTGCGTTGGATCTGTTAAATGGAAGAAGTAAAAGTACAATTTCTAGTCCCCACAACATTTTGGAGTTTGTTCTAACGAGGTTCTTCCTCTTCTTCTTTCTTTTTTTTATGATAAAAATTATCATTACTCGTTAGAAACATTACGTGAATTATATAGAAAGTTAATAATATTTAATAGATATTTAAATTAAATATTAAAAAAATGCCCATCATGAAGAGTTAACAAAAAACTTGCACCAACGGGTAGATATAGTGTATAAGAGCTTAGTTGGTGCAAATATAGGAAAATGAGCCTACTCCTTTTATCTTTTCTTATCTGGCCCAATTTTTACTACAACAGAGTTTGTCTCTCTTTATCGACGGGGATTTCACATTTGGCTAACTTATTATCTTCTATATCAACTTCCATATCTTTACAATTAATTTTCTAAATTTTAATTAAAATATTAAAATGCTACAACAAACTTTATAGGAAGTGCTCGGAAAGACCCATAGCTTTGAACTAAGTACTAAGAGGTCATGGGTTTGAGTACTAACATTGACCCATACTTTGTAATATGTAGAAATCGTATTAATGGGGTTGATTTGTGGGGACAAAATGGGCAAATGTCCTTTTCACACAAACTAAGCAGTATTTTGCCCTCTTTTCCAAACTAATTAGGAAAATGCCCCTCTTTTGAAACTCGATTTTCTCAAAATCGAGTTTAAAAAATTTTTTTTTTGGAGCCCTATAGTGGCGTTTTAAGGAGTCTATAGTGACGTTTTCAGGATCTATAGTGGCGTTTTATAACTCGACCTCCATGAAATCGAGTTATATGCTATTTTTTTCATTTTTTTTTGCCTATAACTTGACTTTATAAAGATCGAGTTATAAAACGCCGCTATAGGTCCTAAAAACGTCACTATAGACTCCTTAAAAACGCCGCTATAGGACCTAACTCAATTTTTAGAAAATCGATTTTCAAAAAAGGGGCATTTTTCTAATTAGTTTGGAAAATGGGGCAAAATGCTGCTTAGTTTGTGTGAAAAGGGTATAGGCCAATTTTGTCCTAATTTGTGGCATGCTTTACTGTATGCTGGTGGTACCCATGGGCTTATCAAAAAGTACAAGTGGCAATGTATCATAGGGTGTGGGGCGATAATTACACATGTGAGCCCATTTTTTTTTTTTAATTTGAAAAAAAAAATCAAATATATATCAATATAATATCTAAAAGTCTAAGTGAAGTATTTAGTGTTGTCATGCTCTTGTTGAGTCACATCATTGTATCTCACCATTTTTTTAATATTATTTTGTTCCTCTATTTTTTTTATAATATTAAATATACTAACTTATTAACTTTACACATTCACCGTAAATATATTTAAATTATCAAAAAATTAGAAGAAAAAAAATTAATAAAAAAATGGTGATGTGGTCGATGGTTCGGTCCATTCCGTAAATTTCGGTCCATAAAGGTCCATTTTTCCCAATTCGGTCTATTTGGCCCATTTCGGTCTGTGCAGTCCAAGTCGGTCCATTAGGTCTACTTTGGTGCACTTCATTCCATTTCCTTTCAATTTGGTCTGTTCGGTCGAGTTTGGTCCATCTCAATGCAGTTACTTTTTTTTGGAGGAAAAAGACAACTTTTATTTAAGAGAAAGCGACTATATTAGCCTAAATGGAAAAAGAAAGGTTTTGGTTGAGAGTATCTATTCTAAATCTGAATTTATTAAATAATATAAAAAATAAACAATATATTATTTTTAATTATTTAAGTTAATGATTTGTGGTTTTATCTTTCTTTATGTTCTTTTTTTTCTCCCTTAATTGATATTCGTAGTTTATTTTTTGAGTGAATTACACAATTTAAGTGTTTGATATATAATACAAATTGAATTTGAAGACCAATTTCTAAGTCATATAGAAATTAAGAGATTGATATAACTAGATTCTCTTAAGCTTTTAAATGATTCACTTGAGCATATAATTTTTTTTTTTCTATTGATATATGTGAAGTTCATCCTGAAAAAATATGTTCGCCTTTAATCTTGTTCACAATTCACAAAGCAAAACAATATATTCACCTTTATCTTGTTCATATAATTCACAAACCAAAATCCTCTGCTAAAAGATATGCAGCTTCTAGAAGAAATCTTTGAACTCATCAAGCAAACCCGGAAGACCATTAAAAAGAGAGGAAATCTGAAATTGTTTAAAACAAAAACCTTCAAGAATACTGAAAATTACATTAACAAGAAAACATTCCAAAACAAGAGCAGTAAAACAAATAGAACCATAGCATATATTTACCTCATTGTGAACCTTACTTATGTCCTTGAGCCCCTTCCGGAACTCATTTACATAAACATGTTCGTTACTTTGAAAGCGTCGCTGTAGGAACAAAGGTCATCATTAAACCACAAGGAACCAACATTTGTAGTCTCTTAGTGTTTACGAAGGCTTTTGATCTTGATTCCAATGAGCTTTGAGATCTGAAAGGATGACTTGAATGTTTTTGCTTCGAATGTTCTTTGTATTTGAAGGTTGAAGTTTTTGATGTTCTTGGAGGCTTTGGAGCTTGATTTCGGTAGAGTTTCAAGACTTTTGAATGTTTCTGAATCCCCATAAGACTGAGAAGGGTCTTTATTTATAGGAGTGTTGGAGAGGTATGATAACACATGGTTGGCTATCATTAATGACATGTGTCATAATTTAAATAGATGGACTTTATGTCTTGTTTTTCAAGGGACACATGACATTATTTGATTAACCATAGTGCTTTAATTTAAAATAATACATGACAGTTTTTAATTAGACTGCTTATGTCATTTAAATTAACATGTGCTAACATTTAATTGGTTCTCAAGTATTCTTTGTAATTTTTATTCTTTGACACTTGGAATATTATCATTGGTCTTTGAATAAAAATATTGACATCTACTAAACTATACGTGGCTTCTTGTAAGTAGCCGCTTTAATTGTACTACATGAATTTAGTGGTCAGCTGTGGCAATTTGTGATTGACAGAAAATTTCACTCTCTACAAATGCCTCCTTGAGATTTGTTCATGTATACAATCTTTGAGTGTGGTGAGCGAGCGAGTCTCAAAATTTGAATTTGATGCTTGAGTCTTGGACTTTGCCTATACTTTCTTGAATGTTTTTTAAGACCCCACTTTTTTTCTCTGGGTCCGAGTCCATTGGAATAATGGTTTGAAAGTTCGCAAAATTCACGCGATGGGCCCTGTTGTAGTTTGTAAACTTACTGGTCTTGATAGGAGAAAATAAACTTCAGCCATTTGCTGTATAATTCTTCACGTGATGTTTAAAAATGGGCCCACGTGATGTTTTTTTCAGTAAGCTTGAAGGCCATATCAATCAAGGTCCGCACGTGCAGGCACTGCTTCACGTTGCTGGTTGGGCCTCTAAACATCATTGTGTGGATCACACTCCAAGGAAGAGGCGGTGGACTTTTTATTTTTATTCTTTTACTGCCTCTTAGAAATTGCTAGGGCGTTTAGTCACCCATAAAAGGAGAAATAGTGCCGCAACATAGCACAGGTATTGTTCTGTTCATTCACTTTTTCTTACCAAGCTTTAAACCTTCAGTTTTTTGTTCTTTCTTTCAATAAGAATACTAGCACAACCATAGTTTTCAATAATTGTGAGATAGAATGTAACGTCCCAGTCACTCAGAAAAAAAAAAAAAAAAAAAAAATCAAGATCAGATTTTTTTAGGTTCCCACGTACCCCACCTAATTCCCTCTCCTACTACTCATCTTCACCCATCTCTTTACTCTTTGGCCAGCTCACTCTCTTCCTTTCTTTTCATTTTTCATTTTCTCTCGTACACTCTCTACTCTTATATCCTCTCTCACCGGTACTTTCACACCACCACCACCATTTCCACCATCATTTTCTGGCAAGATTATTGGAAAATTTTTGAGAACCCATAAGCATCTTCATATTCTTTTTTGAGGTAAAAATTTCTATTCTTTTTGGTGGATTTTACACTTTTGCTTTAGGTTATTTTTATCTAAGCTTTAATAATGTTACCCATGTGATTTATGAGTATTGGAAGTGATATTTATGTGTTTATATGTATGAATTTTATATTGGTGGAATTATTTGATGAGTAGGTATATGGTTTGTGCTAATGATGATTACCTAAGATTTATTTCTCGTGAAAAATTTAGGGGTTTTGAGTTATAACATGTAATGGTTGATAAATCTAATTTTTCCATTGCCATTGGGATTATTTGGAGTTAGTTGAAGTTCTAAACTTCTTGTCTTGGAGGATATTTTGATTTTGCTTTCATGGGTCTCTTAATGATGTAGTGTAAATTTTATGGAAGCTAGTTATAATGTTGGAGATGATGTTAAATAGGTTAACTTTATAAATTGGAGTTTAAGCCTTGTGAATCAATTTGTTGAGAAACTTTGGAAGTGGAATATATTATTATTGATGAGGTTAAATACAAAGGTTGCCTAATTAAGTGTGCGTTTGGATACCGCTTATTTTGCTGAAAACTGAAAACAATAAAAAAATTAAAAAAAATTATAGTTCATGCTTGAAAGTATTGTTCATATGCCTGATTGCATTGTTCATGTCCCATGAACAGTGCAATAAGAGCTGGTTAAAAAAAAAAAAGAAAAAGAAAAAAGAAAAAGCTGAAAATGCCATACGCATAAAACGTGAACGCGGACGCATGAGGCAAATACACCTTAAGTGCTTATTTGGTAATTCCTAAATTGTAACTAGATACAATTTCAAGCTCTATGCTTATTGTAATAGGTTTACTTGATATTATTTAGATTTTCTTGATATTGTTTAGGTTTTAGCTAATCTCCTTGGAGCTTGGAGAGTTAGGATTTTACAGTTGCAAGGTAAGTAGCTTTTAATGAGACTTTTTGGAAAATAATCATATTGCATAAACGTCATTTTTGGGTTAAACACATTTTGGAAAGTTATTTGTGAAACTATGTTTTCTTAAAAAGGTATTGTGTTGTAACCCCATTATATATGATCATATATAAAAAGCGTATCATGTTTAATATCACATATGAGAAAATGCATAATTTGTTAGTATGGAAGAGATAAATATCTTTGATATAATTCTTGGGAATGGCTTTTATGGATTTATTGCATTATTTGCAAATTCTAAAGATGTTTTATCTTGACTTGTGATATTTGGAAAATTGATAGAAAATGTTATTGACAAGAAATGGTTTTGGAAAATTTGAGAACCTTGTGAATATATTGGAATACTTTGAAATGCTTGGTGCTACATTCTTTTAATCATTCTTGTCATTTTATTAAGAAAAATAGATTTGCTGAATTTTCATGGAAATTCCCAAATTATAACTTGTTTTGTAAAATGTCCATTATCATGAAATTTGCATTTTTCCCATCCCCATTAATTGCGCTACTTACTGGGTTTTGTCTCATTTCATTATTTTACAAACTTTTTCAGAGTAGACAACAATCTTTTGAGATAGCTTTTGCTGGCTAACAGTAGTTAGATTAACTACTGATGGAGGTTGGACTTTTGTAATAGAGATATTTGATGATGTACATCTTAGAATAGGTTTGACTCATTCTTTTGTATATCATAGTGGTTGTGACTTTATTCCCAATGATGGGACAAACTGATGATATGTAATTATTTATTCGGACCTCTATTCTTTTGTGGCCAATGGTCCTTGTAATTGTAAGGACTCGATTCGGCGGGATGGGCCTGCAAGTGAAATGGACTTTGGCCCAAGGTGTGAACAGTATCCTTACAATGAATTTGTAGAGAGAGAGTGGGCCGAAGTAAATTTGATTGAACACGAATGGGTTGGTGGCTCAAGTATGGTTATGACCAGACTAACATAATTGAAGCATTGAAATGGTAAAGGGTTCTTCTCGGCTTCATCCGAGGAAAGAGCTTAAGTAATTGTTCTGAGTACTTGTATCTTTCTCCTTCTTGTTTTCTTCCTCAATGACTTCCCTTTTTCTCCTCCTTCTTCGATGTCCTTTCTCTCTGTTTCCAACTCTATTTATAGGTCAATTTGCCTCACGTGCCAGATAGGTGAGTCTCTTTTGATACTTGTCCCATCAACCTTCACTTGAAGTCTCCATATGGCAGTTATAAAGGGTGAAGGTCACTGTTCAGATGTCTTTTCCCCATTAATGTGGCTAGGAGATTAGTTGCAGGGTTATAAATGCAGTGGCAGCAGCCTTTCACATAATATCTCTTTGCTGCAACCTGTCCTCTTTACCTACATGAACCTGGATGTTCTCCAGAGATGACAGGATCAATGCTGGGACATTTACCTAGATCGTCCCTTTGATCATCCGACCAGGCAGTAATCCTCGAACTACTCCTTTTTTCCTTCACACAAGTTTTACTACAGGGAGGAGTTAAACCAAGTACAGTCCTCGTGATTTACTGTCCTCGGACGGCCAGTCCCTTCGGACAGGCCCATGGCCCATTATTAGGAATTGGGCCTTTCACCCCTACAATAATTATTGCTTAGAGCTCTGACTTATTTTGAGAGTATATTCAATAAAATTATTATGATAATTCTTGATGTTGGTACTTGATATAATTTATGTTTGGTTTGAATTATCAAAATTACAAAATCTACAAGTACTTTGAGACGTCTTTCTCATGCTTTGGACCCTTTGAAGTTTAAGGCATAACATAGTATATTTTAGAGCCATTAATGGGACAAATTGATAATATATAATTATTTATTCAAACCTCTATTCTTTTGTGGCCAATGGTCCTTGTAATTATTGCTTAGAGCTCTGACTTATTTTGAGAGTATATTCAATGAAATTATTATGATAATTCTTGATGTTGGTACTTAATATGATTTATGTGGATAGGATTGTCAAAATTGAAAAATTTACAGGTACTTTGAAACGTCTTTCTCATGCTTTGGACCCTTTGGAGTTTGGTGCGTGACATAGTATATTTTAGAGCCACTGCGTGGAGATTAATTTCATGCCCCCCTTTGTCTTGTCTTCAGGTCTCGTGAAATTTATTATTATTATTATTATTATTATTATTATTTTGTTTTTGGCAGCACGCGGTATCGTGGTCACAAAGTTGGTAGCTTCTTCAAATTAAACCTTCTTAGTTTGTGGAGCAGCGTCATCATCCTCAAGGGCCACTTCATACCACTTTGGCAAGAAGATGTTAAACCCAGAAACCAATTTATTATGCCCTTCAAATAATTTCTTAACTCTGATTGTGACGTCAACAGTGAGTGTACCTTTGATCCTTAAAATCTTTGATGACCATTTAAGGAACATGTCATATTTCTCTCTTTGGTCTCGAAACGTTTCCTTCACTTCACTACAAAAAACGGGGCCTTTAGGCCCCGTTTTTTTGGGCCGCGTTTGCAAAAACGCGGCCCAAAAGGGCCTGGAGCCGCGTTTTTAAAAACGCGGCTTCAGGCCTTACAATGGGCCGCGCTTTTGTGAACGCGGCCCAGAATAAGGCCTGAGGCCGCGTTTTTTTAAAACGCGGCCCAAAAAATAAGCCTGAGGCCGCGTTTTTAGACGCGGCCTCAGGCTTTTAATGAAGCCGCGTTGATAAAACGCGGCTTCATGTTCAATGGGGCCGCGTTTTGTTAAACGCGGCCCGTGTTGTTTGTGTGTTTGTGTGTTTGTTTGTGTGTTTGTGAAAGACCGGATTTATTGCTTAACCCTACCCTCATCTCTCAAAAAAAAAACCCTAGCCCTCATCTCTAAAAAAAAAAAAAAATCCCTAGCCCTCATCTCTCAAAAAAAATCCCATGGGTGTTCATCGGATCGGAGATGAGGGATTTTATCTCCGATCCGATCGGCGATGTAGGAGATCGGAGATCGAGGATCGAATCCTCGATCTCCGATCGGATCGGAGATGGAGGCTTCCATCTCCGATCCGATCGGAGATCGAGGAGATCGTAGATCGAATCCTCGCTCTCCGATCGGATCGGAGATGGAAGCCTCCATCTCCGATCCGATCGGAGATCGAGGAGATCGGAGATCGAATCCTCGCTCTCCGATCGGATCGGAGATGGAGAAGTCCATCTCCGACCCGATCGGAGAGCGAGGAGATCGGAGATCGAATCCTCGCTCTCCGATCGGAGCGGAGATGGAAGCCTCCATCTCCGATCCGATCGGAGATCGAGGAGATCGGAGATGGAGGATTGGTTGTTTGTGTGTGTGTTTGTGTGTTTGTGTGTGTGTTTGTGTGTTTGTGAAAGATCGGAGATCAGATTTGCTGTGTTTGTGTGTTTGTGTTTGTTCTTTGTGTTTTAATTTGCTGTGTGTTCGAGTCAGATCTGCTGTGTTTGTGTGTTTGTGTTTGTGTTTGTTCTTTGTGTTTTAATTTGCTGTGTTTGTTCGAGTCAGATCATGCTTAAATTTGCTGTCTGTTCATGCTTAAATTTCCTGTGTTTTAATTTGCTTGTTCTTGTTCTTGTTCTTGTGTTCATGCTTAAATTTGCTGTGTTTTAATTTTCTTGTTCTTGTTCTAGCTTGTTCATGTTTAAATTTGCTAAGTTTTAATTTCTTGCTGGGTTATGTGTTTGTTTCAAATTTATTTCAAATTTTTTTTAAATTTGCTGTGTTATTAGTTTTTTTTTTCCAGAAAAAAAAAAAATTCAAAATTATTTTTCAAAAAAATAATTCTGAAAAAGCAATAAATATATTTATATTTATTGCTTTTTCAGAATTATTTTTTTTTAAATATTTTTGGCAGTAGCCGCGTTTTAAACGTGGCCTAAGGTAGAATGGTCTTAGGCTACGTTCAAAACGCGGCCATTGACCTTAGTCTTAGGCCGCGTTTTAAACGCGACCATAGACCTTGGTCTTAGGCCGCGTTTGGAAAAGTGCGGCCATAGACCCCGGATGCCTATAGTCGCGGGGTTTAGGCCACGTTTAAAAACGCGGCCTAAAAAAGCGCGGCCATAGCCTATAGCCGCGTTTTTAGGACCTTAGGCCGCGTTTTTCAAACGCGGCCTAAAGTCTTTTTTTTTGTAGTGCTTCCATGAGATAGGTCCAGGCATCATTCCGTGTATAATTCCTCAAGAGTACCACCACCACCATCTACTGGGATTTGGGATTGCCCATAGCTTCAGAATTCAAATCCACAAATATATAAATATATATATATATATATATATATAAAATTAGCATAACTGAAATTCTTCCTAAACTATTAACATCTATAGTACAGTTTTTCCATAAGACTGATAATGCTTCTATTGTGGCTGACTGCAGACTTCTCATCTCCCAATTTCCTCAAGTCAAAGTGTCCCACTGCTATGGTGAAGCTAACCGGTGCGCCGATGCTCTAGCTAGATTAGCTTGCTCTCAAGTCCCTGATTTTATGTACATCAATTCCCCTCCCCCTTGTATGTTGAATGCTTTTCTTTCTGATTTGTATGGGCTGTCTCAGATGAGGTTCTGCCCTCCTTCTAATGTTTTTGGTTCTTTCTTGTTGAATGAAATTCTCAGTTTACCAAAAAAAAAAAAAAAAAAAACATATTCGTACTATCAATGTGATCTCTATGAGAGTACAAAAGTTTATAACTTTCTTATACTCGGTCAATTTTAATAGCAATTAATTCCCAGGATTCACATTTCTAATCAGTGGTATTGTCTACTCTCCTTTACTTTGGAGAAATGTGATTCAAATCCCACCCTCCCTCCCTCCATTGTTGTAATCTTCAAATTATCAACCAAAAATAAAAATCCCACCAAAGGAAAACAATTACCTTTAGCTCTAAGAATACTGAAATTTACATTCACAAGAAAACCTTCCAAAACAAGAGCAGTGAAATAAACAGAACCATAGCATATATTATTTACCTGATTGTGGACTGTATTTATGTCCTTGCGCCCCTTCCGGAACTCATTAAAAATGTCTAAGAATGCTAGATAAACGCTTATATCATTTTGAAAGCGTTCCTGTAGGAACAAAGGTCATCATTAAAATGCTAGGAACTAACATTTGCAGTTGAAATTCAACAGAGTAAAACAATAATTTCATCTTTATCTTGGTCACAAAGCTCCGAGCTTCATTAAATAATTCCCGTGGATGAGCCTCATCATTGTCAAGGGCTATTTCAGACCCCTTTGGCAAGAAGATGTTAATCCCAGAAATCAAGTTATTATGCCCTTCAAATAATTCCTTCACAATGGGAATGACGCCAGGAACATTAGTTCTGCAAGAACAAACAATGGCATAACCCGTTAGGTTTTAGATTCAATGTCCGTTAATCCAAGACAAAAACATAATACATGCAATTACTGTACCTTTAACCTTAAAATCATTCATGATCCTAGGGAACTTGTAATATTTATCTTTTTGGTCTTGAAACGTTTTCTCCACTTCCTTTAGATAGGTTAAGGCATTATTTTCTGTTTGTTCCTGCCAGGTTCGACCAAGACCACTTGCTGCGACTTGGGATTGCCCATCACTTCACATCAACAATATATATTTATATTTATATATATATATATATATATATATATAATTAGTATAACAACAATTGATCTAGTCAATTAACATCCATAGCATAGTTATTCCATAAACACAACATATTCATATTATCTATGTGATCTCTATGAGAGTACAAAAATTACAACTTGCTGATACCCAGTCAATTTTAACAGCAAACCGATTCCCAGGATTCAAATTTCTCATCAGTGGCATTTCCTGATCTCCTTTACTTGGAGAACTAAGATTCAAATCTCTCCAAGTAATCTTCAATTTATCAACTAAAATTAAATTGAAGGAAAAAATTCCAAGCTTTCATATGTCACAAGTCACTTAAAATATTCTCACATGAAAGCATGATTAAAAAGCAGAACCCGTTTCAAAACCAGCCTGAGAGCATGATTAAAAAAATTCAGAAAATTCCATCATGCAAAAAAATGTCAAGCAAAGGCATTAACTAAGAAATCAAAAATTCTACCTTAAAAAAAACTGTAAAAACAACAAAAGAGAAAAGCGTACAGAGACAGAAACTAACGAGTCTCCACACGAAGAACCAGATGGTTGCTTAGGTTGCGAAGAGCTACCACCGTCTCCTAATCTCTTCATTTCTGAGCTAATCCACCCTGAAAATCTCAAATCACTAACACCCCCGCCCCCCCCAACCCCCCCCCAAAAAAAAAAAAAAAAGAAAAGAAAAAGAAAATACCAATAAGAATTTGAGAATTTATAATAAAAACCATAAAAAGAAAAACATACATCGCCCATGAAAGAAAAAGAGTTTTATCAGACCAAAGATACCCCAAGAACGATATATTGCAACAGTTTATCGACATGAGTCTTCAATAGTAAGCAGTGAAAGCAAATTTGTGTGCCCAAAAAGGATGAGAAAGAAAGAAAGAAAGAAAGAAACCAAAGAAAATATTCAAAAAGAAAACCAGCTATTGCAATTTGAAGAACACCAGCTTTTCTTGTACTAGGAGAGAATATTATTCACTACGAAGTATCAGGAGAGAAGAGATGTGAAATGTTGCATTTGGAAATAAGAATCAGAAAGTGAGAATTCATTTTCGTTTTTAGTTAACATTTTTCTAAACAAATCAAAAACCCGAAATTTAGAAACAAAACATAAGCATATAAGTAAACGTACAGGGGGGGCGGCCACCGATGCAGTGCAATGAGGCCTCAGGAGTCAGCAGTGAACTATGAAGCACGGGTGCGTTTTCGGACTCAGGTACGGATGCGGGTGTGGGTGCGAGACTCGGCAATTTTTGAAAAAGGCGGGTGCGGGTGCGGCGGGACTCGGCGATTAAAAAATTATTATTTATATTATTTATATATTTTTACTATTAAAATATTCTTAAAAAATTGAGGAATGACAGATTTAGGATGTTTGGGCCTCATTTAAAGCCGATTTCGGCTGTTCTGGCGGTATTTAGGGTATATTTCGGCCGATTTCGGCCGTTTCGATCAGTTTCGGCCGTTTCTGTCGCCGGCCGATATGGACCGATAGGGACGATACGGCCGGTACAGCCCCGTTCTGGCCGATTTTGGCCCGGTTCGGCGCGAATCGGCGCGAATCGGTGCGAATCTAAGCCGATCCGGCGCGAATCGAGCCGAGTCGGCGCGAATCGCGCTGAGGAAAAAAAAAAAAAAAAAACGACGCGGACTGGCGCGCAGGCAGCGGCGTCGCCCACCGCACCCCGCGTCGGTCGGCGTCAGACGCGGATTCGTCAGCCAAAATGCCGCGTCCGTGCATTCCAGGCAGTGAAGGGTATCTCTTTCTCGCGAATACAGAAGTGTTCTTTTTTTAGTTATTTTTTCCCTCTCAAATTGATTTTAACGTCTATTTAAATATGACTCAGGTCTGCAGTTTATTCTATATATATATAAAAAAAATGGGACTCAGTTCAGAACTGGACCTGTTGGGACGAGGACAAGTGTGGAACACTCGTCACGTGTTCACACATCTCAACGGATATCCTTGCCCCTTAAATAGTATTGCCTCAAGCTAAGAGTTGGTAATTTAACTAGTTGATACTTTTTGAGTGTTTCTAATCTAAAATTTAAATCCTCTAACCCTAACTATCAGATAATTAAACTGGTTCTGCAAAATATTGACAGGATTTAATTTGTTTTCTTTCAAAAATTTAGAGCTTCCTTTTATATTATGACTATGTTGTTTAATATGGACTACCCTTAAACTATAGAATTTAAAGAGAAAAATTTTCTTTATTTTAAAGGAAAAATTAGGTGCAAGTTCTTAAGGTTATGTAGTTACGTGTTTGGGGTGCCCTCTCTTAGTCTGTTTCTTTGCTTGTTAGCGTGGTATTTGGTCTTTTGGGATTATTGATGACAACAATTAGGTCGTGTCTGATCATGGGTGCCTTATCCCCATAAACAATATACGTGGGATAGGACCAAGGTGAGTTTGGTTAAGATAATTCCGACATTGATGAAATAAGATGTGGCATTTAACTTCTTACTTCTGAAATTTAAAAAAAAAAAAAAATCAAGTAAATTTAGATGTGCGATACAAAATGGACCAAGGTTTAACATGGGAAGTAACCATAGGTTGCTGAAAGAAGCAATTTAAAGAATAAAATGATGAAACATAACATGATCTTGAGTCCATTTGAAGCTAATTCTCCTTCTGATTTGTCAAGTGTATTCTTTCCCCTTTGGCAAGAAGATGTTAAACCCAGAAATCAAGTTATTATGCCCTTTAAATAATTCCTTCGCTCTAGCAATGACGTCAGTGGTGTTAATTCTGCGAGAACAAAAAATGCCTAATCCATTAGGTTTTAGATGCAATGTTCCATTAATCCAAGACAAAAACTTCATACATGCGATTACTGTACCTTCTATGCTTGAAATCAATCAAGACCTTAAGAAACTTGTAATATTTCTCTCTTTGGTCTTGAAATGTTTCTTCCACTTCCTTGAGAAAGGTTTTGCCATCATCTATTGTTAGTTCCCGAGAGGTATCACCAAGACCACTTGCTGAGACTTGGGATTGCCTATCTCTTCACATCAACAATATATATACATATAATTAGCATAACAACAATTGATCCGGTCAATTCACATCAATAGCACAAGTATTCCACAAACACAACATATTCATTCCCAGAGTTCAAATTTCTCATCAGTGGCATTGTCTGCTCGACTTTACTTGGATAACTAAGATCTCTGAATCCCTACCCCCATTGTTGTATCAACAACAACAACCCCTCCCCCCCCCCCCCCCCCCCCAACCCCCTCAAAAAAAAAAAAAAATCCCACGAAAGGAAAAAAATTGCAAGCTTTCATTTAACTTAAACAAAATTCTGACATGTAAACTTGCTTCAAAATAAAATCCAATTACAACAAGCAGAACCCATTAAAAAACCAGCCAAGTGCATGATTCAAATCCAAACAATAGTACAGAAATATAACCCATATAAATTCAGCAAATTCCATCGTTCAAAAAATCACCAAGCAAAGGCATTAGAGAGGTTTAAAAAACATTTTTTAGCAAACCAAATACAGAACTTTTTATTGAGTGAACCAAACAGAACTTAAGGAATCAAACAATTCTATTTCTACCCCAAAAAAAAAAAAAAAATGTTAAAAACAACAAAAGAGAAAAGCATACAAAGAAAGAAACTTACAAGTCTCCACTCAAAGAACCAGACTGCGAAGAGCTACCATCGTCTCTTAATCTCTTCATTTCCGAGCTAATCTCAAATCACTAACCAAAGAAATGTAGAATAAGAGACCCAATAAGGATAAGAAAGAAAGAAAGAAAGAAAGCAAGAAAGAAACCAAAGAGAAGATAAGAGAGTCATTACTAATTATCAGATAAAAGATGCAAGAAACTATAAAACTTACAGGTGAGGTGGGGGTGGCAGCCGATGCGGCTGAATGAGGCGTCGGCGGTGGATGGTCTCTCTCACTCTGTGTCTCCCTTTCTTGCTCTCTTTTTACAAACGGCTTTTTTTTCCCCTCCCATTTTGATGTTAACGTCTACTTATATGACACCACTTGGGTTTGTACCGGTTGAAACATATTCTTAAACCCCTTAAATTGGGATGCCCCAAATGCCAAATTGGTTAACAAACATTTTTGGGTGTTTGTTAAAAGAGACTTCTATAATCTAAAGTATCAAATTTTCAAAACATTGTTACTTCAATTGACAAGTTTCGTCAAGTTCAAATTTTTGTAGTCTAAATTTAGGCATAAAAAAAAAATTTATAGATAGAATAGTAATTAGCATTTGATTTTCAAGAAATTTACATTCGTGTTAAGAACATTAAAAACATGTAAATTAATGTTAAATTTCAAAATATGTAGCCACGTTAATATTTTCTTAGAGAGAGTTGTAATCATTGATTACAAACAAGTTTATATTCAAACTTTATCCGTTATAATTATTTGTTTTGGGGTAAATTAAGTCAATTGGGCTTAAATTGGTCACAAGACTCGCAACAAACATTCACAATTCGATTTTTTAGATGCTTAAGTAAAGAAAGCAAAGGGTAGGATTATTGAAGAGTAGGACTACAGTTGAGCGGGTGTGTCAGTGTTGGATCGGTTAAAACTTAAAGGAAGAAGTAAAAGTACAAATTCTTGTTCTCCACAACCTTTTGGATTTTGGTTTTTCTTCTCCTTCTTCTTTCTTTTTATTTTTAAATCATAGGGAGGGTTTTTTATTTTTTATTTTTATTTTTACTTTTGATAAAAGATTATCTCCCACAAACCAAAGGATTCCAAAAAAAAAAAAAAAAAAAAAAATCGATTATAATTGCTAAAATACTATCTTATTCTTGGATACTTATTACAAAAATTAGTATCTATGATAAACAATATCATTACTCATTTGAAACATTAGGTAGCGTTTGGATACTGATGAAAATGACCGCGTTTGCGTTTTTGTGTGTGTGTGTGTGTGTGTTTTTTTTTTTTTTTTGAGAAGTGCGTTAATTGAGTTCTAGTGGGTACCGTACATTGTTCACAGGACCCACAAACCTCTTTTTTCAACAAAACTTTCATTAAAAATGGGTCTCACGATACTATTCACATATTTAAAAATTATTTTGCTACAGTGTTATCAATTTTCAATTTTGAACAAAATAAGCGGTATCCAAACGAATCCAAGTGTTTATTTGGGAACAGCTTATTTGGCTGAAACTGAAAACTTTTTGTTGAAAAAGTATAGTAAGATCTATGAATAGTACTTAAAAGTGCGATAAAACCCAGAATTAGTAGCAAAAATAAACTAAATTGTAAAAAAACCTGGCTTAATTTTTAAGCTAATGTCAAACACACACTAAGTGAATTACTTTTTGTCTAGTACTTAGGTCTATGCTATCCAATTTGGTCCATTGGGTCCACTTTGTTGCACTTTGGTCCATTTTCTTTCAATTTAGTCTATTTTAGTCCAATTTGGTTCATTTCAGTGTAGTTACTTTTTGTTTTGTTTCGCTTGTGTTTTTTTTTTTTTAAGGAAAAAGACACAAAACTTTTATTTAAGAGAAATCGAGAACCAACTATATTAGCCTAAATGGAAAAAGACAAATTTTGGTTGAGAGTAATTATTCCAAATATGAATTTATTAGAAAATATAGATGACAAAAGAATAATAATATTATTTTTAATTTTTTAAGTTAATGATTTGTAGTGTTATCTTTCTTTATTTCCCCCAATTGAAATTAGTAGTTTTGTTTTTAAGTGAATTACACAGTTTTAAGTGTTTTGATATATGATATAATTTGAATTTGAAGATCAATTTATATCATATAAAAATTAGGAGATTATTATAACTATGGTTCTCTTAAACCTTTAAATGATTCACTTGAGCACATAAAAAAACACTTCTATTGACATATGCAAATTTCATCTTGCAAAACAATATATCCACCTTTATTTTGTTCACAATTCACAAGCAAAACAATATATTCACCTTTATCCTGTTCACAATTTACAAATCAATATTCTTTGCTGAAACAGATGCTGCTTCCGGAATAAATGTGGTGAATTCATCAATCAAATCTGGATGACCATAAAAAAATGTGGAAATCTGAAATTGTAAAAAAAAAAAAAAAAAAAAAACTCTAAGAATACTGACAATTACATTAACAAGAAAACATTCCAAAGCAAGAGCAGTGAAGCAAATAGAACACCATCCGGAACTCATTGTGGACCTAATTTATGTCCTTGAGCCCCTTCCGGAACTCATTTATAAACATGTTCATTATTTTGAAAGCGTCTCTTTAGGAACAAAGGTCATCATTAAACCACAAGGAACCAACATTTGCAGTTGAAATTTAACAGAGCAAAAAATATTTCACCTTTATCTTGGTACAAAGTTTGGTAGCTTATTCAAATTAAACTTTCTTAGTTTGTGGACCAGCCTCATCATCCTCAAGGGCTATTTCATACTTCTTTGGCAAAAAGATGTTAAATCCCGAAATCAAGTTATTATGCCCTTCAAATAATTCCTTTACTCTGATCGTGACATCAACATTGCCAATTCTGCAAGTAGAAACAATGGCACAACCCATAAGATTTTAGATGCAATGTTCCATTATTCCAAGACAAAAACTGCATAAATGCAATGAGTGTACCTTTTAGCCTTAAAATCTTTGATGACCTTAAGGAACCTGCCATATTTCTCTATTTGGCTTTGAAACGTTTCCTTCACTTCCATGAGATAGGTCCAGGCATCATTCAATGTTATTTTCCTCGGAGTACCACCACCACCACCACCATCTACTGGGATTTGGGGTTGCCCATAGCTTCAAATCCACAAATATATATATATATATAATATTAGCATAATAACAATTCCTCCCAAACTATGAACATCTATAGTACAGTTATTCCATAAAAACAACATATTCGTACTATCAATGTGATCTATTACAGTACAAATGTTTATAATTTGCTGATACCCAGCCAATTTTAACAGCAAACTAATTCCCAGCATTCAAATTTCTCCTCAGTGGCATTGCCTACTCTTCTTTGCTTGGAAAACTAGGATTCAAATCCCTCCCTCCCTCCATTGTTGTAATCTTCAAATTATCAACCAAAAAAAAAAATCCCACAAAATGAAAAAATTCCAAGCTTTCATATGTCACAAGTCACTTAAAAAATCCTCACATGAAAACTTGCCAAAACTTAAATTTCAATTACAAAAAACAGAACCTATTTCAAAACCAGCCCAGAGTATGATTCAAAAAAATTCAGCAAATTCCATCACACAAAAAATATCAAGCAAAAACCTAACCAAAAATAACTTAAGGAATAAAAAAACTGTACCTAAAAAAAAAAAACGTATAAACAACGGAAGAGAAAAGCCTACAGAGAAAGAAACTTATGAATCTTCACTCAAAGAACCAGACGGCAAAGACTAAGAGCTACCATCGTCTCTTAATCTCTTCATTTTCGAAAATCTCAAATCACTAACCCAAAAAAAAAAAAAAAAAAAAAAACAGAGAGATCTATAAGAATTTGTGAAACACATATTTCCCATGAATTTCCCGATCTTTCTCACAACTCTACGCGCTCCACACACCCCCCCCCCCCCCCCCCCCCCCTAACTCTCTCCCTTTCTCTCTAAAGTCTAAAGTTAAACCCGCTTTCATTTTGCTTTTGATAACTCGGATTTGACCAATGAACATTTTCTTTGGAAACAGTACCAATTAAATTATTGACCCCAAAAACGCAACTACAAAGTTTGTGTTTAACCCAAACCTGTATTCAATACATTACCAAAGTTCAAACATAAAAAAATTATATCGAAATTATATAGCAGGTAATTTTTCATTGCTTTGCCATCGTCCAGCTCTGGCTGGTCAACACCATTAACATGGGAAGTAATGATTGAATGCTGAAAGAAATAGATTTATTGGCTTACCATTTCTTTGCTGAAACAGGTTCAGCGTTCGGAGGAAGAAATATAGTGAACTCATCAATTAAATCCGCATGACCATCAAAAAGAATGGAAATCTGAAAATTGTAAAATAAAAACCTCTAAGAATACTGAAAATTACATTAACAAGAAAACCTTCCAAAACAAGAGCAATGAAACAAACAGAACCATAGCATATGTTTACCCGATTTTGGACTGTATTTATGTCCATGCGCCCCTTCCGGAACTCAATTAAAATGTCTAAGAATTCTCTATAAACACTTGCATCATTTTGAAAGCGTACCTGTAGGAACAAAGGTCATTATTAAAACGCTAGGAACCAACATTTGCAGTTGACATTGAACAGAGCAAGACAATAATTTCACCTTTATCTTGGTCACAAAGCTCCAAGCTTCATTTAATAATTCCTGTGGATGAGCCTCATCATTTTCAAGGGCCATTTTAGACCCCTTTGGCAAGAAGAAGTTAAACCCAGAAATCAAGTTATTATGCCCTTTAAATAATTCCCTCACTATGGCAATGACGTCATAAACATCGGTTCTGCAAGAAAAAACAATGGCATAATCCTTTAGGTTTTAGATGCAATGTTCATTAATCCAAGACAAAAACTTCATAATGCAATTACTGTACCTTTGATCCATAAAATCTTTCATGACCTTAAGGAACTCGTCATATTTCTCTCTTTGGTCTCGAAGCGTTTCCTTCACTTCCTTGAGATAGGTTAAGGCATAATTTTTTCTTTGTTCCCGCAAGGTACAACCAAGATCACTACCTCCTCCGCCTCCATTACATCTATAGTACAGTTATTCCATAAGCACAACATATTCATATTTACTAATGTGATCTCTATGAGAGTACAAAAGTTTATTATTTGCTGATACCCAGTCAATTTTAACAGCAAACTGATTCCCAGGGTTCAAATTTCTCATCTGTGGCATTGCCTGCTCTCCTTTACTTGGAGAACCATGATTCAAATCTCTCCCTCCCACAAAAGAAAGAAAGTCCAAGCTTTCATATGTCACAAGCCACTTAAAAATTTTCACATGAAAACTTGCCTAAAATTAAATTCCAATTGCAAAAAGCAGAACCCATTACAAATCCAGCCAAGAGCATGGTTTAAAAAATTCAGCTATTTCTATCATACATAAAAAACTAATCTTACACTAAATATTTTCTAGGAAACCAAACAGAACTTAAGGAATAAAAAGTTCTACCTAAAAAAAAAAAAAAGTAAAAACAACAAAAGAGAAAAGGTACAGAGAAAGAAACTTACGAGTCTCCACGTGAAGAACCAGATGGTGGCTTAGGTGGCGAAGAGCTACGGCCGTCTTCTAAGCTCTTCATTTCTGAACTAATCCCACAGGAAAATTTCAAATCACTAACCCCGCAAAAAAAGAAAGAGACCAATAAGAATTTGAGAATTTATAATAAAAAGTATAAAAACATATATCTCCCATGAAAGAAAAAGAGTTTTATCAGACCAAAGATACCCCAAGAAAGAACGATATTGCAACAGTTTATCAACATGAGTCTTCAATAGTAAGCAGTGAAAGTAAATTTGTGTGCCCAAGAAGGACGAGAAAGAAAGAAAGAAACCAAAGAAAATGTTGAAAAGAAAACCAGCTGTTGCAAATTGCAGAACACCAGCTTTTCTTGTTTACCTTTGGGTAGGAGTATAAGGAGAGAAAATATTATTCACCACGAAGTATTAGGAGAGAAGAGATGTAAGCATATTAGTAAACGTACAGGTGGGGTGGCCACCGGTGCAGTGGAATGAGGCGTCAGGCGTCAGCCGTGGAGGGTCTCTCTCTCTCTCTTTCTCCCTCGCGAATACAGAAGTGTTCTTTTGTTTTGTTTTTGTTTTTTTGTTTTTCTGTTATTTTTTTCCCTCTCATTTTTATGTTAACGTCTATTTAAATGATATATGGGACTCGGGTCAAAACTAGACCCATTGGGATGAGAACTTGGGTCAGAACTCGACCCGTTGGTATGAGAACAAATGTGAAGCACTTGTCACGTATTGCCTGGAGCCATGAGTTGGTAATTCAACTGGTTATGTAGTTATGTGTTTGGGGTGCACTCTTTTAGTCTGATCTTGGGTGCCTTATCCCCATAAAAAATCTACGTGGGATGGGATTAAGGTTTAATTTGTTAGTTATCAAAAAAAAAAAAAAATGTTAATTCTTAGTTATAACCTCATAGATTAATTTGTTACTTATGAAATTATAAGATTAAATTTATTACTTTTTAAAACTTTAGAATTTAACTCTTAGAACAACATGCTTTTATTTATTATTCCTTAAACTTTACAATGAAATTTCCCCATTTTTCTCACAACTTCCCCAACAATCCCCCCCCCCCCCCCCCAAAGTTAAACCGCTTCCGTTTTCCCCTTGATAAATCAATAAAGGGGTGAAGATTTGAGCAATGAATATATATATATATATATATATATTTTTTTTTTTTGTAAATACCAGAATGTGCTAATTAATTATTGACAAAAAATGCAACTAAAAAGTTTGCATTAACCCAAATCTACCACGTGCAAGCTTGGTTCCAAGTAGTTTAAGAGCAAATATTCAATAAATTACAGAAAATCAAACATAAAACAATTATATCAAAATTTGATTGCAGGGAATTTTCCGTTGCTTTATTTGTCAGCGTCCAACTCTGGATGGTCAACACTAGATCTTGATTAACATGGGGAGTAACTATAGGTTGCTGAAAGCAGGCAGCCATTTAAAGAATAAAATGATGAAACATAACATGATCTTGAGTCCATTTGAAGCTAATTCTCCTTCTGATTTGTCAAGTGTATTTCTTTCCCCTTTGGCAAGAAGATGTTAAACCCAGAAATCAAGTTATTATGCCCTTCAAATAATTCCTTCCCTTTGGCAATGACGTCAGCGGCGTTAGCTCTGCGAGAACAAAAAATGGCATAATCCGTTAGGTTTTGGATGCAACATTACATTAATCCAAGACAAAGGCTACGTTTGGTTGAATGGAAAGTCAATTCCGAACGTAAAATCATTTCAGTGGAAATTGTTTTCCCGTAAGGAAAATGTATTCAGGCTGTTTGGCTACTTCGGAATTCGTTTTACGGAAAATCAATTCCCATGTTTGGTTCGGTCAAAAATTTTACAGAAAATGGAGTTCGTTTTATGGAAAACCAATTCCCATGTTTGGTTCGTTGAAACATTTTATGAAAAATAGAATTCGTTTTACGGAAAATCAATTCCCATGTTTGGTTTGTTCAAACATTTTATGGAAAGTAAGAAATGCCCAGCAACCTTTGCGGAAAAAATACTTGCAAGACAAACTGTAACCTGAAACAGTACAATTATAATCATCCACTTCAACATAAAAAATAATCATCCGAATATACCCATAATATTTATATCAAAACAGTCACAATATACTTTCACCATTGGCATTACACCTCCATGGTGTACAAAAATGATACCCACACGTGGTATTTGAATAGTACACATACATAACTTAGGCAATTGTATCGTCCCAATAATACAAAAGACTACACATCCTACAGTTAAGGTACGTAATTGTTATCCCTTGTAGCATAACTCTATGGAACCGACTACCAATTACATGAAACCTCACATTATGACCAATAATGTATAAGAAAATTAGCACTTGCTCCTGCACGGACATGTGAATAGTCGGGCATACGTGCTCCCCCTCAGTGAGGATGTGACATAAGTGGTGGAAAGCTATAGGCTTTATCCTAATTTGACTCACACAAAGTCTCTCACTTTCATGCAGAATACTATTTATGTAATGCTCTCTTTCAACTGCATGATTAACATAAGGCGCCCTAGGTAGTCGTCTACGCCGCAATTTCCTTACCAATGCAACCCCCACAAGGAGGACAGATGTAATTGAGGCAAGAATTGCGGCTTTGATTTTTTTCTTCATCTAAAAAATCACAAACACTGTGGTCTAAGAGGTACGTAAACAATTGATTACATAGTATATAAAAATAACCACAAACAGAAAACATCCAAACCACATTGATAACGAGTACCAAAATTTACACCAACAAATCACATTGCATTCTATTTCTGTATAATTGTAACATCAACAACGTACACAACATAATACTATCACAATCAATATTTACACAACAAATCACATTACACAACATAATACCATCACAATCAATATTTCTGTATAATTGTAACACCAACAAAAGTTAAATTCTTAAATCAATAATTAAATAAAAAATGGATAATTAAAAAAAGTAAATAAATAATTATATATATATAAATATATATAGATCGGAGGTGTGTGGTGAGGTGAGGTTGGGTTGTTTATGGATTGGAGGTGTGTGGTGAGGTGTGGATCGGCTTTTGTAGAGGGTGGGTCGGAGGTGGGTGGATCGGAGGTGAGGTGAGGTCGTCGAACTAGATCGGAGGTGAGGTGAGGTTGTCACATGGAAAATGAACTCAAACCAGTGGAGGAAACTCACCGTGGGTGGATCGGCTTGGCTCGTCGGACTGTGGGTGTAGCTTGGACTAGCGTGAGGGAGAGGATGATGGCTGCGTTTGGCGTGAGGGAGAAGATAGAGCTAGGACTAGCGTGAGGGAAGCTACGTTTGGTGTGAGGGAGAAAATGGAGCTCAGTCACAACTGAGCTTGGAGAGAAAAGGTGATGGAGCTGTGCGTGTGAGAAGCTTCGAGAGAGTGCGTGTGAGAAGTGTAATTCATTTGAAGGTAAAATAAAAGGTGAAATGGTTTTAACGGAGAAAGGCCCTTTTTTACAGTCCATGCGGTATTGCAATTCCATTTGACCAAATTTTCAGTCCCTACCAAACACACACGTGGGTGTAAAAGCATTTCCGGAAACCATTTGAAGCTAAAACAAACGCAGCCAAAAACTTCATACATGTGATTATTGTACCTTCGATACTTGAACTCAGTTAAGACCTTAATAAACTTGTGATATTTCTCTTTTTGGTCTTGAAACGCTTCCTCCACTTCCTTGAGAAAGGTTTTGCTATCATCTATTGTTAGTTTCCGAGAGCTATCACCAAGACCACTCACTGGGACTTGGGATTGCCCATCTCTTCGCATCAACAACATATATAACATATAATTAACATAACATCAATTGATCCAATCAATTAACATCTATAGCACAGTTTATCAATGTGATCTCTATGAGACTACAAAAGTTTTAACTTTTTCTTTAGTGTCATTGCCTGCATTCCTTTACTTGGAATCATCCAATTATCAACCAAAAATTATCCCACAAAAGGAAAAAATTTCCCAGCTTTCATTTGTCACAATTCATTTGAAAAATTCTCACACAATAAGTTGCCTAAAAATACAATCCAATTACAACAAGCAGATCCATTACAAAATAAGCCAAGAGCATGATTCAAATTCGAACAAAAAATTCTTATCTCCCTTCGCTCACAAAAAAAATACCTTCGCACGAAACATTTTTTAGCAAACCAAACCGAACTTAATTAAGGAATCGAGCAATTCTATTTCTAACCCCCCAAAAAAAAAATGTGAAAACAACAAAGGAGAAAAGCTTACAGAGAAAGAAACTTACGAGTCTCCACTTGAAGAACCAGACAATAGCTTAGATTGTGAACAGCTACCATCATCTCCTAAATCATTTCATTTCTGAACTAATCCTCCACGAAATTCTCAATTCTCAAATCACAAACCCAAAAAAAGAAAAAAAAAGAAAAGAAAAGAAGAAGAACTATAAAGAGCATATATCTCCCATGAAAGAAAAAGATACCGCAAAAGTTTCAGGGATGTGGCAGAGTTGCTCGACATGTCTCTCCAATAATGAGAGTCAAAGCAACCTTGAATGGTATCTTTGGCGCCCCCCCCTCCCTTAAATAGTGCTGCCGCAAGGCTCAAGTCAAGACCTTGTAAGTCAATTGATTGACACAATGATAATCTTTAGATGTTTTAATATAAAACACTTAGAATTCAAGTCTCTTAGTACCCCAAACTATATATCAAAAAGGTGTTGCCCCAATTTTGAAGGGATTTAATTTTTCAAATTTCAAAAGTTCATGTTTAATTAATTGTATATATAAATTTTTTTAAAGAAAAAGTTGGTACAATTGAAAAACTAATTAAGCAAATATCAAAATTTAGTGAAAAATTTTAAATTAAGTTAAATTTTATATTCATAATTAATGTATAATTATCTTTATTAAAATATAAAAATAGAGATAATTATCTACTAGTTGGACTCTTTGGTGATAATTGTCTTTATTAAAATAAATATTAAAAGACAAACTCTTTCAAAAATAAAATAAAAATTTTCTCAAGGTTTTTTTTTTTTTTTTTTTTTTTTTTTCTCAAGTTAGAAAGCTTCAAGAATCATCTAAGTATATAAAAAGTAAATAAAAATTATAATATATTCGATTCCAAAGATTCCAAAGAGAATATAGTTCAGATGCAATAAACAAAAGGTCATCAAGGGGTATCATGTTTGAAGGAGATATAATTTGTGTGGAATACGGACCACATGCACTTATTATCGCGGTTTTATTCTTATTTCAATACAATGATTCTCATACTAATTAATCCACCATGAAATTTATCTCTTCTGTGAGATCTGTGCATGTATAAGCAACGTGAACGAAAATCAGCATGTAAGAAAACAAGAAGAGAAAAACAAAATTTAATGAATAGAGAAGAGGACAAGTACCTGATGCAAAAGAGAAAAACAAAACTCAATGAATAGAGAAGAGGACAAGTACCTGAAGCAAAAGAATCTTAAGTGCTGGTGCCTTATAACAACAGTAAAATGAAGTCAAAAGCCTGATCCCTACAGGTTAAATCAAAGTAGAGGAGAAGAAAAGGAGAAAAGCTCATTGCATTGCTTTTATAATATTCATGATTAAGCTCTAATTTTAGAGATAAATTCTCTTCTATCAAGTTGATAGGATAGTATTAACTTTTAAATTTAAGTTGTACTTGTTAGAGTGAGGAATATAGATTTTCAGTCTTTCTTAAATTTGGACTTGGCTGTTGATAAAGTTAAAAAAAAAATCTTATCCAATATCCATAATATATGTAACACCTACAGTCATTGTGTCCGAGTTTGACTCCAACATGAGTCGGTGGCCCCAGAATATCTGTGCACACATATCAACCAACCAAGGAGTAGACAAATTCACTCCTACAAGAACTCTTCCTTAATTTTCTCTTATAAATTGCCACCCAAGCCTTAACTCACACTACTATATGTTCTGTGACTTCACAGTACACACAGAAAAAAACTTTTGGACCCTTCAAACACCTCTGCTCCGCTCAACTTAAAGCGCTGGTTCGAATCTGACCCATTGTGTCAGCGAGTTCTGGCCACAGGCAGGTAACATTATACTCCATAGGCTTTTTTATTCGTTTTGATCAGTTGGGGTCTGTTTTTTGTTGTCTAGAAATCTATAAGGCTTTGATGGGTTGCGTTTAGATTAATGGAGAATGTTTTTTCGTTTGTTCTTTTGTTGAACCTGAGTTCTGGTTTAGATATATAGACATTGAATAATGTGTTTGGGCATAGTAAGGAAAACACACATGCATATTTCTGGGGACTGGTTTTGTTTAGAGATTATTAAACGAGAATTTGGTGGAACATTAACTTAAGTGGGTCAATTTTATCAGGCAAAAATTGTGTGATGAAAGCCTTATAGAAGCAGTATATTTTTGGACTTTTTTCCTGGTTTATTTATTCATTTATATTATTATTATTTTTTTATATCATTTAATTATCAAACTCAAACTTATAATTGAGTTTCAGTTTGTTCGAAGTCAAGAAAAGAAAATTTTATGTATTAATCTAGATATTTCTAGGGACTGGTTTTGTTTAGAGATTATTAAATGAAATTTTGTGAACCATTTATTTTATTTTCCTGGTATATTTATTTATTTATTTTTGTGATCAACATTTATAATTAAGTTTGAGTTTGATTGAAGTCAAGAAAAATAAAATTGTATATTTTAATCTCAGCCAAATTAATCTATAGTAGGATTAAGTTAAGGATATAATTTGATTATGCGTTGATGTGTTTATATTTGATCCCACGCTCCTGAAAGGATAAATTTTCTGGGAGATTCATTCTACTGTAGTTTGGTGCATGAACGGAGTCGTAAAGATGTCACCTTTTAGAGATCATGAATATCTTTTAAGCAGAATTATTAGGCTTAAAGATATCACCTTTAGAGAGCATTATTATCTTTAGAGTGGGATTATTAGACATCATCATTAGAGATAGAAGGTGGGTCTCCACCATGTGTGTGTGCGTGTAGGTTTAAAGTTGTTTGGTATGATGTAGAGGATGCTAGTGGATTTCTTGTGGTGGTAAATAAGGAATACCATGCAAACTCAAGTCTAATCTCAATCAGGTTTTAGAGTTTGAGTTTGATAAGATGTCTCTCTTTGCAGGCTCTGAAGTAAACTAATTTTTGTGGACTTAGTTAAAGCAAAATGGTTTCCAACGCTACAGGAGGACTGACATGTCCATCTCCAATGAAACCTACATCAAATGGAATATTTCAGGGAGATGATCCACTTCAATTTTCAGTGCCTCTTGTCATATTGCAGATATGCCTTGTACTTGTGGTTACAAGGGGTCTGGCTTTCATCCTAAAGCCGTTAAGACAGCCACGAGTTATTGCAGAGATAATTGTAAGTTCATTTCTTCTTCCCATACTTGCATTAAATTTAATTAAATGTCAGTTTCTCTTGCCTGATATGACATACTTTTGTGCACCCACTATCACTTTAATCCCTTAAGGCAGATATTAAAGAGTAGTGCATAGGTCCTTTACTTTAAGATATCTTTACTAATTTTTTTCCCCTCAACATTGGAAGTTTAAAAAACTAATAAGAAAACCTATGTGGGTTAAAAGTTTTCCAGTTTATGGTGTAAACTTGGAGTTCTCATGATGTGGTTTAGGTGCCACAAATTTGTCAGTTACAGTCGCAATATACCTTGTAAAATGCAAAAGAAGTTTTATTTTTGAGTTTAAACAATCACTTGGTTCAACACACCTGCATTCTTGTTTGCGAATGTATTTATCTATCTATCCATCTTCTGTTTTTTATTTGTTTTTCCCCTTGGACATAACCTCAAGTCCTTAGTTTTCTTGAGGTTTACTTTTCAGAACAGAGGAATGATGGTTGCTTTTGAAAAAGATTAAAAAATGAAAAGAAAAGAAAGAGAAATAACTGTTTTTACGTAGGTCAGATCACTGAATAACGTTAAATGTTGGAGTTATGGAGCCTGCTCTATGGGTTTCACCAACTGACATTTTCACATTTAAAATTACTCAGCCAGACAGAAATAGCTACCATTGCTTAAATTTGTTTTCATTTAGTGAGTTTACCTTGTGTTGTTATTTGACAGGGAGGAATATTACTTGGGCCATCAGCTCTGGGACGAAGCAAAAGCTATATGCAAGCAATTTTCCCACCAAAAAGTCTCCCAGTCTTAGATACTCTAGCCAACATTGGTCTTCTATTATTTCTATTTCTGGCAGGACTGGGGTTAGATCCTAAATCTCTTCGTCGGACTGGAAAGAAAGCATTGGGCATTGCTCTTGCAGGAATCAGCCTTCCTTTTGCATTAGGATTTGGTTCCTCATATGTCCTAAAAGAAACAATATCTAAGGGTGTAAATGGAAATGCGTTTCTTGTCTTCATGGGTGTGGCCCTCTCCATAACTGCCTTCCCTGTCTTAGCTCGTATTCTGGCTGAACTGAAACTTTTAACCACTGATGTTGGAAAAATGGCTATGTCAGCTGCAGCAGTCAATGATGTGGCTGCTTGGATTCTACTTGCTCTTGCCATTGCACTCTCTGGCACTGGCAAATCTTCTCTTGTCCCGCTTTGGATCTTCTTATCTGGCTGCATTTTTGTTGTTTGTGCAATTTTGGTTGTCCCCCCAATCTTCAAATGGATAGCCCAGAGATGCCATGAAGGCGAGCCAGTAAAGGAGACTTACATTTGTGCTACATTGGCTGTTGTTCTGGCTACTGGGCTTGTTACTGATGCTATTGGAATTCATGCCATGTTCGGTGCTTTCGTGATTGGAGTTCTCATTCCAAAGGATGGGCCATTTGCAGGCGCTCTTGTGGAAAAAGTTGAGGATCTTGTATCTGGTCTCTTCCTGCCACTGTACTTTGTTTCAAGTGGATTGAAGACAAATATAGCTACAATTCAGGGGCTTCAATCATGGGGTCTTCTGGTTTTAGTCATATTTACGGCCTGTTTTGGGAAGATATTTGGCACTCTTTTGGTGACTCTTCTTTGCAAAGCACCTCTCCGTGAAGCTCTCACATTGGGATTCCTAATGAACACTAAAGGCTTGGTTGAACTCATTGTTCTCAACATTGGTAAAGATAGAAAGGTAATGTGAGTGTTCATTCAGTTTATGGTGGGAATCAAAATCTTATGGTTCTAACAGCTTTGCCTTTTCCATTTGCAGGTATTGAATGACCAGACTTTTGCCATTATGGTTCTAATGGCCCTGTTCACTACCTTCATCACCACACCTATTGTCATGGCTATATATAAGCCAGAAAAAAGGAAAAGAATGGCTGATTACGAGAATAGAACAATTGAAAGGAAGAATCCAAATACCCAACTTAGGATTTTGACCTGCTACCACAGTGCAAGTAACATTCCATCAATTATTAACCTCCTTGAGGCCTCAAGAGGATCTGAGAAGCGTGAAGGACTTTCTGTGGATGCACTGCACCTCATGGAACTCTCTGAGAGGTCCTCAGCTATAATAATGGTACATAAGGCAAGAAAACATGGGTTGCCCTTCTGGAATAAGAGCCAGCAATCAGATTCTAACCATGTTGTTGTGGCGTTTGAGGCTTACAGGCAATTAAGTCATGTGTCCATCCGGTCAATGAAAGCAATCTCATCAATGTCAGACATGCATGATGACATCTGTAACACTGCTGAGACGAATAGAGCTGCAATTATAATTCTTCCATTCCATAAGCACCAAAGAGTGGATGGTTCACTCGAGACTACCCGAAATGACTTTCGCTTGGTTAATCTTAAGGTTCTTGAAGATGCACGGTGCTCAGTAGGGATTTTGGTTGATCGTGGGCTTGGTGGAACCACTCAAGTAGCAGCAAGTAATGTTTCTTATTTCATTATGGTCCCCTTTTTTGGGGGCTGTGATGACCGTGAAGCCCTTGCATATGGGGTTCGCATGGCTGAACACCCTGGTATAAGACTAATGGTCATTCGTTTCATAGTGGAACCTGAAAGCATGGGAGAAATTGTCAGAGTGAATATAGACTCCTCTTCTAGCACCGAATTGAGGTCATCAGATGAGGAGTTCCTTGCTGAATTCAAGCAGAATATGGCCAAGGATGACTCCATCAAATATGAAGAGAAATTGGTCAGAAATGCTGCAGATACAATTGCTGTGCTCAGTGAGCTAAAGTGCTGCAATCTGTTTTTGGTTGGTCGAATGCCTGAATGTGAAGCAGCCTTGGATTTAAGCAGGAGTGATTGCCCAGAACTGGGGCCTGTAGGAAGTTTGTTGACTTCACCTGATTTCTCAACAATAGCATCAGTTTTGATAGTCCAGCAGTATAAAAGCGGAACATCTCCAAATTTGACCCTGCAAATGGAGGATGAGTCACCTGACAAAGACTCAGAATCTAACTAATTGAATTACAGAATGTACTACAGAATGTAATTGAAAGCTGTCAGATTAGCCTGTCTTCTTAGGTTATGATTCTCACTCTTGGACAAATCATTGTCTCCCTTGTTATAAATATATATATATATATATATATATACTTATAAAAAAAGCTACTCATCATATGGTCATTTGTTTATAATCTCATGTGTTCTTATTCACTTAAAATGATTGACATTTTACATCTCAACACATTAAAGAATAAAGAACAAAATGTGTTAGGTTCTAAGAATTAGGAACTAATGTATTAGAACTTCAATTTGTAATGTTGGCAAACCATGATCAAAACATTCTTTAAGTTGTGCTCAAAGTATGGCTTTTTATGTAAAGTTGGAATCGAGTTGACTGTAGAATTCACTGTTCACTTTCTGCCTGACTCGATCGATCGAGAATTAGACTCGACCGATCGAAAATCGAGCAGAACGTTTTTCTGCAGAATTTTCCAACTCAGCCCTAGCTCATTTAATGTATAGGGTTTTATGTTTTGCCCTAAATATATAAGGGAAAACCTTAGGCACGTTTTTAGAGTTCTGAATGCTGTGTTTGTGAATCTTATTGTGAGATCTAGAGGTGTTTACCTTCACATACATTTAGGGTTTCCAAACTCAAGATTTATGTCAAGAGCTTGGTAAATCATACAGATGCAGAATCAAAGAACTTCAAAGATATACAAGCAGGTGCGCTTGTGAATTGCTGAAGAATTCAAGAAAGAAGGAGTCTGTGGATCTCGGAGCTATCATGGGGTCGTGGTAGTAAGTTTCCTACACTTGGGTAGCAATAGGATGTTAGTGGTCTAAGTCTTATGGTGTAAATTTCAATTCTTTCATAGTGAATTCAGTTTACCTTGAGGATAGCTAGGTTAAATCCTCCCCAAGTTTTTTACCGGTTTGGTTTTCCTAGATCATCAGATCTTTGTGTTCTTTATTTTTTCGCTGCTTTATTGTTGTTGATATATTTGTGTTAACCTAGATCTGCTTAAATTACCTAAGTTAATTACTTGGTTAATTCTCTAGGTTAATCTGTTGGGTTTAAGGGTTCTAAACGAACTTACAAGTGGTATCAGAGCTGGTAGCTTTTGTGTTTGATCTTTTGATCTTTAAGCTGATCCTTGACCCCTATTGTTATGGATTTCTCTAAAATCTTCTCTTTAGTTTGCCACATTGTCTACTTGGTGTGCTTGTCCTTTACTTTTTGTATTAAAATCTTTCTTGAGTGTCTTGGTTCAATCACATATGATAATAATTGCATGTGTTATACTACTTTAACCGCCTTAAAGGCACGTGATTCTTGTCTTTGGTATTTGGATAGTGGTTGTTCCAGGCACATGACAGGAAATAAAGTCTTGTTCAAGACACTTTTCGAAGGAAAGATTGGAACAGTTACCTTTGGAGATGGAAGCAAATCTGTGATCAGAGGCATTGGTACTGTGGACATTCCAGGACTACCAGTCTTTGAAGATGTTTGATATGTTGATGGGTTGAAGGCTAACTTACTCAGCATAAGTCAGATTTGTGACAATGGACTGAATGTGTTCTTCACTAAACAAGAATGTGAAATACTTGATGAAAGAGGTGACTGTATGTGTGTTGGTGTGAGAACAGCTGATAACTGTTATGGTATTACCCCAAGTATAAGCAACAAATGCTTCAGTGCTAAGATCAATCAAGTTGACTTATGGCATCAAAGGTTGGGACGTGCCAGTCTCAAGCAATTAGAGAAGATTTCAAAATGTGATGCAGTAATTGGGTTGCCCAAGTTTGAGAAGATTGAAAAATGCATCTGTGGACCATGTCAGATGGGTAAACAAGTGAAGTCCAAACATCCGTCTGTAGCTGATGTTCAAACTACAAGACCTTTGGAGTTGCTGCACATTGATCTCATGGGCCCTGCCAGAGTTCAGAGTTTAGGTGGAAAGAAGTATATTCTAGTTGTTGTGGATGACTTTACCAGATTCATATGGGTTGTAATTTTGAAAGATAAAGCTGAGGCTTCTGAAAAAATGATTCATTTGTGTAAAAAATTGCAAGTAAAAAAAGGAACTGTGATAGCCAGAATAAGAAGTGACCATGGAAAAGAGTTTGAGAATATAAAACTGGCTACGTTTTGCAATAATCAAGGCACCCATCAGGAATTCTCTTCACCCAAAACACCACAACAAAATGGAATAGTCGAAAGGAAAAATAGAGTTGTACAAGAAATGGCCCGTGTCATGCTTCATAATAAGAAGATGCCTAAATCTTTTTGGGGAGAAGCTGTTAATACTGCATGTCACACTCTCAATCGGGTATATTTCAGACCTAATTCCAAGCAAACTCCCTATGAACTCTGGAGAGGAAAGAAGCCTGTAGTCAAATATTTCAGAATATTTGGCAGCGACTGTTACATTTTGCGTGATAAAGAGAACCTGGAAAAGTTTGATGCTAAAAGTGACAAAGGTTATTTTCTAGGATACTCTTCCACTAGTAGAGCATACAGAGTATACAATCTGAGAACTAAAACAGTCATGGAATCTTCAAATGTAGTGATCAATGATGAAGTAAACTCAGAAGGCCATTCAGAACATGCACCTCAAGTTCAAGAAAAGATTATGGAAGTTGATAATTCTCTTCCTGAAAACTATGTGGGAAAGCATACAGAGGAAGAGTTAATGGTATTGAATGATACAGCATCTGTGCCATCAAGTTCAGAACCTTCAACACCAGTTCATGGAGCTCAACAAGAACAGAGAGAGTTACAAAGTCCATCAGATTAGAAAGGTACCACTACTTCATTGGTCAAAGGTCCATCCTCAAGAGTTAGGTTGAATCATCCTGCTACTAATATATTGGGAAGCTTGAATGATAACATGAGATTGAGATCCAAAGCATCAAATGTGATTACTTACTCATGCTATCTATCCCAATTCGAACCGAAAAATGTGGATAAAGCTCTACAAGATGCTGATTGGGTAAATTCTATGCACGAAGAACTTCATTAGTTTGTTCGAAATGATGTGTGGGAATTAGTTCCTAGACCAAAGGGAGTCAATGTTATTGGAACAAAGTGGATCTTCAAGAACAAGTTAGATGAACATGGAACTGTTATCAGAAATAAATCTAGGCTTGTTGCTCAAGGATACACACAAGTAGAAGGGATTGATTTTGATGAGACCTTTGCACCTGTAGCAAGATTGGAATCCATTCGAATTCTTTTGGCTATAGCAAGTCATATGAACTTCAAGTTGTATCAAATGGATGTCAAGAGTGCTTCCTTAAATGGCATGTTACAAGAAAAGGTGTATGTTGAACAACCGAAGGGTTTTGTTGATCCTCACAGGCCAAATGATGTCTACAAGTTGAAGCGAGCTCTCTATGGATTGAAACAAGCACCACGGGTTTGGTATGATAGATTAACTGCATATCTCACGGACCATGGCTTTAAGAGAGGTTTTGCTGACACCACTCTGTTTATACAAAAGGATAAGAATCATTTTGTAGTTGCTCAAATTTATGTTGATGATATTATTTTTGGTACTACTAATGATTCTCTTGCTCAATCTTTTGCAGATGAAATGAAGGCCATGTTTGAAATGAGTATGGTTGGTGAACTAACTTATTTCTTGGGATTGCAGGTAAAACAAACGGATGCTGGAATCTACATCAACCAAGCTAAGTATGCACGAAATTTGGTCAAGAGATTTGGTCTTGACAAGGCTGCACATGTTAGGACACCAATGGCTGCTAATGCAAAACTAACAAACGATCCATCAGGTGAGTCTGTTGATGTTACCCTATATAGAAGCATGATTGGTTGTCTTTTGTACTTAACTGCTAGCCGACCTGATATTGCATTTAGTGTGGGTGTTTGTTCTAGATTTCAATCTAATCCCAAGGTTTCTCACTTAAATGCTGTCAAAAGGATTATAAAGTATGTTGCTGGAACTTGTGATTATGGTCTGTTTTATAGCAAAGAGTCAAATCTTTCTCTTGTGGGTTTTTCTGATTCTGATTGGGCTGGCAATACTGATGATAGAAAGAGTACAACTGGTGGTTGTTTTTATGTTGGTGCTAATCTTGTTGCTTGGATGAGTAAGAAACAAAATTCTGTTTCTTTATCTACTGCTGAGGCAGAATATATTGCTGCTGGAAGTTGTTGTTCTCAGCTTCTTTGGATGAAGAAACTCTTGAGTGATTATGGGATATCACAGGACACCATGGTTGTTTATTGTGATAATTCTAGTGCTATAGATATCTCTAATAATCCTGTTCAACACTTTTAAGACCAAACACATTGAGATTAGATATCATTTCATTAGGGATCTTGTTGAACGGAAAATTGTTGCTCTTGAGTATATTCCAACTGAACGTCAGAATGCTGATATTTTCACCAAACCACTTGATAGAGGAAAGTTTGAGACTCTTCGTCAAGTTATTGGTGTGATTTTTTGTCCCTAGTCTTTCTTGACTTCATGGTCCTTGTGCTTTATTACTCTATATTTTGTGACCTTTGTTTCTAGGATTTGCATTGCATAACATTCATGCATTTCATTCTAGGATTTTTTTTAATTGAATAATAATAATAATAAAAAAAATTTGCAGATTGTGCTTTTGCAATTTTTTCCTTGAACTTGAAGACAAGGTTGGTCAATCAAATTCTGCATAACATGTGAATGTACCTTGTTTAGCTTTGATGCACTTATTTCTATTGCACTTTACTAGCTGAAGTTTTGTTGTGCATGTTGTGTGGGAAGATGCTATATTTGTTGATCACATGATCTTGATCTTGAAGTCTTATGTTTTTGATTGTCGGACTTGATCTTATTGAGAAATGCATAAATAACCATCTCACCACTGTTTACTAGCCAATCATGAACACCTTAGTGCATATCATAAGATTTTGTGCTCGAGAAAGTGTAGCACATGCACAAAAAGAATATAAGATGTAGCCTCTAACTAAAATTGGTGTGTATATTATTGGGCTATAATAATTTCACATAATTCATAAAAATGGTGTGTACATTATCCCGGCTTTTATTAAGTTTCTAATCAATTAAATTGAATAATGAGGCAAATCAAGAAACTTACATGATTGCAAGCTTTTATTCTAGAAGATGTGAGAGTTATATGATGTAACTCTTTAAGTAATAGTCTCTTTCAAATTCATATGATGGATTTTGTAGAAATTGTGATTGATTACTATGTGCATATCACCTCACATGTTTCTCAAGCTTATGCTAGTTGCACACACTACACAAGTTATTCTTTGCTAAACTGTGTACATGGTATTGTGTGCTTTTTGGTCTGACCACCCAAGTTTGAATATTTCTGGAAATTGATGCAAAACATGTTTACCTGTTTGATTGGTTGAGGGATATTATGAGAAAATCTTACTTTGAGAGATCTGGGCTAAAAACATGGGTTTTTGAAAACTTTTCATCTCATACTCATGCATTCTTTTCATAAAATATAATGCTTTGAGGAGTTTTTGAGCAAATGGGTTTCAATTTTCAAAAATTAACTTTTTCCAGATTTTCGATCGATCGAGTATGTTTTTTGATCGATCGAAATTGTTTTTAAAATCTCAGTAAAGTCTCTGTCTGTTTCGATCGGTTCTCGATTGGTAGTGGATCAATCGAAGGATTTTCGACCGATCGAATCTGTTTTTCGATCGATCGAAAATCGGGCTGAGTGTTTTTAAAAAGGAACTTTTCTCACGTGCTCTTCACTTTTTCAAAACTTTTCAAAATTCTTTTGTCTCCTCACCAACCGGTCAAAGAAGTTTGTGCTGTTTTTGGCGTTTTCCTCCGTTCTTTTTGCATAATCTCTCTCTCCCAAGGCTGGTAAGACAATTCTGCCCTCTCTTTTGATTTTATTTTCATGGTTCATGCATTAATTCATGCATTTTTGGGTTATTTTCGCCATTTCGGTTTTTGACATTTTTGGGTGTGATTTTGGCTCTTTCTTTTTCAAATGAATCATGGGTTTTTGTGGGGACACTATATACAAGCACTATATATGGTCGAATTTGATTAATTTGATGATTTGTGGGAAATTTGAAAATCTAGGGCTTGAAATTGCTAAATTTGGGGTTTTTGTTCAATTTGATTAAAATTGATGAAATTGACTTGTTAGATTGATTAATTTGATCATTATATTGTGTTAATTAACTGTTGTGATGATCAATTTCTCAATTTATTGTGTTTTGAAAATTGAGTTTTTCAAAATTGGGTATTTTTAATCTAACACTAATGCTCAAGTCAATTTTGTTAATTTGGATCATATTTGAACTTGTCACTACATTAGTTCATGCATCACTTGCATATTTTGTTCATGCATCATATAGATTTGTTATTTCTATATTTTTTTTGCTGTGCTAACTTGCAGTCTGCCCTTGGTCTTATGTTTTTGCTCTTTTCTTCTGTGTCTCTCTTTCCTGTTCTTAGCATCATGCCTAGGAAAATTAGAGCCCATAGGACTTCTAACCCTTCACCTTTATTCGATAGTGATAGGTTCCCTAGTGAGTCGAACCAAGTAACCTATGAGACTCTAAATCTTAGGCATCAGATTTGGGCTGAGCGTAGGGTTATACTAGATGAGGTAGATCCTGAGGTGAGACGTAACTTTGAGCGTCGGGGTTGGTTATCTTTGCTCGAGTTTGAGCATCCTCCTCCTCCTGCCACCTTGATTAGAGAGTTCTATTCGAACCTCTCTATCCACATCTATGATACCAACACCTTAGTTAAGGTTTGGTTATGAGGTGTAGAGTATCGCATTACCCCTTCGGTGGTGTCTGATGCTCTTGGGGTGCCCATTGTTGATCATCCCGTTTTTCCTTATGAGGAGTCTCCACCTCTAGATGATGTTATGTCATACATCACTAGGTCTTCTATCCGGTGGGGTTCTGATCCTCAGATCACATCTGCTGAGCTTTCTGAGCTTCATTATCTCTTCTTTCGGATAGCGTGTCATTCCTTGTGGCCTATTTCTCATCTCCACACCATCCCTCTTGAGAGGTGTGTCTTTTTGTATGCCCTTGTTACCGATACTCCTATCAGTTTTCCTCATTTGTTCCTTTGTTCTTTGAACGAGGTTCATCGGTCTAGTTCTACGGCTCATGCTTTATTCTTTCCCGTTTTTATTCATAGGATTCTCTTTTTTCTCGGTTTAGGTGATTTTCCTACTTCTGAGCCTGTACATGTCATTGCTCCTATAGGTGCTACCTTTTTGAGGCAAAGGGCTGCTCAACTTCGAGCTAGCTCTAAGCATCCTAGGGTAGAGCCTTCCGGTGTCACTCCACCCCCTTCTTCTTCTACAGATGCTCCTGCAGCTAAGACGTCTGTTGATCCTGCTGCTGATGTCCCTCCACCTTTTGATGATGTTTCTGACCTTCGTCAGACTCTAGATACTGTCGTGATCGTTCAGACGGCTCATGGTCAGCTTCTGGTGGACATCCTTGACGAGCTTCGTGCTTTGCGAGCAGATTTGGGGAGTTCTCGTCATTCTCCTCCACCTACTTTTGATGATGATTGATTGCCCTTTGGCAATTCGTCACAAAAAGGGGGAGTATATTTTGGAGAGTTTTGTTTTAGGGGGAGTTTTGAGTTTTGTACTTTGTAGTGATACTGCGAAGCTTGTGGAGTTATTAAATTGTACCTAGGCGCTTCACTTTGTATCTACATTTTTTGGCTCTTGATTAGAAGATATTTTTGTTGAGATACATTGTTATGTATTATGTTTCTTATTTCACTATGTTACTTTGCTTATTGATTTATATTTATGATGTTATTCATAATATATGTCTTTATTTTGAGTCATATGAAATCAAGAATTTTTTATATTCCTTATATTTTCCACACATGCGTTTATGTGTTTGTTAAGTGTTACAGGAATATACAGGTTGATTCATTCGTGCTGATGTCTACTTTGCAACTGTTAGATAGTAGTTAGGTTGAATTGGTTAAGTGGCTTTTTATTTTCTAATGGGCTGTTTCAATTTGTAAACTTTGAGCTTTTTGTTAAGTTTGTGTTTTGTCACGGATTGCCAAAGGGGGAGTTTGTTAAGTTCTAAGAATTAGGAACTAATGTATTAGAACTTCAATTTGTAATGTTGGCAAACCATGATCAAAACATTCTTTAAGTTGTGCTCAAAGTATTGCTTTTTATGTAAAGTTGGAATCGAGTTGACTGTAGAATTCACTGTTCACTTTCTGCCTGACTCGATCGATCGAGAATTAGACTCGACCGATCGAAAATCGAGCAGAACGTTTTTCTGCAGAATTTTCCAACTCAACCCTAGCTCATTTAATGTATATGGTTTTATGTTTTGCCCTAAGTATATAAGGGAAAACCCTAGCCACGTTTTTAGAGTTCTGAATGCTGTGTTTGTGAATCTCATTGTGAGATCTAGAGGTGTTTACTTTCACATACACTTAGGGTTTCCAAACTCAAGATTTATGTCAAGAGCTTGGTAAATCATACAGTTGCAGAATCAAAGAACTTCAAAGATATACAAGCAGGTGCGCTTGTGAATTGTTGAAGAATTCAAGAAAGAAGGAGTCCGTGGATCTCGGAGCTATCATGGGGTCGTGGTAGTAAGTTTCCTACACTTGAGTACCAATAGGATGTTAGTGGTCTAAGTCTTATTGTGTAAACTTCAATTCTTTCATAGTGAATTCAGTTTACCTTGAGAATAGCTAGGTTAAATCCTCCCCAGGTTTTTTACCGGTTTGGTTTTCCTAGGTCATCAGATCTTTGTGTTCTTTATTTTTCCGCTACTTTATTGTTGTTGATATATTTGTGTTAACCTAGATCTGCTTAAATTACCTAAGTTAATCACTTGGCTAATTCTCTAGGTTAATCTGTTGGGTTTAAGGGGTCTAAACGAACTTACAAAATGAAATTTCTTTATTTATTATCTTGTCCTTTGTGAATGTTGTGTAATCTATGATAATATGAATCGACGCATGGTCCACTACTTTCTAGAATTTTCTCTAAACACAAGTGTAATAGCGAATGCTTAAGGGCTAAACTAAGCATCTTTTTCATGACTAGAGGGGGCTACCACAATTCAGAGTTCAGACTGGTATAAATTGTTAAGAGTGTAACGGGTTTCCTGACATAGAATAGCTGGAATTTTATAATTGGAGGGATTCTTTATATGTTTTTGTATTGCTTTAAGGTATTATAAATTTGTAAGGTCACTAGAATGGAAGTTTTGCTAAATTGCTATATTCACTGAATTGGCATGCCATAGGTTGAAACTCTTTCTCAAAAAAAAAAAAAAAAAAAGGCTTCCACATGTATGCGGGCATGCTAATTCAGTTTTTCCACTCATTGGAGCACTCAATTCAATTTGGTAGATATGGAACATTGCATGCTAAAAACATGCTGCTTTGGGAGAAATACAGTGAACTCATCTAGCAAATCCGGATGAAAATCAAAAAGAAGAGTGGCAATGTAACGTTCCAAAATCATAAGCAATAAAAGTCTATTCAATCAAAATAATCCATAAAAATATTAAATAAAAACAATCAACAACCTAAAATCTCATCACGAATGTCAGAGCTCTAATTCAAAAATAAAACATTCTCAAAATAATCCTCCAGTACATTGTTAAATACCATAAAAATAATAATAAAATCCTCAGTTCCAAAAAATAATTCGTAACTGTTGCATTCCAAGAATATCTACTCTAATGTATTTGTAAGGGGGAATAAAGGGGGTGAGATTGATAGGCCAAAAATGTATTGACCCCTTGTGATGAATTAATTGATTAATTAGCCAAATTTATTAATTAATCAAATTAACATGCAAATACGTGGTAGCACAAACAAATCACCAATTAAACTAAGTATGCAGTGGAAAATAAATGACACGGTGATTTTTGTTTACAAATGGGGAAAATCAACACAGCAAAAACCCTACCGGGTGATTTTATGGCTTGTTTGGAAGTTTAGAGAGGGAGGAGAGTGGAGGGGAGTAGAGGGAAGGAGAGTAGTGGGGAGGAGAGTAGAGGAGAATGATTCCCCTCTACATTGTTTGGATGTTTTTAAAATTAGGGAGGGGGAAGAGGGTAATTAGCCCTTTAGAAAGGGTAATTTTGTTAATTTAGAAAGGGTAAATTAGGGAATTCATTTGGTCAATAACTTATCTATTCTACTCTATCTCCAAATCTCTTCAATTTGGAGGAATTAAAAATAAGGGGTTAGAGGGAGTTGAAACCCCTCCAAACCCCTCCAAATCCCTCCCCCTCCTTTCTTAAAAAACTTCCAAACAAGGTAATTGAATTACTCTCCCTCCCTCTACTCTACTTCCACTCCTTTTTTTAACTCCCAAACATGCTATTAAGGTTACCACTCCCGAGAATCTACTATTATCACAACAAGCGGTTATAAGTAAAAGAATCTCAGTACCTTATACCAACCTACAGTTGAAACTTTACCCCAATACCCAATTGGACTTGTTCTGTAGTGACAATCTCTTATTTTCAATGCACGGCTCCTAGTACGTGACTAACCAATTGCGCAGATCCTAGTACGCGACTTGATTCACCAACTAGAGAAAGATGTTGGCTGCAAAATTCTTCTGTTCTTCAACACATGAAGATTATGAAATTGCTTAGTCACAAAACCTTATGATGTACAAACACAGCAGCTTCTTCAAGAACTAGGGCAAACTTGGTTTCTAGTCACACTTGAGAAATTATGCTCTTATGCAATTTTGCTCTTTGCTATGCAACCTAATACGGCCCTTAAAATAATCATTATATATGTTTAGGGTTGTGAGAAAAGAAAGTCCAAACATACAATTATGGATTGAATGAAAAATAGTCCTGAAAAACTGAAATTCATAAACTTGACAGATACCCTATCTGTCGAGTTGCTGTCAAGCCACGAGACTGGAATAGCTCTTCAAGCTCGATAAATGCTAGCTGTCGAGCTTTAATGATAGACACTTTTCACACTTGAATTTTGGACAGACTTGCATGACTTTAACACTTGATCTTGAAACAAAGTTTCTTGACGCATTAAACACATTCTAGATCTACCAAATTACAAGTAAAGTGCGTTTTGTCAAAGGATTAGCCAATTACATAACGTAGTGACGTATGTTCCTAATAAGTGAATCATATATGTCTTAACAATCTCCCTCTTAAGCAATCCGTGATAAAACCACAACAAACAAATGAACATATGAGAGAAGTCATAAATTACTCAACTCATACTCACTTGTTAAATACAATAAAATCTATCCTAACACGAACTCTTGAAAAATTTTGCAAGAAGAGAGTTTATGGCAAGTAGACTTTGACAACCTGTATTTCTGAAACACTTTAAACAAAACTCATCAAGGCATCTTTGTGTGAAACAGAAATAATAGATTGCATACAAATAATAAGAAGCATGTGCATAAAGAGAGAAAAGAAACAACACATGTAAGGGTAGGTGAAAGAAACATTTGCATGCAAATAATAAGAAATATGTGCATAAAAAGAGAAAATAAACAATACATGTAAGAGTAGGTGAAAAAACATACATCAACATATAAAGAGAATAAGTACAATGTATGTCAATAATGGTCACAAGACCCATGTACAAGAATAAATGTATCTTTAAAAGAAAAAGAAGAAAAAGATACTGTTAGGTTCTAAAAGTTTAGAACAATTGACAAATCGTGAGCATACAAGAACATACAAGTTGCAGAAAGAAGATTTCAGAATCTGCCTGGTTCGATCGATTGAAAGACAGGCTCGATCGATCAAGATTCGTATCTGCAGAATTTTAAGTTGGCCAAAACAGCAGTTCTAGCCCATTAAGGATTAGGGTTTCAGATCTACTTCTCCTACTATATAAAGGAAACTCTAAGCACGTTTTTTATAAGGCTTTTTAGAGAGAAAAGAGTGTGCCTCTTTTGTATTTAGGGTTTTGTTCCTAAAACCTCTCTTATAACTTCTACCGGTGTTGTTCCTTGAAGAATCTCAAGATCCGGTATTGCTGAAGTTGCTGCCTTCTCTAGTCATTAAAGGTGCTGATGATCTAAACTTTCAAGGGTGGTCTTGGAGTCACAAACAGGAGAGTTTGTGTTGCTAAACCTTTGAGTGGGATCTCAAAGTCACAAGCGTGGGTGTTTGTGTTTTGCAAAGGTCAAAGAAAGAAGGAGTCTGTGGATCTCGGAGCTATCATGGGGTCGTGGTAGTAAGTTTCCTACACTTGGGTAGCAATAGGATGTTAGTGGTCTAAGTCGCTATTGTGTAAACTTCAATTCTTTCTAGTGGATTTGCTATTTTACCTTGAGGATAGCTAGGTTAAATCTTCCCCAGGTTTTTTACCGGTTTGGTTTTCCTGGGTCATCATATCTTTGTGTTATTTATTTTCCGCTGCTTTGTTATTTTTGCTTATTTGTTATTTTTGCTTATCTGTGTTGACCTAGTTTTAATTAAATTACCTAAGTTATTCACTTGGCTAATTCACTAGGTTAATCTGTTGGGTTTAAGGGGTCTAAACGAACTGACAAGTGGTATCAGAGCGGGTAGCTCTTTTGTTGTAGATCTTTTGATCTAAGAGTTGATCCTTGATCCCTGTTATCATGGATAATTTGAAGTGTCTTTCTGCTCATGTTTGTGATGATTTGAATAAAAAGGACACTGTTGTTTCTATTGATTTTATTGATGCCTTTGAAACTCTTCATAAGGAATTATCTAAGTCTTTGTAAATTGCTAAGAAATTTAAAGAAGAGTTAAAATTGGCTAATCTTGAAAAAGAGGAATTGATTGTTAGATTAGATGAATCTAATAAAAAGAATGAATTTTTGAGAAATCAAATTTCCTCTCAAGATGAGAAGATGAAAAGCTTGGAACAAGAGTTAGTTGAATCTAAAGCTAAAATTGAAAATTTGACTGATACCAAGCCTGTTGTTGATAACAGAAGTGTTTCTGTTTCTCTTAAGCCTAAAGCTGAAAAAGTTTATATCCCTCCTTTCAAGAGGAATAATAAAGAAAAGGCTTATTTTGCTAGGTTAGACAAAGGTAAAAATTCTGATGTAGACGTTGAAGTTTCTAAACCTAAGTCTAAACCTACTGTTAGAAATCTGTTTTTGTGCCTACCTGTCACCTTTGTGGTGTTGTTGGTCATATTGGACCAAATTGTTCTTTGTTGAGGCAAAAACCAAAATCTGAGACTAGATTTGCTGTTAGGAATACTGATGTTCCTAAATTTGTTCCTGTTTGTCACTTTTGTGGTGTCTCCAGTCACATTCGTCCTACTTGTCATAAATTGAAATTTAAGTATTCTGTGTTTCAGTCTAGGACATGTGATGATATTTCTCCTGCCATGAGTCCAAATAAATTGTTTCATATGCTTTTGAAAAATTTAAGCTTGTTGGCTTGTGAAAGGAATTTGCAGGATTTCAGTCTTTCTCAGAAGATTGGTGTAATCCCTCAAACACACTCTACTTCACATGGATTTTCACCTACAAAGCCGAAGACTCGTGCTATATGGGTGAGAAAAGATTCTCTAAGGTGAGTGTTGCTGATTTGTCCCTATTTTAATTCTTTCAATTATTTGTGGACATGTTTTGTTTTTGTTTTTGGTTGTTTTGTTTTGTTTAGGTTGTTTTTTATTTAAAAAAAAAATCCAAAAACATTGAAAAATTTCAAAAAGACAAAAATATTTTATTTTGTGTCTAGTTTTATTTTTCTTGAGGATTACATGAATTATGATATCTCTCTCTTGATTTAGAACATGCTTGATATTGTGGAGAAACATAAAAAGTATGTGTTATATAAGTGCTAAGCTATTTATGATTTTGTATGAGTATGTACTAGTTTGTACATGTACTCAAGGATTAATTAAGAAATTGATATTTCTTGTTTGTGTACCCTCTATTGCTTAGTTAAGCACTGTCATGCATTGCATTTTTTTTAATCATTAGCATAAAGTGTGCTTTTTAGTTTTGGTCATAAATTTTTTTAACCAAAAAGATTTTTGTGTTTTGTATTACATATCATGGATTTGTAATCAAAGTTGGCCATATTATCTTTACATAACATGTTTATGTACTTTGTTTAGCTTAGATGAGCTTATTTATTGCACTTTACTAGTTAAAGTTTTGTTGTGCATGTTGTGTGGGAAGATGTTTATAGTTTTGATCACTTTGTCTTGATCTTGAAGTCACATGCCTTTGATTGTTGGACTTGAACTTATTGAGAAAGGCATAAATAACCATCTCACCACTGTTTACTAGCCAATCATGAACACCTTAGTGCATATCGTAAGATTTTGTGCTCGAGAAAGTGTAGCACATGCACAAAAAGAACATAAGGTGTAGCCTCTATTAAAATTGGTGTGTACATTATTGGGCTATAATAATTTCACAATTCATAAAATTGGTGTGTACATTATCCCGGCTTTTATTAAGTTTCTAATCAATTAAATTGAATAATTAGGCAAATCAAGAAACTTACATGATTGCAAGCTTTTATTCTAGGAGATGTGAGAGTTATATGATGTAACTCTTTAGGTGATAGTCTCTTTTAAATTTATGTGATGAATTTTGTAGACTTTGTGATTGATTACTATTCACATATCACCTCACATGTTTCTCAAGCTTTTGCTAGTTGCACATACTACACAAAGTTACTCTTTTCTAAACTTTGTACATGTTATTGTGTGTGATTCTGTTGTGGCCATCCATGATTATATGTTCCTTGATTTTGATGCAAAATTTGAGTTTTAAGGACAAATTGATTGAAAATCTTATTTTTGGAAGATTTGGGCTGTATTCATGTGTTTTTTAAAAAAACTTTCAGTCTCATACTCATGCATTTCATTCATGAAATACTGTACTTTGAGGAGTTACTGCATAAAATTGCTCTGTTTTTCAAAAATTTAAGTTTTCCAGATTTTCGATCGATCGAATCTGTCTTTCGACCGATCGAAATTGCGATTAAAATTTTTGGTTTGTTTCTGTCTGACTCGATTGGTATTCGATTGATACTCGATCGATCGAAATTGAAAAATTTTCAGTTTTTAGAGTTTTGACCAAATTTTTTCATGCATCATTTATGTTTAGGATTCACATGAGTTGCATTGTTTTTGTATCCATCTTGCAGTTTTGCAGTCATATCTCTCATTGTTTTCACACATCACATGCATACACTTTGCTAAATTGGGTACTCAACTTGAATTAGAAATTGATTGATTAATTTTTGAGTCTTTTGTACATTTTAGTATATGCTATTTTTTCTTGATGTGTGAATTGCAGAAAATATTTTTCTTAAGAGATATGATGGATAATAATGTGCAAATATTTTCTCTACTCATGCAACTGTTTATGGGTCACATAATGTCAAGTTTGCATTTATTGAAAGAGAGAATATTTTTCTTCATGTGTATCTTCAACTCAATTTTTTTGTTGGTTTGTGTGTTTTTATTTATCCCCACCTCCTAAATTTTCTCCAAAACTGTTTTTCCAAAACTTGTTTTGTTTTTTCCTATTTCTATAGGGGGAGAAAAGTTTTAACCTATGTTGTTTATAGGGGGAGTTGTTGCTCTTCATAGGGGGAGTTCTCTCTATTTTCTATAGAGCTAAATTGTTTTATGTTCCCTTGGTTCTCTTTTTTCTCTCATGTTTACTGTCACTTTACTCTTTATTTAAGTTGTATTTGACAATACGTGACAAAAAGGGGGAGAAATAGATGAAATGTGGGAATCCTGTTTAGGGGGAGTTGAAATTGTTTTCCAAAGGGGGAGAATATAAAAACTTGTTTATGTATCTAACTTAGGGGGAGAGTTAGAATTTATTTGTGTTTTTATATTTCTGTTTCATATTATTGTTAATATGTCTTTCTTTCCACACATGCGGTGATGTGTTTGTTGAGTGTTTCAGGAAAGACATGTGCATTCTGATCAAGACCTTCTACCTCTTCTTGACAACTTCTAGGTTAAGAGTCTTAGATTGGGATTTGTAATGTAATTGGGCATTTTATTGTATTGGGTTGTTCTTGTATTTTAACATTTCATTTTGTATGAAAGTTTTGTCACGAATTGCCAAAGGGGGAGATTGTTAGGTTCTAAAAGTTTAGAACAATTGGCAAATCGTGAGCACACAAGAACATACAAGCTGCAGAAAGAAGATTTCAGAATCTGCCTGATTCGATCGATCGAAAGACAGGCTCGATCGATCGAGATTCGTATCTGCAGAATTTTAAGTTGGCCCAAACAGCAGTTCTAGCCCATTAAGGATTAGGGTTTCAGATCTACTTCTCCTACTATATAAAGAAAACCCTAAGCACGTTTTTTATAAGGCTTTTTAGAGAGAAAAGAGTGTGCCTCTTTTGTATTTAGGGTTTTGTTCCTAAAACCTCTCTTATAACTTCTACCGGTGTTATTCCTTAAAGAATCTCAAGATCCGGTATTGCTGAAGTTGCTGCCTTCTCTAGTCATCAAAGGTGTTGATGATCTAACCTTCAAGGGTGGTCTTGGAGTCACAAACAGGAGAGTTTGTGTTGCTAAACCTTTGAGTGGGATCTCAAAGTCACAAGCGTGGGTGTTTGTGTTTTGCAAAGGTCAAAGAAAGAAGGAGTCCGTGGATCTCGGAGCTATCATAGGGTCGTGGTAGTAAGTTTCCTACACTTGGGTAGCAAAAGGATGTTAGTGGTCTAAGTCAAACTTCAATTCTTTCTAGTGGATTTGCTATTTTACCTTGAGGATAGCTAGGTTAAATCCTCCCCAGGTTTTTTACCGGTTTGGTTTTCCTGGGTCATCATATCTTTGTGTTATTTATTTTCCGCTACTTTGTTATTTTTGCTTATCTGTGTTAACCTAGTTTTAATTAAATTACCTAAGTTATTCACTTGGCTAATTCACTAGGTTAATCTGTTGGGTTTAAGGGGTCTAAACGAACTGACAGATACAAGTAATCCTCACTACATCCCTTAAGATATCAATACTCCCCCTAACATAATGGTCCTATACTAACTCTCCTCCTAAGTATGACTACTTTCATAGCCAAAACTACTTCCCCTTTTTGTCACAAGTGACAAAGGGGAAGTAGTTTTGGCTATGAGAGTAGTCATACTTAGGGGCAGATAGTTTTGGCTATGAGAGTAGTTTTGGCTACGAGATATTCTAACTCTCCCCTTAAGTATGACTACTCTCATAGTTAAAACTATTTCCCCTTTTTGTCACGAGTAACAAAGGGTAAGATAGTCAAGTAGACATTTCATTAGTAAATCTCGACAAATAAAGGTGTCGAGAGGTGTCGAGCTTTAAAATTTTCGATAGATGCATCTATCGAGAGGTGTCCAAAGGTGTCCACAGCAAAATAAGCTCGATGGATCAAGGAGCTATCGAGGAGACAGGAGAGTTCTCGATCAATCCACTTAGCTGTCAAGAAGCTATCGAGGAGACAGTAGATTTCTTGATTGATCCACCTAGCTATCAAGGAGACAGTAGAGTTCTCGATCAATTCACTTAGCTGTCAAGAAGCTAAAGATCTCGACAGATAAGCCAGGTATCGAGAGGTGTCGAGGATCTGTCGAGGTTACTTTAAACCAGTTTTTCAAGAAGAGAAAAACACAGATATGAATGCAATCAAATATGCAACTCAACCAAGGATCCAATCAATATTTTGAACTCTCAAAATCATCTCTCAATCAAAAGTTTAAGCACATAGATCCCAAAACACGCACACGCACACACACACACACACACACACACACGCACACACACACACACACACTAAACAAGTATAACCAATTTTATATTTCAAAAATAAGTCAGACAGTTTAGTGAGCATACATTAACACATGTAAATCTTGTGATGGCCAAATCATATTGTACTTGCACATGTATCAAAAGTAGCAAAGAATATTGTGTGTTGTGTGTGAAAAACATCGCAAGATTGCATAAGTGTATACATATTATGATGATTTGAGATATGAAAAAACCACTTTAACTCACACACAATCATAACTGTTTGATAGGGACTATCACTTTTGAGATACATTCTATAACTCTCACATCTCCTAGAATACACGTTTGCAATTATATTTAAAAGCATTTTTGATCTTTTTGCTTTTGATTTTTCTTTGCATATTTTTCTTTTTAAGCAAACTATACATGGGCATATAAGAGAGAGAAAAGAATTACCCAATTATGTTAAGCTTTTGATATTGCACTTTTGTTATGCCGAAGCATACAAATGTCATTTTATGATTGGCGGGCAACAGTGGTGAGATGATTATTTATGCATTTCTCTTAGAATTTCTAGTCTTACCTGTCAAAAAGAGTGATATGAGTGTAAAGTACAAGAGACTACTTAATCTTACTCATCACAAACACGAGCCACAAAGCTCACTTGCTTAGTTGTGCATGGAGATGCTCATCTAAGCTACACAAGATACAAAGTTTAGAAACTTTGTTTCAATGGCCATCCAAGATACACAAGTACCAATGTACACACACTATTTTTATATTTTTCTGATTTTTCAATTTTTTTTATATAAAAACAAAAAAAAAGCAAAAATGAAAAATAACCAAACAAAAACATGTTAAACAAAACAAAACAATGCATAAAACTAGATGCAAATGCATGAGGAGGAAGGAAAAGAAAGAGAGAGATTAATCCATGGAGATGACACCAATGTTTTAACGAAGGAATTCAAAACGTTTGCTGTTTAGAGGTTTGGTGAACAAATCAGCCTTTTGATCATTAGTGTGAATAAGCTCAAGAGTGAGAGTACCATCTTCGATAAGCTCCCTAATGAAGTGGTGTCAAATCTCTATGTGTTTAATTCGAGAATGTTGAATAGGATTCTTAGAGAGATTGATGGCACTGATATCGTCACAGTAGATAGTATGATGCTCTTGACAGATACCATAATCATGGAGGAGTTTTTGCATCCATAGGAGTTGGGTGCAACAGCTACCGGCAGCGATATACTCAGCTTCTGTAGTGGATAATGAGATGGAGTTTTGCTTTTTGCTCATCCAAGAGACAAGATTGTTACCTACATAAAACAACCCCCTGATGTACTCTTTCTATCATCAGCATTCCCAGCCCAATTAGCGTCAGAATATCCAGTTAAGACATTATTTGTGTCCTTGCTATACCACACACCAAAGTTAGCAATGGTTTTGACATACTTGATGATTCATTTCAAAGCAATCATATGAGACTTTTTGGGATTAGCTTGATATCTAGCACATACTTCCACACTGTAACTAATGTTAGGACTACTAGCAGTAAGGTAAAGAAGGCTACCTATCATGCTTCTATAAAGAGATGAATCAACACTTTTACCTAACAAGTCAGCAGTGAGTTTAACATTTGGACTCATAGGGGTTCTAACAGAACTAGCAGATTCTAAACCAAACTATTTCACAAGATTTTTAGAATATTTAGATTGTGAAAGGAATATACCTGAATCTTGTTGATGAATCTGCAATCCAAGGAAGTGAGTCAACTCTTCCATCATGCTCATCTCAAACTCTGCCTGCATGAGTTTTGAGAAGCCATGAGCAAGTTCATCCTTAATCGACCCAAAGATGATATCATCAACATAGACTTAAGCATTCATAAACAAAAATCTCTTCAAGCTGGTTGCAGCCATGACAACAGGGGTCAATGGATCAACATAACAAAGATTAAACCTAATCAGAGTGTGCCTGCTCTGATACCAATTGACAAGAAAAAAATGTATTGACCCCTTATGAAGAATTAATTGATTAATTAGCCAAATTTATTAATTAATCAAACAATCCAAAACCTAGATCTAAATGCATGTAATGCATGAAGAATGAGAGGTGGAGAGGTCATACCAAGTGATTAGAAGCAAGAACAGGCCGAAAATCACGTGGAGTAAAGGTTTAGAGAGAGAGAGAAAAGTGAGTTTGGAAGGTGAAAAACTTGAAAACTATCGAGAGAGATTGAGGGGTGTGAGATTTGAAATCGCTATGGCTCCTTATATATAAATCTCATAAATCTCGATCGATTGAGAGTTGTCAAGAATCTATCGAAGTGTAAAACGAGTGTTTTAGCTGTCGAACTAGCTAACGAGAATCAACCAAGAGATTTTCAAAAAAGGAAGCTCGATGGATCGAGGTAGCTATCGAGAAGCTATCGAGGAGATAGAAAGTTTCTCGATTGATTAAACTAGCTATCGAGAGCTATCGAGATTGCGATAATCATCAGCTAAGGAGTCTTGATAGATAGCTTATCTGTCGAGAGCTATCAAGAAGCTATCGGGATTGCTTAAAAATAGTTTTTCAAAGAAGAGAAAAACACAGATATGAATGCAATTAAACATGCTCCTTAAACACAGATCCAACAACATTTTAAGCTCTCAAAAACATCTCTAAAAAAAAAAAAAAAAAAAGCTTTTAGATCCCCCCCCCCCACACACACACACACACTAAACACGTCTAACCAATTTTATATTTCAAAAACAAGTTAGAGCAGTTTAGTGAGCATATATTAACACAAGTATTCCTTGTGATGGCCAAATCACATTGTACCTACACATGTATCAAAAGTAGCAAAGAATATTGTGTGTTGTGTGTGAAGATTTGAGTCATGAGAAAATCACTTTAACTCACACACAAGCATAACTGTTTGAATGAAACTATGACCTTCGAGGTATGTCCTATAACTCCCACATCTCCTAGAATATACGCTTGCAATCATATATAAAGCATTTTGTTCTTTTTGCTTTTTATTTTTCTTTTAAGCAAATCATGCATGGGCATATAGGAGAAAAAAAAAATACCCAATAATGTTAGGCATTTGATATTGCACTTTTGCTATGCCGAAGCATATGGATGTCATTTCATGATTGGCGGGCAACTGTGATGAGATGGTTATTTATATCTTTCTCTTAAGATTTCTAGTCCTTCCTGTCAAAAAGAGTGATATGAGTGTTAAGTATAAGAGATTACTTAATTTTACTCATCACAAACAAGAGCCACAAATCTCACTTGCTTAGTTATGTATAAAGATGCTCATCTAAGCTACAAGAGATACAAAATTTAGAAAACTTTGTTTCAATGGCCATCCAAGGTATACAAGTACCAAAGTATACAAACACAGACTGTTTTTGTGTTTTCCTGATTTTTCAATTTTTTTTATATGAAAAACAAAATAAAACAAAACTGAAACGAAAAAAACCAAAAACATTCTAGAAAAAACAAAGCAATGCATAAAACTAGATTGACTCAAAAACACAAAAACAAAGCACACAAGTAATGCAAAGACAAAAACAAGAAAGGGAGAGGGAGGAGTGACTCAATCACTTGGAGCCTTTTTTCCTCCACACTTTGGAGGAACCTTTCCTTTGCGCGAACCCTTGAACCGGCGGTGAGGGGGAAGAATTGAAACTGTTCAAGTTCAAAAAGAATATAAGGGCTTTGAAAAGATCTCCAAGAGGAGCAAAGGAGGATTGAAACTGATTCTGGTTTTCCGACACAATCATGCTATTGCTCTGTTGAGTGGTTAACCACTTATAGCAATTGGGTCGAGTATGTCTAGCTGCTCTACTGTGATGACAGAGATGCTGCTTCTTCTGTTTAGGCTTTTGTTTATTTCCCTTCTTAGCCGTAGGGTTTTTTGTCTTATTCTTAGCAAGTTTAGGGGGTGCTCCTAAGATGGACTTACCCTTGTCTATGTTCTCACTAGCTAAGTTATTTTTAGAATCATTGTTCTCATTTTCAACATTATTAGTAGGAGGAACAAAAACAGTAGTACTAGAAGTAGCAATGCTAGAAGAAGAAAAATCATACCCTAAACCATTTCTGTCGGAAGCAGATTTCTGAAGACTGAGCATCTCATCGAGCTTAGCACTTGAAGTCCTTTCCAGCTGAGCTCTGACTTGGAACAGTTCTGCCTCAAGCTTCTTGGTCTTCTTAGCCAAGAAATTGTTTTCAAACCTAAATGCTCCAATAGTCTAATTAGCTTCATCAAACTTTACGGAGAGTTCTTCACGTTTGAGCTCCACATCACTGAGTTTCTTGGTGGCTAGCCTATACAACTTCTCATGCTTTTTGGAGACCTTGTATAACTTTGCATAAGTAGTGTGGATGTCATCTTGTTCATCCATATTTTCAAACTTTGACTCCACCACATCTTCTTCTTGATCCACATCTTCTACAATCCCTTCAGTAGGATTAACAGTGGCAATGAAGGCATTCAGGGTTCCCTCATCTTCATTGTCGGAATCATCCTCAGGTTCGATGTAACTCAAAGTTACAGCAAGTGCCTTGCTTTTCCCAATGGTCTTGAGATATGTGGGGCACTCTTGTTCATGTGTCCAAAGCCTTGACACTCGAAACACTTAGGTCCTGAGCGAACAGTGTACTGACCACCATCTCTAGAATCCTTCTTCCCTTTGTCTTGGCTTTTACACTGAGAAGAACTTGATTGTCTATGGTCCTTTTCAAAGCCCTTTGCATTTGCATTCTTCATGAACTTCTTGAATTGCCGGGTGATGTAAGACTTCATCTTAGAATGTTCATCATCGGAAGACTCATCCGTGTCACTGCTCTTGGCCTTCAGTGCCATGCTCTTATTCTTACTCGTTTTCCCGATCCTTGTCAACCCTAACTCATAGGTCTGCAAGTTGCCAACCAGTTCTATCAAAGGAATTTTATCAATATCCTTTGATTCTTCAATTGTGGTGATCTTGGCATGGAATCTCTAGGGTAGAGATCTAAGCACATTTCTTACAATCTTGGATTCAGGAATGGTTTCCCCAAGATTAAAAGTTGAGTTCACTATGTCCTTGAGCTTGGCATAGAACTCATCAAACGACTCATCCTTCTCCATTTTAGTCTTCTCAAAGCTGGTAGTGAGCCTTTAAATCTTTGAGTCCTTGACAACCTTGGTTCCCTCATAGGTTGTCTGGAGGATGGTCCATGCTTCCTTAGCAGTTTCAGTGGAAGATATCTTCTTGAACTCCTCATTTGTGACTGCACTAAATAAATCATTCACTGCCCTACTGTTGAAGTTTGCCACCTTGATCTTCGCATCATCCCAATCGGCCGACACTTCTGTAGGCTTGGTCCAGCCTATCTCCACAACTTGCCACACTTTCTCATCTAAAGACTGCAAGAAAGCTCTTATGCGTACTTTCCAATATGCATAGTTAGTGCCATAAAATAAAGGAGGTATAATAAGAGATTGTCTTCTATTAATGACAAACAGGGGTCAATGGATTACACAGTAAAGATTAAAACATAATCAGAGTGTGCTTGCTCTGATACCACTTGATAGGCCAAGAATGTATTGATCCCTTGTGATGAATTAATTGATTAATTAGCCAAGTTTATTAATTAATCAAATTAACATGCAAAGCACGTGGTAGCACAAACAAATCACCAATTAACTAAAATATGCAGCAAAAAATAAATTGACACGGTGATTTGTTTACAAATAGGAAAAACCTACACGGTAAAAACCCCACCGGGTGATTTCAAGGTCACCACTTCCGAGAATTCACTATTATCAAAACAAGCAGTTACAAGTAAAGGAATCCCAGTACCTTATACCAACCTACAGTTGAACTCTTACCCCAATACCCAATTGGACTTGTTCTGTAGTGACAATCTCTCCTTGTAATGAACGGCTCCCAGTATGTGACTAACCAATTGCGCGGATCCCAGTACGCGACTTGATCACCAACTTGAGAAAGATGTTGGCTGCAAAGTTTTTCAGTTCATCCAGACGATGAAGATAATGAAGTTGCTTGGTCACAAAATCCTACAGTGTACAAACATAGCAGCTTCTTGAAGAGAAAGATGAATTAGGGCAAATTTAGTCTTCGGTCACAATTTTCATGAACAAAACTTTGCTTCACACTTGCGCAACCTTTGACAGCCCTTAAAATAATCTTTATATATGTTTAGGGTTGTGAGAAAAGAAAACCCAAACATACATTCACGGAGTGAATGAAAAACAGTCCTGAAAAACTGAACTTTATAAACCTCGACAGATACCCTATCTATCAAGCTAGCTATAAAACCACAGGCTTCAGCAGTTTTTAGACCTCGATAGATGCTAGTTGTCGAGCTTTAAATCCTGCACTTTCTTCCTTGATTCTTGGACAGACTTGCATGGCTTTGAAACTTGAATTTGAAATAAGGTTTTTTGAAGCATTAAATATATCCTAGATTTACCCAATTACAAGTAAAGTGAATTTGGTCAAAGGATTAGCCAATTACATAAAATAGTGACATATGTTCCTAACAATGAATCACATATGTCCTAACAGTTTGCAAGTTGCCAACCAGCTCTGTTAAAGAAATTTTGTCAATATCCTTTGATTCTTCAATAGCAGTGATCTTGGCATGAAATCTCTCAGGCAGATCTGAGTACTTTTCTTATAACCTTGGGTTTGGGAATAGTTTTCCCAAGATTAAAGGCATAGTTAACTATGTCCTTCAGCTTGGTATAGAACTTATCAAACGACTCATCCTCCTCCATCTTAATTTCTTCAAAGCTCGTAGTAAGCCTTTGAAACTTTGAATCCTTTACAGCCTTAGTCCCTTCATAGGTTGTCTGAAGGATGGTCCATGCTTCTTTAGCAATTTCAGTAGAGGATATCTTCTTGAACTCCTTATATGTGACTACACTAAATAAGGCATTCAATGCTCTGGTGTTGAAATTTGCCGCTTTGATCTTGGCATCATTCCAATCAGCCGATGCTTCCTTTGGCTTAGTCCAGTCAATCTCCATAGCTTGTCACACTTTTTCATCTAAGGACTGCAAGAAAACTCTCATGCGTACTTTCCAATATGCATAGATAGTGTCATCAAATAAAGGAGGTATAATAAGAGATTGTCCTCTATTTATGACAAATAGGGGTCAATGGATCACACAACAAAGATTAACCCTAATCAGAGTGTGCCCGCTTTGATACCACTTGATAGGCCAAGAATGTATTGACCCCTTTAGTAACTTAATCAATTAATTTAGCCAAGTAAAATTAATTAAATTCAATTACATGAAATAAACGTGGTAGCACAAACAATCACCAAATAATTAAATGCAGCAGAAAATAAGTTTGACACGGGTGATTTGTTTACAAATGGGGAAAACCATTAAAGCAAAACCTCATTGGGTGAATTTAAGGTCACTACTCCCGAGAATCCACTATTATCAAAACAAGCAGTTACAAGTAAAAGAATCCTAGTACCTTATACCAACCTACAGTTGAATCTTTACCCTAATACAAAATTGGACTTGTAATGTAGTGACAATCTCTCCTTTCAATGCATGGCTCCAAGTACGTGACTAACCAATTGATGCGCGGATCCCAGTACGCAACTTACTCGTTTGCACGAATCCAAGTACGTGACTAACACACCAACTTGAGAAAGATGTTGGCTACAAAGTTCTTCAGTTCATCCAAAAAATGATGATCAAGAAGCTCCTTGGTTACAAAACCCTTGACGCAAAGACGCAGTAGCTTCTACAAAGAAAGATGAACTAGGACAAACTATCTCCGGTCACAATTTGAGTGAATAATCACTTTGCATTAAGTTGCATCATACTAGATGGCCCTTAAAATAATCCTTATATATGTCTAGGGTTGTGAGAAAAGAAACCCTATCCAAATAACTTGGATATGTGTGAAAAACTGATCTGAAAATCTGAATTTTGTAATTCTCGATAGATAGAGCTTCTGTTGAGAGCTGTTGAGAATTATACATCAAACCTCGATAGATTTATCTGTCAAGTTTTAATGAACACTTCTTCACTTGTTTCTTGGACAAATTTGCATGTCTTCAATACTAGACTTGAACTCTTATTTCTTGAAGTATTAAACACATACCAATCTATCCAATTACAAGTAAAATGCGTTTTGTCAAATTAGCCAATATACAATAACATATGTTAGTTCCACATATGTCCTAACAATCTTTACCATCAATTTTCACCATACCTTTAAATGGGTCATAGAATCTCTCAATTAATCCTATGATGGTTGATTTTCCAGACCCACTTTATCCCACCAATGCTGTTGATTTCCCAGCTTCTACGTTGATTGAGAAGCCTTGGAATATGATCACATCGGGCCAAGCTGGGTATGAAAAATACATATCACGAATTTCAACATGGCTTGTTATTTTTTCAAGCTGGTACCCTTCTGAGTCTTTAGGCTCAATTCTTGTGTAACGTTCCAAAACAACAAAGACTGACCCAACAGACTCAGAACCCTTTGCAAGGTCTGTAGTCATACTTCCAGAAATAGCAATAACATGGCCTGTACTTGCCAAAACCATATAGGTCTCAATGAGAGCTTTAGCTAAGACATAACCTTCGGCCATAAGCTTCCTAACATACCAAAAGTCTAAAGCCCAACTAGCAATTGAGAGGCTTTGAGACAAAGCAAGCCCAATACCAGCAAACCATGATTGTCTTATGCTTTCGTGACGTGGGCTTTCTTGGGCTTTTTCAAGCATTTGAAGAATTCTTTCTTGGGAAGAGAAGGCAATGACAGTTCTGAGGTTGGTAATAGCTTCAACAGTGAGTTTGCTGCTTTCATTTTCGGCTTTAGTGGCCTTTTGAGACATGTTTTGGAGTAGTACATGCCTCGCGTAGAAGCACATTACGATGAGTGGTTGGAATGCTATCATAACAATAGCAAGCCTCCATGCAATGACCATGCTTATTGTGAAGGCTACAACTTTAGCTGAGATGGTTTGTACAACCAAGGTTTTCAAACCCGGACTGTTCATTGAACCGTAAAAGGGAGAGGTTCAAGGTTTTTGAGGTCGAACCGAAGGAGAACCGGAGTCGAACCGTGACGACATCATAATTAATTTAATAATTAATTTAAATATATATAAAAACATTAAATTAATAAAAAATAGAAAAATTAACTAAAATAGTCAAAAACAATTATAGATAGGATTTTTTATAACATAACTTTCATAATACAAATAAAATTATTAAATTCTAAAAAAACAATAGCTATTGAGTTTCTAAATTATTTTTAAGTCATGACAAAGCACACTTTAGTACCCAATAATTTTTATTTTGTGAAACCCAATAAAATAGTTAAGAGACAAATGAGTTTATTTGCTCATGGCCAAGCCCATTTGATTGCCGATTATTTTTTTCCCAAGCCCATTTGAATAGTCACTGTTCACCATTTATTATGAATTTAAAAAAAAAAATCAAAAGCTAGGTCTGAAGGTGGCCATGCATTTAAAAATTGTTAAAGTTAAATAAATAACAAAACCCAAGAAGGAAGTGCTTGACAGCAAGTAAGCATTATATGTTAGTAGTTGACACCAAAGCACGGCAGCAGCAAAGAAGAAGTCTCCAGAAGCAGCGAAGAAGTTTACAACATTTTTAGCAATACTTTCACAACAAAATTTATGTGAAAAGTTGTTACTAGTTTTAATTTGAACCCACTATTGAAATTATTTTTTTACTCACCAATATTAACTAATAACAATCTGTTACTTAAAATTTATTGTGAAACATTCTGAAAATATTATAGTAATATTTAATTTTGATTTTTTATTCTTTTTATTATTATTTTTTTCTTTCCTTGCATCCATACGTTTCTTTTCCTTTTCTTTTTTTTTTTCCTCCTCCACGCACGTGTCCCCATCCCCACTCCTCTCATCTAGTTTTTATTTTTCTAGATTCTTCCTCCGCACAGCTTGTCCTCCTCTCTGCTTTTATTTTTCTTTCTTTATCTCTAGCTCTCTCTTCCTCATTCTCTTTCTTTCATACTCTCACCCTGTCATACACACATTACCAGCAGAGAACAAAGCCAGAATTTAAAGCTTGCTTCGCCTAAGAGAAGAGTTTATGAAGAGAGAGAGCTGTGTGATGTACTCTAAAGAGAGAAGAAGAAGAAACATAAAGACATGCTGTGTTTTTGCTTTTTTCCTTCTTCGTTGTCTTGTTCTTCCTCTGCTTCTTCTTCTTCTCTATTTTTTTTTTCTCCCTTTCATTTGGTTCCAGATCTGAAAAAACCCAAAATACTGCTAAAGTATTGGCTGAAACTTTGCCGAAAAAAAGGAACCATTCGAACCTCAAAAACCGGTCATGGTTCTCAAAATCGTATGGTCCGACCACGGTTTGCATGGGTCCTTGCTTTTTTCCCATAGAGCGGTTCTTGAAGCTAAAAAAACCGTAAAACTGAGAGGTTCACGGTTTTCCCGGTCGGACCGTACCGTACGGTCCGGTCCGGGTTTCAAAACCTTGTGTACAACAAGGGCTATTCTGTCACCCACTAAAGATCTCACTTGCCAAAATAGTCTACATAATAAGAGCATTAGCATCTAGTATGCTAAAAAATTGCTATATGAGAGTTACAATATATGCTAGTTCTATAATGATTGTCTTCAATTGGTTTTATTGGGATGATTTCTAGTATTTACTTGTTTAGGATTGATAGGCCAAGAATGTATTGACCCCTTGTGATAAATTAACCAATTAATTAGCCAAGTTAATTAAATAATTCAATTAACATGCAATACGCATGGTAGCACAAAAAAATCACCAACTAAGTTAATATGCAGCAGAAAATAAAGTTGACATGGTGATTTGTTTACGAATGGGGAAAACCTCCAAGGCAAAAACTCTACCAGGTGAATTTAAAGTCACCACTTTTGAGAATCCACTATTGTCACAACAAGCGATTACAAGTAAAGGAATCCCAATACCTTATACCAACCTACAATTGAACCCTTACCCCAATACACAATTAGACTTATTCTGTTGTGATAATCTCTCCTTTTCAATACACGGCTCCCAGTACGTGACTAATCAATCGATGAACAGATCTAAGTACATGAATAACCACCAACTTGAGAAAGATGTTGGCTGCGAAATTCTTTAGTTCATCAACACGATGAAGATCACGAAACTCATTGGTTACAAAACCCTACGACGTACAAATACAGCAGCTTCTTCAAGAGAAAGATGAATTAGGGCATATGTCTCTGGTCACAATATGCTTGTGAAAAATCTTTGCATCAAGTTGCACTGACTTGTGTCATCTGTGACGGCCCTTAAAATAATCTTTATATATGTTTAGGGTTGCGAGAAAAGAAAGCCTAAACATGTATATACGGATATGTGTGAAAGCAAATCTAAAAAACTGATTTTCGTAAATCTCAATAGATAGGTTATCTATCAAGAAGCTGTCGAGCATCGGGCTGAAGATCCCTTTTAAACCTCAATAGATGCTATTTGTCGAGTTTTAAAATCCAGCACTTCTTCACTTGTTTCTTGGACAGATTTGCATGGCTTTACCACTTGGACTTGAAATCTTGTTCCTTGAAGTATTAAACACATCCTAGATCTACCCAATTACAAGTAAAATGCATTTTGTCAAAGGATTAGCCAATTCTAAATGACATATGTTCTAAATATGTTCCATATATGTCCTAACAAGGATCTTCTTCATCTCATTGTTAAGAGTTAATTTTAGTGTCTATTAATGTTCAAAATACGACATCATTTAAAATTTTAGATAATGTGACACTTTATACACTTTTAAAATTATAATATTTAAATGAACTAGGAAATGTATACAATCAAATGGATAGAGTCTTTCTCTAGTCGATATAGGGCTAGACTTATGATATTGTGTCAACAACCACTACAAGTATACAACCAACTCAACCAATATAGCTTTATGAGATGTATTCTTTTTTTTTTATTTATTTTCAGGGGAATAAATATGAGCTGTTATTTTTATTTTATTTTTTAGCTTGGTTTAGAAATATATATTACTAAGTATACCCTAACCCCCAGTCTCAAACTTAAGACCCTCAACAACTCTTAGGTACGAATACCTAGAGGGTTTGGGTTACCTCAAGTTTTTTTTTTAATTGAAATCTCATTTTGTTTTAATGACAAATTGTTACATCACCCACTAATTAATAAAAGGTAGAGATTAAAACCCACTATCACTTGCCGTAGTATATTTAAAACAAATGAAGATGTCCAGTTAAAAAAGTACTAGAGGTAAACCAAACCCTACCTAGAGAGGTGTCATTAAACCAACACGGTCATTGGCTAAATATGAGCTGTTATTCATATTTCATACAGTAACAAATCAGCAAACGTGTCATTCTCGGACCATCTAAATCTCAAGTAATTCTAGCCTATTAATAATTAAGATCGAAGAACTGCTACGTCCACAACATTTTCACAACAAATCCTAGTTGACAGGTTGTTACAGGTTTTAAATTTAAATCTAACACTAAAATTACTTTCTTACCCACTAGTAACAGCAAATAACAACCTGTTACATAAGATTTGTTGTGAAAACGTTGTAAAATTGTTGTGGACATAGTATTTCTCTTAAGATCATGATTAGGGAGCTAGCTTAGTTTAATGTTTTCTATTATGGATGCACAGTTATGATGCAATGTATATTCGATCTTATGTCATGACAAGAACAAAATTTGTCTTTAACCTCGTTTAGAATTAAAGATTAGAAGTTAAATTAGTTGTAGTAATAGAGTAATAATTTTTATTTTCTCTTGAAAACAATGCATTTGTTAGAAATAAAGCTTGATTGGAAGGTGTAAAGCTTAGGCAATGAAAGTGTTATTTAGGCGGTGTAAAATCTATAGGAGAGATGTAGTTTCATAATTGTACTCAATATTGCAACCTTATCCTATGAATTCTAAGGTTATATATATATGTATATATATATATATATATATATATATATATATAGATGTGTGTGTGTGTGTGTGTGTGTGTGTCCGGGGGAGGGGGATTGCTTTACTGTTATTGTACACATCTAAGATATATCAAAGGAATTGTAAATGACCACTTAAATAAAAAAGTTTATCAATATATTTCTTGTTTTCTTCTTACTTCGTTTTATCTATTTCTATTATTTCATAACAGAATTGACAAAGCAAAAAAAAAAAAATATATATATATATATATATATTTTACAGACAAAGCTAAATAATTAAGGCAAAAGCAACTGTTCCAATTATTGAAGTAACTACTTAGACTGCTTTTAATGTCCAATGATCATTGTTAATGCTTTGTGACTTTGTTCACTGTCGGCACGAATACAAGCAAGCTCCCCATTACATTTCTTTACAATTTAACCAATGATTCCTTATCGATTCTAAAAGGACAAAAAAAAAAAAAAAAAAAAAAAAAAAAAAAAAAAAAAAAAAAAAAGTGAAAAGCAATGATTCTTTCTTAAGGAGAACATGATTTTAATGAGCCACATAATCTCCCACCTAACCTCCACTTAACCTAAAGATGGCTTCCAAACTTTCACATTAGACTAGACCTAAAGTTGGAATATCATATACTTTATACAACTACCAATTAGGGCTAAACTTTTGGACTCTTGTGCAATTTGGTTCTTTTATGGTAGAACAAAGGAGCATCACAACCGCAAGAGCTCACTATCTCAACTTGGAAAATTCTTTTATTTTTGGAAACTATACAAAGAATATTAGCAAAGCTCATGCTCATGAATTGTTCTACAACAACCTCTTTCCCATATAATGTTTAAAAGGGGATAGCGGGGATTAAGATGTTCATAGGTGTCCCGAAATTCTATCAATTTATTTTAATTTAAAATGAATGGATTATATTTTATCATTTCATCAATAATTTTTTAAAAATATTAAAATAGTAATAATCAAAGTTTATTTCAATGTAAACAATATGATAAAATATAATCAACACATTTCAAAATAGATGGATAAGAATTTAGTTAAAAACTCCATCTCATGATACTTAAAAGAGGATTTTATAATCATGTCAAGGACTTCTAAATTCATCGTTCACTAGTGTTTGTTTATTAACTATTACTTTAATTTTTTTTGTCAAGATTAGTTATTGGCATCATTTACTAGTGTTTTTATTATTATTTATTAATCATTTTTTTGTGTCAAGATTAGTTGCTGGCATCATTCCCTAGTGTTTGTTAATTATATTTTAATTAATCAATTTTTTTGTTAAGATTAGTTTCTGTCATCATCAAAACGACATAATCTATATAAATATATATATATATATATATATATAAATATCTATCTAAATGCTAAAGTGTCTCATTTATTATTACTACGTTCTAGTTAAGCTACATCAACAACCACGTCATTATCTTTTTTGTTTCCAATTTTTCCTATATTTTTTTAAACATTTTCTCATTTATGATAACTTAAAAACTCCATTATTTAAAAATTAAAATATCTTTTAATCATTATTTTTATTATTAATTTTTCAAAACTCTCCCTCCCTTTTACCTCTTTATCTCCCTGCTGCATTTTACCTTAATATCATTCTCTCTATACCATTTTATCTTCTTTTATTTTGACTATTCTTATTCTCAACATCTTATTATAAATAAGACATTTTCTTTTCCATTTTATGTATAGTTTTCTCACACAAAAATGTTACTTCTCTCTCTCTCTTTTTCATTTTTTGTTTGATTTTTTCTTTTTAGGTGAAAATCCTATTTTAGTAGCAGTCAATTTGGTCCATGTTATTTTCAAGTTATAATCAATTTATTCCTTACCGTTAACTCACTAACAAAAAATGTCTATTTCTTGTTAGTGAGTTAATTAAAGACAAAAGAAATAAAGAAATAGTCAAACATCTATTTCTTTCACCGTAACACCAAAAAAAGAACGATTGTGATGTAGATTGTAGAAAATATATGTTCGAATCATGTTATGAGACTTTACTATTTCTATAGATGTAATTTTTCGAATCATCTCGGTTCATCTATTTATCATCACAATATATGTTCGAATCATTCTATAGTCAAACATCTATTTCTTCTCATATTAATTATTTTATTCTACATTTAAATTCAGTCATGCCCTTTGTACTATTAAATTATGCAGCATAAATCAAGAAAATGGCTAGATACATACTTACCTTCCTTTAGGAAAATCAAAATATTTGTGTGATTAAGGGTCATATAATTTATAGTTTAGATAGCACTCTTTGAATGTGTCTAGGCCTATAGATTGAACAATTTGTAGACTTAAAAGGCTATTGAGAATGGACTTTTGATCAAGACTAAAAACAATATGGACTATTATATACCATTTGGATAAAAACTTTTATCATAGATATATTAATTTTTTTGCCAAAAATTTAAATCATGCAAACTTAATAATTTTATGTTATGTGTTAGCATCGTCTCTGCGTCTTCTTCTTATTTTTCTTCTCAAAAATATTATGTATTATCTTTAAAAGATGCCAACAATATTGATCTTATGGGAAAAGTTAAATAAAAAATTGAATAAAAAATGTTTTATATTACAATCTACTAAAAATACTTTTTAAATATTTAAACCTTTTCTATTTTTTATATTGCTGACATATTTTATAGGTACCAAATATGATACCTTAAGTCTTATTATTCTTAAGTTCTTTCGGCAAAAAAAAAAAAAAAAGTTTGCCACAAAAGAGGAGTTCATGTAAAATGAAATATTTATTCTGTAAGACTACCAAACTTGATAAATTTCAAATGATGAAATCACTCGCAACAATATTTGCATAGTTATATAGTTTCAGCTAAAACAATCAAACATACTTTTAGTCTTCAAAAAACGCATATCTACTAGTGGTTAAACGTTCATCTTGACTAGTTTTAACTTTTCATAAAATTCAACCTTTAAATATTCATCTATTTTAATTAGATTTTTCTAAAAAAAAACTTTAATTTAGATATTTATAAGTAAACAATGAAATAATGATTCATGAATAATCAAAAACCAAAAAAAATTACACATATTTATCTTGTGCGGATGTTTTTTTTTTTTTTTTTTTTTTTTGGTCTAGGGTCATAATTTTACTTTTTTTTTTTTTTAATTTTGGATTTTTTTTTTAAGAAAACTTGGATAAGTTTATTTTGAAGACATGAATTAGTAGGAGAGTGTCCTACTTTGTAAGCATTCTAAATGGTGTTGGTGATATATTTGTTGGGTATGTTTTAGAATTATTGGGTGAATCTATATTTTCAACAATATTTTTACCAAGTTATTCTCAAGTTTTTCCCCTATTAAACGTAAGGTTTAGAGATATTTTCAAATTACATAAAAGTCCAGTCCAAATATGAGAATCATCTTATAGATAGTATATGTTCTTTTGAATATACACTACTGTCAATTTCTTCAAAACATTCTCTTCTCTCTTCGTATGTATGTGTGTGTTAAAAATACTTAGTATTCTTAAAAGAAAAAATAGTGGGTTAATCCCACATTGGAAAATAAGTATGAGTTAAAGAGGTTTAAAAGTCTATGCTGTGTATCCAAGAGTTAGACCCTTTTGAATATACACCATTATCAGTTTCTTTAAGACATTTTCCCCTCTTCCCATGTGTGTGTGTGTGTGTGTTAAAAATACTTATTATTATTCTCAAAAGAAAAAAACAGTGGGTTAATCCAACATTGGAAAATAAGTGTTAGTTAAAGAGGTTTAAAAGCCTGTGCCGTGTATCTAAGAGTTAGACCATTTTGAATATACACTACTGTTAGTTTCTTTAAGACTTTCTCCTCTCTTCCCATGTGTGTGTGTTAAAAATACTTAGTATTCTAAATAAAAGATAATGAAATCTATAAAAAGTTAATTAAAAGTCCCTGTTAGGTTCTAAAGATTAGGAACTAATGTATTTAGAACTTCAATTTGTATGTTGGCAAACCATGATCAAAACAATGTTTAGTCGTGTGTTAGACTTGCTCAAAGTATGGGTCTTATTGTAAAGTTAGAATCGAGTTTTTATGCAGAAGTACTGTTCACTTTTTGTATGACTCGATCGATCGAAAATTAGACTCGATCGATCGAAAATCGTGCAGAACGTTTTTCTGCAGAAAATTCCAACTCAGCCCAAGCCCGTTTTAATGTATAGGGTTTTATGTTTTGCCCTAGGTATAAAAGGGAAAACCCTAGCCACGTTTTTAGAATTCTGTTTTGCTGTGTTTGTGAATCTCTCTGTGAGATCTAGAGGTGTTTACCTTCACATATACTTAGGGTTTACAAACTTGAGATTTATGTCAAGAGTTGTGTAGATCAATACAGTTGCAGAATCAAGAGAACACAAAGATATACAAGCAGGTGCACTTGTGGATTTGCTGAAGAATTCCGGAAAGAAGGAGTCCGTGGATCTCGGAGCTATCATGGGGTCATGGTAGTAAGTTTCCTACACTCGGGTAGCAATAAGATGTTAGTGGTCTAAGTCTATTGTGTAAACTTCAATTCTTTCATAGTGGATTTAGTTTACCTTGAGGATAGCTAGGTCAAATCCTTCCCAGGTTTTTACCGGTGTGGTTTCCTGGGTCATCAGATCTTTGTGTTGTTTATTTTTCGCTGCTTTGTTATTTTTGCTTAATTGTGTTAACCTAGTTTTAATTAAATTACCTAAGTTAATCACTTGGCTAATTCTCTAGGTTAATCTGTTGGGTTTAAGGGGTCTAAACGAACTGACAAGTGGTATCAGAGCGGGTAGCTTTTTGTTTGATCCTTTGATCTTTGAGCTGATCCTTGACCCCTGTTGTCATGGAACACAGACACTCTCTTGTTGTTCCACCTCACTTTGATGGAAACAACTATGCATATTGGAAAGTAAGGATGAAAGCCTTCCTGAAATCCATAGATGAGAGAGTTTGGAATTCCGTTGAATACGGATGGGAGAAGCCCACTACTCCTGTGAGTGAGTGGCAGACTTCTCAAAAGGAGGCAGCCGCTTTTAATAGCAAAGCTATGAATGCTATTTTTAATGCTGTTTCCATGGAGGAATTTAAGAGAATCTCTAATGTTGAGGTTGCTCATACTGCTTGGAAAATCCTCCAGACTGTGCATGAAGGCACGAAGGCAGTTAAAATTAATAAGTTGCAGCAATTAACTTCTAGATTTGAAAGCATAAGAATGAATGATGATGAATCTTTTGATGAATTCTATGCTAAATTGAATGATATTGTTAATTCTGCTTATAATTTGGGTGAAATCTATGATCAACCTAAAATTGTTAGGAAGATTCTTAGATCTTTGACTGAAGATTTTAGACCCAAAGTGACTGCCATCACTGAGAGTAAGGATGTGGACTCCATCCCTGTGGATGAGCTTGTAAGATCTCTTCAGTCCTATGAGTTAGACCTTCCCAAGACTAACAAATCCAAATCAATGGCTCTTAAGTCTGTTGATGATGTTAATGATGGTGGATTTGATGATGATCTCTCTGCTACAGAGATTGCCTATCTTGCCAAGAACTTTAGAAACTTTCTGAGGAATAATAACAGAAGGGCAAGAGGCAAGAACACTGTTGAACCTAGAAATTTTAGGAAGAATGAACCCACTAAGGTTAATAACTTTGAAAAACCTAAGGAAAAAGTAGGTCAGTCTTCTAATAATTCTTTGGGACAACAATGTTATGGTTGTCAAGGGTATGGTCATTTAAAGTCTGAATGTCCTACTTATTTGAGGTCTAAGGGTAAGGCTATGGCTGTAACCCTTAGTGATGACGAAGTTTCCGACAATGAATCCGCTAGTGATGAGGATGGAAACTTCATTGCTTTCACTGCTACCACTGTAGTCAATGAAAGCATATCTGTTGAAGAGAACCCTTCTGATGGGGAACTCTCTGAGGATGCAGATTTACAGGAAGCCTACAATAAACTTTGCAAAGTTGCTGCAAAGGATGCCATGAATGTTGAGTTAGGCTTGAAGAAAATTGCATCTTTGGAACTTGAAAAGAAAATTTTACTTGTTAAATTGTTTGATGCAAATGAGCTTTTGAATAATGTGAAAACTGAGAACATGCTCTTACTTGATAAAGTTAAATGTTTGGAACTTGATTTATCTGTTGCTAGAGAACAAACTAATAGGTCTGCAAGCTCCAAACTTGATCACATATTGAGTATTCAAAAGTCTCCTTCTGATAAAACTGGTTTAGGTTATGATGAAAGTATTTCTGTGCTTGAACCTTCTTCCACTAAATTTGTTCCTTCTTCTGAACCTCCTAAGAGTGAGTTTGTTAAACCCTCGGTGAGTGAACCTGTCAAACATGTTAATGTTACTCCACCTAGAAAGATTAGGGTTGATCTTCATGCTTCTCATTCTAGAGCTTCAACTTCTACTAAGGGCAAATTGCATGATAAGCCTGCATGAGTTTGTCATTTTTGTGGAAAACCTGGACACATTCGTCCAAATTGTTTTAAGTTGCAAGCTGCGAAGCGAGCAAATAAAACTAAAGTACCTGTGCCTCAAGCACATGATCCTATGGTACTTATTGGTGAATTGGTAAAGGCGTTAAACCTTTATTCCAATCCTGGAGTTGCTCAGAATTCTAATGTGAATCATAACTCCAATGCAAGAGTTGCATCTAAGAAGTCTTGGATGCAAAAGGCTCAATCTAATTGAGTCTGTCTGACATGGTCCTTGTGCTTTATTGCTCAATCTTTTGTGACATTTGTTCCTAGGATTTGCATTGCATTACATACATGCATTTCATTCTAGGTTGTTTGTTTCTTTGTTAAAAAAAAAAAAAATAAATAAAAAAAATAAAATAAAATAAAAAATATTTTTTTGCAAATTGTGTTTTGCTATTTTTCTTTGAATTTGAAAACAAGGTTGCTCAATCAAAATTACATGTCATAAGTATGTACCTTGTTTAGCTTTGATGCACTTATTTCTATTGCACTTTACTAGCTAAAGTCTTGTTGTGCATGTTGTGTGGGAAGATGCTATATTTGTTGATCACATGATCTTGATCTTGAAGTCTTATGTCTTTGATTGTTGGACTTGAACTTATTGAGAAAGGCATAAATAACCATCTCACCACTGTTTATTAGCCAATCATGAACACCTTAGTGCATATCGTAAGATTTTGTACTCGAGAAAGTGTAGCACATGCACAAAAAGAACATAAGGTGTAGCCTCTAATTAAAATTGGTGTGTACATTATTGGGCTATAATAATCTCACAAATTCTAAATAAATTGGTGTGTACATTATCCCGGCTTTTATTAAGTTTCTAATCAATAAATTTGAATAATGAGGCAAATCAAGAAACTTACATGATTGCAAGCTCTTATTCTAGGAGATGTGGGAGTTATATGATGTAACTCTTTAAGTCATAGTCTCTTTCAAATTCATGTGATGGATTTTGTAGAAATTGTGATTGATCTCTATATGTATATCACCTCACATGTTTCTCAAACTTATGCTAGTTGCACACACTACACAAGCTATTCTTTGCTAGAATTGTGTACATGATATTGTGTGTGTTTTTGGCCTGACCAACTAAGTTTGAGAATTCTGGAAATTTGATGCAAAACATGTTTGCTTGTTTGTTGTTTTTGGGTATATTGAGAGAAAATTATGCTTTGGGAAATCTGGGTTGAATACATGTGTTTTTGGAAAACATCTCATCTCATACTCATGCATTTGATTTTTAAAATCTGTTGTTTTGAGGAGTTTCTGATCTAAAATGTTTGATTTTTCAAAAATATGATTTTTCCAGAATTTCGATCGATCGAAACTGATTTTCGACCGATCGAAAATGTTTCAAAATGTTCAGAAAACTCTCTGGTTGAATCGATCGATCCACGCTGTTTTTGGATCAATCGAATAAGTTTTCGACCGATCGAATGTAATATTCGATCGATCGAAAATCGGGCCGGCTATTTTTTAAAAAGGAGTTTCTCAAGTTTTTTTTTTACTTTTTCCAAACTTTTCAAAACTTCTTTTGGTTTCCTACCAACCGGTCAACGATTCTCTTGGAGTTTTTGTCGTTTTCCTCCGATTCTTTTGCACAATCTCTCTCTCTCAAGTGTGGTAAGTCCTTTATACCCTTTCCTTTGCATTTATTTTTTTAATTTCATGCATTATTTTCATGCATATTTGGGTATTTTCGGCATTTAGGAATTTTCTATCTTTGGGATTGTTTTTGAGTGGTTCTTTCTCAAATTTTTCATGGGTTTTTGTGGGGACACCTTCCCTAAGCACATCATGTGGTTTAATTTGGTTTATTTGGTGGTTTGAAGGAAATTTGAAATTCTAGGGCTTGAAATTGAGCAAATTGGGGGTTTTGTTCACTTTGATTGAAATTGATGAAATTGACTTGTTAGATTGATTAATTTGATCATTATATTGTGTTAATTAACTATTGTATTGATCAATTTATCAATTTGTTGCGTTTTGAAAATTAGGGTTTTTCAAATTGGGTATTTTTGATAAATATTGCTTGCTCAAGCCAATTTTATTAATTTGGATCACAATTGAACATGTCACTGCATTAGTACATGCATCAGGTTATGTTCATGCTCATGCATCATATAGAATTTTTATATTCTATTTTTTTTGCTGTGCTAACTTGCAGTCTGCCCTTGGTATTGTTTTTGCTCTTTTCTTTCTGTGTCTATCTTTTCCTTAGCACTATGCCTAGGAAAACTAGAGCCCATAGGACTTCTGATCCTTCTCCTTCCTTTGACACTGAACGGTTCCCTAGTGAGTCAAACCAAGTCACTTATGAGACTTTGAACCTTAGGCGTCAGATTTGGGCTGAGCGTAGGGTTATCTTAGATGAGCTGGATCCTGAGGTGCGACGTAACTTTGAGCGTCGGGGTTGGTTACCTTTGCTCGAGTATAAGCATTCTCCTCCTCCTGCCACCTTGATTAGAGAGTTCTATTCGAACCTCTCTATTCATGTCTATGATAACGACACCTTGGTCAAGGTGTGGTTACGTGGTGTGGAGTATCGCATTACCCCTTTGGTAGTGTCTGATGCTCTTGGGGTGCCCATTGTGGACCATCCCGTTTTTCCTTACGAGGAGTCTCCTCCCCTTGATGACGTCTTGTCATACATCACTGGGTCTTCTATCCAGTGGGGTTCTGATCCTCGGATCACTTCTGCTGAGCTGTCTGAGCTGCACTATCTTTTCTTTAGGATAGCATGTCATTCTTTGTGGCCTATTTCGCATGTCCACACCATTCCTCTTGAGAGGTGTGTCTTTTTGTATGCTTTGGTCACTGATGCTCCTATCAGTTTTTCGCATCTGTTTCTTCGTTCTTTGAACGAGGTTCATCGATCTAGTTCTGCGGCTCATGCTTTGTTTTTTCCTGTTTTTATTCATCGGATTCTCCTTTTTCTTGGTTTTGGTGAGTATCCTGCTTCTGAGCCTGTACATGTTGTCGCTCCTATCGGTGCTACCTTTTTGAGGCAAAGGGCTGCTCAACGTCGAGTTAGCTCTAAGCGTTCTAGGGTAGAGCCTTCCGATGTCACTCCACCCCCTTCTTCTTCTACAGATACTCATGCAGCTGGGACTTCTTCTGATCCTGCTGTTGCTGCTGCTGCTGCTGATGTTCCTCCACCGTTTGATGAGATTTCTGACCTTCGTCGGACTCTTGATACTGTCGTGACCGTTCAGGCGGCTCATGGTCAGCTTTTGGTGGACATCCTTGATGAGCTACGTGCGTTACGAGCGGATTTGGCGAGCTCTCGTCGATCTCCTCCTCCACCTTTTGATGATGAGTGAGTGCCCTTTGGCAATTCGTCACAAACAGGGGGAGTACATAGTTCATTGTATCTGTTGGATTTTTTTGTGGAGATTTACATTTTAAGGGGAGTTTTTTGTTTACTTGGTAGTGATACTGCGGAGCTTGTGGAGTTATTAGATTGTATCTAGATGCTTCACTGTGTATTCTCATTTTTAACTCTTGTTTAGGAGATTTATTTTGTTGAGATATATTTGTATGTATATGTTTCTTATTTCACTATGCTACTACTCTGCTTATTGATTTATATTGATGATGTTATTCATGATATATGTCTTTATTTTGTGTCATGTGAAATTAAGAAATTTTTATTTATGTATTTCCTGTTTTTCTTCCACACATGCGTTTATGTGTTTGTTAAGTGTTACAGGAATATACAGGTTGCTTTCGGTCAAGCCGCTGTCTACTTTGCAACTGTTAGATAGTGGTTTAGGTTGAATTGTTAAGTGGCTATTTTTATTGTAATGGGCTATTTCAATTTGTAACTTTGAGCTTTTTGTTAAGTCTGTGTTTTGTCACGGATTGCCAAAGGGGGAGTTTGTTAGGTTCTAAAGATTAGGAACTAATGTATTTAGAACTTCAATTTGTATGTTGGCAAACCATGATCAAAACAATGTTTAGTCGTGTGTTAGACTTGCTCAAAGTATGGGTCTTATTGTAAAGTTGGAATCGAGTTTTTATGCAGAAGTACTGTTCACTTTCTGTATGACTCGATCGATCGAAAATTAGACTCGATCGATCGAAAATCGTGCAGAACATTTTTCTGCAGAAAATTCCAACTCAGCCCAAGCCCGTTTTAATGTATAGGGTTTTATGTTTTGCCCTAGGTATAAAAGGGAAAACCCTAGCCACGTTTTTAGAGTTCTGTTTTGCTGTGTTTGTGAATCTCTCTGTGAGATCTAGAGGTGTTTACCTTCACATACACTTAGGGTTTACAAACTTGAGATTTATGTCAAGAGTTGTGTAGATCAATACAGTTGCAGAATCAAGAGAACACAAAGATATACAAGCAGGTGCGCTTGTGGATTTGCTGAAGAATTCCGGAAAGAAGGAGTCCGTGGATCTCGGAGCTATCATGGGGTCATGGTAGTAAGTTTCCTAAACTCGGGTAGCAATAAGATGTTAGTGGTCTAAGTCTATTGTGTAAACTTCAATTCTTTCATAGTGGATTCAGTTTACCTTGAAGATAGCTAGGTCAAATCCTCCCCAGGTTTTTACCGGTGTGGTTTCCTGGGTCATCAGATCTTTGTGTTGTTTATTTTCCGCTGCTTTGTTATTTTTGCTTAATTGTGTTAACCTAGTTTTAATTAAATTACCTAAGTTAATCACTTGGCTAATTCTCTAGGTTAATCTGTTGGGTTTAAGGGGTCTAAACGAACTGACAGTCCCCATTTCTTTTTTTTAAAAAGACCTTTTACATTTCCTTGGATTTTTTTTTTTTTTTACTTCAACATACCATTAACCTAACCTCTTCATACATTAAAAAAAAAGAAAAAATTAAGGCTCATTACTACTTTCATTAAGATATTATAGATGTCTTAATGGATTGAGACCAAACTAAATAAATGTCTTTCATATTTCCTTGAAAATTCAGAGGGGGAAAAAAACCCTTTGACTTAAAAACCCTTTGACATACCACTAACATTACTACATCTATAACTATTTAAGTCATTCATAATATCTATTTCTTATTGAAAACTGTCAGGGTCATATTTTAGATGTAATTAGTTAATCCTTTGACAAAACGCACTTTACTTGTAATTGGTTAGATCTAAGTTGGGTTTAATACATCAAAAAATTTGTTGATCAAACATATCAAGTGCTAGTATTACAGACATGAAGATTGAACCAAGAAACAACTAAAGAAAAACACTTTTATGAAAGCTTAACAGATAGCTGCTATCGAGACTAAATGAGAAGCTCGACATAAGCTCAATACAAGCTCGATCTATTGAGAATTACGATTTCAGAATTCCAGATCTGAAATTTGTCCCAAGCTGATGTATTTGTTTAGGGTTTCTTTTGTCATAACCCTAGCCATATATAATGCTTATTTTTAAGAGCTGTCACGCACGGATACAAAGACCAAGAGTTTATTTTTCTCTGTGAGAAGCCATTGCGTTTATACGCCATAGAATTTTGTAACCAAGTGCTTCTTGATATAATTTTTTATGAAGTGAAGAACTTTGCAGCCAACAACAATCATTCAAGTTGCTGGAGTTAGTCACGTGCTGGAATCTGTGCAAAGGAGTTAGTAACAAATTGGAAATTTGTGCATCAAAGGAAAGAAAGCTACTATAACATCAAGTCTAATTGGGTATTGGAGTGAAGGTTCAACTATAGGTTGGTATTTTGGAATAGGCCAGGGTAGTGGTAAGATTCCCTATTCTTGTAACCATTTGATTATCGATTATTAGATTCTTAGGAGTGGTGACCTTAAATTCACTCGGTGGGGGTTTTTGCCTTGCAAGAGGTTTTGTCCCATTCGTCAACAAATCACCGAGTTATTTATTTTCCGTTGCATATTAGTTAATTGGTGATTTGTTGGTGCCTTCATGATTTGCATGTAATTTGACTTAATTAATTAACTTGGACAATTGAATTAATTAACCAAGGTCAATCTATCTTAACCCAACAAATGGTATTAAAGCAGGCACACTCTAATTAGATTTTAAATTTTGCTATGTGATCCATTAACCAATGTTGCTATGAATTGTGGACAATCTTTGATTATGCCCCCTCTCTTTGATAGTACCAACTATGCATACTGGAAAGTACACATAAGAGCCTTTTTGCAGTCTTTAGACGAAAAGTTGTGGTTGGTTGTCGAGGTTGGATGAATCAAACCTACTGATCCACCCATGTCTTGGGATGGTGACAAGATCAAAGCTGCAAATTTCAACATTAGAGCGTTGAATACATTGTTTAGTGCTGTGACGAACAAGAAGTTTAAGAAGATCTCATCCACTGAGAATGCCAATAAAGCATGGAAAATTCTTCAAAACACTTATGAAGGCACCAAAGCTATGAAAGATTCCAAGCTTCAAAGGCTTACCATAAGCTTTGAAGAAATCAAGATGGATGAAGAGGAGGTGTTTGATGAATTCTATGCCAAGCTCAAGGGCATAGTAAATTCTGCCTTCAATTTAAATGAAAAGATTCCCTAGTCTAAAATTGTGAGGAAAATCCTCAGATCTCTCCTAGAGCAGTTTCATGCTAAGATCACCGCTATTAAAGAGTCAAAGGACATTGACACTATTCCTTTGATGGAGTCGATTCGGAATCTACAGACCTTCGGAATCTACAGACCTACAAATTAGGGTTAGTAAGGATTGACAAGGGGAGCAAAAGCAAGAATATGGCTCTAAAAGCCAAGAATGATGAAAATGATGAGTTGTCTGAAGATGAGAACTCAAAGTTTAAATCATAAATTACTAGACAATTCAAAAAGTTCATTAAGAATGTGAATGTCAAAGCAAATAACAAGGATCGCAAACAGTCTGGATTCTCTCAATTTAAGTCTCAAGATAAATTCAAGAGAGAACCAAAAGAAGTTGGATAAAATGGGTGTTAAGGGTACAGGCATATGAAGCCAGAGTGTCCTACCTATCTCAAGTCAATTGGCAAAAGCAAAGCCCTAGCTGCCACCTTGGGTGATACTGAACCAGAAACAGACTCAGAGAATAGTGATCAAGAAGGGATAGTTAACGCCTTCATAGCCACTGTTAATTTGTCCAAAGAGTCGGAAGAACTGGTTGATGAGGACGAGAAATTAATGGAGTCCAAATTTGAAAAGATGGATGAAAAATATGATATTCATATTGCCTACTCAAAAAATTCCGAGAAGCATAAAAGATTTATAAGCTAGCCACAAGGAAGTTGAGTAAAGTGGAGTTGGAATGAGAAGAACTCTCCACTAAAGTTGATGAAGCAAATCAAGCCATCAGAACATTGAGGTTTGAAAACAACTTTCTAGTTGAGAAGACTAAGAAATTGGATGCTAAGCTATTTCAAGTGAGAGCTCAATTCGAAAGGACTTCAAGTGCTAAGCTAGATGAAATGCTGAACTTCCAAAAGGCTACATTCGATAAAACTGGTCTCGGGTATGATCACTCTCTCTCTTCTTGTAGTACTTCCTCTAGTGCTTTGAATAATGTTGTGTTTGTTTCTTCTGCTTCTAATGTTAAACCTGAGATAATTGAACCCAAAATTGAAAATGTAAGTGAGGTTAAACATGATAAGGGAAAATCTATTCTGGGAGCACCATCTAAGGTTGTTAAAGAAACTAAGCAGAACACTAATAACTCCACTAATAAGAAATCTCAACCAAAGAAACCTTATTTCTGTCATCACTGTGGAGTATTAGGACACAATCATCCAAATTGCTATAAGTGGCTTGTCACTCAACAAAGCAATAGTGTGTTATCTTTCGGAGACTAAAATCAACTTCAAAATTCTTTGGCTCCTCTTGGGGAACTCTTAAAGGATTTGATGTTCTTGACAAACTTCAATGAATTTAATCCTCCTTCATATTCTCCTCATCAGAGGTCTCAGAACAAGAATTGTTCATCTCTCTCCAAGCCTCCTGTTTGGAAGGAAAAAGACTCCTTCAAGTGATTCCATCTCTACTCTTGCATCTTTGTGTGTTTGGATGGTCGTCATTTTGAGTTTTTACACCAAAACATTGGTGTTATTTCCTTGGCATGTTTCTTTTCTCCCTCCCTAATGCATTTGTTCTAGTCTTTATTTTTTCTTAATATGTTTGTTTGTTTTTGTGTTTGTTTTGTTTTGTTTTGTTTTGTTTTTTTTTCTTTTTTTATAAAAAAATGGAAAATATCTGAAAAATACAAAAACAGTGTGTGTTTGTGTATACTAGTACTGTGTACCTTGGATTGCCTTTAAAACAAAGTTTCTCAACTTTGTATCACTTGTAGCTTAGATGAGCATCTTTATGCATAACTAAGCAATGTGAGTTTTGTGGCTCGTTTATGTGATTTGTGTAATTGGGTTAATCTTTTATCATTCATATCTTTATCACTCTTTTTAACGGGGAGAAATAAAAATTCCTAGGAGAAAGGTATAAATAGCCATCTCACCACTAAAACCCACTAATCATAAAACATCTGTGTGCAATTTCTAAAAGTCATGCTCGGTAAGGTGTAAAACTTACACTAGTAAAAACAAAACGTTTGACTTACATAATTGGATAATTCCTTTCTCTCTTATATACCCATCGAGTCTAGATCAGAATGTCGTTTCCCTTCAACCTACCAAATATTATGCAATTTTGACATCGTTGCCCAGGCAGCCTCTATTGGCACTCCCTTTGATCTTGTGCTGTGACTTTTGAAGCCCTTACTGCTCCAAGTTGACATGTGCTGTCTATTCTACATCAATCCCCCCCACTTGGAAAGAACTCAACCTTGATTTACCACTATATGGCTTATCAAGAGGATAGTAATAATACAAGTCAGCAACATTAAAGGTAGAAGAAATGTTCATGTTTGGCAAAAGAGCAACCACATAGGCATTGTTGTTGATCTTCTTAGTAATCTGAAACGGCTCATACTTCTTGTCCTTCAATTTATTGTGAGTACCAATAGGAAACCACTCATTCTAAAGGTAGACCAGTACCGAATCTCCAACATTGAAAATCTTCTCACGCCTCTTCTTATCAGCAACTTCCTCGTACTTAGCATTCAAAGCTTCAAGTTACTGCCTAACTTCTTCTTGCATAGGCTGAATGCAGTAAACCATATCTTTTGCAGCTTAGCTCACTCCTGGAAGCTTAGGTAAGGGTACCAAGTCCAAAGCATGTTTTGGGGGCACACAATAGACAATAGCAAAAGAGGACTTACCTATGCTCCTGCTAATAGTGCCATTGTAAGCAAACTTGGCTTGAGACAAGGCAAGATCCCACTATTTAGGCTTCTCTCCATAAATATTCCGAATCATATTACCAAAGGTTCGATTGACAATTTCTATCTGGCCATCAGTCTAAGGATGACTAGTGCTACTATAATTAAGGGATGAGTCAAACTGCTTCCACAAAGTCTTCTAAAAGTGACTAAGGAACTTAGTATCACGGTCAAAAGTGATGGACTTGGGCACTCCATGCAAAAAACACTACCTCTTTGAAGAACAGATTGGCTACTTGAATGGCATCTAAGGTCTTTCTACAAGCAATGAAATGAGACATCTTCAAATACTTGTCAACCACAACAAAAACAGAATCCATACCTTGCTACATGGTTTGAAAGAGGCCCAGAATAAAGTCTATGGACAGATCCTCCCAGGCCAAAATTGGAAATTAAGCTCATTTTTCAAACAATATAATTAGTAAACACAGTTTCAAAACTATATTTTTTACTAACATCTCGAGTCTAAAAGTATCGATTTTGAGCTTATAAATCGAGTCTTTGAGACTCGATTTCAGCATTCTGATTTGTCTGATGTGGCATTTCTTCCCTGTGGTGTACACCTGGAAATCAAGTCTCTAAGACTTGATTTCTAAACCAAAAAAAAAAAATTTTAAGTTTGTCTCATGTACAAACCATTCTCAGAAATACCAAAAAAAAAAAAGTCAAGAAATCCCAGAAACTCTGTGAGAGAGAGATACCGACGGCGACCCACAGCAATCAGAATCCAACCCACGGCGATCAGAACCCGACCCACAGACCCATGGCGACCCACGGCGATCAGACATGTTCAGCTCTCCCATCAACGGCCTCCGTTCCATCACCGCCATCATACTTCTTCTCATCACCACCGTTCTCGTCACTCCATTTTACGAGTCTGCCACCGTCAAGGCTAACGCCGTTAACTTCCTAGAAGACCGTTACTTCTCCGACATGGAAGGAGAAACTGACATCAGCAGGGAAGGAGGCCGAAGCTGCTTGTTGGTTGTTTTCGAACCCGAATAACAAGGTTATGGAGAGTATGGATCTGAATACGGGACAATTTCTGTTACCGAAAGTGGATCCGTATTTGGATCTGGAATACGGGCCGGTGGATCCAAAATTGGAAGCTCAGCCTCCAAAGCCTACTCCTATGGCTACAACACTCAATGCCTCAGCCAGAGTGTACGTTCCTTAATCATTTTCCTTCTTAGATTTGTGTTTGGTTGCTTCGATTTTCTGATTTGATATTGTTTTGGGGTTTTTATTTTTTTAATCAAGATTTTAGGTGGTTGTTGGGATGGATTTGGTTGGATTTGTGCTGAATTGTTAATGCTCAGATTTGTGCTTGTATTTGGTGGTGGTTAAGGGTGGCTGATCTGTGTTTTGTACTCCAATCACTTATAAATGTTTTTACTGTAAATATAAATCGAGTTTGTAAGACTCAATTTTTAGGTGGACGCCACGTGGAAAAAGTGCCAGCTCAGATGTGATTAGAACACCAAAATCGAGTCTCTAAGACTCGAGATGTTAGTAAATTATATTGTAAGAAGTTTAGACCCCTTAAACCCAAACAGATTAACCTAGATATTTAGCCAAGTGATTAACTTAGGTAAATTAAGCAATTCTAGGTTAACATAAATATATCATATCATGTAAAGTGCGAAAAATAAAGAACACACGATATGACAACTTAGGAAAATCAAACCGGTAAAAAACCTGTGGAGGATTTAACCTAGCTATCTTCAAGGTAAAACAGAATTCACTATGAAAAAATTAAAGTTTACACAATAGCGACTTAGACCACTAACATCCTATTGCTACCTCGAGTAGGAAACTTACTACCACAACCACGTGACAGCTCCGAATCCACGGACTACTTCTTTCTTTAATTCATAGCAAAGCACAAGCACTCCTGCTTATATATCTTGAAGTTCTTGAATCTGCAACTGAACGATCACCAAGTTCTTGACATCAATCTTGAGTTTGGAAACCCTAAGTGTATGTGAAGGCAAACACCTCTAGATCTCACAAAAAGATTTACACACACAACATTCAGAATTCTAAAAACGTGGCTAGGGTTTTCCTTTTTATATTTAGGGCAAAACATAAAACCCTACACGTCAAACGGGCTTGGGCTGAGTTGAAAATTCTGCAGAAAAAATAATTTGCATGATTTTCGATCGGTTGAGTCTAATTCTCGATCAATCGAGCCAGGCAGATTTGCACAGTGACTTCTGCAATAACTCGATTCCAACTTTACATAAAAAACACATACTTCGAGCAAGTCTAAACAAGACTAAAAACGTTTTGATCATGGTTTTCCAATCTTACAAAATGAAGTTCTAATACATTAATTCCTAATTCCTTAGAACCTAACATATATAGTTTAGAAAATGGGCGTACTAATTAAATAGTTTAAAAATTGGGCTTAATTCCCAATTTTGACCGATCCTTCCAAGGTGCCTAGAGAACTAGTTTTGACACGTACAGATTGGTGTTTTAAGACTGCCCATTAGCTATCTGGCATATAGGGTACTTCCTCACATGATTATCTACATCTCGTTTAAGCTGGGGCCAATAGTATCACTCCTCCACAAGTGTTGTTGTCTTGTCTCACCCCATATTACCACCCAAACCTCCACCATGCAATTCCCAAACAACCTACTCCCTTAAAGAACTTCGAGGAATACATAGCTGATTCCCTCAAAAGAGAAAACCATCTTGCAAGTGTATGCCATCCACAAAAATTGAGTCTACTAACGTTGACTCCAAACACTTCCAAAATCATTATCTTCCTAATACAGCTCCTTCAAATAATCAAACCCGATGACTTATGTATGTAGTGTGACCAGCAAAGAAGCTCGTTGACTAAGTGCATTTGCTACCTTGTTAGTTACGCCGGATTTGTGCTTTAAGGAGAATGAAAAGTGTTGTATGTATGCAACCCACCTGGCATGCATTCTATTGATGACAATTTGACTATTAATAAATTGCAGAGCCTGATGATTGGTATACAACACAAACTCCATCTAGACTAAGAAGTGCTCCTAGTGCTTTAAAGCCCACACCAAAGCATATAACTCCAACTCATATGTAGACTGCTTGCTTCGTGACTCAGAAAGTTTTTCACTGAAGAAAGCCACTGGTCTACCTTCTTGAGATAATATAGCACCAATTGCAACAACTAATGCATCACACTCCACTTGAAACAACGCTTCAAAATTAGGCAAGGCTAAAAATGGTGTGGTACTCAGTTTTTCCTTGATCAGTGCAAAGCTCTGTTTTGCTACCTCACCCCAAAAGAATTTCCTCTTCTTCAAGCATGCTATGATGGGGGATACAATGTAACTAAAATTGCAAACAAACCTCCAGTAAAAGGTTGCTAGGCCATGAAAACTCTACATATTGCTCATTGCCTTTGGGGTTGGACACTCCCGAATAGCATAGACCTTTTCCTCATCGACATGGATCCCCTCAACACTTACTACATACCCCAAGAACAACAACCTATTTGTGAAGAAACTGCACTTCTTCAAGTTGACATACAACTTGTTGGCCAATAAAACCTTTAGCACCTCATGCACATGATTGTAATGAGTAGCTTTTGTCTTACTGTATATCAAGATATCATCAAAATAGACAACTATAAACTTCCCAATAAATAATTTCAAAAACTTGATTCATAAGTCACATGAATGTCCTAGGAGCATTTGATAAGCCAAATGGCATAACCATCCCCTCATAAAGCTCCTATTTTATCACGAAAGCTGTCTTCCACTTATCACCGATTCAGATATGAATTTGGTGGTACCCACTCTTCAGATCTAATTTGGTGCAACACTCGGACCCACTTAGCATGCCAAACATATCATCCAATCAAGGGATTGGGAATCAATATATGACTGTAATCTTGTTGATGGCTTGACTATCCACACACATATGTTAGCTTCCATCCTTCTTGGGTGTAAATAGGGCAAGTACTGCACATTGACTCATGTTTTCTCTAATCTCTCCCTTACTAAGCAATTCATCCACCTGACCTTGCATGATATGGCTCTCCTGCAGATTCATCTAGAAATGTGGCAAGTTTGGTAGGCTGGCTCTAGGGACCAAATCAATGTGGTGTTGAATGTCACGCATCAGTGGCAATCCTACAAGCAGCTCGTCTAGAAATAGTTCCCCAAACTCCTTAAGTAATGGCTGCATTGTTGACAATATTTCAAGCACTAATTTGGGCCTGCCATTATTCACCACAACTACAAATACCTGCTTTGATTCCTTAGCTTCCTTGTCAAATGCGTCCTCATTATTACCTAGAAGAAGCAACGACTTCCCCTTCACTTTAGAAGCTTTGGGTATACTGCCCTCCTTGATAGGACCAAAGACAATTTTCTTGTCATTATTAAAGAATACATACATGTTGTCCCTACATCTATGAGTAACATCTACATCTTATTGCCATGGCCTTTCCAAAATTAAATGACATGTATCCATCTCAACAGCATCACATAGCACCTCATCTACATAATTCTTACCCATAGAAAATTTAATTCGACATTCATGAGTAATAAGAGTTTACGTACCTTTCTTAATCCAACCTATTCTGTATGGAGGGGGGTGTTTCTCTATCTTCAACCCCAATTTGGTGACTAGACTCTTGGAAGTGATTCTCCACACTACCACTATCAATAATGAGGTCACAAACTCTCTTGTTGATGGTACATTGTGCCCGGAAGATCTCTTGTTGTTGATCGTCCAACTCCCTCCTTGGTGTGAGTAATAGTCTCTAAATGACTAGGGACCTCCCTAAGGGCTCACCTTCTTCATCATCCTGGATCTCATTAGGGGTAAGAGAATAGGGATCTGCACTTTCAATTCCTACATCTTCGTTCTCTACGTCAGCCCTTTCCTCCACTTGCTATACTAAATTCATAGTGGCCCGCTTAGGACATGAGTGAGACCGATGCCTTGGTTCACCACACCTGTAACACTTATCCCCAGCTGGTTTGGCATTCGGATTAGCATTGGCTCCCTATTATCCTGTAAAAACTATTACTTTGGCCTTTGGTTGACGCCTACCACTACTAACCTCCTTGATACCTAAAGGTTGCAATAGTTGTGAGAACACTAGCTGCTTCCCCTTATTGGTTGTAGAGTGTGTAGAATCAAGAGAACTGCGGTTAGCACATATCACCACGAAATTCTCAAATCTCAAAACACTGACCAAGAAAAAAGAAACAAAGAAACTTAAAAAGCACATATCTCCCATGAAAGAAAAAGAATTTCAGGGGATGTAGCAGAGTTGCATGACTTGTTTGCCCAAGAAGGATAGGAAAGAAAGAAAGAAAAGAAAGAAAACCAGCTTTTGCAAATTGAAGAACATCAGGAAAGAAAAGATAAGAGAGCCACGACGAATTTTTTATTAGATAAGAGATGCAAGAAACTAGAGTATAAGCACTTGGAAAAAAAAATGATTTTGGGAGTGAAATGTTGCTATTGGAAATAGGAATCATATTTGTTTTTGGTTACATTTTTCTAACCAAATCAATACCCAAAATTTAGAGAAACAAACAGAAAAAAGGAAGTAAACTTACAGATGGGGTGGCTGTCGATGTGGCGGAATGAGGCGTCAATAGTGAAGGGTGTCTGTCTCTATCTCTCTTTCTTGCGGTCTCTCCACACGGCTTTTTTTTTTTTTTCCTCCCATTTTGATGTTAACGTCTACTTATTTGAACCTACTTGGGTCTAGACCGTTAGGATGTGGACAACACTTGCCACAAGTGTTGTCCTAAGTCTAGATATTGTAGCTAAATGGGTTGACACATTTTGGGTTTTTATTTTATTTTATTTTTTAAATAGAGATTCAATAAAGAGATTTAGAATTCAAGTTTCCCACCCCTAATTATCAAAATCCCAAAACATTGTTGCCCCAATTTTGACAAGTTTTAATTTGTTACTTTTCAAAAGTTCAAAGTTTAGTTTTGTACTTTTAAAAGTTTTAGATAAACTATTAAATTTTACCATTGATCGAAAATACATCCTCAAGACCTATGAAGATGCTTACATATGATATCAAAAAATTAATATATAAAAATGGTAGATATATTAATTTTTTATATATTTAATATTATCAAAAAATTAGAAGAATAAATCAATAAAAAAAATGGCGATGTGGCCAATGATTCGATCCACTTCGATCCATTTTAGTCCACTTCAGTCCATTTGTTACATTACGGTCCAATTTGGTCCACTTCAGTCCATTTGGTACATTTTGGTCCAATATGATCTATTAGGTTCACTTCAGTCCATTCTGGTCAATTCAATCGATTCGGTCCATTTCTGTCTACTTCCATCCATCCAGTCCACTTTGGAATATTTTGGTCTATTTAGGTCCAATTCAATCCATTCAATGCCCAGTTCGTCCACTTCAATTAGTATGGTCTACATCGGTCTTTTTTGGTCCATTTCGGTTTATTTCGGTCAACTTGGTTCACTTCAATCCATTTCAATATACCAAATAAGAAAATACAAGTCTGGGTTGAGAGTAGCTATTCTAAATATGAATTTATTAAAAAATATAAATTAAAAAAATTAATATTATTATTTTTAATTTTTTAATTTAATGATTTGTGGTATTATCTTTCTTTTTGTTCTTTTTTTTTTTCTCCCTTTGTTGATGTTAGTGTTTTTATTTTTGAGTGAATAACACAATTTTAATATTTTGATATGATATAATTTGAATTTGAAGACCCATTTCTAAGTCAAATAGAAATTAGAAGATTGCTGTAACTATGGTTATTAGACTTTTAAATGAGTCACCTGAGCATATGAAAGGTTTTTTCTATTGACATGTAAAGTTAATTTTGCTATGTATAAGTTATTCAACATATAATGACATAAATTCCTTTATAAATAAATTTATTGTCATCTCCATTCTTTAACAAGAATAATCACATATATATTTTCATACAAGCACACAAAATAGTTAATAAGACAACAACACTGCACAAAGCAGGCTCTTTACGTTGATATATAACTTTATATATGTGGTTGGAAGAAGCACTAAACTTTTTACTAAACAAAAAAATAAAATAAAATACCGATACAAAACTAGTTATATTAAAATAAAAAAACCTCATAGATATAGTCTTAATTTTTCCACGTAAATTTATTGTTCCTATCTTCTCTGCTTCCATTTTCTATTGCTCCTATCTCATATATTCCGAATTAGGTTTCACACTTTCTAAAATTGCAAGTCTACTTGTTAGAATTAAATATTAAAAAAAAAAAAAAATCTACATACCACTCAAACATTCAAAATTTGGCCTTTTCCATTCTGGCAGTCTAATATATAACAATCATCCAAAATATGGACTTCTAGTTTAATTCGCTAGCTATATGACTCAAGATAGTGGAGTTAGTTTAATTTATTCAAGATAGTATTCTATTGATTAATTAAACTTACATAATTAAATCAGGTTTTGATTTAATTTATTCAAGATATACAGTAGCTTCCAAGTTAACGAGAAATGAAACAAAGATTGTATATATGGATATAAATCATTGCAGAATAAATTAACTAGATGCAAGGTTTTCATTTTGTAAAGGAAAATAATTAATAATTAATAGTCCCCTTCTGCAGGCAAGGTCTATACCTTTACACTTGATTAAAGATCAGATCATTACTAAAATTAAAAGCTCAAAGTTCATGCAACATGGAGTGCCATTCGATATGGTAGTGTCAATCTCACCAAAATCTTTGGTTTCAATCCCCACTCACTTCCAAACAACTTATTATTAATTAGTTGAATGAGTTGCTATTCTGGGGTGCTCTCCTTTGGAGACTAACTAGTGAGAAGTAAGCTCCATTGGGTCCCTTTGCTAACAAGGATGAGTGGGTCCCTTTCTCCACCACTTTTCCTTTATCCAACACAGCAATCATATCACAGTTTTGGATGGTGCTTAACCTGTGTGCCACAACCACACTAGTCCTCCCAACCATGACTTTCTCCAGTGCATCCTGCACTACTTTCTCCGATTGACTGTCGAGTGCACTAGTTGCCTCGTCTAGCAATAACACTGATGGGTTTTTCAGTATAGCCCTGGCTATTGCAATACGTTGCTTCTGACCCCCAGATAATTGCACACCTCTGTCCCCGCATGATGTTTCATACCCTTCTTTTAATCCTGAGATAAAATCATGAGCATTGGCTAACTTAGCTGCCTCAATGATTTCCGTTTCATCAACCTTATCCGATGCTCCATAAGCAATGTTTTGCCTAATTGTGCCAGAAAATAGCGTTGGTTCTTGGCTAACAAGTGCAATGTGTTTCCTTAGTGACCTTAAATGGTATGACCTTATATCTTTACCATCAATTTTCACCATACCTTTATATGGATCGTAGAATCTCTCAATTAATCCTATGATGGTTGATTTTCCAGACCCACTTTGTCCCACCAATGCTGTTGATTTCCCAGCTTCTATGTTGATTGAGAAGCCTTGGAATATGATCACATCAGGCCTAGCTGGGTATGCAAAGTACACATCACGAATTTCAACATGGCCTGTTATTTTTTCAGGCTGGAACCCTTCTGAGTCTTCAGGCTCAATTCTTGTGTATCGGTCCAAAACAGCAAAGACTGACCCAACAGAATCAGAACCCTTTGCAAGGTCTGTAGTCATACTTCCAGCATCAGCAATAACACGGCCTGTACTTACCAAAATCATAAAGGTCTCAAAGAGAGCTTTAGCTGAGATGTAACCTTTGGCTATAAGCTTCCCACCATACCAAAAGTCCAATGCCCAACTAGCAGTTGAGAGGCTTTGAGACAAAGCTAGCCCAATACCAGCAAACCATGATTGCCTTATGCTCTCACGGCGCGGGCCTGCTTGGGCTTTTTCAAGCATTTTAAGGATTCTTTCTTGGGAAGAGAAGGCAGTGACAGTTCTGAGGTTGGTTACAGCTTCAGCAGCGAGTTTGCTGCTTTCATCTTGGGCTTTAATGGCCTTTTGAGACATGTTTTTGAGTAGTACACGCCTTGTGTAGAAGCATATTATGATGAGTGGTTGGACTGCTATCATGACAATAGCAAGCCTCCATGCAATGACCAAGCCCATTGTGAAGGCTACAACTATAGCTGAGATGGTTTGTACGACAAGGGCTGTTCTGTCACCCACTAAAGATCTCACCTGCCAGAATAGTCCACGCATTAGCATTCAGTATGCTAAAAAATTGCTATATAAGAGCATTCTCGTTAAGATGGGCAAATGCTATAAATGTTAAAATTTAACGTACTAAATATTATAAATGCAAAAAAACACCCTCCATCAAGAATCCTATATCCTATTTATTTTGCAATTCAGCTACAGTAAGATTGTATTAATACAACCTCACTGTAGCACAAATCTTAAAACAAAAAATATTTTTTTATTCCATGGCAGTTTTTATATTTAAATGAAGTGATAAAGTATGAATATTTAAATAAAAAAGAATAAAAAATGATAAAGTATGAATATTTAAATGAAGTGATAAAAAAAAAATAGAAGTTTTGATGGAGAGGGTGTTGTAAAGTGGTATGTTATATGTTATAAAATTGAGATTTGAGAGGGTAAATGCTAAATTTTTTGCAATTCTTGATGGGAATGCTCTAAGAGTTACAATATATGCAAGTTCTATAATGATTGTCTTCAATTGGTTTTATTGGGGTGATGTCTAGCCTTTACTTGTTTAGGATCTTCTCCATCTAATAATAATAATGTACAAAATACGACATCATTTAAAACTTTTGATAATTTGACACTATATACACTTTTAAAATAAAAATAATGTTTAAATGAACTATAAAATGTATTCAATTCAAATGGATAGTCTTTCTCTAGTCGATATAGGGCTAGAGTTATGATATTGTGTCAACGACCACTACAAGTGTACAACCAACTCAACCAATATAGCTTTATGAGATGTATTCTTTTATTTATTTATTTTCGGGAGAATAAATATGAGCTGTTATTTTTATTTTATTTTTTAGCTTGGTTTAGGAATATATATATATATATATATATATATAGTGCTAAGTATACCCTAACCCCCAGCCTCGAGCTTAACCCTCAACAACTCTTAGATACTAATATTTAAAGAGGTGTCATTAGACCAGAACGGTCATTAGCTAAATATAAGCTGTTATTCATATTTTATACCGTAACAAATCAGCAGACATGTCATTCTTGGACCATCTAAATCTCAACTAATGCTAGCCTATTAATAATTAAGATCGTGATCAGGGAACTAGCTTAGTTTAATGTTTTCTGTATGGATGCACAGTTATGATGCAATGTATATACGAACTTATGTCATGACAAGATCAAAATTTGACTTTAACGTCATATAAAATTAAAGATTAGAAGTTAAATTAGTTATAGTAATAGAGTAATAGTTTTTAATTTCTCTTGAAAACAATGCATTGACAAAGCTAAATAAATAATTAAGGCAAAAGCAATTGTTCCAATTATTGAAGTGACTACTTATACTGCTGTTATTGTCCAATGATTATTGTTAATGCTTTGTGACTTTGTCCATTGTCGGCAGGAATACAAACAAGCTATTACATTTCATTACAATTTTGCCAATGATTCCTTATCGATTCTAAAAGGACAAAAGAAAAAAAAAAAAGATACAAAGAAAAGTAAAAAGCAATGATTCTCTCTTAAGGAGAACATAATTTTAACGAGCCACATGACCTCCCACCTAACCTCCACTTAACCTAAAGATGGCTTCCAAACTTTCGCATTAGAGTAGACTTAAAGTTGGAATATCAGATATTTTATAATTTATACAGCTATCAATTAGGGCTAAACTTTTGGACTCTTGTGCAATTTGGTTCTTATATGGTAGAACAAAGGAGCATCACTACCGCAAGAGCTCACTATCTCAATAACTTGGTAAATTCTTTTATTTTTGGAAACTAAACAAAGAATATTAGCAAAGCTCATGCTCATAAATTGTTCTACAACAATTTCTCTCCTATATAGTGTTTAAAAGGGGATAGAGGGGATTAAGATGTTCATACTTCATAGGGTGTCCCAAAATTCTAGCAATTTATTTTTTAATTTAAAATGAATGGATAGTATTTTATCATTTCATCATCAATTTAAAAAAAAAATTAAAATTGTAATAATCAATTTTTGTTTAAAGATTAACAATATGGTAAAATATAATCAACACATTTCAAAATAGATGGATAAGATTTTAGTTAAGAATTCCCTGCCCCATGATATTTACTGAGGATTTTATAATCATGTCAAGAACTTCCAAACTCATCATTCACTAGTGTTTGTTTATTAACTATTAATTTCTCTTTTCTTTTCTTTTCTTTTTTTGTCAAGATTAGTTATTGGCATCATTCACTAGGGTGTGTGTGTGTTTTTATTTTTTATTAATCATTTTTTGTGTCAAGATTAGTTGCTGGCACCATTCCCTAGTGTTGCTAATTTGTTAATTATATTTTAATTAATCATTTTTTGTCAAGATTAGTTTCTGTCATCATCAGAACCACATAATTAATCATTTTTTGTCAAGATTAGAGAAGCATACGTACCACATTGGCATCTTTGGCAAGTCTAGAGCAAATGGCACCACTAGAATTCTCATCCTGATCAAACCAACCAACTTCAAAAGTGAGAATTTTTGAAAGCATCCTTTCCCTGATCCTCTTGGTCAAGTACTCTCCCATGTAAGCAAAATTATAATGCTGTGTAATATTAACAACCATCGATAACACAGCCAACCCAAGAAAACACAGTGAGTAAATCCTTGTCTTGTCCTTAATCTCGTGATGACTCGTCAAAAAATACACCGATATCATTGACCCCATTGCAAATGCATACAATGGTTGAACCGCACCAAACACTGTAGCAGCTAAACAACCTAAGCTAGCTTGTTTCCACTCTGGGAGATTCAAAGCCAACAATCTTCGAAAAGATGGAACTGGGAATTTTTTATCTTCTACTATTCCATCTTCTTGATCACCTAGTGAACCACCACGGCTTAGCCCAGCTATTGAGTTAGCTGAACTTGACCTACTCACTACAGAGAGTCTACGACTGCTTGTGTTGTTGATGTCCATGTTTGATATAGAAGATGAAGCATGAGTGTTCTCTTCTGGTTCTCTCTGTTGAAGGTGTACAAGTGCGTTGTAAAGGCCATGTTCGTTTTCGATTAACTCGTTGTGTGAACCTGTTTCCATGACTTGGCCATTTTGGACAACGGCAATCACATCAGCATTTCGAATGGTGGATAATCGGTGAGCAATGACAATTGTGGTGCGCCCAACTGAGGCCTTGTCAAGCGCTTCTTGGACAACTCGTTCGGATTCTGAGTCTAGTGCACTCGTGGCCTCGTCTAGGAGTAGGATTCTTGGTTTCTTGATTATTGCCCGTGCAATGGCAATTCTCTGCTTTTGTCCTCCTGACATTTGAACACCTCTCTCACCAACCTGTTCGTGTGTTTTTATCATTTTTCATTAGTTATACGGAGGAAACACCATAGATATGAAGTAATATTAAAGACACAACTTCACAACTTATATATTAAATCAACAAGCTTTTATTTCTAGATGTTCCTTATGAGCACTTCGTTGATTCATTGATATGTTAAAAGCAAACAGGCAATAACTAGGTAAATAGGGAAAGAGGTAAGGCAGGTTCAAACCCCAAATACCGTATATTCCAAAGAGTGTTAGTACCATTAGACTAATATACTTGAACATTTTGTTAATATACTTAGTTATGATTGCAATTAAGTAACTTTCATATAAGCTCACATCACGAATACCTTTTTTTTAAATGTAAATTACAAGAAGTTACATCAACAACTACTTAAAAGAATTATGAAAATTTTTGTATCTTGGATTTATTAATAAATATTTGTGAAGTTTTGCCAACTCTATTAATAAAAACTTGTGTTAGGTAGTAATGGTATAGTACTAGTTCCACTTACTCAACGGTAAACAGTTTATTAGGAAGACAATCATTGTAGGAAACATTAAGGAAGTCTCTCATGCCACTCTATGATGTAATACTACTCATAAAGCAAGTGGAGGAATAATAGTCCACAAATAATTAAATCCACTAACATGTTCTATGTCTTCCTTTTAGCTATTCTATTTTTTCTTTTGGATTAGGATCCTGCTCTTGTTCCTTTATTTTTACTGTAATTTTCAACGATTCCTGGATCGTATTCTTTCCCTCTCAATGTCACACCCATTCGTGTGAGTGAAAACATTCTTGTATATGATCTGTTGTTAGGTCATTTTATTCTTTTAATTACCGGCCTTTTTCATGGGTGGTCATAATTATTTTGAAGTTCTAAGGTACAAAAGACTGAAAATAGTCTTTCACATGAATTACATCATTTTGTTTGTTTGTTTATCCCATATAGAACGCAATTACAAATGGTTTGGCTTCCCTCAAGTGGTTTTGAGCACTTGAGGGGACACCATAATGTCCTATGTCACATCTTGTGCTCTTGTCCACAAAAGGGAAGCCTTGCCTATTATAAAGGTAAATATTCTTTCACATGATCTCTATATTTTCATATCAAATATTCACATTTTACGCATGATATAAAATAATATGGATATAATGTAAAAAAGTGTGGACACTATTGGATATGAAACAATCAAAACCCATTATAAATTTTATTAAAAAAAGCGTAAATTGATTGGTTAGTTTTGAAATAGTTGAAGATATTATAGATTTTACAACACAAATTTCATAAATTGACGAAAATGTAATGGTTGGATTTCAATAACATAATAAATAATTATCTAAAATAATGCCTTTTGTGACTAATGATATGTCATTATAAATACTATGCAATAACAATTATAGGCATCTCTAGCATCATTAGTCAATTTTAACAGACGAAAAATAATTTAAAACTTCATCTAGTTGTTATTGATGAGACATCACTCATATTCATAGTTTTTAAAAAAAATTTTAATAATAAAAAAGAGATAAATAATTGACAACTTTAATATTTTCTTTACCGATTTACTTGGGATATCTTGGTGCTCATGAGTTGTGTACTTTAAATAGAGGTGGTAGATGCATGTTTCCTTTCCCTCACATGAAAGTGTGTGAGGTCTACCTCCATGTGAGATGGAAGAAACATGTATCCGATGCATAGTATATTTTCTCCATTGAATAAGATTGGTTTAAAACTTTAAATTTCATTTGTCAAATAGTATATGCATAGTGGGGCACCAAATGATAATTCTAGATGTTATAACTTATATGTTGATAACTACCAACAAACAGAAAAATAAATAAATAATGTCAAAATGGGCAAGCTCTGACGATTGGTAAGAAGAAGGCATTAATAATGATGATATTAATGTCAAAATGGGTAAGCTCTGACAAATAAGCAGAACTAACCTGTGTATCATATCCCTGAGGCAGCTGACTAATGAAATTATGAGCATTAGAAGCTTTGGCAGCCTCTTCAATCTCTTCTATTGTAGCATTTTCTTTACCAAAGAGTATGTTTTCCTTAATTGTGGTTGCAAACAGTGCAGGCTCTTGGCTTACCAATCCCATCTGTGACCTTAGCCACTTGAGCTGCAACTTACTAATGGCAACCCCATCAAGAAGTATATCTCCGGAAAGTGGGTCATAAAACCTCTGTAGCAGTGATATCACAGTGGATTTTCCTGAGCCACTCCCACCCACTAAGGCCACAGTTTTTCCTGCTGGAATCTCTAAGCAGAAGTCTTTGAAGATAATGCTCTCGGGCCTTGAAGGGTATGAAAATTCTACATGCTTGAATTCCACGTTGCCTGAAACATTCTCTATAATTTCACCTTCCATGTTGTCAGAATCAATCTTAGGGACCCTTTTTATTACCTCCATTATGCGTTCTCCTGCTGCAGATGCTTCAGAAAAGTACTTCATGTTGGATAATCCAGAACCAAATGCCCTATTCAACAAGACAATCACAAACAAAATATGTCACACTTACATTAAAAATTGAAGAAAAAATCATACAATTTGGTGTCATATTTACCATGCATTTGTACAGTTTGGATTAAAAATAAATAAAATTTTATAAAGTTATACATAAACAGATAAGAAGTTAAACTATACTTAAAGTTGAATCGTATTAAAATGTAAAGTTAAAAAAAGGTGTATATAAACAAATAAGCTAAAAAGTTTGTGTATTCTTACAATCCACCAACGGCAATGGCAGCGCCAACAACGAAAACAGTTCCACCTTTGGCGTTATGGTACATAACAAGTCTGCTACCATAGTAAGCCATGAAAGACCAAATAGCAAAAACAACACCGTTGCTTCCTATGGCCAAGCCTTTAGCCAAGCCTTGCCTTAATCCCAACTCAACTGACCCTTGTAAAGCTGAAGAGAATGTTTCTATTGTCTTGCTTTCACCAACAAAGGCATAGACGGTTCTAATAGAAGACACCGCTTGCTCAGCTACAGTACCAGCTTGATTATACTCTTCCCTGATCTTCCTAGCCAGTCCAGTTAGAGTCCTCCCATACATCAAACCAGGTATTACCAAAAGTACAATAAAAGGAAACCCCACAATAGCTAATCTCCATAGCAATAAGAACGCTGCTATGTAGCTTCCGAAGAACATAGACGCGTTCATCACAAAGTTCGGTACCTAATAATAAAAAAAATAAATAAATAAATAAAAATAAAAACACTAAGTCTTAGTCTTAAAATAAGTTTATAAAAATTATAGTAGGACTTGGAATTAATCATAGACCTTTTCGCCTAGAACATCTTGGATTACAAGGCTGTCATTAGAGACACTTGTGATGACCTCGGATGTGCTTGCCACATGCAAATCAAAGTAACCCACATCTTGCCTTAGCACTGCTTTCAAATATCTAGCTCTCATTCTCGCAGCTTGTCTCTCACCTGTTCTTGTCCAACAATACCCCTCTGAAAAAAAAATCAAAAATTATCATAACCAATCACAATTTAATCTATGATAAATTCAAACAAAAAAAAAATTATCACAGTGAAACCCACCTAGGAAACAAGCTACAAATGACCCACTAGCCAAGTACACTAGAGCCAATGCATTCTGTCACCCACAAAAACCAAACACAGTTAGATTTTGTTTTTCTGTTGTGTGCATGCGTGTATCCACGTGTGTATGAGAGAGAGAGAGAGAGAGAGAGAGAGAGAGGACCTTATTGATGCTATTCGAAAAGCTGTCTGCTAAAGAAACTGCTGAAGAACCAGCGCCAATATTGTTCATCAATTCGCTACTGATAAACAACACCAAAGGCGTAATAAGCCCATCACCGACGGACCCAATGAACCCAAAAATCATCAACAAGAAGTCCACACCATCGGCATGCATGAACATGGAGCTTATAGAACCCTTTCTACTATTCTTCATCATCGTGACCACACTGCTTTTTTCTTGTTCCATGTTTCCCAATAATCTTTTATCGGGAAACAAAAAGAACAGTAGTAGTGAAGATTCTCAAATCCCAAACCCTTTTTTTTTTTTTTTTTTTTTGAGAAGCGTCAAATCCCAAACCACTTCTCTTTAATTAGTTCCAAGATATAAAAAGATAGGCTTTTAAAGTTAAAGCCTGAACCTTTACATTACTTGGTTGTGGACTGAAACTAATAAGGGCGCATATATATAGGTGTGTGCGTGTGAATAAAGCCAGAATTGGTGGACCAAAGAAGTGGTGGTCAGGTCAGCCAGTAATTGATATTGCATGTGGACAGGTCTAGTATAATAAAAGTTAGTAATGGAGATTAACATGTTCTGAGAGACACGATCATGGTTGACTTTAAATGCTAGCTCTCTCTGCAATTAGCGTCATTAATGACGATCAGTGGGTATCTGGGACAATTTTTATTAAACCATTTTCTTCATAAAAAAATTGTCTAGTTCTCTGTTGCTTTCCTGTTTCAGTTCATTCAGAGATTCTAGCGCCACGATAGGGTATGTGTTTATACTCAAAATTGTTTATACGTACACTTTAGGCAGTACACTCAAAAAAAAAAAAAAAATTCTAAAATAATATTGCTTCCACCCGACTTTCATTTTTCGACCCTAAAGTTCGTCTTTCCCCTTTAAATGTTTTTTTTTTTTTTTTGGGATAAAACCCTTTAAATTATTGAAAATGCTACAATTCTATCTCTAAATTTTTTTTAAAAAACATGTCTTTATCTTTAAACTATAGATGAAAAAAAAAAGTTATTTTTTGTTCTTAAACTTATAAAACAAAACTCTTTAATAAGGTTAAGGACGAAAAATAATTTTTTTAAAATTTATGGACAAAAAATAAAATTCATACAAAATTAAAAAAAAAAATATATATATATATATATATTAACTTATATATATGGGTTAGGTTCAAATTATACCTAGTATAACTTTAAACAGTGTTATACCACTCAATATTTTTTAATTGGATGGGAATTTTGACAAATTACTGTTAAATCACATTATCTTCGTATATTCTCCATACTTGCAAAATTTCAAGGTGATAAAAAATTAATAGTTATGTCATCAATCAATTATTTAAATTCAATTTTTTGTAATTTAAAATAATGCATAATAGATGAGTTTATGGATTTAATAGTAAATAACATATAGAACATATAATTTAACGATGTGATTTTTAAAATATAAATTCTATAATAAATTATTACGTGGTGTAATAGTGCTTGGAGTTACACTAAATGTAACTTGAATCCAACTCTATATATATAAAATAAGATATTAACTTATTGATACCCATGTTACATTACTTACTAACTTTTTTTTTATTACAATAAATTTACTCTAGCTACCTAATTATCACGCGTGCCTAATTTTACTTCAACTGTATATTATTTATTATGAAAAAATTTATGTCCAATATCTTAAGTTCCTTAGGTTACTATCTTAAAATTCAGTCATGTGATAACTTAATTAAAAAATACACTTCCATCTCGTGAGAAAAAAGTTTTTCCTTATTTAAGAACAATTTCTAAATACTGTATCTAAGTCTTGCCATTTTTATTATTCTTTTCAAACCTTATATTTATAGCATTATATTATAATACTATATAAAATTATGATTTTTTTATATTAAATATGAGATAGTTTTAACCTTCAATGACTTTGATAATTTGCAATTTGGACTGAACCAAACTAGTAAGTATTACCAAACAAATTCAAATAAAATTACGTTATGATTTCCCATTGTCAATATCTAGTTTTTAACTAGTGCTGGTTTGGGAGAGTCCATTTTCAATAGTTTATTAAGCTTGAAAAAAGTTATTAAAAAAAGTACAATTATACATATGTTTCTATCAACTTTATATTGGATTGTGTAATATATATATACACACACATATATGTGTATATATATATATATATATATATATATTAATGGAATAAATACACCTATAAATAATTAATATGTGTATTTATTCCATTAATATATATACACACACATATATATGTGCGCGCGTGTGCGTATATATATAGTATTTTAATTTTTTTTAAAGAATTATACAAGAAAGCAAAAACCTTATGTGAGAGATTTCACAGTTTTGCCATATGGTGCATTGTTAGAGTAATTTTAAATTTAACTTTCCACCTCACCTTCTTTACATATTTTGGATTATAATAAAATTATATTAGTAGGACATTAATATTTCCACTGAGTGTTTAAATTCTCATTGTCAATTTGCATATGAGGAATTTAATATATATATTATGATCAATAGTTTTCCAATAATTTAATAATTTAAAAAAGTTCTACCACAATTTTTTTTTAATAAGATCTCTTGTAAATTTATTTAGGATTTTCTTAACATCTCAATCAAATATTACAAAAGTTGTTTTGTTAGTTGCATCAACAACTTCAATTTGAATCTTGTATCTGAAGTAGTTTGTAATTGTATAGTAGTTATAGTGAGATAAATATGTCCCTTTATATATACCTACTCATACCTCTTTATGTCATCTCATGTAAAATACACATAGACCAAAAACAATGTCATTTACCTTCAATCTTTTAACGACACATACTGATCTCTAACATTGTTGTTTATCTAATCCTAACCCGTATGAATTGGCTACAACCAAGGAAGAGGGGTTTCCATTTTTTATTGAGTGCCAATGGCAATTACGATTTTGATATTAAGGTCCGACATTGTGGATTTGTGGGTTTTATAAATGACGTGATTGACCATGGGTGTTTGGAATGTGTATTTTGTTTTAAAATTAATGAGAAAGAGAAAGATGCATTCTATATCAACTTTTATTCTATATTATTCCTCCAAAGTTGTTTTTCTGTTTTTTTCTCGTTACTTCAATTGAATAATTATAATGGATATGTGTGTGTGTGTGTGTGTGTGTGTGTAATTTATAATTGTTTCTTTTTATGATGAACTCATTACTAATAATTTCTATAACAATTATGCTATAATACATATACAACATTCTCCAAAACCATCTTATATAAAACATTACAACATTATTTGTGCATTGCACAGGTAACTTACTAATATAAATAAAGAGTTACACCAAGTAAAACTTGCTTCTAACCCATTATCTCTCTTGCATTAAGGTGAATTTAATGCTTCCTTAAATGATATTTTAAGGAAACATTACTGAATGCATTATTTTTCAAATAAAAAGGTACAAGAATCCAAACCATCTTCCTTGATTAGTTGATTTAAACTAGCATGTAACTCATCCATACACATGGATGCATTTAAAATTAAACACACTTTTTATCATAAAAATATAAATTATTAGTCAAATTATTATATATAAAAAAAAGCAAACGTAATTAGTCATATTGTGGGCACAAGGGAGTACGCCTCAACCTTAGAGTGGACCATGGCAGAGGGTGAAAAATGGATTCATCACCTAGATTAGGTCTAGGAACCTTATTAGGCCATTTAGGCCACTCACTTACATACATAGGTCTGCATACTAGATTATAAGTCCGAAATTGGGTACGGCTTGGGAATGTATTAGGCACCTAAGACCGTCTAGCTTGTGAGCTGGCCTCCATTATGTGTTACTAGACCATATTTAAATAAAGAATTTGCTAAAAGAGACCTAATCCTTAACCTAAACATACATCATGCACTTAAATAAAATAACACACACATGTTAAAGATCACATCACAATATAAAATGAAACAAATAAAACACAATCAAACAAATATATTAAAAAAAGGAAAAGATAACAAATAAACAAACACGAAAGGAAAATATCATAAATAAACAAAAAATGGTAGAAAGACTCAAACAAATATGGAAAATAATTAAACACAATTAAGTAACCTAAACAGAATCAAAGAACATGTGAAAAATTATTGAAACAATAAAAACAATATTTTTGTCAAATATGAGTTCGAGGTGCATATGCATACTCAACTATGTGTACACATGGTCGAAACCATGCACACACATACTCAATGATGCGTACGCATCTTTTAACACAAAAACGATAAATCACATTTTTGTAGATTTAATGAAACAAAGATATAGCATGTGAGATCAAATACGCATATTAGAAACCATAACACTAAACTAACATGAAGCAAATAAAACAAACATTAATATAAACAAATAAACATAAAACAAAATCAAATAAGTATACTAAACTAACATAAAAAAAATAAACATGAACTTTACATAAAACCAAAATAATAAAACAAGAACAACAAAAACAGATTATAATTCGCCCAAAATCATATAAACACATATCAAAAGAATTAAGATCAACAAATAAGTCAAATAAAACAAATATAAAAACTATATTAAGAAACTCATGCGAATCCTATTAAACAAAGAAAGAATTCATGGGAAGAACACTCAACTTACTTATGATTATGAGTTTGAGATTATTTAACTGGCCCCTCAGTGCCTACAACACAAAGATTAGATTGAGGGAGCAAGAATAATTAAAGAACATAACAATAGTTAGCAATCACAACTCAAGAACAAAAGGTTTTGAAAGGGTTTTGAGAAAGCCAATTAAGAATAAGTTTCTGCCTTAGTTTTGTGCTAGAAAAAAATTTTGAATCTCTGTAAAAAACATGCTAGTTGCTGCCCTAGGGTTTTGAAGAGAGAAAATAGGGTTTAGAAAGCAAAGAGACACTCTTTCTAGCTAGAGTTTTAATTAGAGACATAAGGTAAGTATTTATAAGTTAAAATTAGGATTTTTGAGGCTTTTTAGAGGTCTTTGAACATTCCCAAGGGTCTCGAGGCTGGCCCACATAAAAAAAATAATGTTTTGGACCATTAAAAATGAAGTTCCACTGCCTAGAAAATGAGTGTGCATACAGATATTTCGAGTGTGTGCATGCACACTTGATTCATGCATACACATTTCCTAATTCCTGACAGCTTTGATGATCCGACTTCAAATAGTCATAATTCACTCAATATAAATCCAAATTAGGCAAAATTTGTGTTCAATTTGAAGCTTAGGATGTATACTTTCTAATGAAATAAACCTTACTCAAAATTTCTTTGTGGATCAAACGTTATGGTCAAAACAGTGAGCAAAGGTTATTTTTCATCATCGTTTTCAAAGCGATTTGAGCACTTTTGAATTGTGATTACTCCCAAACTATCGTGAATTCTTTAATTGGCCTTGGTTGACATATTTCAAGCTCATCCTTGGGGCCTGGGACCAAAATTTAAAAACGAGTACAAAATGAAGTGTCTACACACATATTAAAATTCTTACTTAACTTTAATACTACTTATGATCATTTTTTTTCTAATTTTTAATAAAATAGAACGTGCAGTGATCTTTGTTTTGTGCTGATTTTTATTGAGTATATGTGATTTTTTTAAAATTTTATAGTTCATTAATATTAAACTCTTAGTATTTTTTACTCATTAACTCACTTTGCACAAAAATTAAAAATTTTAAGTTGACACATGGCGCAAAATTAACCCTCAATTGAATTTTAATTTGGAATCTAATTGAATTTTCTCTAAACTTTGGTTTTAATAATATATATAGATTCTCATGAAATAAGGGTAAACTTAAACTATTTACAAATATCAAGAGAATTACATACTACCACAATAACCATGTGTGGATAAATCAATGATTATTAATGAAGAGAAATTTCTTACAAAAAAAAAATGTGCATCACAACTTATAATTGAATTTCAATCATTCCTTATTATGTGCATTTCGGGAATTGGTTAATAAAACCGTGAAAAAATAAAGTCAAATTGTGTGCACAAATGGAAAAATGAAAAATGTACTTTTAATTACACTAAATTTGTGCATGCAAACCAATAAATTATCGTATATTAATAAGTAGTCTTTTTTTTTTAGAAGTGTTTACTAATTTTCATCACTTTTTAACAAGAACAAAGATATACACTATTGTGATTTTTGTCAATATTATACCACTCAATAATTTCTATTCAACGTATATTAATTTTGAACAATTTCTTATTGGATTAGATTTTCTCCTTCTACCTCCCATACTTGCAAAACTTCCAACTAAATAGAGATAAATAACTATTTTATCTATAAAAAATTTTATGTTCCAAGTTTTCTAAAGATTAAAATTCTATATAGTACATGAATTTATAAATTTAAAATCAAACAACATATAATTGACACCAAATTTAGCTATATATAAGCGTATCCCTATCAAGTTACACTTGATATAATTATTTATCAATATTACGCCATTAATAACTTTTTATTGAATAATCTAATATTAAGAATCTCACCATTAGTTGGGTTACATGTCCATTTTGTTAGTAACATGAATACCAAATTCTATGTGAATTAAGTGTTATTTACTGTTGGATTAATAATCTCATGTTTTGTATATAATTTTAAAGTTCTGAAATCTTGAAATTTAAATAGTTATTGATCCTTAATAATTTTGAAATTTTGCAACCATGGAGAGTATTATAAAGAGAAAATGTAATTCATTGCTGGATTTGCCCTTATTGAGTGTCGCTCGAAGGATTGCTCGACAGTGATGGAGCTTTTGTTCTTAACCTGTGTCCGTCTATTGTTGGTCTTGACCTAACTCGGTCTGTTTTTGGTGAGTTCAAATGTTTTTTTTTTTCTTCTGCATAATCCAATGAGAATGCTCTTTTATGTCTTGTTCAATTATGTAGAAATATATGTTGCATCCAGGTGTAAAACAATTATTGTTATTGTGATCATTATCAATCCCACCATGTAACGAAGTCGAAGCAGAAGATATGGAGATTGTCTGTTGCTGATATGTTCAAATTTCCTTCATGTCATGCACGTGGCACATGCACCTAATAATTAACCAGTTGTGTATTTTTTATTTTTTCCTTTTTGATGAAGAACTAGAACCAGTTGTGTTTTCAAATACCCTACACTTTTGCTTAACTATAGTATCTTAATTATTTTAATTAAATAAACCTATTCCAACTTTGTGAGAAAGAATATTAAAATCATTGTAAAATTCAAAGCATACCAGCTATGGAAATTGTGCATTCTAATTAAGACCCACCAACATTATGCCCATACAATATTGAGATAAGTCGAGAAGGAAGAAAGAAATGCCAAAAATCATTAAATACATGAAACTTCCACAACGATGAGGATTTGGGTTGGGAAGAGCAAAACATATATTCTACTAAGAAAATGACAGCATATATAAAGTTATTAAATTTAAGCACATGTCGGCCATGAATACCTTGAGTGGCAACCTCATTATTATTATTTTTCTTTTTTATACAATATATTTGTTGTTCTTCAACTGAGAGATTGTAAAGAAAGTGTCAAACTCGTGTACGCAAGGATATGTATTCTGGTCCATATGTGTATATTTACGTTTTCTTCAAGTCACTTATAGTGTGTGAGGGATATAATATATGGCACCTACAACAGTAAACTGATGGTCACAAGTTGCACCAAAACCATTATTTTATCCTTTTGCATGGATAAGGAAGAGCACCGAAGCAAGAGATAAAGAACACAGGAAGAGGCAATGTTTGAATTTTATTATTTTATGTATAATGTTAAAGATATTATAAATTTGACCACCTTGCACTCTTGGAGTGATGGTCATTTCACAAATGTATGGAGGCAAGCGCAGGATTATTTGTGTAACATATTAAATAAATACTTGAATTACATTTTCATGATTAGTATAACACATCAATTTGTAAGGTTTTTCTTTCTAAAAAAAAAAAAAAAGAAGCTTGTAAGAGGTTTATATATATATATATATATATATATTTATTTATTAAGAGAAAAATTAACGGATGCTCTAAGGTTATTGGTTAAGAAAAAAAATTTAGAAACTTTTTATGGGAAAAAAAAAACAATTGACTTTTTTGACAACTTATTATTTCCCATAATGGTATTAAAATTTTTATAAAATAGTTCATTAACAAATGTCCATCTATTAATTGGATCCATTACTAAAAGAGTTACTTTAATACCATGACTTTTATCTCACAAATTCTCACAATTATTCTATGTAGGGGACCACCTTTTACTTTCATATAAACCCACCACATTTTCTATACCACTTACAATTAGCTACATATGCTAGTTGTGGGAAATTTTTTGGTCATAGAATTATTATTATTAAAACTAATTGAAGGTTTTGGTCATGAATTTTGTAAGTGCATTACGGTTTTGTTAGAAAAAATATTAATAATTATGAAAATTATGATGATGGAAAAAAGCATTAAAAGTAGTTGTTACCATTGAGAGGTTGTTGAATACCTCTTAATATACTATTTTTTTAGGTTATGTTTAATCTATGCCCTAGCCAGCACAAACAATAATCAGCAAAATAATTCTTCAGTACCAAATGTTTTTAGTGATAGTCTAATAAAAAAAAACACTCAAAAATTAAATACAATAACCAAAACCCAAAATCAAAAGATATACAAAAGAGTTCAAAAATTGAGAATTAAAAAAAAAAATTAAGAGCTTTCATAAGAGAACCAAAAACTTATATGAGTATCCATTGTTTTGCTTCTTTATAGTAAACTTCATTTGGCATAATATCTTGCACATAAATTCAGAAGCAAAGAACAATAAGTAAGATAAATTTATTATATTAAAACATAAGCGTAAGTTGCATCATGGGAAAAAAAAGTGAAAAAAAAAATACAAAAAAATGGGGTGTATTGTATATGAGTTAATTATAGGGTTGGAGTAAACTTTTAGTTTTTTTTTTTTTTTTAGAGAAATATAGACTTTTAGTTGGGGTAGAATTTAAATATCTAAAACTTAGAGATAACCTTTTATCTAAATTAAATTATTGCTCCTCTCAAAAAATTTAATTGTTAAATCTTATCCCTTAGTCAATAGCCTTGTGGCTTAATATCCTAATAAAATATTAATTTAATAAGATGCAACCTAAGAAAACAAAAACAAAAACAAAATAATGAGTTGTGTGGGATTTAAGTTTAAAAATTTTTGATAATGGACTTTTAGTCTAAATAGAATTTAAATTTGTTGAAATTTAAATGATAAAATTTTATCTTAATTAAAAAGTTACTAAATATTATCACTTAATTTGAGTAAAAATATATTCTAACAAATAATATAATTAATTTACTAATTAATTGTTCTTAAATGTTGATGATAGGCTTTTAATTAGAGTTTAATTTAAATTTCTAAAACTTAAACGATAAAGTTTTATCCTTAGCCAAAATTGTAGAAAGAAAACATGGGCTATTGTGTGATATTTAAGTTTAGAAATTTCTTATAATAGACTTTTAATTGAATAAAATTTAATTTTGTTGAAATTTAAATGATAAAGTTTTACTTAAATTAAACAGTTATTAAATTTATTATTTAATTTGAGGAAATATATATTCTATCAAATAATATAAAATTAGTTTATTAATTAGTGAGAACAGCTATTTGGCGTAACTATAGCTTCTAAAGACAAAGTTTAGCTACAAAATTAATTGTAACCTAAGACTACAACCTTACTTAATAAAATAAATATTACAACATATTTTAAAAATCTAACTGTTGAATTGCATGTTCTTTAAGCTCATAATACACATGTAGAATTTTGTATTAATTAAATATTATTTATTATATGATATATAAGTTTATATTTTATGCATAATTTTAAATTACAAAAATTTACAATTTAAACAATTTATTAATGACTTAGCTATTGATCTTTAATTTTCTAGAAATTTTTCAAGTATGGAAGATATAACAAGAAAATATAATCCAATGGTGAATTTGTCAAAATTTACCTCTAATAAAAAAATATTAAATAGAGTTGTAATATAAGACTACAATCAATTATATTATACAATATATTTGATAATATGATATATCATCATTTATTTATAATGTGTTATAGTACCAATTTATTGTTATCTTATGGGACTTCTGTAGTCAAATCGGTAAAATTATTCCTAGATTTTTTAATAATTTTTTCCCCAACTCGTTTTAGAACTTTCCATAACATATTAAATTTCGACAAGTTTCAATTGAAATAATATAATAACATTTACATTGATTAATTATTTGATGCTGACAAAGAGTACTGATGGATTCTCTTTTGCATTGACCTCGTTGAGGTCCCGGTAGAGAGAAATTCAAGCAAAGGAGGATGACGTACTTGCATACGCTCAAGGAAAAAGAAATGTTGGATTACTGATAACTTGTTGGACGGCCGGTCGGCTAATTAGTTGTTCTTTTCCTCAGTTCTTACGGTAGCAAGGTGTAGCTTGTCCGTAAACAATTAAAATTTCTATTAGAAGATTCTTCTTCTTCCTCTTTATTATTATTATTATTTTAAAACATATTTTATTGCCTTGATATGAGAGAGATGTGAGTTTTCAGAAATACTTGTTTGGGATAGTTTTTAAGTTTTAAGTTTCAACTTCAACTCTATCAATTGGTAGTCAGGAGCACTATATAGTTAGTGCCAGTTTTTAGAGTTTTACCTTTTCTTTTAAGTACAAAATGAGAACTATCATATAATATACATATATATATATATATATCTAAATTTTATTATTTATATATATAATAAAATTTAAATCTATGTCCCACCAAAAAATAATAATAATCTATGTATATTATATGAAAGTTCTCATTTTGTACTAAAACTTAAAAAACGTGCACTAACTAGTACTTACACACACACACACACACACACACACATATATACACACACACCAATTGAATTAACTGAACCTCACTCATCTTATTCGTTTTAAAAAAAATAAATTGTTTCAAATGTATTTGGCCCGTTGATGACACCAGCAATTTTGCAATATATATATATATATATATATATATATATATATATGTAAGGACACAAATCGTGGGTCGGGCCTTTGAACAGAATAGGTTGAGGCTCAAGCTGTGTATGGTATCCTTAAAATGAATTTGTAAAGAGAGTGGGCTGAAGAATACTTGACTGAATTCGTATGAGTTGGAGGCCCAAGTATGATTATGACTAAATTTGTATTAATAAGATATTTGATTGTTACAGTGTTCTTCTCGGCATTGTCCGAGGAGTATGCTTATACAAATGCTATGAATACTTCTCTTTTTCTCTCTCTCTCTCTTGATTGTTATCCTCCTCCTCCCTCTTTTTTTTCTCTCTCCTTCTATTTATATGCCCTTCCTCTACTACGTGGGCTTGTTTTTTTTTTATACTTGTCCTATCAACCCCCATCTGGAGTCTTCATTTGGCAGCTACAAAGGATGAAGGTCACTGTTCAGGTGTCTTTTCCCATTAATGCGGCCATGATGTTAGCTGCAGGATCCTAAATGCGGTGGCAGCAGCCTTTTGCTTAATATCTGATCCTCGCCACATGTCCTTTTTGTCCATATAAATCGGGGGATTTTTCGAGGGAGCTAGGATTGACGTTGGAGCATTCATTCGGGACACCCTTTCGACAATCCGAGCAGGCAAGGCTCCTCGGACTAGTCCTTCTTCCGCGCGACTTACACTTCAGAATCGAATTGGGCGGGACAAATCCCTCAAGATTTGTTGTCCTCGAATGTATAAGTCTCCTCGGACAGGCCCACGGCCCAAGATCTGGCATTGGGCCTTTTACCCCTACAATAGCCCCTCAAAATTCCGGTTTTCTTCTCTTATCCGAGGAGAAAGGCGGGGTTTTGACTTCTGCAAGGGTGAAACCCATCAAACCCCTTAATTAATCCACGTGGAGGCGTTGTTTCGCGAGACTTTCGATTTCCAAAGACGCTTCGGAAATTATAGCGCGTCATTTATAGCTCTGGGTGGCGCTCTGTCTCCTTGATCAACGATGAGATGCAAATCGTGTGGCTGAGATTTCTTCGTGAATTTTAGAGCGGGATAACTCCCACTCATTTTCCTCCACTATATAAGGGGCTCTGAAGGAGCGGTTTGATTCATTTGATACATCAGAGTTTTCGAATATCCTAGCCCTACTATATCACCCGTATTAATAGCTTCCGAGCACAATTTCACGAAGTATCTTAGATTTTTCAGAAGTCACCGAACCAAAAATTCCTACTGATCTTGTAAGTACTTGGTTTCCAAGTCTCTTTTCTTCTCGGCTGAGCACCTCGGCCGTTGTCTTGTTACGTTTCCTTGCCTTAGGAGAGTCTCGTAGCACCCTTTTAGACATCGATATGGGTAGATTTAAAAATTTAGTCGATACCCCTGTGGCCGTAGAGCTTTTTAAGGCGAAGTATAACATTTCCGAGGGGGTTAGCCTCCGTTACTGTCCACCGGAGAACATTTTAACCTCTAGGAAGACCGATGAGGTGGTTATTCCTGTAATCGCCTTTCTGGAGGGGGGAATGACCATTCCTATGGGTAACATTACTAGGGAGTACCTTAGGAATCATAGACTGTGCCCGCACCAATGTGCCACTAATATGTTTAGGGTCTTGGGTTGTGTAGACGCCCTTAACGAGATGATGGGTCTACAGCTTACCTGGCATGACGTCGTACATATGTATGAATGTCATTCCTTGAAGGAGGGGGGGTACTACTTGAAGTCCCGATCTCCCGTCGTGAGGATGATATTGTGCCTTTCGAAGTCCAACAAGGGCATGAAGGACGATTACGTCATCGTCTCCGGGGCGTGGCATGACGGTCATCATTGTCCGACCACGGAGGGGGAGCCAGGTAGGGTATTCTAGGACTAGATTAAGATAATCATAGGGATTGCGGTTTAGATTTCATTTTATTTTACTGCGTATGCGTTTGGTTTAAAGGTGTGATGACTAACCTTGTGTTTTTCTTTTGATTGTGGCTGCAGATAGACGGTTTGTCGCCCCCAAACTCAGTCTCGTGAACGTGCTCGGCCTAAACCATCTGCTACGATCTGAGGTGTTTGCCCACTCAGACGGCCAGCTGCGCGCTGTCCACCTGATATTGGATTTCGTTCCAATATCGGATAATTTCCAAGAAGTCGGGGATTCCATCCGAGCGGGGGACAAGAGACTTCGTCGGATAGACGTTTCTCGACCTGGTTTTTTGGCAAACAAAGACCTTCCTCCGGTTCCTTGGCCGCTTCAACAAGTTGCCACTTTCAACAAGTTGCCCCTCAGCCCGTTTATACCAAGGGAGGAGTCTATTACCTCTCTGCCATCTTTAGACACGGAGATAGACCAGTTCCATTTCGTAGAGGAGGAAGAAGCGCAGACCAAACCCCTTAGCCCTCAAAGTTCCGAGACTTCAGAAGACGCCGAGGAAATGCCTTTGTAGAGAAAGGGATTGAAAGCCCTCGTGGCAGGGCGGAATGCGGGTTCTTCGTCTAGGGAGGCCCCCAAAGAGAAAGAGGTTGGCAAATTGCCTCCCCCTCCTCCTCCTCCTACTGCGGCACTTGGCCTTCTCCCCATACCGGATCTGAAGAGGAAGAAGAAGGTCGTTGATTTGGATGCCGAGGAGGGTGAAGTATCCCCTCGGCAGCAAAAAGGGGCGAAACAACAGAAAGTAGGGAGAGATGATAGGAGGGGTTCCCCACCCAGACATAGGAGTGACCCCCTTCCGAGGGAGGCTCAGCAACCACCGGCCTAGGCTCCGCGGTTGGATCTGGATGGGGCTCCCATCCCTGCTACCGCATCCATACGGGAGTTCCAAGGCGGGCATTCGGGCTACATCGCCGAGGCCTTAGAGCGCGTACTGCTCTTGCCGCGGGACATGGATGCGGTGAGGTCCTGGAGGTAGGCCGATCTGTTTATGTCCATAAAGAGGGACTTGGCCATGGTAAGTTCTTGGTCACCTCGGTGCACACAGGATTTGTTTATGTTTAAACTGTGTAACTTAGTTATCTTTGTGGTGACGTAATTTTGTTTTTCCTTACTGTGCAGCTCACCCAGCAGATCTACGTGGCAGAGGATTGGGTTAGGGACGCCCGTAATTTGGCCAGGGTCGAGACCCAATCTCGCAAGGAAGTAGAAAAAAGCCTGGGGGAGCTACAGCATCAGAAGCTGGAGTTAGCCAAGAAGCTAACTATTGAAGAAAGAGAGAGAAGGAGCGCGGAAGCTGGGCTGAAGAGTGCCCAAGACCAGGCTGAAGATCAGCGAAAAAAGTTACACATGACGGAAATAGAGCTGGCAACTGAAAGGCAGTTGGTCTTGGAGCTTCATGCCCGAGCTGAAAGGGCCGAGAAGGCTGAAAAGAAGGCTCTGGAGGCGCTGAGAGCTGCCAAGGCCAAGAAGGAGGCCGAATACCTCCGCGGCATCGAGGAAACAGAAAAAAGGCTCGCGGAGGAGGTCACCGAAGTTTGCAGGGATTACTGCCAGTCCACTTGGGAGGAGGCCCTAAACATGGCCGGGGTCCTAGCCGACTCGGAGCTTAGGCAGCTGGGGAAAACATACCTCCACCCAGACCTCACCTTACCCCCGGCTGACCCCTCCTCCTCGCTACGCGCCCCGGAGCAAATGGGCCAAGCACTCGTCCCTCTGGAGGCCGCTCAAGAGATTCAGGAGGAACAAGTTGCTCCGGGTGCCGCTTCTGTGACCGTGGATGCCATCGAGGCTAAGGAAGCAGTTCCCTCAGCGACCAAGCCGAGTGGTCACGATAGCGCTCCTTCTCAGACCGACTAGGCATAAGACTAGGGTTTAGTTATCTGTAGTTGTAGTTAGTTTTTTTTTTTTTTTTTTTGTAACAACCACTTCAGGTAGTGAGCTAATGTAACTTACCTTTCCTTTTAATGAGAATGTTTTGTTTATCTTCTTCTGTTTCCAGTTTCATTCATTTGCTTATTTTGTTTTGAAGTCCACAGAATGAAGCAGTAATAGAAATAAACCTGTATTCCCACATAATAAAGAGGACAACGGGGATATGAAAGCCTTAATGATGACATTAAAATCGTTCAACCAATTCAACCCCATCTTAATAAATTTGAACAAGTTCAAACAAACGTGCTCCCTAACTTTCCTATTAAAGTTGAGTGGAAATTCTAACTCGGAGAAGATGGTCTGAGTACATATGAAAGACATGGTTTTTCGCAGGGTGTTCAGCGATAGGTATGGGGTAGTGATAAGACCTAGGAGATAGGATTCGAGGGATTTTGTAAGTAGAGAAGAGTTAATTTACCCAAGGTTCTGTTCAACACTTAAGGGTGTTAATTTACCCAAGGCAGGTGGTCCGAGGAGCCAGGCCTGACCAAGGTTCTGTTTAACATTTAGTAGTATCAATTTACCCAAGGTGTGTGGTCTGAGGGACCAGGCACGACCAAGGTTCTGTTTAATACTTAGAAGTGTTAATTTACCCAAGGTAGGTGGTCCGAGGGGCCAGGCCTGACCAAGGTTCTGTTTAACACTTAGGAGTGTTAATTTACCCAAGGTAGGTGGTCCGAGGGGCCAGGCCTGACCAAGGTTCTGTTTAACACTTAGTAGTATTAATTTACCCAAGGTGTGTGGTCTGAGGGACCAGGCACGATCAAGGTTCTGTTTAATACTTAGTGGTGTTAATTTACCTAAGGTAGGTGGTCCGAGAAGCCAGGCCTAACTAAGGTTCTGTTTAACATTTAGGAGTGTTAATTTACCCAAGGTAGGTGGTCCGAGAGGCCAGGCCTGACCAAGGTCCTGTTTAGCACTTAGTAGTATTAATTTACCCAAGGTATGTGATCCGAAGGACCAGGCACGACCAAGATTCTGTTTAATACTTTACGAAATAAGCAGTATAATAGATTTCAATAAGAGAATGGAAATTTTCATTAGTAATAGTACCTTTTTAGGTTATTTACATTCCAGGGGTGTGGTACAGCCCTTTCATCTAAATCCTCTAAATAAAAGGCTCCTATTCCAGCTACTGATAGGATACAATAGGGGCCTTCCCAATTAGATCCCAGTTTTCCCCAAGCCGGGTTCTTCGCAGTGCCGACAACCTTTCGCAAGACCAGGTCTCCTGGTGCAAGTGGTCTCAGTTTGACATTGGCATCATACCTCTGCTTGAGTTTATGCTGATAGTAGGCTAACTGAACCGCAGTGTTTTCTCTCCGCTCGGCAATTAGGTTCAGATTGTCCTTAAGCAATTGGTCATTATCTGCCGAGGTAAATGAATTGGTTCTAAGTGTGGGGAACCTAGTTTCTATGGGGATAACAGCCTCAGCACCGTAGGTCATTGCAAAGGGGGTCTCCCCGGTAGACCTCCGAGGAGTTGTCCTGTAGGTCCAGAGCACATGCGGTAGTTCTTCCACCCATTTCCCTTTGGCATCATCCAACCTCTTCTTAAGGCCACTTACTATGACTTTATTAACTGCTTCAGCTTGGCCATTGCCCTGAGGGTATGCAGGGGTGGAGTACCTATTCGTAATGCCTAGCCCGCCGCAAAATCTTCTGAATGCTTTACTGTCAAACTGAAGGCCATTGTCTGAGATGAGAGTATGTGGTACACCAAATCGTATCACGATATTTTTCCATACAAACTTCTGGACATCTACATCCCTGATGTTTGCCAATGGCTCGGCCTCAACCTATTTGGTGAAGTAGTCTGTTGTGACGACCAGATATTTCTTACTCCTGGCTGCCTTAGGAAAAGGGCCTACAATGTCCAGGCCCCATTGAGCGAAAGGTCATGGACTTGATAATGGATTTAGCACTCCTCTTAGTTGATATATATTCGGCGCAAATCTCTAGCATTGGTCACACTTCTTTACGTATGCCTGTGATTCCCTTTGCATGTTTGGCCACCAGTAGCCCTGAGTTAAAGCCTTGTGTGCTAGAGATCTTCCTCCTGTGTGGCTGCCACAAATCCCTTCATGCAGCTCTTCAAGAAGTAGTTCTGTGGCTTCAGGATGTACGCACAATAAGTATGGACCAGTGAAAGAACGTTTGTATAGCTTACGGTCTCCTGACAGCCAGAATCGAGGGGCTTTTCTCCGCACCTTGTCAGCTTCGGCCTTGTCCGTTGGTAAGATGTCGTCTTTAAGGTAGGTCACCATGGGGTCCATGCAGCTCGGCCCTACTCAAACTTGATATATGTTGAGCCCTTCCTTTTCCTCGGCATGTCTTTATACATCTTCCACCAGGATAAGCCGAGGTAGTCCCTGAGCCGAGGTGGTTGCAAGAGTAGCCAAGGAGTCTGCGTGCGCATTACTACTCCGAGGAACGTGTTGCAAATTGAATGATTTGAACCGTGATTGCAGTCGCTTGACCTGCCTTAAATATTTCTGCATCCTTTCATCACGAGCTTCCAATTCTCCCCTGACCTGGCCGACGACCAGCGCTGAGTCCGAGAATGCCTCTGCCGTGCCCCCTCCCATACTTTTGACCATGGTCATTCCGACAAGCAATGCTTCGTATTCAGCCTCATTATTAGTTGCTGAGAAGTTTAGTTTAAGGGATTTTTCGATGACAACGTTCTCGGGAGATATTAAAACTAGCCCCATTCCTGAACCTCTTTGATTGGCTGCACCGTCCACATATAATTTCCAAGATGCGGAATCTTGCACAGAGACGAGGCCAACTGAATTTCCATCCATGGGCGTTGTCTTAGTTATCTCTTCCAACACAGGCTCAGCGAACTTGGCCACCAGATCGGCCAGTATCTGCCCCTTGATCGAGGTGCGAGGCATGTACTTTATGTCGAAAGCCTCTAGTATGGTACCCCACTTAGCGATTCTTCTCGTATAGTCTGCACTCCGAAGCAGTGATCTGAGCGGGAGTTGGGTGAGGACCACAACCGTATGTGATTGGAAGTAGTGAAGGAGTTTACGAGTGGTATGAATTACTGCAAAGATAGCCTTCTCGAGTGGTAGGTAACAGACCTCGGCCTCGTGAAGGGATTTACTCACATAGTACACAGGCTTCTGGACACCATTGTCGACTCGTATAAGTACTAGACTCACAGCATGGGTGGCTACAGCAATGTAGGCAAACAAGACCTCATCTGTTGCAGGACTGGACATGATGGGAGGCCGAGTTAAGTACTCCTTCAGTTGCTGGAAAGCTAGGACAAATTCCTCAATCCACTCGAATCCCTTCCACTTGTTCAGCAGCTGGAAGAAAGGCCGACATCTCTCCGCGGATTTGGAGATGAATCGATTGAGAGCGGCCATCATTCCGGTCAATTTCTGGATCTCTTTTGGGTTCCGAGGAGGCTGCAGGTTGTTGATTGCCCTTATCTGGTCGGGATTGATCTCAATTCTGCGGTGGGTGACCATGTAGCCTAAAAACTTTCCTGACCCCACGCCGAAGGAGCACTTCGAAGCATTGAGTCGTAGTTTGTGTTTCCTTAAGATTTCAAAGACGATTCCAAGGTCTTTGACGTGGTCGGATTCCAGTTTGCTCTTGACCACCATATCATCAATATAAATCTCAATGCATTTCCCCAACTGTGACCCGAACATTTTTGTCATCATTCTCTGATATGTGGAGCCTGCATTCTTCAGTCCAAACGGCATCACCTTATAATGGTAGTTCCCAATGGGGGTCACGAAGGCTGTTTTCTCTTGATCATCCGGGGCTAAGGGAATTTGATGATACCCTTGGAAGGCGTCCAGGAAACTCATTCGTGGGTGCCCTACGGTGGCATCCACCAGTTGATCAATTCGTGGCATGGGGAAAGGGTCTTTTGGACATGCTCTGTTCAAGTCCATAAAGTCCACACATACACGCCATTTCCCGTTCTTCTTCTTCACCACCACCGTGTTGGCCAGTCACTCTAGGTAGAAAATCTCCTTGATAGCCCCTGCCTGCTTTAGTTTGTTTACCTCATCCCTGACAGCGTTCGAATGTTCTCTGGACAAGCGCCGAGGTGGCTGCCTTTTGGGAAGGGCAGCTGGGCTCACATTAAGGTGATGGCAGATGAACCCGGGATCCACTCCTGGGGCCTCGTAAGAGTTTTAGGCAAACACATCAATGTTTCTCCTAAGGAATGCCAGCAGCTCTTCCTTCTCTTGAGGAGGTAACAGAGCTCCTGTTTGGAAGAACTTATCTGGGTCCTGCGTGATGACAACTCTCTCTAGTCTTTCGCATTGCTCCTCGTCCGGCTCTACAGCTTTGGAAGGAATCAGGAACTTTGGTTGCTACGAAGGTCCGACCAAGGTTTTTGCTAGCTCGGCAGCATGCTGATGTGAAATGGCAGCTATGAGGCACTGCCTTGCCATGGGTTGGCTTCCTACAATTTCCTCCACTCGTCCCTTAGATGGGAATTTGACCTTTAGATGCAGGGTTGATGAAACAGCCCCCAGGGCGTAGAGCCAAGGTCTGGCCACGATGGCCGTGTAGGGAGAGTGTGCATCCACGACGATAAAGTCCACCTCAACCACTTCAGACCCTGCTTGCACGGGTAGCCTTATCTGACCTTTAGGTATGACGGTCTTCCCATCAAAACTGACTAGGGGTGAATCATATACTGACTAGGGATGACCAGAGCGTCATCATGGGGCTATATTATCCCCAATTTGTCTTCATCCGAGAAGCTTAAGACTGGTTGGACCTCCATCCTTGCCCGTTTCGGCTCATGGCTAGTGTCCTCAGCGGATGCTCCAGAAATGGACATCACCCTAGAAGGACATGATCCAGTTCTTCCGGGGGCCACGAGGATAACGTTGATCGTGCCCAACGGGGGCCTTGAGGAGGCGGTCCCTGAAATTCTCGGCCTGATATGATCTCCCTGGTTATTTGGCCGATAGGTGAACTGCTGTAGCTTTCCCTCCCTCGATAGTTGTTCCAAGTGGCTCTTTAGAGTTCTGCAATCTTTTGTGGTATGCCCTCGCTCTTGATGGTACTGGCAATGAAGGCTCTGATTGCGCTTCGTGGGATCTCCCCCCATCTTGTTTGGCCACCTGAAGTATGGCTCATTTTGGATCTTCTCCAGAATTTGGTGGATTGGCTCTCAGAATATGGTCTGGACTGCCTGCGACGCAGCAGATCCGGATTGCGCACTATAATCTCTCCTCGGCCTGCTGTTACTGTACCTGTCCGACCTGAAATCCCTCCTCTCCTGAGGGATAACCTTAGCCTTCCCTTTACCAACCAGCTGGTCTTCCTCGACGCGCTTATATTCGTCAATGCGGTCCATTAGCCAGCGCATACTTCTTATCGGCTTTCTGGTCAACGATTTCCGCAGGTCGTGCTCGGCGGGTAGGCCGACCTTGAAGGTTCTTACTGCCACATCATCAAAACTCCCTTTGAGCTCATTAAAAATTTCCCAGTACCTGTCTGAGTATGTTTTCAGCGTCTCCCTCTCTCGCATGGACATGGACAGCAAGGAGTCTAATGGCCGAGGGACTCTGGTGTTCGTCACGAACCGAGAGCAGAAAGCCCTAGTAAGCGCCCTAAAGGAGCCAATAGAATCTGCCGCGAGGCCATCAAACCACCTCATGGCCACAGGCCCTAAACTAGAGGGGAACACTTTGCACATGAGAGTCTCGTTCCTAGAATGGACAGCCATTTTCTGATTGAAATGGCTCACATGCTCCACGGGGTCAGTCCTTCCATTGTATGCAGTGAAGGTAGGTTAAGTAAAACGCCGAGGAAGGCTTCCTCCCTCGATGCTGCGTGTAAAGGGCGACCTGGAAATTTGGTTGAGTGCCCTTGTCATGGCATCACTCCCAGCACCTCTGGAATACGTGTTCCTACTCCTGCGGTCATGGTGATGCTCTTCCTCGTGGGAGAAAGACTCACTTGGAAGCGTCCTAGAGCGACGTCTATAACTGGTATCGTCATCATCATCATAAGAGTCATTAGTGATGGACGGGCTGCTACACGATTTTGCGGTGATCGATTTTGCGTTGCATGCCCTCATAAGACTCGTCACTGCCATTTCGACGTCGACTCCTGGCAGTATGAGTCGTGTGCACACTCCCTTCGCGGTCTCTTTTACGCTCAAGGTGCAAGAAATGGTCAATATGTTAAGAGCCACCTAACTCCGCTCTATCTGATCTAACCATGGTTCAAGCCTCAACATGCAGATACAACAGTAATCTCCCCACAGACGGCGCCAATTGTAAGGACACAAATCGTGGGTCGGGCCTTTGAACAAAATAGGTTGAGGCCCAAGCTGTGTATGGTATCCTTAAAATGAATTTGTAAAGAGAGTGGGCTGAAGAATACTTGACTGAATTCGTATGAGTTGGAGGCCCAAGTATGATTATGACCAAATTTGTATTAATAAGATATTTGATTGTTACAGTGTTTTTCTCGGCATTATCCGAGGAGTATGCTTATACAAATGCTATAAATACTTCTCTTTTTTTCTCTCTCTCTCTCTTGATTGTTATCCTCCTCCTCCCTCTTTTTTTTCTCTCTCCTTCTATTTATATGCCCTTCCTCTACTACGTGGGCTTGTTTTTTTTTTTTATACTTGTCCCATCAACCCCCATCTGGAGTTTTCATTTGGCAGCTGCAAAGGATGAAGGTCACTGTTCAGGTGTCTTTTCTCATTAATGCGGCCATGATGTTAGCTGCAGGATCATAAATGTGGTGGCAGCAACCTTTTGCTTAATATTTGATCCTCGCCACATGTCCTTTTTGTCCATATAAATCGGGGGATTTTTCGGGGGAGCTAGGATTGACGTTAGAGCATTCATTCGGGACACCCTTTCGACAATCCGAGTAGGCAAGGCTCCTCGGACTAGTCCTTCTTCCGCGCGACTTACACTTCAGAATCGAATTGGGCGGGACAAATCCCTCAAGATTTGTTGTCCTCGGATGTATAAGTCTCCTCGGACAGGCCCACGGCCTAAGATCTGGCATTGGGCCTTTTACCCCTACAATATATATACACACACCAATTGAATTAATTGAATCTCGATCACTTATATAATATTTGTTTTAAAAAATATAAATTGTTTCAAATGAATCTGGCCCGTTGATGACAACAATAGTTTTGAACCTCTTATTTAAACCAAGAATGCAAGAAGTATGTATATAATTATGAGATTAAATTTTATAAGGATGTGGTGTAAAACTCAAGTTTTACCCCTTTAATCTCAATATATCACATCATCGTATTACATACTAGTCTCATCACACGCGTTTTCGTATGCAATGAGGCTATTTTTTTTTTGTATAGTCATAATTTTCTATTCATTTCAATTTTTAGATTATGACACAACCAAAAAAGGAAAAAAAAATGCCTTAAAGCTCTCATTTAGAGAGATTAATCTATTTAGACTATTTTTCAAAGTGGACTGAGAAGTTTTTTTTTTTTTATACATTTTTTGGATAAGTTTGTTTTGAAAACATGAATTATTAGGAGAGTATCCAATTTTGTAGACGTTTGAAGTGGAGTTTGGGATATATTTTTACCAAGTTGTTCCTAAGTTTTGTCCTTGCTTAACTTAGAGTTTAAGGGTATTTTTGAATCATAAAAAAGTTTGGTTCAAATATGAGAATCCTCTTATATAGTATAGATTAAAGAATAGACACAATCACACTCAATCAATTTTTCCTCGTCCAGTTGGCTATGATGAATATCACATTTGATAGTCTTTTTCTTTCTTTTTATGTCATCCAACCGTTGTTGAAGTTCAAAGCATTCAGCTTACTAATTTTCAAGCATCATCAGTATTAAGCATGATTTTTACAAGGTTGGAAAAGAAAAACCGCAAGCTATTCAAAGAAAATGTATTAGCCTCCATCTAGTGTACCCATGAGCAGTAATAAAGTCAGAATTTCGAGTTTGGAAGGAGGGGAGGCAAAGTATAAAACTGATGATTTGTTGTCAATTATTTTATTTTATTTTTGTAATAAATTTTTGTTAATTTTTTTGAGCTGATAATATGTGGTTGTTTGGGTTGATCTGTGAAGGACAGTCAACTTTTATTTCCCTTATGCCCAATTCAAATTAGACTGTAATATATATACAATTTTTTTTCCTGCAACTCACGGGGGCCAAGGCCCTCATGGACCCTAGTGTGGCTCCGTCCCTGCCCATGAGTTCTTAAAACATACTTGTCCTGTTACGAGAGAAAAATTAAAAAGGAAAAGCATTTCTCTCACACTCTCACACTCTATACTGATGAGGAGATCAAGCATTGACCAGATACATATTTTAATGTAAACTACCTGTCAAATCTCTTACAGACATTTGAGTCATATCTGACTTTCTCACAGAGAGAGAGAGTCAGATATGTGTGTGTGTATATATATATATATTCCCTTTTTTGCTGCAAACTTTCTTGGAGTTTATAAAGATACTCTGTCGCCATCTTTCCAAGCCATCCATAACAATATAAACGCATGCCATGACGTTTATGTTAGATTTGATGTATGCATGAACTCATGTTCATTTTTCATTTTTCTTACACCAAGTGAAGTGTTGAGGGAAAAACTTAAGTTTTCCCAAAAGAAAGATCAGGAGGGATAAAAGCTCTGTTTGTTTTGATGTAAAATATTTTCAAGAAAATATTTTCACATTTTACCATTGTTTTGCAGTAAAATAGTTGGTCAAATGTAAAATATTTTTAGTCAAAGGAAAAACCAAAGGCAAAAACTGTAAAATATTTTACACTTAAAAAATTGGTAAAACATTTTACATTTTCTTCTCCTCTCTCACTCCCAACACTTGATTAGCTTCTCCCCCTCTCTTAACTTTCTCATTTCTTCTCCCTCTCTCCATCTCTCAGCTCTCTCACTCACAAGGCCATAACTCTCTCAAAGATTTAAAATTATTTATAGGTGTAAATGTGTAATAAGTAATAATTCAATCATCTTTTATAAATCATAGATGTTCATTAATATATGATAGAAGGGAGTATTGCTTCCAAAATACTGAATTATTATACCTAAACCACGAAGTTTTTAGCATATTTAAATAACACTTAAATTTTTATTAAAAACCCCTATAATATCACTTATTTAAAATATTCAGTACAAATTTTCTTTTTCAAGGCCAATCAATTTTATTAATGAGTATCTAAAAAATATAAGTTAAGGTGTATTTGATATTTTATTTAAAAATAAAGAAATTCAAGTTTATAAAAATAAAGAGATAGTAATTTTAGTTTAAAGGGTGTGGAGTTGTTCAAGATTTATTTACACACATATTGAGATAAATTAATTGAAGTAGTTTTTGATACAAAAATAGTTGTGGATAGGAAATATGAACCCTGGATATTTTTGTTGAACTATGCGTTCAGCTTTCACTGAAGCAATTGAACTTGAAAGTAAATTGATTATGTATGTGCATGCATGAAGTAACCCAGAGTTACAATAGATTTAATCTTGTGAAATGTACTTAGGTTGATTATATATATATATATATATATTATGTTCTTTTTATATATATTCTTAACCAAATTGGGATGTTCGTCCTTATTCTCGCGGCTGTAATTAAAACTTGAAATTAATTATGACAGCCAATTTTTTTAAGTTAAATATGAATCCCTAATTTGTTAGGTTGTTAAATTTTTATAGCTTTTAGTTGTACTCGAGGAGTCACGAAATAAATAAAATGATTCAGATAATAACCCACTTAACAAATACTGTTGTGAGTGTCATTTCTAGATTGTAAGGAAAATGACATTTTAATTTGGACGCTAATAAGTCCAAGTTTTGTATGTTTCTCAACAAAAAAATTTTAAAAATCCAAGTTGTGTAATATTAATAAAAATGACATTATTATTATTATTATTATTATTATTATTATTATAAAACCGAAACCTCTGAAACTCTCATAACTTTCCACGTCAGCAATACTTATATAAATAATAATAAATCTTTTTTTTTTCCACCAAATACAAATTACAAACCTGACGTCTCTAAAAACACATCACGTCTCTAAAAACCCAATTACCTGCTATATGTTAAACCTCCCAAAACCCAATTTCCTTCTCTCTCCCACGTCGCACCCATGCCACACCATCAATAGCTCTGCTACTACGATAGCTACCATCACCCATCATAGCCATGACAAGACCTCAACCCAAGTCACCGAAGCATTGAGCTCCAGCCCCAGTTCACACAAGTGAGGTGCTTTAATCATATTTTAACTTTTTGATTTCTGCAATTACTATAGGGTTTTGATTTATTTATTGGAGTTTCAATTTCTATGGTTACTTTGGTTTGGAGTTCCAATTTTTTTTTTCCATGACCAAGCTACACCATTAGTGGCTCCACCACTGCCAAAGCTGCTCTAATAGCCTTTTGATTTCTGCAAATTAAAACTATTGGGTTTTGATTCAAAAGGCCCATTTTGCTATTGAAATTGAATGGTGGTTATGGCAATTCAAACTGAAAATTTCAATTTTTGTGTGATTTTTTTTTTTCCTTTTCAATCTTCATTGGGGGTTTTTTTTTTTTTTTTCCAAATTTAATTTGTTGAGTTTAAAATTAGGGTTTTTGAAATATCAATTTTTGTTATTCAATTATTGGAGACAATTACCTATGAAGTGTTTGATGCTGGGTCTCAGTGAGGATTCTACATATGATTGTTTGGTTAATAATTGTGATTTTCCTCAAAGTATTTTTAACATCACTCTATAAATGCCCTTATGGATTTTCACAAGTATTATTAAAAGATCAATGCTCTGCTTACATACCTTTTACTTTTGAACCTATATGGGACCCAAGGAACTAGGTGGAACACTGTGGCACTCTAATCAACATGCTAAGGCTGGATCAATTAAACTAAATGTAGATGTATCTCTGTTACAACAATCTGATTTCACATTGTTTTACAGATAGCAATCCACTGTTAGATTTTTTTTTTTTTTTCTCTCTTTCCCCTAGATTTTCTTTGTGTGATTTTTTTCCCATTGCATTTGTGATTATTTGTGGCTAATCTGAAGTCTGTTTGGGGTGAATTTGTTTGAGCTTGATGTGGTTTTACATGTTATTGGATTTTAAATTGATGAGAAGCTCCATAAGCTTAGAGTGCTCTTCTTGAAGCACACAAGCATGTTCTGACATAGAGTCCCAAGTAGAGTAGTGATACACTTATGAACTCAGATCAGTTCACTGAGTATGGTCATAAATTAGGAGAACAAAGCAACAGAGGTCAAGACTGTGTAATTCTCTAACTTTCCTACTTCTTTCCTCACTTATTTCCTTACCAACTTCATGCTTGCTCATCATTACCTCATTCTTTTTCATATTGTAGCTCATTCTTCAAATATGTGCATAGATACAATGACTACTATGTCAAAATTTGGAATAATTTAATGCACAAGGGGAGCTTGCATGAAAAGGTACTGCACAAATAATAGTTGTTAGTCACTTTGAAAACAAACCAATGTTTTAAATATATTTCAAATTTAGAGAGTATACCTCAAATGATTTTACTGATCTTTCAAACTCAAGCTGCTTAGAGCAACTTCATAACTTTGTGAGACAATAGGTTCAGGGTGCTATACTTTGGTCATCTACAAATGTGCAAAACACAAGAACTTAATTAAATGACCCAAAAGTGACACTAATACCATATCACACTCACAAACTATATTATCCAAATAACTGGTCCAATAGTGGGCCACTAAACGTTTATTGGCCCAACTATACCTACTGCCTCAACAATAATAATCTATTGATTGAATCTAGAGTCCCACTAGGAACTGTGTAAAATGGATAAGGTGGGGAGCTTAGCATATTGGCAAGGTGCAGGAGTAGACACCAGCAGAAAAGAATTGGTGATAGTAACACTTAAATACAATGAGAATGACTTAACTTTTTGCACATGAGAAAAGTAGCATTGTTTAATTTGTTTGTGGATTAATGACATTAAATGAAAATAGTGAGTGAGATGTAATGAACTATCTGACAATGTTTATTTAAAAAAAAAAAAAACTATCTGACAATGCAAATTCTCTTCTAACAACTTGGTGTAGGGTTGAATCTAAAGGAAATCCAAGATGGTTGAATAGGCCCTTCCCCTTGATGTTCTTTAAATCACTATACTCTTTTGTCATCTTATGGCATGCCAACTTTACCTTAATGAATGTCGCAATTATGAAAGTCATTAAATATTCTCTATTTTTTTTTTTTTTTTTTTTGTGAAAATTCATAGTTGCAAATATAAGAATAATAAAGCCAAATGCTATTAGCTTCATAGTTAGATTAAGAAGTTTAGTGGCTCAAATTGACACTTTAGTAGAATATATTTTATTATGCCACAAACGACCAGTTTTTTTTTTTTTTTCATTTTCTTTTTGTGGAAGTATATTCAATTGGAAGAAATTAGATCTTTCATGTTTAATTCAAGCAGCGTCATGTGGATACTTTGATTTTTCTGAATCAGGAAGAATAAAAAAGATGGAAATACAAAGAGATTTCCATTACTTTATCTTATTTGTTTAGTGCTAAATTATACGTTGCTTAATGTTGGAAATTTTACCCCCTGAGCATCTCATAACCCTTTTTAATTAAGACCCATATTTGATTTGCTGAAACATTCTCTCTTGTAAGATCCACTCTCTAACAAATACATTATGTTGGGCTGATTGGGCCATCTTCAACTGTTCACAAGTTGGAGGTCTAAAAATCTAGTCCATACAATTATTATTATTATTATTATTATTATTATTATTATTATTATTATTATTATTATTATTATTATTAAATTACAATTGGAGTCCAAATTAGTTTGTCAATGTTGTCTAATTTTGTTCCACATATGTAATTCAAGTTTCTTAATTTTGGTGTCAAGTGATCCATTCATATAATACTCAATACGAAAGTAGAGATGATTGCCTCACTCACTTAGATAAGACTATTGCCACTACTATTAAATGTTTTTATGTGTAAGAACGGATGCAGCCTAGTTATTATTATTATTATTATTATTATTATTATTATTATTATTATTACACACACAACCATCTAAACATAAATTAAATACAATATATAAAATTGGTGACTCCTCTCTGTCATGATTTATAATTTTAATAATTCATGTTAGTGAAAATTGTAGCGAGTGATATACATGTAAAAACTTAATAGAAGAATATTCTTTGAAGAGTAGACATAATTTATAGACATGATCAGGGCCTGCACAATGTAACAAAAGAGGTGACTTGTGAGTGTGTTTCAAGTGTATTTGAAATTTGAATACATGTCTTGTACGTATGTCTTGATACATGTTGATCAAACGAGAATCTCAATACATGCCACTTATCTTGATGGATTAAGAATCATGTTGATAAAATCCAGATCCAGCACAATCCATGTCCAAGCTTCTATGGTCTCGTGCCTCCAAAGTCAAGCTATAAACTGAAAAGAAAATTTTGAGAGCCGTAGGCTATACAACTAGGGTTAGGGTTAACCAATCTTTCTCAAAGCATCATCTAGAGATCAAGTTGAAGATTACTGAAGATCCAATAATCCAATTGAATTTGTTGCATCCAGTACACAAACAAGATGCTGCAGAGAATTTTTAATAGGGTTCTTGAAGACATGAACAAGTGTTCATATTCGATAATTACTATAGATGGAAGAGTCCAAGGAGTTCGAGTTGCATGAGGTCACATTAATAAGTACTACATTAGGTAGTGATAAATTTAGAGTTAAATCTATTGTAAAACTTCCATTTTATGTTAATAGATTTGGTTTTCTTTGTAGTTGGTTGTTGAGCCATCAACAAGCTTTTCTCTCTTGGTCACCATATCGCTTGTATCATTTATTTATGTTGCTTATTGTAAAGTTGTGATTTACAACTATGTTTTATGTTGGCTTTATTCCATGACAAAAAGTGTTGTAATTGCTTTAATTTTGTTCCCTGTATTTTGTGGGATTTTATTATATTGGGTTTAGTATTAAGTTAGTGAAAACTTAAGCTTAATTGAAGATCAAGTGGATTTCGCGAGAAGCTCGCAAGTAGCTAACCCGCGAAGTAGCCACGTGAAAAGTACAAGACTAGAAACTGAAGAGTCCTGCTAGGCTGTTTGTTTCGCGAGTGTCTCGCGGGTAAGGCCTTCCCGCGAAATGGTTGCGAAACATTCTGCCTAGAGGATATTTACATATGACTTTCTTACCCTTAAGCTTAATTGAAGATCAAGTGGATTTCACGAGAAACTCGCGAGTAGCTAACCCGCGAAGTAGCCACGTGAAAAGTACAAGACTGGAAACTGAAGAGTCGTGCTAGGCTATTAGTTTCGCGAGTGTCTCGCAGGTAAGGCCTTCTCGCGAAATGGTCGCGAAACATTCTGCCTAGAGGATATTTACATATGACTTCCTTACCCTTCACCCATACTATATATACTCTCATTACCCACAAATTGTAAGGAGGCCATTTTAGAGAGAAAAACCCTAAATGGATTTTCTACAACACACACACACACACCCATCTTTTTGAGAGAGAGCTACTCATCCTTAGTGAGAAATCATTCTAGCATCTTTTCATTCTCTCTCCCATTGTCATACCTTGAGAGGAAATTTATACCCAAACACAACCCACACCTTTTCAGAGTGTAGAGAGTGTTTTGGAGCTGCTGGAAAGCATTGGAAGAAGCCATATGTTTAGTGGATGCAATCGGGCTGAATTATGTGATCTGGAGAGCTAGAGAAGACAAGGTTTGGCGAAGTCAATTAGTCGCAGGAGCTTGAAGGGCTTAAGTACATTGGGTAGACTAGGCTTAGAGGGTATTTTGTTATTCGTGTACTCCAACTTTATTCTCTAATGGATCGATCTACCGCTTGGAGGGTGGCGGAGAGGTTTTACTCCAAGTACTTTGGTTTCCTCTTCGATAACACATCGACGTGTTATCTTGTGTTTGCATTCTCTCTTCCCTTACTCTTGTGCTTTACTTTTATTGTTCTTTGTTCATGTTTATGCACTAGAGTAGTATCGGTTGATTGCGCTTCATTTACTCTTATTTCCGCACTTAAATAAGTTAGAATAAAAGCAATCTAGCCGTAATCTTTTAATTGGAGGTCTAAATAGCTCTTGTATTTTAACACAAATTCGAGCCTTCAATTGGTATCAGAGCCGGTATACTTGTCGTGGTTTCATTACCTAAGTGTGATCATTGACCCCTTGTGTGTTTTGCCATGGATAGTGCTTTGTATGCTTCTATGGATGTTGTTGATTGTAACATATCATGTGTTTGTGAAAATGTCTCTATGAGTGTTAATCCTCATAATTGTGATGACATGTTACTTGAATCATTGGGTGTTGTTGATATTCCTAACATCAAACTCTTAAAGAAAAAGGCTAACAAGTTTCATAAGAATTTGAGCAAGCTTATTTTTGAAAAAGATAATTTGATTGCTAAGCTCAATGAATCTAACAAATTGGTTGAAAAGTATAAGAAACTTGCTGAAAATTCTTGTGAAAAGTTGAAAGAGTTTGAATGTTTGAATATGGACTTGGATACTAAACTTGTTTTGTCTAACAAACTTGTTGATGAGCTAAAATGTGAAAATGAATCTCTTAAGATGCATGACAAGTGTTTGATTGCTGAACCTATTGTTAAAAAGGATGAAAACATTTGTTGCAATCATGTTGTGGTACCTGATTTTTTGCCTATTTTGTGTTTTACCTTAAAAGACAAATCGGTGTACATTCCTCCACATAAAAGAAATCAAAAGGTGGAGAGAAAGGCTCTTAAGCCAAAGTCTCCATTTAGATCTCAATCTAAGGTTTTAAATGGATCCAAGTTTGTTCCAACTTGCCACAATTGTGGTATGATTAGTCACATTAGACCACAATGTTCCAAGTTGAAGAGAGAACAAAACCATGTTGTTAGATCCCTCTCCAAAAAGCCTAATGGACCTAAAACCATTGTTTGTCACCATTATGATGCCTTTGGTCATCTAAGACCTCATTGCTCTAAGTTTCAAGCTCTTAAAAGAATAAAAAGAAAAGAAAAACTTGGGCTTCTTGGAAGTTGTGCTAAAAAGGGTAAACCGGATTTGAGTGAAAATAGCATATTGTTAAAGAAAGTGTTCAATGCTCTTAACTCCTTGTCTATGTGCATATCTGGTTCTCATTCTTCCAACCCTCGTCTCATGTCTCATCAGACACTCATTCCAAACAATCATTCTGTTTGGATGAGGAAGGGTTCCTATGGTTGAGCTTTTGCTCTTTTGGTCCTTAATCTAATTCTTTTGATCTTTGTTGGACCCTTCTTGCATTGAATGTCATATCTTCATGCATTTTGTGCATCTTGCATTTATTCATATGCATTGTTCTTTTTTTGTTGATCTTACTTTTCTTGTTCTGTTTTTTAGTGTGTTCAAAAATTCAAAAACTCATAAAAATTGAAAAATTTTCAAAATGTTTAATCACTTGTGTTGTGTATATCACATGTGAGTTTGGCCTAATACCTTTGTACTTATGGCGTAGTGCATTTATGAGCCTAGCTTATTTTGTATGCATGTATCTTTTTGTGAGAGAAATCTTGAAAACTATGTGTGATTGTTGTAAATAGATCTTCAAGCTTGTCATGAATGATTGATCAATAGTCTTGATGGTCTTGATACTTGCATAAACTTGTGCCTATATCTCTTCCCACCTTTATTTTTATGTTTATGCAATAGAGCTCACTAAATGTAAATCTCAAAATGAAAAAGAGATTATGAGTTGCAAAAACCTGTCGCACATACTAGTATTTTGACTAGGAAAAAGAGAAAGCGACTTTTGTATTGAAACGTACGGTGCTCAAATAGCCAAAGGCTATCTCTCAATGTTGAAATATCAAAAATTTCAAACACCGATCTCTAAAAATGAAATGTATTGGTCAAAAGGATCAAATGTTATGATTTATGCAGAAGCCAAATGAAAAGCTTCTAAGTTTTGTAATCATGTTCTTGTGGGAGATCATATATGTTCACTTCTATAATTGAGATGTATCACTTGACTTAGTACTGGTTGTGTATGACTTGATTGAATCGATCATTGAAGTTTCATTTTGGTCTAAGGACTATTCCACATTTATTACTCACCCACAACACACAAGACTCTGATTCAATTAATGCTTATCTCATTTGTGTGATTGTACATGTTCAAATGTGATATGTATGCTCAATTGCTTGCCGATCAAACCCAAAAATATTTTTGAGTATTTTATATGTTTTTGAAAGTGATTTTATACTTTTGCGCTTTTAGTTTTTGTTCAAAATACATTGCTATTTTTTTCTTCAAAAACTAGTTCAGAGGCTGTTTTGCGAGAAGATTGCGACTTTGAGCTTCCCGTGAAATATGCTTTAGAGAAATTTAATAGTCACATTTTCTTACAGAGAATCGCACTACTGCCTTCCAAGCATTTTGTGACTAAACTCTTCTCGCGAAATGGTTTTAGGCAAAAACTGGAATTTTTCATTTTCATACAAAGGCTATCGCGACTATATCGCGACTATTTCGCGACTAAAGGCTTCTTGCGAAAGCTTCAATGTGTCTCATGACTAATATCGCGACTGCCTAACTCGCGAAAAACATGTGTTTTCAAATTTATGTAGTAGATGTGACATGTTTTCAAATACTCTTAACTTCCCTCGCATAGCCTCTCTCGAACCTTGTCTAACCCAAAACATCTTTTCTCTCAAACCCATCTCTCTCAAGCCTATTTTCTGCTTTTCCAACTTCAAGGTATGTTTTCTAAAACATTTTTTTTTTCATGTTTTTCAAAGATTATGCAGAAAATTAAGTTAGGGTTTTTCAAAATTGGGGATTTTTCATAAAAGGGTTTGGGGTTTTTATTTTTGTGAAAATTTTTTCAAAATTTTGATTGGGCTGAGTCCCATTTGATCTTTGTGCATCTGTGTTGGCCCCATGAGGCATTATAACCATGTATTTATGCAAGATTTTCATATGTTCATATATTGTTTAACATACATGTGTAGTGTGTGCACTCTAAATGTTTGATAAAATGTCTAAATAGAATTTTCTTGTTGTTTTGGACTCCAATGAGTACCAATTTTTGGGAATCACCATAATTACTCATGTTTTTCATGTTTTGATCATTGGTGGTGTGTTTTATACACTTTGCCCCGTGAGTGCTTATTCATGCATTGGTCATGCATCTCACATGCACATTAGATGCACCTTTGCTGCATACACTCTAACACTTGACATGTTTTGCACTCATTCATGCTAGTTAAGCCTTTTTAGACCTTTTAGCACCTTTAACATAGTCTTGTGTCTATGTCATGCCTAGGTCTATACCATGTTCTATCATTCTTAGCATGTCATGTTTACTTTAACACATTCTAACACTTAACATGTTTTGCACTCATTCATGCTAGTTAAGTCTTTTTAGACCTTTTAACACTTTTAACGTGGTCTTGTGTCTATGTCATGTCTAGGTCTATATCATGTTCCATCACTCTTAGCATGTCATGTTTACTTTATGCTTTGTAACATTTTTTTGATGTCTTCCGTTTGAACTTCATTTTTTCATTCATCTTACACCCCTTATGCATCATCTTTTACCCTTGTTCATATCTTCTATTCTTTCCCTCATTCCTCTTGATTCATTTGTCTATTCGTGACAAAAAAGGAGAGAGTATACAAGAGAACATACCGATGCATTTCGTCATTTCTATATGACTCATGTGCACATTTTTAAGGGTAGAAATTCTACCTCGTGCACATTCGTAGGAGGAGAAAGCCATAGGAAAGATGCATATACTAAAGGGAAGAAGACATTTTTTTGAGAAAACCTTGTTTTGTTTTATATTATGCTTGTTTTCTTGTTGTTTTATGGTGCTTTGAGTTACATTTAGTATCTTTGCTTTATTGCTCTCATCACATCGTGTTTTTGTGTTGGACATGCATACATCCTTATGCTATTATGCTTTATTGGTTACATGTTTTGATGATCACTTGCTTTACTATGTGATCATTGTAGTTATTTCCATATGACTATTTTGTGTTTGATCAAATTGCCCATATGTTTCATAACATGTTTACTTGATCGCATTTTATTTGTTACATTATACTTGTCCTTTTATCACTTGATTTACCTGAGGGTCTAATGCGTTTTGTGCAAGTGTTTCAGGTTACAGGTATATATGTTTCAAGTGCATCACAGCTTCTAGATTTAGGTGTGAGTGAGTTTTCCCATTGTTCTCAAACTCACGTTTAAGTCTAGAGTTTGTTATAGGGTGTTTTGTCATCGAATAGCTAAAGGGGGAGATTGTAAAGTTGTGATTACAACTATGTTTTCTGTTAGCTTTATTCCATGAAAAAAAGTGTTGTAATTGCTTTAATTTTGTTCCTTATATTTTATGGGATTTTATTGTATTGGATTTAGTATTAAGTTGGTGAAGACTTAAGCTTAATTGAAGATCAAGTGAATTTCGTGAGAAGCTCGTGAGTAGCTAACCTGCAAAGTAGCCACATGAGAAGCACATGACTGGAAGCTGAAGAGTCGTGTCAGGTTATCAGTTTCGCAAGTGTCTCGCAGGTAAGGCCTTCTCGCGAGATAATTGTGAAACATTCTGCCTAGAGGATTTTTAAGTGTGACTTTTTTACCATTCACCCATAATATATATACCCTCATTACCCACAAATTGTAAGGAGGCCATTTTAGAGAGAAAAACCCTAGATAGGTTTTCTACAACACACACACCCATCTTTTTGAGAGAGAGCTATTCATCCTTAGTGAGAAATCATTCTAGCCTCTTCTCATTCCCTCTCCCAGTGTCATACCTTGAGAGGAGATTTATACCCAAACACAACCCACACCTTTTTAGAGTGAAGAGAGTGTTTTGGAGTTGCTGGGAAGCATTGGAAGAAGCCATATGTTTGGCGGATGCAATCAAGCTGAATTGCGTGATCCAGAGAACTAGAGAAGACAAAGCTTGGCGAAGTCAGTTGGTAGCAGGAGCTTGGAGGGCTCAAGTACATTGGGTAGACTAGGCTTGGAGGGTCTTTTGCTATTCGTGTACTCCAACTTTATTCTCTAGTGGATCAATTTACCGCTTGGAGGGCAGCAGAGAGGTTTTACGCTGAGTACTTCAGTTTCTTCTTCGATAACACATCGACGTGTTACCTTGTGTTTGCATTTTCTCTTCCCTTACTCTTGTGCTTTACTTTTATTGTTTGTTGTTCATGTTTATGCACTAGAGTAGTATCGATTGATTGCGCTTCATTTACTCTTATTTCCGCACTTAGATAAGTTAAAGTAAAAGCAATCTAGCCGTAATCTTTTAATTAGGGGTCTAAATAGCTCTTGTGTTTTAACACAAATCCGAGCTTTCACTTATTATCTGTAATATAGAGCACATTGTTTAACCAAGATTGGAATCATATGAACATAATTGATTAATTAATTCAACTTGGTTTAAAATTTGCTAGCACAATCAAGGTCTGAATTTGTCCCAAAATATAGAATAACATTATATAAATATTGTCTTATAATAATATTGCGAAAAAAAAAAGGCCTTTTAGATGAACAGAATATAATTTAAGATTACTCTATTGGCCAAGAGAATATTTTTTTCACAATGTAAAAATTTTAACCAATGAAAATTATTTTTTAAAAATTATTATTTATTTGAATGATGTTCACTTTGGTCATGCGTTTTACTCTATTTGCAATAGATTTAGAGTGTAGAAATTTCTGCTAAATGCCTTATAACTCAACTGACTCTTCTTAATATTTTTAATGAAGACGTTTAGGGTTCAAAATTAAAATCCAAATCAATAATTTTCCAAAAAAATTCAATATTAAATCAAATGTTCATTACCTAGCTAATTGCCACCACTTTTTTTTTTTTTTAGGAACGTGCCTGTCATCTTATTGAAAATAAGCTAGAAAATTAGATAATACAAGATTATTGATATTTAGAGGAACAGACTTCATCCAGACTAAAAAATGAAAAGAAAACTTAGCTCTTCTAGCTAAAGCATGAGTTAGCCCATTGTCTTGCCTATAAGTATGAGTGAAAGACCAACTTTGAAAAGCGTTTATAAAGGACATATTTTCTTTTATCAAGTGACCAAAAGCGAAGTTAAACATATTGCCTCTCTGTAGGGCATTTATGACAATCTCCGAGTCGCCTTCAAAAATAGACTTACCAATACCAAATTCTTGAGTAAATAGTAGTGCTCTTCTTGCTGCCAACATTTCCAAAGTAACCACTGAGGAGGGTTTTTGTATTTTTTCAGAGAGAGAGGCCATAACTTCACCTCGATGATTGTAAACCACAACTTTAATATCAGCTTCCCCTTCCTCCTCAAACAGAGCACCATTAGAAAATAGGGAGTCTTCTTCCAGGGAAATTCATTAGTATAATCCAAAGCTCATTAGATAAATATTGATAATATTGTTTTTACTCAATATTTAAAAGATATTGCTTAAAGTTTTTACCTTAATTCTCAAAATACATGGAGCTGATTTTGAACACGATCTCTCTAGAGTATTAAAGCCAATCAATATATATATATATATATATATATATATATATTGGATGAAAACTTAATCATCAATTCATCATTAAATAACTAGCATTTTGGGTAAAGACATGGGGTGAGAAAAACTCAAATCTGTTTTGTCAACTCTTTTGGAGACAAAGCTGAAAAATGATTGGGTAAATGCGACATGAAAAATTGTTCCTAGTATTGGGAATAGTGGTGGTCTTCTTTTGTTGTAGAAAGAAGAGTTAAGGGTTGATATTAAGACATTTTTACAAAACCATAATGGGAATCTCCGAACAGTTAATGCCTTAGCAAAGGTAGCTCATAAAGAAGAGCCCATTATCATTTTCCTTATGGAGACAAAGCTGCAAAAAGATTGGGAAGATTTGATTAAGGAAAAATGCAACATGAAAAATTGTTCCTAGTATTGGGAATAGTGGTGGTCTTCTTTTGTTGTGGAAAGAAGAGTTAAGGGTTGATATTAAGAAATTTTCACAAAACCATATTGATACATGGGTAAATGGTGGAGAAATTGGTTAGTGGCACCTTACAAGTTTCTATGGTCATCCGGAAACAACTAAGAGGCATGAATCTTGGTCAAAATTGAAACATTTGAAATGCACATCTTCTTTACCATGGCTGGTTATTGGTGATTTTAATGAGATTATAGGTCTCTCAGAAAAGGAGGGTGGATGTATCCATACTAGAAAGCAGATGGCAAATTTTGTGTCTACTATTGATCATTGTGGTTTGTGTGATTTGGGTTTCATTGGATCTAAGTTCGCTTGGCTTTATCAAACAACTAGTGGGGTTCAAATAAGAGAGAGATTGGATACAGCTTTGGCTACTTTGGAATGGATGTCTCTTTATCCAACAGCTAAGCTTCACCATTTGTCTTCTTCGATTTCAGATCACTCTCCACTATCCCTTCACTTGTTTCAACAACAAAAGAAAAAGAGACATAGAAGAACTTTCAGGTTTGAATCAATGTGGTTGAAAGATTTGAGGTGTGAAAAGGTTGTCAAGGATGAATGGGTGAGTGGTCAAGTTATAGAGTCGGATTGGGTTCTTCAAAGCTATTTGGAGAGGTGTAAGGTTGAGTTATCTACTTGGAATGCTATTGAATTTGGTCATGTGGGAAAACATATAAAGGAGCTTCAAGCAAAATTAGAGTGGCTAGAGTTGCAGCCTATGTCAAAGGAAGTAGTGGAAGCATTGCGACATACACAAATTGAATTGAATTGTTGGTTGGATAGAGAAGATGATATGTGGAGACAATGGTCAAGGATTAATTGGTTCCAAAATGTTGATGGGAATACAAGCTTCTTTCATGCCAAGCCTTTGGCTAGACATAAAAAGAACTTTATGGAGGGTTTGGTAGATGATGATGGGTTATGGCAGATTGAAAAGGATAAAATTGAGGAGATAGCAATTGGATATTTTAGGGATCTTTTCTCTACTAGCAACCCGATAGAGTTTTTTTATTTTCTTTTGGCCGTGCAACCCAAGGTGGCTCAAGCAATGAATGAGTGGCTAGTTAGGCCTTTTATGGAGTGTGAAGTGAGTGAAGCTTTGAAACAAATGTACCCTCTTAAGGCACCAGGTCTTGATGGGATGCCTCCTCTGTTTTTCCAACATTTTTGGAGCACTTGTGGCGCAGTGGTCACCAAAACGATACTTGATTTTCTAAAATTTGGTATTTCTCCACCCAATTTTAATGAAAATCACATTACTCTTGTCCCAAGAATTAAAGAGCCAAAGAAGATAATGGATTATAGGCCTATAAGCTTATGCAATGTTATTTATAAAATTGCTTCAAAAGCTATTGCAAATAGGTTGAAACAGATTTTACCTTCGATCATTAGTGATACACAAAGTGCTTTTGTCCATAGGAGATTGATTACGGATAATGTATTGGTGGCTTTTGAAACTATGCATCATATTAGACAAAAAAAAAGGGGGGGTAAGATTAGGGAAATGGCTCTTAAAGTAGACATGAGTAAAGCTTATGATAGGGTAGAGTGGGTTTGGCTTGAAAAAGTTATGGAGAAATTAGGCTTTGCTGATCGGATGAGGGATTTGATCATGAGATGTGTTTCTACAGTTACTTATTCAATTAAAATTAATGGGACTCCAAGGGGACACATTACTCCATCTAGGGGAATCCATCAAGGAGACCCTTTGTCACCTTACCTCTTCCTCTTGTGTGCAAAAGGCTTGTCTGCTTTGATTCAATCAGCAAGGGATAAAGGTCAAATGGAGGGTGTGAAAATTTGTAGGAGTGGTCCACGATTGTCTCATTTGTTTTTTTGCAGATAATAGTTTGATTTTTTGTAAGGCAACGTTAAAGGAGTGTGATGAACTACAACAATTGCTTGCTGTGTATGAGAAAGCTTCCGGTCAAAGTTTAAATCATGCAAAAACATCTTTGTTCTTCAGTAGTAACACTTCAAGGGAAGTTCAAGAGGAGATAAAAAAATCGGTTTGGTGCCCAAATAATTAAGCAACATGAGAAGTATCTTGGCTTACCTTCTTTAGTGGAGAAAAATAAAAGACCTACCTTCAATGCCATCAAGGAGAAATTGGGGAAAGTGTTGGCGGGTTGGAAAGAAAAATTGTTGTCCAAGGAGGGAAAAGAAGTTTTGATAAAAGTTGTGGCTCAAGAAATTCCGACTTACACTATAAGTTGTTTCAAACTTCCAGATTCACTTTGTGATGAAATGATGGGGATGATTACGAATTTTTGGTGAGGCCAAAAAAAGGAGGAAAGGAAAATTGCATGGCTTAGTTGGCAAAGAATGTGTGAGCCTAAGTGTGATGGAGGTTTGGGTTTCAAGAATTTAAAATGGTTTAATAAAGCTTTGCTTGCAAAGTAGGGGAGGCATCTTTAAATGGGAGGTGATTCTCTTGTTTATAGGGTACTTAAAGCTAAATATTTCCCAACAGGTGATTTTGTTCATGCTTCGATTGGACACAACCCTTCTTATACATGGAAGAGTTTAATCTTTGCCCAAAGCTTAGTCATTAAAGGGATGCGATGGAGAGATGGTAATGGAGCAAATATCAAGATTTGGCAAGATAAGTGGCTACCAAGGGTTTTATCTCATAGAGTACTTTCCCCAAGGTTGTTTTAGAGTGCTGATATGAATGTTGCTGACTTGATTGACTCAGGAACAGCGAGGTGGAAAACTGAAGTGATTGAAAACCTCTTTATTCCTCATGAAGCCGAATTAATCAAGAGTATTCCTTTGAGTGCTACTCTACCAGTAGATAAAATGGTTTGGGCTAAAACTGCCAATGGAAATTTCACTACTAGGAGTGCTTATAAATTAGCGGTTCGTTTGTTTACATCTGCAACCTGTGGAACTACTTCTGATGGTAGTTTATTGAGGAAGTTTGTGAAGAAAATTTGGTCTTTGTCCATTTCCCATAAGGTGCGACACTTTTGTTGGCGTGCTTGTCGTGACACTTTACCGACCAAAGTCAAGTTAAGGAGGCGTAATGTAATTGCTGAAGACGTGTGTTTGCTGTCATGATAAGGCTGAGCTGAATGGTCACATTTTTTGGGGCTGTTTGAAAGCACAAGAAACTTGGGCTAGTTCAAAATTATAACTACTACCTTTAGATGTTAATCTTAGTTCTTTTCAGGACCTATTATGGTTTGTCATGATGACTAATGCAGCTGGAGAGGAGAAATGTTCATAGCTTGTAACAACAGCTTGGGCACTCTAGAGTAACAGGAATGAAATTCATTATGGAGGTGAAGGCAAAACAAGTCCGACATTGGCTCTTTGGGCAGCAAATTACCTTCAGGAGTACTAGTCTGCATTGGCTTCATGCATTCATGTTGCATCAGATCCGGTTGTGCACTTACCTAACGCACAACAAAAGTCTTCACTCTCAGCCTGGTTACCTCCTTTAGCAGGTTTATTTAAGATCAATGTAGATGGGGCTCTGTTTTCATTAAAGAAGCAAGTTGGGATTGGTGTTGTAATAAGAGATGTTGAAGGCAAATTAGTGGCAGCTTTTTGCAGAAAAATTAAAGCTCCATTAGGGGCACTTGAAGTTGAAGCTAAGGCCTATGAGGCGAGTCTGTTGCTAGCAAGACACTTGGGGCTGCCAGATGTGGTGTTGGAAGGTGATTCCTTGACAATCTCTAATGCTCTCAAGCGATTTACACTATCACCCACTTCTGTTGCTGCTATTGTGGAAGGCATTCATGAGTTAGGCACTGAAATTGGTGTTGTTAATTTTTCTCATGTACGCAGGACTGGCAATAAGCCAACCCACATTCTAGCAAGATAAGCTCAAAACCTTATCAATGATGTCATTTGGATTGAAGAGATTCCTTGCTGTATTCAGCAAGCTCTTATCCAGGATGTATCTGTGTTGTGATATTGTTATAATAATAGTTTCAGTGTGTTTTTTATCACAAAAAAAAAAAAAAAACTAGCTTTTTCGTAATGCATGTTGTTTGTTACAATGTCTAGGTTTATATCTATTTCAGAAACCATACCGTAATTCTTGATGACTCCTTAAACTAACCCATGAAATAAGGGACATTTAATATTGCAAGTAGTAAGATTGCCTCTAGGTCATTCTTATGCTCAACTCCAACAATATATAGTGTAAATTAAGCTGTTCAATTATTCTACTAAAAAAAAAAAAAAAAAAGCTGTTCAATTATTTGATACCTCTCCCCCCCCCCCCCCCCCCCCAAAAAAAAAAAAAAAAAGACAGCGTGAAAAATTGACTAACAAAAAGAAGATAATAATTAGGAAAGCCTCTATGCCACTTTAGATGTCACATATGTCTCCTACTATAGCAACTTTGTGCATGCAGTAGTTCTAGCTTGCCATGGAGAAGCTCAAGGAAAATAAAAGAAATATTATTTGAACAATCAGAGTACATTATGGGGCAGTACGAGTTGCACCCGTGCTACTTGTTAAAGGTAGATGATACCCCGTTCACTGCCTTTATGTGAGTAGACAAGGATCGATATTTATGACAAAGTATGCACTTATAAATGTTTGGAAATTAGGGTCTCTACCCTAATTAATGATCTCATGAAACCTAGAGTTGTTTTTGTTGTTACCTTTTTTATATATAATAATAATAATAATAATAATAATAATAATAATAATAACAATAATAATAATAATAATAATAAATGTTATTGTTGTTACTTTTTTTTACAATAATAAAAAAGTTGGTGTTGTTGTTACTCTTTGTATAATAATAATAATAATAACTAGTAGCTAACCATGCGATGCACGAGATAGTTAAATAAAAATTAAAAGTACTTATTTTACTTAAAGGTATATGACTTAAATTTTAAAAATGTATAATTTGAAAATGAATGAAAATAACTAATTTCTTCAATATAATGATTTAGAAAAATTCTTTTTCTTTCATATCATTGGTTTCACATAACACATTTCGACGTGAGCTATTCTATGGTGATAACTTTACGTAATATTCAACTACAATTATATCTACTATCTACTACCAATCTAATCTATGTTATCTTGATAGTAGATCTACAAATTGCATTCTCGTATTCTTAGAGCTTGCCACATTATTGTTATTATCTATATATAATATAAAACTGAAAATTTTAACTTTTTGCAAGACTTACATTAGAATTAGGATTAAAAAATAAATTTTTTTATTTTAAATTAGACCTCACGTTAGTTTTTTTTTTTTTTTTTTTAAGGGCTCACTTTAGGTTTAAAAAAAAAAAGACTCACATGAAAAAAAAAAGAGACTCCTATTAGGATTAAGGAAAAAAGAGAGAGACTCCTATTAAGACTCTTTCACTATTTAGTTTAACAAATTAAAATTTTTTATAAATTAAAATGATGAGGAAATAAGAGGGAGAGAGAAGCCTGTTAGGACTCTCTCACTATTTAGTTTTAAAAATTAAAAAAAAATTATAAATTAAAATGATGATGTGAAAAATTGTGGGAGATTTAGAGGCTTCGGTTTTTAATAGATATATAGATAATAATAAAGTTGTTGTTATTTTTTTTTTTTAACATTTGCTCTAGGTTTTATTTTTAACATAATCGGTTCCAAGAAGCTCAACTTACAAAGTCTCTGATTGTTGAATAAGAGATCTAGAGTTTAATTCCCGCCTATACAAAAAACTGATTAATATCTTGGTCTAGTTGATGATAAAGAGTTATATCATCAATGAACGCTATTAGTTGAAACTTTCTCTAAAAAAATGTTTCATTTTCAACACACAGATGGTGGAAATCCAAAACTTTTATACGTACAGGCGAATTAATTTTGTACCTTTATCTTAGAAAATAATTCATTAACCATTCACTGTTTCTGTTTCGTATTACTATTGAAGTACATTTTTCATGTTAAATTCAGTAAACATCGTTATATAAATTTAGAAAAACACACGATCAATAGTTAAACCTCAAATTGGCAGGGGCCCATAATTGGAAATAAAAGCTACCAACAAAGCCCCAACCAACAAATGAATTACAACTGAAAACAATTTTTCAGGTTTCAAAGATGTCCTGGCAAATCTTAGTGAAAAAAATAAACTAATTTTGGTTGTATTAATAGAAGCGCATTACAGGGTTGAGTTTGCGTTGGTAGCTGCTCAAAGACAACAAAATTATTATTTACTCAAAGATGATGAAGTGATGATCTTTTACTCAATAACAAATTTCTTAATAAAATTTCTTTGGGAAAGTAAACATTAAAAATTTCAAAATGGATACAAATTTGGCACTGCTCATATTTAAAGTGAGTGGGAAATCGTCATAGTTTAACTATGCTATCTCCAAAAGTTCACTCAACTGAAACTCAGACACTATATATGTTCATTCAACTGAGATTGCAAAAATAGCAAACTGACTTTGATGACCTAACGTTTTATCCTAAATTTTCCTATATTAGAAGGACCCATGTTGCATGATTTTTTTGGGAGAGGCATATGTTAGAAGTAAGTGGTTAAATTATTAAATTTACCATATCTCAATAGCTTAAACTTTTGGGACAATTGATAATTTAATATGATATCAGAGTAAGAGGTTTTAAGTATAATCGATAATTTAACAACATGCAACCACTCTAAACCTGTTGAGAGAGATTTAATTCCTTGACCCTAAACTGACAAAAAGCCTCTCCCCAGGAGTTTCTCCAAGGACGGAACTACTCAAGGGCAGAGGGGGGCCCTGCCCGCACCCCCACCCCCCCCCCCCCAACCTTTGAAAAAATAAAATACTAGTATGTATATTAATAAAAAGAATTTTAATTCTAGCTCTTAAATTTATATACTTGGCCCTCCTTCTCCCAAAAATTTATAAACTGACCCAAGAAATCCAACAAATAGATAACAAGAAAAATCTATAATAAAAAAATGCATATATCCATATAATAAGAAAATCTTTTGACAAATCATAAATCCAGACTAAGCAAAAACAATAACAACAAATTAATTACAAATCCTAACAAAAAAAATCACAAAAACCCAATAACCTTTACCCAATTTCTCCCTCTCACTTGAGAGCTCTATGCCCCTCTTAAATGACTCCACCCTTATAGCCATAGAGACAACTCTTATGCCACATATTGATCGCTTCATCCACACATTAATTAGATCTTGAAAATATTAAGACGTATCAATTGACTTACAAAACTCTTAATTATAAAATCCTATTACTAAATTTTTTTTGAAAAGAAAAAATACAAATAATAATTAATAAATTAATGCTAATATGCAACTTTGTCTACCTTTAGTATTGATATTCCAATTTTTTAAAATCTTTGAACAAGGAACTTCGGCCCCTCCTAAGTTTGAATCCTAGTTCCGTCCCTGAGTTTCTCTCTAATGATGTCTCTCTGTTTGCCTTACCTATGAGATTGTCCTTGAGTTTTAATACACTGTGAGTGTTGTTCATCCAAAGTACAGAAATCTCAAACCTCTGCCAATGATTTTATTGGTAGAAAATCTGTAGAGAGTTAATTAAAGTACCAAAATTCCAATTGATGCAAAGGAGTTCGTTCATGGAAGAAGTTCTATGGAAGGATTCAGAATCAAAAGTTATGGGACCAGGGTTGTTTGTCGAGGTTGCATAGAAAGCCCATTATATATACAAATAATTTTAAGTCTAGATTATTGTAATTGATTCTTCTGTAATGAATTTCCTATGGATTGTGTATTCCCTAATGCTTTTTCTTTTGAAAAGTTTAAAAAAAAGTTTCTATTTCATCATCAATTTCATGTGTGCTTTTTATTACTTTGATTTATTATTTTTGGATTTTGGTGACTTATTATGGGGCCTTTTTTTTTTTTTTTCACCAGCTCCGATACACTAAATTTTTTTTCTATAATTTATTAAAATTTGATTAAAAAATATATCATACATTAAATTAAAACTCATAAAACACCAAAAATCAAGTTTTACTTTTAACATTACAAAACCATTTAAAAGCATAACAATATACCAAGAGTCTTGTAATTCAATTAGCATCTTTTGGTTTTTCCAAAGAAGACATCTCGAATTCAAATCCTCTTCCTTACTATCGAATTTCTTAAAAAATATATATATATATAACAATTCAAGTTAAATCTTATACATAAAAATATAAATTTAAAATATAACATCAATATGACATCATAAATTTAAATTCAATATACATGTCTATGTGTCTTACAAAATAAAACCTTTAAAGAATTTATAAAAATATCTTTGATTTTTATATACAAATGACATCGGGTCTCCAATCCTTGTCCCTACCTTAAACCTAATTTGGGCAGTCCATCTCATTTAATATGCGAGACGGGTAAAACCTGCCCTATTTGGGGTATGAGGGGTGGATTTAAATTTCCCTTCCTATTAATTGGTTATGATAATTACAAATTAATCTGTCAAGTCTTTTTTTTTTTTTAACTTGAGATTGAAATTATACTTTAGCATAATCTAAATGTATAGGTACGAAACTTTCTTTTAAAAATTTGAATCTTGAGCCCTAACCCTTACCTTCTCTATCCTATAAGAACTTATAGTTGTGAAATGATCATCATGCCAAGGGTGAGCACTGAGAAAATCTTAGATTTTAAATCAAAATTTTTGGTAAGAAAATATCAAGATACGTGCTTTTTTGTGTTTTCCTCGTATGATGTCATTTCGGCTATATATTAAACTCTAAAAAGATTTTCATGTCTGTGCTAACCCAAAATTATTTGAAGGAGTGATGTGCTTCCTCATTGTGTGGTATAGATCTGTTTCACTTGATTTACTACTTGGTGGACTTAACTGTAGTATAGCAGATATTCTTTAAAAAGAACAGCTGTGATTATTATCCATTTGACACGATGATGCGAAATTTCGTTCTACCATCAATATGACCACCAGAAATATGATTAGTGGATTGATTACATATCCCTTTCTCTCTCATAAAATGAGTGAGGCTATTGTCGAAATAGGTCATGAGTGGCTCTCCGAGCTATCAAAAATATTAGTTGGTATTAGCAGGAACCCAATTGGGACAATGGACTGATGACAAGGAGACCCCCCTCGAAGCAAACTTAGATCCCCAGATATATACATGAATTAAAGTGGGTTAGAACTGTCATTGAAAATTGAAATTAATCACTCTCTTGATTTTTTTTTTTAATAATATAGGAGTCTCTCGGTGTGGATTCATCGATCTCATATCATGTTACGTCAATAAATAACATCACATGTACTATCGGGGTCTTGCTGAGGCCAATCACCCTCTTAGTCAGAATTATCATGAGGTTTATGACTGATAATCTTGTTAAATTTAGAAGTAAAGACTAATGAAGCCGTTCTCGAATTAACTCAACATTTTTTTTTTCGTCTTTTTAACCATTGAAAAATATTAACTATAGTATGGTAGAGCTAGTATGGGTGGAACTGAACCTCATTGGCTCAACCCATTTTCGAAAGTTGTTTCCCATGGTTTTCTACCCCTTACCAAGAGTAGTATCCCTTGGTCTTATCTATAGAAAGGGCCCAAGGGGGAATGACTATTTTTTCACATACCCTCTTCTTTCTTTCTTCTTGTTATTATTATTTATCTTGTAGAGAACATCAAACACACAAACGAAGATTACTTTCTTTCCCATCAATTCCCTTTAGTGCATGTAGATTTTGGATATAATGTGTTCTGTTCATAAAACAAACACTATTGTGTGAATCTCATCAATATTCTATTCGTGTGAGGCAATACAACGTAGTGTAGAAAACTTACGAAGATCCTTATTGTTTGTAAGCTTGAATTGATAAAAGTGCGCGAAAAAGGATATCTTTTTTTTTTTGAGTGGATAAAAGTGGAAACTCAAATATCAAAATTGATTCTAAAAAATATTATGGGTTTGAGAAAGATCTCCAACTAGATAAAAAGAATGAAGGAAACCCAAAAAATAATCCTAAGAATTTACCTGGTTTGGTCTTAATAGCTTACCTCCACAGACAATGATAGAGTAAAGACATTCACATAACCCAAAATAAAACACCAATGCACCAAAAAAAAAAGCTGTCCTTCACAAATACAAAGATAAGGCCTGCACCTAAAACAAAAGGAAAATTTTATTTATATTTGCACAATACCCTAAAAGAGATTTCTCTCTAACTCCAGCCAACAAGCCAATACAAAGCCAAACCATATAACAAATTACCACACCACTTACAAATTACTCAAATCAAATATAAATTGTTGTCGCACCACTGAAAGAAAGCTTCTCACAAAATAATCTGCGGCACAAAACAAAGCAAAGCAAAGCGACACTCATAAACAAACCAAAACAAAGCCTCATAACCAATAATGGCATGTTAAGAGTTTCTATTTTAGGAAAATGTTAAAATCAAAAACTATTTTACAAATTGTTTATTAAAGATAAAAGATTTGTGATTGTAAAAAATGTTGTAAAAAATTTGTGATTGTAGCAATATTCTTTCTAAAATTAAAGATTGAGAGTTACAACACAAGTCACTATCTCTCCGTTAAATTGAAACTCTTAACACATTTTCTTTTACCAACCCACTTCTATCTAAATTAATAACATAATTATTACATTATTTATCAAATAAAATTAAAATGCTCCAATATCTTTCAATTAATTCATTACCCTTTTGCTCAAAGACCCTGATCATAAGGTCTTATCAAGAAAATCATCAAATTGAAAGGACTGTTTAGTGTTTAAATCAGTTAAATCAGCTTCTTAATTTTGCTGTTTTTGCAATCGTTTTGTTGGTGGTGGGAATGGCGGTAGATGGTGCTATAATGGACCCTCAAAGTTTTTCATTTTCTCACCAGGGAAATTAAAGTGATTTTTTCCATATCTGGGAAGGATTCTGCTCAAGGATGAGAGAGCTGTTCTTATGGATTTGAGGTGTGTAAGCAATGATCCATCTTTTGATATGCATGGCACTAGCTCAATTGCAAGTCTAGTCTTGTCTTTGTAGTTGGGTGGCATGAGGGGACCCCTATGAGCACTTTAACTGAATTATATTGAAGCAGCTAAGAGGAGTGTGCGAGTGAATAGTTTTACTTGGGGTGCTGAAAAGGCCCACAAGTCATTTATAGATGACGAACACAACTACTTCTCTCAGTCCCTTTTCGGGGTCAGCAGGAGCAGGGAGATTGAACTATTTATCATCCTTTTATCAACTTTGTCCTCTTGTCACAACTTCGGAGTTCTTTCTTCTACAAGCAATTTGGTGGAGTTTGTTAAACAGAGAGAGGATTATCCGAATGACGTAACGAGAGAAAGTGGAATAAACGTTTACATGGTTCAGTCTGACAGTACATACTTTCAATGCAAAACCCTAATATATTCTACCAAAAATAATTGGTTCCAATAAATTTTAGCTAGTTTAGCAATAAAGAAGTGAAAAAAAAGTTCTGCTTTAGGATTTATGTTCAAACTTGATTTGATTTGTTCATATATAGCTAAATAGTAGCTGGTTGCAAATTCATTTTCTTTAAGATGGGAATCGGATTTACAATCTTTCTTTAGAAATCCGTACGTCAAGATCAACTAGCTCTGCAGTGGCTAAGTCCAGGCCTAAGTGCAAGAAAGAACAAGGTTTTCAGACCCGGACCGTTTATTGAACCGTAAAAAAGAGAGGTTCAAGGTTTTTAAGGTCGAACCGAGGTTGAACCGGGGTCGAACCGTGATGACGTCATAATTAATTTAATAATTATTTAAATATAAATAAATATATCAAATTAATATAAATAGTAAAATTAAATTAAATAGCCCAATTAAATATAGAAATCTATCTTTCAAATGTATTTTTTCACAGGACAAATAAGAAATATCATATCCTAAGTATACATAAATATAATATTTCTTTATTTATTTATATGTTGATTAGTTAAACTTGTGACAGTAATATTGTAATAATATAGGAATTAAAAGGACACTTAGTAATTTTAAATTAAAATAATTATTATATACTTAATTGTATATGTTAAGTCACTATTTTTCTCTCTTATTTAAATTTTTTTTGAGTAAATAATAATACTTATTAGAACACATATGAAAAATGTAACAAATAAAATAATATAAGTACTTTCAATTAATATTTACAATTTTTTTTATACCTAAAAAAATTTAGCGTTACAAAATATTTTACAATTTTTTTGTCACAATTATGATGTAGTAAAATTGGAAGAGTCTTTTCTTCCACACACACACAAAAAAAAAAAAAAAAAAAAAATTGAATGGTCAAAACTCAACCACTCCGTTTACTATTGGCCATCTTGTGCATTGTCAGTAAGTGTACTATACTTGCACATAAAAAAAGAAAAAAAAGCATGATCTCTCATTTCAATGTATCATTACTGGGAAAAATACAAAGAAGTGGCTGAAACACATCACGTGAAGGGCTTTGGAAATACATCTAACGGCTGAAATAACGGCTGAAACACATCACACATCTAACGGCTGAAACACATCTAACGGCTGAAACATTTTCCATCTTTAATTCAAAATTCAAAAGCTGTCTTCTTTCCCAATGTAAGTCACGTGAAGGGCTTTGGAAATATAAAAAAAGAATTCTAAACAAGCACAAACAGAAGGGGAGAAACTCAGAAAGAGCAGTGGAGACGGAAAGAAAAAAGAGAAGAAGGAGAAAAGAAGAAAGAAGAAGAAATAGAAGCAGAAGACGAAGATGAAGATGAAGGCCGTGACTCTCGATCTGTGTTGGGTTGCTAGCTTCCTGCTTCAACTTCGCACAGCCCCTACTTTGTCATCTTCATCTTCTCAATTTGTTTCTTTTTTTTTTTCCTTCCCTCACAAATCTTTTGGTTTCAGATCTGAAAAAAGTCCAAAATGCATGCCGGCCAAATCTTTAATTTCAGGCAATATTTGCTGAAAAAAAAGGAACCGTGAGAACCGCGAGAACCGTTCACGGTTCTCAGAACCGTGAGGTCCGACCGCGGTTCGCACGGGTCCCTGTTTTTTTCCCATAGAGCGGTTCTTGAAGCTAAAAAAACCGCAAAAATGAGCGGTTCGAGGTTTTTCCGGTCGGACCGTATGGTCCGGTCCGGGTTTCAAAAGCTTGAGAAAGAAGACTAGGCGACTAAACCTAGTTGGAACTGCGCACTTCAATTAATTGCAATCACCAAACTTGTGGTTGGGAGACAACTTGTAGTTTGTATTAAGAAAACACCATTACTTCATTACATACCGCACAAATCCATTACATCAGATCGTGTAAAGTTTTGCAAAATAGAAAAAGGTGATGTTTTTATACATTTTGGTCCAAAAAACACACACATCAGATCGTGCAAAATTATGCAAAAATGCACAATTGCTACAATAACTGTGCATATATGCACGGTTACTGTAGCGCTTGTATTCATTATTTTATTTTTTTCTCTCTCCTCTCCTCTCTGTACCGACTCTCACTCCCTCTCTTTCTCATTTCATCACTCAAGCAGTCAGCACACAGCTCCCTCTTTCTCTCATCTCATCTCATCAATCTGGCCTACTCTAGCTTCCACCGATCGCCCAGGAGCAAGTTGAGCTGTCGCCTACAAGATCGAGCAAGCTGAGTCTCCAGACAATCCATCGCCTACAACACGAACGGAGTTCTCCGACAGAGAAACTTGAGGCGTTGTTCTGAGCGCCGATCTTTGGAGTCTTTTGGTTTTTTGGTTGACTGGGTTTGTTTCTTTTTTGATCTCCAACAGAAGTCTCATCAATCTTTGGAGTTTTTTGGTTTTTTTTTTTTTTACTGGGTTTGTTTCTCTTTTTTTTTTTTCCCGGTGTGACCGGAGGCCAGAGGCGTCGATCTTGAGAGAGATGGTGGCTAACGACGGTGGCTGTGCGGGATGTGTTGGGTCTCTGAGAATGAGAGTGTTAAAGAAAATGAATATTTTATTTGAATAGATGTGTATCATAGACCAACTGATGTGGGTGTTTTGTAAAAATGGGTGTGTAAAATAGAAAAAGTAGATTTTAAATGTGTAAAATGCAAAATTTTTTGCATTGACTGATGTAATTGCTCTAAGTACTGCAATATGCAGTACTTGTGCGTTAACACACGTTGAGAGTTTCCCATTTAGACCCTGATTTTACGGCTTATGTCAATTTTAAGTTAATTATAAATTTAATTCCAATTGTTTAATTTATTAGCCAATCAGCATGTGCATGGATAAATAATCAAAAGAAGCAAATCACAGTCACAATACAAGCCCCCCAAACTCTCTGATGGCAATAGCACCAACCAATGTACTAAAAGGAATTGTCGCAATACATATTACTTACAAAACCCTCCATGCTAAGTTACTGCCAAGTGTCCTCTAAGGTTATTATTCCAACTACTTTTCAAAATTTGAACTCACGCCTCAACTCACCTAACATATTATTATTTATTAAGATGTTTAGTTTAGAAATTTCACTTTTTAGCAAATTGAACTCTCAACCGTGTATAATGAACCCACAAATGTAATACAATATGTAAAGTTGTGATTTACAACTATGTTTTATGTTGGTTTTATACCATGACAAAAAGTGTTGTAATTGCTTTAATTTTGTTCCTTGTATTTTGTAGGATTTTATTGTATTGGGTTTAGTATTAAATTGGTGAAGAATCGAGCATGAAATGAAGATCAGTGCATTTCGCAACTAACTCACGAGAAGTTCGCGAGAAGGGTTCCCGCGAAAAAGACATGTGAAAAGCACATGACTGTAAGCTGAAGAGTCGTGTCAGACTGACAATTTCGTGAGTATTTTGCGGGTAAGGCCTTCCTGCGAGATACCCGCGAGACTCTCTGCTTTGAGAATTTTTAAATGTGACTTTCTTACCCTTCACCTATACTATATATACCCTCATTACCCACAAAAATGTAAGGAGATCATTCAGAAAGAAAAACCCTAGATAGTTTTTCTACAACACACACACACCCATCTTTTAGAGAGAGAGTTACTCATCTTTAGTGAGAAATCATTTTAGCCTCTTCTCCTTCCCACTCCCATTGTCAAACCTTGAGAGGAGATTTGTACACAAACACAACTCACACCTTTTAAGAATGTAGAGAGCGTTTTAGAGCTGGGAAGCATTAGAGATTTGCCAAAAGAAGCCAGTGAGGCTTGGCGAATGCAATCGGGCATATTACGGGATTTGGAGAGCTAGAGAAAACAAGGCTTGGCAAAGTCAGTTAGTAGTAGGAGCTTGGAGGGCTCAAGTATATTGGGTAGACTAGGCTTGGAGGGTCTTTTGTTATTCGTATACTCCAACTTTATTCTCTAGTGGATCGATTTACCGCTTGGAGGGTAGCGGAGAGGTTTTTTCTGAGATTTTCGATTTTTTCTGAGATAACACATCGGCATGTTATCTTGTATTTGCATTATCTCTTCCCTTACTCTTTTAGCTTTCATTTTACTGCTGTGATTTGATGAATATGGCCTAGAGTAGTTTTATTGTTTATTCGCTCACATTTACTCTATTCCGCACTTAATTTAAATTAGATTAAATTCAACCGAGTCATAATCTTTAATTGGGGGTCTAAACAAGTTCTTGTGTTTCACACAAATTTGAGCTTTCACAATACAACGAAAATATCAACAAAAAAGTACATGAAAATTTGTCACAAAATAATATTAAGGGAGTTAATCTGGTACCGAAGACTGTACTGGTTTGACCAATAGAACGATATATTTTGATACTGTTCAATACCGGTGTACTGTTTTGAATTTACCATTATTTTATATGTGTGTGTGTGTGTGTGTGTGTGTGTATTATAATAAATATAAAAGTTTACTATAAAACATTACCTCAATTCAAAACAAATTATTCATGGTTTTAAACTTTAGCATCAATTAAAAGTGATGATGTCAAAGATCTGCTCAGTAAGCTGACGGACCTTCACGCGCTTTGAGTGAACCTGCACAAATGAAAAGAACCTCAAAGGGGAGTACCGGCGTGGTACCGGCCAACGACCCTCCGATGGTTAAGTTAGTATTGGTCACAACTCTAGAGTGCCAGAGTCGGGTAGAATCATGCGTACCTTGATTCGTAAGGACTTGGGGTATTTATAGTAGCGTAGGGTCTTAGCCAAGGCGTACTTGGGAAGATATCCCTTTACCGGAGTTGCCCTTGGTTAGCGTGGAGCGCAAGATACTTCTTGGGCAACAAGCGTGTTAGGCAAGACATCCCCTTGGGAGCAATCGTGCTGCGCAAGGTATCTGTTCGAGCATAAGTGTATACAACAAGCTTCTTCCCCTTGTAGAAGCGTACATGACAAGGTACGTGTTGGTTCCTTCACCTTTGTCTCGACACTTATTCCTCCCGTCAGTTTGGTAGGCTATGCTGCCGGGGCGCGCTGGTGGCATCAGCCTTGGATGACGGGAGCGTAGGGCCGTCAGCCTTCATCATGCCGTCAGTGTGGTAGATGGCTGACGGCACCCTCCAGACGATTCATCCTTATCAGTTGCCCCATACTCCTCAATCCCGTCAGTTTAAGCTGACGATTTGGGGAGTACATCTCCGTGTGGCAGACAAGGCATTAATGGCTAGTCTCCTCAAGCCATCTTGGTGTCGGGACATGTGTCCTGGGTCAACTGGACTGCTTCCAGACGAGGGTGTCGCTTCGTCTTTCGCGCCTAGATTCTTGCCTACATATATGTCCCACCTTCCTCATTTCTTCTTCTTTATTTCATTCCTTCTAATCAGAGCGAGACCGTCAGTTTAAAGAACCAAGACTTGTCGAGCGTGATCCCATCTACACCTATTTACTGAGACCGTCAGCTTCCTCGAAGCCGTTTCCATTACTTGGTGAGTCATTCTTGCTTTTATTGTCTTCTATTTATTCGTATACTGAACTTTGAAAGTTTTACTGGAGAGGTCGTCACTCGGGTTCTTAAACCGCCCTCGTCGCTTGTAGGTAGTCAGATGTCTAGGGAGACGACGAGTGAGCAGTCGTCAGTCTGTGACGGAGCGGGCTATGATGAGGTCTTCCAGTCAGGTCACGAGCCCGATGAGGGCTCTTCTTGGTTGTCGGAGGGTTACGACGGGGTTAGAGTAGTAAGTGAGGGTGAGGTTGGTGATGGCCGGGTAGACGAGAGCGGGAGTGACGGGAGTTCAACTGGAGACGACGATGTCTTGGAAAGTACGTTCGGAGGCTCCGGAGACGACCGTCCGTTCATCCTCCCTAAGGAGTGGACGGTTAACCACTTTATGCCGACGATGACGGATAAAGTGTTTAATTCCCTCAGAGCCCGTTACCAGATCCTCGACGACATTCCGATCCGTCTACCTCTAGAAAAGGAGAAGTGTTACTCCGGGAAGACCGCAGACGTTGGCATGTATGACGCCATATTCGCGGCGAGGTTGAGGTTGCCTCTGACGGCACTCCATCGTCAGTTGGCCAACTACGTCGGGCTGTCCGTCAGACAGATTGCCCCCAATGCCTAGAGGGTGTTCATAGGATCCAAGATCTTGTGGGGTAGCTTAAGTGGGGGACACCGTCAGCTAACCCTTGACAAATTCTTCTGGTGTTACGGTCCACACCACATCGCCTCGTCCCAGGAGATCTATCACTTCTCCACGAGGAAGAAAGAGTTGAGGCTGGTGTCGAACATGCCTGACTCTAATAAGAATTGGAAGGGCAGGTACTTCTTTGTGGAGGGGACGAACTGGGTGTACCGTGAGGAGGAGTGCAAGACAATTCCTCAAGGTTTCGACAATACTTGGGCCTTCGTCAGGGAATCAGGTCGTTGCCGTCAGCTTCTCTTTTAAGTTTATTTGTCCTAAGATTCTTATCCGTTTTTCTTTTTATTTCAACTCTCGTCCGTCCGGCGATCACAGAGGAGCAGGAGGCTTTCATCCTTAAGGTGACGGAGATGCCTTTGGAGGAAAGGAAGTGCCGTGACCTCATCACGCCTGACGCCCTTCACACCTACTGCGGGGGGCCCGAGCCAACAGAAGAAGCGCGTCGTCTAAATAACCTCTCTCGTCAACGTAAGCTTCGTCAACCCCTTATTTCCCGTCGACTTTACTTGTGTATTTTTTCATTTTGTGTCTGTCTTGCAGAAATGGAATCAGCGAAGCTGAGGGCGCAGGTCAGGGCCGCCACTGCGCGTAAGAAAGAGGAGGGAAAGGGAAAAGAGGGGGCATCCTCGTCCCTTCCAAAGGCCGTCATTAAGGGCATGCCTAAAAGGAAGGGTGACGGTACTGAAGATCGTCCAACGAAGAAGCAGACCGTCACCCCTAAAGATCACCCTACAAAGCCCCCGTCTCCCAAACACGGGGCCGGGAAAGGGTTAATGTCGGCCCAAGGTACCATCGCCCAAGAGGACGAGCATTGTCTCCTTACCCACAAAGGGTACGCGCTTGAGAGGCTGGAGTCCATTCTTGGAGAGAAGGACGCCGATTCTTGCGTCAACCAGTCTGTGCAAGAGCTGGGGGACTCGGGTCTCTTCGATCTTGCCCGAGTATGTATACTTACTTTTGATTTGCTTCCGTCTGTTTTTATGCTAATGGGCTGACGGAGGTTTCTTCTTGCAGGCCATGGTCCGTATGAGGGCCATGCAGGTAAAGGGGGCCAAGAGTGAGGAGTTGCTGGCCCGTCAGCAAAAACGTATCAAGAATCTGACTGACGGGCTGGATCAATACAAGGACGCTTGCTGTACCTTGAACGGAGAGGTGAGGGAGCTGAAAGAAAAGCTCGAGGAGGGGGCCCGTCAGCTGGAGAAGGAGCGGGAGACGAAGGCGACGGCGGAGAAAGAGCTAACGTCTCTTCTGGGCCAGGTCGAGACGGCTAAAGCTGACGCCATAGCAAAGTTCAAGACGTCCTAGATGTTCATTGATTCCTGTGCCAAGTATTATGGTGATGGGTTCGAGGACTGTCTTAAGCAGATAAAGTCCCTCTACCCTCACCTTGACTTGTCGAGAGTTTCAATGGATGATCCTGTGCCGTCAACGCCTGTGGGCGACACCGTCTTGGTGGACGATGACAGCCCCAGCGAGATTGGGATGCATCCGAAGAATGACGATTTCGTCCTGGCGCAACCTGCCCTTGAGAAGTCCGTCGCTTTGATAATCCCGTCAACCGATCCTCCCGATTTTGAAGGTTTCCCTGCCGGCGCGGTTCGAGATCCCAAAGATGACGAGGCTGCTCCAGACGCTCCCGCCCTTTGAGTTTTCAACTTTTTGTAAAATTTTTCTTTTCTTCTTTTTGTAAATGGTGCCCCGTTTTTTTGAGGGCTTTTTGTAAAAACAATATTCTTGTGATATAACACTTTATTTCCATCACTTATAGTGTATTGCTTGTTTTTACTTTGAGCCTTGTGGATGATTTCCTCTGCTTTTTATCTCTTCGTGGTAATCCAATTCTGGACTTTTGATGCTTTTCGTGATGAAGTCATATCTTTCTGTTGGGTTTCAAAGTTACAACTTTAGGGCGTGGCCATCAGTTTTTATGTTTAACGGGCTCGTGCCTTTTTTATCCAATTAGGATAGATCCGTCAGCTAGCAAGCCATCAGTTTGTATACTTAACGGGTTTTTATGCCTTATACACTTCTTTAGGATAGTGTCGTTGGTTTTGGGCTGTCAGATTTTATGCTTGACCGGCTTTTATGCTTCGTATCCTTTTAGGATAGGATTATTGGCTTTTTGAGCCGTTAGCTTCTAAACTGTCAGCTTTTATGCTTGACTGGTTTTTATGCTTCGTATCTTTTTAGAATAGGATTATTGGCTTTTTAAGCCGTCAGCTTCTAAACCGTCAGCTTTTATGCTTGACCGGTTTTTATGCTTCGTATCCTTTTAGGATAGGATTATTGGCTTTTAAGCCGTCAGCTTCTATGCTTGACGCTTTTATGCCTTGCATCCATTTAGGATCGTGTCATTGGCTTTTAAGCCGTCAGCTTTAATGCTTGACCCTTTTATGCTCAACAAGTTTTCATGTTCAACATTCAATAAAGTATAGGAGAGACTTTGAATAAACTTCTGGATCTTGCATAATTTTTAAGAAGGGGGGAAACATGCCCTTTAGGTTCCCAGAATACATTAAAGTAGACTGCAAGTAGGGGGTTGCCATTCCTTCTTACTGGTAGTACTTTCGTAGGTGCTCGGCATTCCATGGATGATGCAGTTTTTGTCCTTCCAGGGTTTCCAAGTGGTAAGTGCCCTTTCTTTGCCATGACGTGACCCGATAAGGTCCTTCCTAGTTGGGGCCGAGCTTTCCTTGGGCAAGGTCTCTGGTGGCGCCCATGATTTTTCTTAGAACAAGGTCTCCGACCTAGAAGTCCCTGTGTTTGACTCAAGAGTTGTAGTACTTAGCCATGCGATCTTGATACTGTGCGAGCCTCTGTTCTGCTGCCACTCTTGTTTCATCGATCAGGTCGAGCTGTAGACGCATGGCATCGTCATTCCTTCCTTCATCATGGGTGTTCACCCTGTAACTTGTGAGTCCTACTTCGGCCGGGATGACTGCTTCACTTTCGTAGGTTAGCAGAAATGGTGTTTCTCCGGTAGGGGTCCTCACCGTTGTCCTGTATGCCCATAGTTCGCTTGGCAGTTCTTCAGGCCATATCCCCTTCGCCCCCTCGAGCCGAGTCTTGATAATCTTAAGCAAGGATCGGTTCGTTACTTCTACCTGACCGTTGGCCTGGGGGTGGGCGGGGGAAAAGTAATGATTCTTTATTCCCAACTGCGAGCAGAACTCTCGGAAGGGGCCTTTGTCGAATTGCTTCCCATTGTCCGAGACTAGGACTCTGGGGATTCCAAACCTGCATATGATGGACCTTCAGATGAAGCTCCGTATGTTTTTCTCCGTGATGGTGGCCAAAGCTTGGGTTTCTACCCATTTCGTGAAGTAATCTATACCTACCACCAGGAATTTCAGCTGTCGCATAGCTGTTGGAAATGGGCCCATAATGTCTAGTCCCTATTGAGCGAACGGCCATGGGGCTGTCATGGAGGTTAGCTCTTCGGGTGGCTGTCTGATGATGTTGCTGAACCTCTGGCACTTGTCACAGGTTTTGACATAAGCTTGAGTGTCTTTTTGCATCGTGGGCCAGTAGTATCCTGCTTGAATCAGCTTGTGCGCCAGTGATCGTGAACCTGAATGGTTTCCGAATATTCCCTCATGCACTTCCCTCATGACATAGTCTGCTTCCTCGGGACCCAAGCACCTTAGGTATGGGCGAGAGAAACATCTTTTATACAGGACGTCCTTCATCAATACGATCCTCGCCGCTTGGATCTTCAGCCTTCTAGTGGCTTCTTTTTCGTCCGGCAGGGCACCATCTTTCAGATAAGAGACTAATGGTGTGGTCTAATTATTTTCGGACCCTATTTCCTGCACATTGACAAAGTCTATTAGCGGAGAAAACTGTACAAAAGAGAGCACATCATCAGGCGTGGTCGTATGTTCCGATGAAGCGGCTTTGGCAAGGTGGTCAACTTGCTCATTTTCTTCTTTGGGGATTTGGACTATCTCTGCCTTCAGTTCGTCCACCCTTTTCTTTGCTTGATGGAAATATTTCTTCATCCTGTCGCCCCTACATTCATAGTCTCCATTCACTTGGTTGATGACGACCTGGGAGTCGCAGTAGACGATTACTTTTGCGGCCCTTGCTGCTCTGGCAAGGTCGATCTCGGTTATCAAAGCTTCGTACTCCGCTTCGTTATTGGTGGTAGGGAAGTCCAGGCAGATCACACATTCGATCCGATCTCCCTCGGGAGAGTGAAGTACGACGCCTACTCCACCGGCCTGTCTAGTTGACGACCCGTCTGTATGTACACTCCATGGAGGACATCCATCTGCCCCCTGGTCTTCCATGCGGATGAACAGGCGATAAAGTCAGCGACAGCCTGCCTCTTAATGGCGATGCATGGGCTGTACCGAATGTCAAACTCAGTCAACTCGATTGCCCACAGGGCCAGGCGACCAGCGGCTTCTGGGTGGTGCATCGTCCGCCACAAGGGCTTGTCGGTTAGGACAACTATGGTATGAGCTTAGAAGTACGGCTTAAGCTTTCGGGCCGCTGTAACCAAGGCGAAGGCGAGCTTCTCCATGGGTGGGTACTTTTCCTCTGCCCCGCGAAATGCCCAGCTGGCGTAGTACACCGGTTTCTGGACCTTGTCTTCCTCTCTGACTAAGGTCGCACTAACGGCTGCTGGGGACACGGCCAGATAGAGGAAAGTCTCTTCTCCTGGTTGCAAAGGGCTTAGTAATGGCGGTGAAGAGAGGTAGGCCTTCAGCTCCTCGAACGCCTTTTGGCATTCGTATGTCCACTCAAAAGTTTTCTTCAGTGTGCGAAAGAAGGGTAGGCATTTGTCCGTTACCCTTGAAACGAACCTGTTCAGGGCGGCCACTTTCCCATTTAAGCTTTGTACCTCTTTCACGTTCTTCGGGGGGGCCATCTCCATTATGGCTCGGATCTTGTCTGGGTTGGCCTCGATGCCTCTTTGAGACACCATAAAGCCTAGAAATTTTTCCGCCGTCACTCCGAACGCGCACTTTGTCGGGTTGAGCTTCATGTTGTAGGAGCGGAGGGTTCCGAATGTTTCTTCGAGGTCTTTCAAATGGTCCTCCTCCATTCGGCTCTTTACTAGCATGTCATCGACGTATACCTGAACATTCCTTCCTATCTGGTTGGCGAACATTTTGTTCATAAGTCTTTGATTTATGGCCCCCGCATTCTTTAGTCCGAATGAAATCACCTTATAACAGAAAAGATCCTGGCTAGTAACGAATGAGATCTTCTCTTGATCTACCACGTCCATCCGAATCTGATTGAACCTTGAGAAGGCATCCATGAAGCTTAGCAGCTGGTGTCGAGCCGTAAAGTCCACCAGCGTGTCAACCCATAGGAGGGGGTAGCTATCCTTGGGGCACGCCTTGTTCTGGTCCATGAAATCAACGCACATGCACCACTTCCCGCTAGCTTTTTTGACCATCACCACATTGGCTAGCCAATCAGGATAGTACACTTCCCAGATGAAACCCGCCTCCTGTAGTCTGCCGACTTCTTCCGCTACCGCTCGGTCTCGCTCCGGGGCAAACACCCGCTTCTTCTGCCGGAAGGTGGGTGATACGTTCAGCCTATGTACCATGACTGAGGGGTCAATCCCCGGCATGTCTTCGTGACTCCATGCGAACACATCTCGGTTTTCCCTGAGGAAAGCCATGAGCGCTTGGCGGGCCGTAGGGCTGGTGAGAGCGCCGATCCTGGTGGTCCTCTCTGGCCTGGACTCGTCGAGGGCTATTTCTTCGAGCTCCTCTATGGGTTCTGCCCCCACTCGCTACTCTATGTTCATTGCTTGTAAGTGGTTGTTCATTTCTACCATCGCAATATAGCATTCTCGCGCGGCCACCTGGTCTCCTCGTAGCTCCCCCACACCGTTACCGGTGGGGAACTTGACCATCAGGTGAAAGGTCAAAGTCACAGCCTTCCATGCATTGAGGGTGGGTCGCCCTATGATGGCATTGTAGGTGGATGAGCAATCGACGACGAGGAAGGTGACATCCTTGGTGACTTGCCGGGGATATTCCTCAATTGTAACTGGCAAGGTGATGGCGCCAAGGGGGTATACTCTCGTTCCCCCGAACCCGATGAGCAAGGTGTTGGTAGGTGCCAGGCGTTCTCTGTCGATCCGCATCTGTTGGAACGCCGGGTAGTAAAAGATGTCTGCGGAGCTTCCGTTGTCGATCAAGACCCGGTACGTGTTATAGTCCCCTAGCCGAACGTTGACAACAAGAGCGTCGTCGTGCGGATGATGAAGACATTGGGCATCTTCTTCTGTGAACTCAATAGTGAGGCTGTTGACTCGTGGCTTCTTCTGGACCATGCCTGCGGTTTGGACATTCTGAACTGCCCTGAGGTATGATTTTTGAGCTTTCTTCGTTGAGCCGACGGCAGCCGCACTCCCAATGATCATCCTTATGTCCCCTATGGGCAATTTAGGGCGCTCATTGTCCTGGCGGGGGACTTGTTCTTGTCGAGGCGCTTCTGTTCTTTCTCGGCTGACGAACCTTTGCAGCTTTCCTTGCCTAATCAGGGCTTCAATCTGCTGCTTCAAATTGTAACAGTCGGCGGTGTCGTGGTCGTGGTCTCGGTGGAAGCGGCAGTACTTGTCCTTAGGTCGTCTATTAGGATCCCCCTTCAGTTTTCCTGGAAATGTCAAGGACCCTTCGTCCTTGATCTGCATCAGGACTTGGTCGATTGGAGCCGTCAACGGGGTGAAACTTGTGAACTTCTCGGTAGGGGGTCTCGGGCGTCTGTTGTCTCAGCTTTCTCCTGTCCGAGCTACCTTTCGCCCCTTGTCTTGCCGTACATCCTCCTGCCTTTTCCTCTTCTTGGGAGGCTTCTCTTCCCGGGCCAGTAGTGCATCTTCCGCATTCATGTATTTAGTTGCCCTGTAAAGCACATCCGATATAGTTTTCGGGTCGTTCTTGTAAATGGAGAATAAGAACTTACCCTTCCGCAGCCTGTTTGTGAATGCGGCGACCAGTATTTTGTCGTCAGCCTCGTCGATCGAAAGTGTCTCCTTGTTGAAACGGGCTATGTAGGCCCTCAGCGTCTCATCTTCCCATTACCTAATATTCATCAAGCACGCGGTGGATTTTTTATGTCGATGTCCCCCAATGAAGTGAGAGGCAAACTGAGCGCTCAGCTCTTTGAAGGTACCTATAGAGCCGGGTGTCAGTCTGCCGAACCAGGTCCTTGCGGGGCCCTTCAACGTCGCCGGGAAAGCCCGGCACATAATTTCGTCCGGGACACCTTGTAGGTGCATCAAGGTCTTGAAGCATTCTAAGTGGTTCAGCGGGTCTCTGGACCCGTCATAGTTTTCCATTTGGGGCATATGGAACTTTGGCGGTAGAGGGAACAAAATGACAGGTGTAGTGAAGGGGGAGTCCGTACGGTGGACGAGGTCGTCGAGATCGCTGAATACTAGTCCCTTGAGGGCGTTCATCATGAAATCCATGCGCTCCCTCATCATCTGCATCTCCGCTGCAATGTGGGACGGGGCGTGGTCAATGGCCGACGGACGACTCGTCTCCTGCCCTTCAGGTCGGCTCAAGGCGTTGCTGCCCTTTGGACCCCCAGGATTCCCTCTCTCGGCGTTGCTTGCCTCTTGATTTTCTCCTTGATCGTCGATTGTCGCATTTTTCTGTCGCAGTTGTTCTTCCAAGTCGTGGTTATGTTTTGTGAGGTGTTCTATCGCAGCCGCTAGAGTTTGGACCTGTCTCTCGAGAGCCATCGTGCACTGTTCATTGCCTTGATCGTTCATGGTGGTTGCTCTTGAACGTGTGAGTACCATGCAACTTTTTGTCCGAAAAGCACGGAACATAGTTTACGTACTTTCCCACAGACGGTGCCAACTGATGATGTCAAAGATCTGCTCAGTAAGCTAACGGACCTTCACGCGCTTCGAGTGAACCTGCACAAATGAAAAGAACCTCAAAGGAGAGTACCGGCGTGGTACCAGCCAACGACCCTCCAATGGTTAAGTTAGTATTGGTCACAACTCTAGAGTGCCAGAGTCGGGTAGAATCATGCGTACCTTGATTCGTAAGGACTTGGGGTATTTATAGTAGCGTAGGGTCTTAGCCAAGGCGTACTTGGGAAGATATCCCTTTACCGGAGTTGCCCTTGGTTAACGTGGAGCACAAGATACTTCTTGGGCAACAAGCATGTTGGGCAAGACATCCCCTTGGAAGCAATCGTACTGTGCAAGGTATCTGTTAGAGCATAAGCATATGCGACAAGCTTCTTCCCCTTGTAGAAGCGTACATGACAAGGTACGTGTTGGTTCCTTCACCTTTGTCCTGACACTTATTCCTCCCGTCGGTTTGGTAGGCTATGCTACCAGGGCACGCTGGTGGCGTCAGCCTTGGATGACGGGAGCGTAGGGCCGTCAACCTTCATCATGCCGTCAGTGTGGTAGATGGCTGACGGCACCCTCCAGACGATTCATCCTTATCAAAAAGAAAAAAGAAAAAACACAATATAAAAAATAGAAAACTTAATTGTTCATTGCATACTAAGAAAACAAATAATACTAATAAATTGATGCAAATAAGTTATCATTCTGCCCTTATAAAAATTTAAAAATTATAAAACTATAAAATAAAAATGAAATAAAAAAATGAAGCTTTTTTTTTTACTGGCTGGTACGCTCGGTACCGACCGGTAATGCCTGAAATCAACCAATATGGCCGGTACAGCCGGTATTTAAACCAATACAAAACGTTGACATTTTGATACCGGTATACGTACTAATACGGTACATACCGGCCAGTACAGTATCGACCACCTTGCAAAATATGCCAACACTAAGATCCTATAATATAATTGGATTAATTATCCATTAAAAGGTGAATTTTTTCCTTAACTAGTAAAATATCTTGCTACTGAATAAGAGACCTAACATCAAATATCGCTTATATTTTTAGATATATATATATATATATATATATATATATGTATATCGATTAAAACACATTATTACAACGTACTCACCTTCGTCCTGGTACGCCTTATTAGCGTAAGTGCCCACTATGTCTATGGATGTATCTAGTCCCTAGATTCCAAACACAGATGCCTAATATCGGAATAAGTCAATTGCGTCTAAAGGCTCTAAACCTTAGAAGGTGCTAAAATGAAGTGTATTGTGCCTAAACCTTAGAAGGTGCTAAAATGAAGTACACTTGGTACACTTGAGGCAAGCCGTCCTATTATCCTATATATAACACAATGATTTGTGCCTACTGGTTGCCCATATGATCGTATATCATATATTCTTTTTTTTTTTTCTTTTTTTTCTTTTTTGGAGGAACGCATAACGTATATCATATATTCTTTGAGGAACGCATAAGGTTCTAAATTGGATTGATTGAGGAAGGCACCTTGTGTGGAAGATATATAGCACTACTTTAAGAATAGCGTTTTAGGCGTACGTAACTAATGACATGTATTGATATGATCGTATGTTTTCAGATTGTGACATTTGTCTATCAAATTTTTCACTTAAAATGAGACACTTGTCAATTATAACTGTCAAATTGGATTTTTCCTTTTACTTGTTCTTTATGTAGACACACAATTTGACAACAACAATCAAAACCCAATAAGTTGATCTTAAGCACTTGTCTACCATTTTGATATAATCATAAATTTCCTCCATCCTAGGTTGGAAGAAATTCAGTGTGACAAATAAACAAATTTTCCAATATACATTTTATCTCCTATAACATATTCAATAATAGTCTATGACATATTTAAATAATTTATAGTAAGTAATGAGATTGAATATATATGGATAATCTCCATGGCAGGGTAAAAAACAAGACTAAATATATTAATGATTTTAAAAACCACAAAATAACACACACACATATATATATGTGTGTAATTAATACTAAAAAGTTTTTTTTTTTGAGAATGTAATACTTAAAAGTTAAAACATGTTTTATCATGATTTATTATTTTTATTATTTTCCCATTTATAAAAAAAATTCCATCAAGTTAGTTTTTTGTATAAAAACTTCCATCAAATATTTTTCTATTAAGTCATATATGTGCATTATTATATAGTTCAAAGAAAACATTTTTCTATTAAGTCTGCCCCTCTGCCCCTTTTTGTCATTTGATAACCTTATGAACCGGCATGAAATGTATTGAAAGAGGTTATTTCAACTAAGTTTGGAGGAAAATGTTGTCCTTCTAATAAAGATATCCACATTTAGTAATTAGAACTCTTCTTGTCACTCAATACACATAGTTCCACTAGGTTGATGCAGAGAAATAGGGAAGGGGGGAGGGGTCAACTAGTCACACGTCCAAGGGTATGTTAAGGTGGAAATTCATGTTGGCGAGTTGTGTTTGTGTCGTGATGAGGTATGGATATTCGAATACATGCGTCAACCATAACTAGACTTATTTAATAATTGTGTCAAAGCCCCTCATCACTAACATGATCTATTTATTAAGTAGGTTAACATGACACAACTCACATAACATGCTTAATAAATAAGTCATTTTGGGTTGACACAAACTCAAGCCTTTTTATCCCATTAAATAAACATATTTTATTGGGTCGACACAAAGTAATGAACTGAATTTTGGATTATTGTAAGTTAAATAAGTCATACATAAAATTGACTCATTTATAAATTGTTTTCAACAAATCGGATGATTTGACATGAACCCATTCACACTAATCAGTGAACACTAACCCAATGTGTCGTCTTGCGGGTTATGTCGAACACTATCACCTTGCATGTTAGCACTTATGCTCCCTTTTAGCACATTCATCAATAATTATCCTAGGTTTTCAGCATGGCTCAAATGAGAAATAACATATTATAGCAAAAAGTTTTGGCGAAATAATAGGATGTCAAGTTAATACATATCAAGAATCACGTACATCTCCTATAATTGATTATATTCTTCTGCTAATTTGTTTATATCTTTTTTATTTTCCTTATTTAATTAGGAGTCCTTCGATTACTAGAGGTTGGTAGACTAAGGGCATGTTTGATAGACTGTAATAGTTGTTGTAATGTAATAGTTATTCCTTTGGTTTAGTTATTCTTTAGTTTGGTTATATTTTTATTACAAGGAATAGTCATTCCTTATGAATAGTTATTCTTCAAAATGAGGAATAACTATTCCTCTTTAAAAAGTTGTATTAGCTATTCCTTAGTAAGTGTAATAATTTCAAAACTTAATATATTTCCAAATAAACAAACTTTCCATATACATATAACAATTATAAAAATAAAAAATCATAAAAAATAAAACATATCTCTTTTAAATTTAAAAATAATAAATTTTAAGGAGATATAATTGTATGAGTAAGATATTTCCTAAAATAAATATTCAGTTTCATTCTAATTCTATAACTCACAACCAAACTAATGAATAGGTTTAGTTATTACATTACAACACACTTTATTACTAGTAATAAAGATTACAATTCCTGTCGTAATCCTCATTCAATGTACCAAACGTACCCTAGATTATTTTCTTTAGCATTGTTCTTTTTCTTTCAATCTTTTATCTCCTTTTTATCTAGATCATGGATTACAACTCATTAATTTTTATCCCCTTCTTTTTTTCTTGATCATTGCTGGACAACTCATAAATTGGAGTTGAGTCATGATATGGCTGACCTTGTATCCTTCCGTTGTGTCACTCAACTATACAGGCACGAGCTTTTCCTGTCTAGCCTCAATATAGTCTGACTAGATTTGATCAGCAATATTTCATATTCCTTATGACTGCCACTAGCTGATACTCGATCGTGCAAATCTTCCTTGCTTTTCTTCTTATTATTTATTAGTGTCACAATTCTTACAAGTGCTCATCATTTGTTTGATTGATGCATTTTTTACTGCCCAATCTATAAGATTATATCTAATTTACTTAAAGCAATTACCACCCCGCATGAGACAAGACAAGCATAAGAAAATTAATGGTGCTAGTAATCTCCCACTAGTATTCCTGTTGCCATTGTTGTATACTATTAGATCATTTAATCTAAAGTTTTATGGAGTCATTTACAAATAAGATGCTTATCAACACCCCATCGTGCGGAATAAAAAATTTCATGTTATTATTCCCAACCCAATACACAAATTCTCGGCATAAGGAACTTCATTTTATTATTGTCTTGATGAGCTTGAATTTCACTGCTTTGATACCCACGCACACCCACCTTGAGTTTGAGGGGACTGTTAATGTGTAATAGGATCATAAGCTTTAGGCCCACTTTGCTTGTCTTGCTTAGCACGCATATTTATATATTACACTTATCTACTATAAAAAGACACTCTTATATATGTTATCACTTGATAAATACATTACAATTGATTTAGTATTTCTAACAAATATTATTGTGAAACTGGGATTGAGTTTTATACTTACATGAAAATTCCAGGTGGTGTATCCTCAGACATTGTGACCTTCAAATTAATTGTGGGAGTGAACTGTTCACTTTTTGTTCCTATTGCCACTAACTATAAATCATCATCGCGAATAATATTCTTTCATGATGCATTTCAAAAAATATTCTTTCATGATGAATGTGTTGTCTTCCTAGCTAGTACTTGTTCTTTTTGCATCCCACAGAGGCCATTAATTACAATATGGATTAAATACTTCTCTTTTGTGGCTTTCCTTCCTCCTTTTGGAACCTTATTCTTTTATTTTCACAGCATCAAAACAACACTTACACAGAGAGAAGAAAAAAAAAATACAGGGATGAAATGTTATGGTTCAAAACTTTCAATGCCTTAAAAAAAGAAATAGTACTGACTTCTCTAACTTTAAGTTTGTCTTTCTAGTTATTTTAGCACAAAATGTACGTTCACCCGAGTGTGTTCGTCAACAATCAGATGATGGGCAAAGCTTCTCTTAACACAAACAAGACACATGTGACACATATGACCATACCAATATGTGTCATATCATAGACATGTGTGCGGTAGCAATGTATTGAAACACTGGACCCAAACCAAATCAGAACCAAAAATGCACAAAAACAAGTTCCAAATGTAAGTATTGCACAGGCCACTCTCTCATCATGAATTTTCATACAATTCTCTACATGGTGATGGAGTAAAAACTAAGAAGTTGATAGAGACCGAAGTGACTAATTAAGATTCTTTTTGGTGGAGTCTGTCGGATATCTGGGGTTAACTGGTCGAGTTGTCAATTAGAAATGCCCAATTAAACGAGGCCATTTCACATGGAGTTGGAGGGCGAACCCCAAGGATGTGACTAACATGACAAAACTCTTAGATCCGCACCTAGGTTTGTCATGAAAAAACAAATGTGCCTGCTTTTGCATCATATGATGAGCTTGCTGAAAGGTCATCTTGTAAGGAGTATGATAAGGATACAACTTTGGCTCTTTTTAAGCGTGCGTTTAATGTTGACTATGGCCAGAAAACATGGATTCATTTTCAAAAAGAGGATATATTCTTCTACTTTTCTCTTTGATTTGTTGTTGTTTATAAAAGATGACCCCCTCAGTAAAATGAAGTGCTAGTTTTCATTAGTGGCACACTGGCAGTGGCAAAATTGGCATCTAGCCAATGCTACAACAGCAAAAGTACAAAGCGAGTGGGATTTGATGGTCAAGCTACCACAATCGCTCGTTAATTTGCTACGTATAGTAGCATAAGAAACGACAGTGCTATACCCATATTACTTTCTTGGTGTAATAATCCGTATATTAAAAGGACGTGAAACATTACGTTACATGCATATACGTCTATTGGAGGAACATTTATACGTCTAGTTTGAACACAACTAGCAAAATTACCCCAATAATTGATTAAGTTTTGCTTAATTCTAGAGTTAAGAATTTATAAATTAGCTGGCACACCAGAGTAATAATCAATTAATCACAATCCAAAAATAATAAAAGTAATAAAAATAATCAAGGGTTTAGTGATGAAGTGCTTCAAAGGAAAAATCACTTTCGGGTAACTAGGTTTAAACATCGATTCAACAAGCAGTTCAGTTACTAGTAACTGAACTGCTTGAGCAATAGTCAAGCAGACTTTTTGTTTAAGTTCACTCAAGCGAGTCTTCCGGAACTTGAGATCTTCAAATAATTTTTTGACTTGACACAATAACAATATATAACCAAACTATTTTAAAGACAACCCTCATTTACACTTGTTTTGACACCACAACCTAAAACCTAACATATGAAAACATGATAAGTGATACTAGAGATAGAAGAAATTTCACTACATGAGTTTTATAAACTAATATGCTAACTTAATTTTAAACAAGAATAAAATAAAATTAATTAAGAAATTTATCTAGGAGAATGCTAAAACTACTACCAATTTACATTAAAAGTCTTAGAAATATACATGGCAATCAATGAGATTGGAACTGCTTCAACAATTAACACAACTAGTCGCTAACCTGTGCAATGCACGGGATAGTTAAATAAAAATTAAAAATACTTATTTTACTTAAAAGTATATGACTTAAAATTTTAAAAATGTATAATTTGAAAATGAATGAAAATAACTAATTTGTTCAATATAATGATTTAGAAAAACTCTTTTTCTTTCATGTCATTGGTTTCACATAACACATTCCGACGTGGGCTATTCTATGGTGATAACTTCACATAATACTCAACTGCAATTAAATCTACTCTCCACTACCAATCTAATTTATGTTATCTTGATAGTAGATCTATAATTGCATTCTCATATTCTTAGAGTTTGCCACACCATTATTATTATCTATATATAATGTAAAACCGAAAATTTTAACTTTTTGAAAGACTTACGTTAGAATTAGGATTAAAATTTTTTTTTTTAAAGGACTCACTTTAGGTTTCAAAAAAAAAAAAAGGGATTCACGTAAAAAAAAAAAAAAAAAACTTTAGGATTAAGGAAAAAAGAGAGAGAGACTCCTATTATGACTCTCTCACTATTTAGTTTAAAAAATTAAAATTTTTTATAAATTAAAATGATGAGAAAAGAGAGAGAGAGAGAGAGAGAGACTCGTGTTAGGACTCTCTCACTATTTAGTTTTAAAAATTAAAAAAAAATTATAAATTAAAATGATGATGTGAAAATTTGTGGGAGTTTCAGAGGCTTCGATTTTATATATATTAAATAAAAATTAAAAGTACTTATTTTACTAAAAGGTATATGACTTAAAATTTTAAAAATGTATAATTTGAAAATAAATAAAAATAACTAATTTGTTCAATATTATGATTTAGAAAAACTCTTTTTCTTTCATGTCATTGATTTCACATAACGCATTTCGACATGGGCTATTCTATAGTGATAACTTCACATAATACTCAACTGCAATTAAATCTACTATCCACTACCAATCTAATTTATGTTATCTTGATAGTAGATCTACAATTGCATTCTCATATTCTTAAAACTTGTCACATCATTATTATTATCTATATATAATGTAAAATCGAAAATTTTAACTTTTTAAAAGACTTACGTTAGAATTAGGATTAAATTTTTTTTTTAATTAAACCTCACATTAGAATTTTTTTTTTTTTTAAAAGGACTCACTTTAGGTTTCAAAAAAAAAAAAAAAAAGGACTCACGTAAAAAAAAAAAAAAAAAAAAAAAAAAACTTTAGGATTAAGGAAAAAAGAGAGAGGGACTCCTATTATGACTCTCTCACTATTTAGTTTAAAAAATTAAATTTTTTTATAAATTAAAATGATGAGAAAGAAAGAGAGAGAGAGACTCATATTAGAACTCTCTCACTATTTAGTTTTAAAAATTAAAAAAATTATAAATTAAAATGATGATGTGAAAATTTGTGGGAGTTTCAGAGGTTTTGGTTTTATATATATATATATATATATATATATATAGATAAAGAAATTGCTTGATATATATACATTAGCTTGCTTGTAAAAATTGGCACACAAGTTTGTAATACACATGAAGTAAAATGCACGGTATCCCTGTAAACTATGATTGATCGAGTATTAGTGCAATGCTCAAAGTGAGATAAATGATTTTTATTTTTAAATTTAGCATTTTTCTATTGTTGTGACAAGTAATCACATAAATTATTATGTTCATTTGTAAAATTTATGTAGTAAAATAGATTGTTTCTTTAGTATTTTCTGAAAATGATAAGTCCTTAATCATTTCATACTAATATTAATGACGATAATTATAAATAATTTTATTTTATACATAGAATTACACATTGCCAGCAACAACATTGTGGGGGCGGGGGGGTGTAGTTTGGATAAGTAATCGTATAAACATAATTACTTTAAATAAAAAGTATTCATATAATATATGTGGAATTTGTATTAATTCTTCTTTTCCAAGAAAGTCTCCAAAACATTGAAGTATTGAACCAATAGAAGTCCAAGCACATTGAAACCCTAAACTATTTCAATAAATGAAAAAAAAAATGAGTATACTGAAAAATTATTAATAACCAATTTTCTTAAAAATTGTAAAAGAGACTTTAATAAACCTAAATATAGCAATAGCCAATATGAATGCATGGTTTTAATTTTTAAAACAAAAAGAAATAATATAGAAAATTTATAATTAATTTAATATTTAAATCAAAAAAACAAACACTCTTAAACAGTTCAAAATGTATTGAGTAGACTCTCATCTGAAGTATGCCTCAGATAATTTACAATTAGAAGACTCCTATCAAAATATATTCAATCATTATAATTTTGATATCAGCAATAAATTGCTGGCTATGCCACTGTACACTACGCCTCCACTTTTTTTTTTCTTTTTTCTTTTTTTTCCGGTGAATACTGTGCAAATTGATAGCACAAGAAAGATGGATTGGCAATTTGAACAGTTTTAGGCATTTCAACAACCTCTTCTATCTGCAACCAACAAATTCCCTGACGACCAAATTGACAACACAGTAGTTGACAATGTGGGTGGGTGGTGTTTGGTGCAATCGCATTCTTTGGGAATTTGGGGGCTTAGCAGCAAGTAGCTGTAGCAAGTAATTAAGCTCCTGTGGAACGTGGACCCTTGGCTTTGAGCAACAAAGATAAGTGGGTCTCTTTTTCCACTACTTCCCCACCTTTTATCGTAGACAGCAATAAGATCAGGGTTTCGTAGGGCACTTCCCCTGTGCGCTACGCCGCCAAGTGTTGGACACCTATCCTATAGAACCGGGACCAAACTATAATATTGTGAGGGGACCATGGCCAAAAATTCTAGGACTATAATGAAATGATTGACCGTAAATAATACGATTATGTAAAAGTGATAAACAATTAGTTACAGTCTGTCACATAGAATAATTTTAAATTTGATTATGGTTTTAAACTAAGAATTGAGATAGTTATTGCACCATGCAATAGGATATCAACGGTTAATATTAAAAGTTGCAAAAGTCACTTTTAATCTCAACTCTTAAATAAATTTTTTTTTTAACTCTCAACTTTTACCATTTTACTTTTACGCTTTATTTTTTCACCTCTCTCTTACGTACTATGGTTAATTATTGCACCAGATCTCAATCCCTAAAATAAGTCAGCCATATATGCTCAGATTTTAAAATCTTGTTGAATGTTATATACACAAATTAAAATTTAAAATTAATTATTTTGGGCCCCTCAAAATTAAAAATTGGCCCTAGAAGCCAAGAAATACAACAGGCATCTCATTTTTGCGACTCTGCACTATAAGATCAAGTGTATCTGTATGGTGTGTGTACTGTTTTGACATTTTGCAAACTTCAAAACATATTTTGTTAATTATGTTTTTATTATTTATGCAAATTACTTTGCATTTTTAAGTTGTTTGGCTTTGGTTGTTTGTAACTTGGGACTTAAAGTTAAAAGTATGGTTCTTTCCTTGGCAATGCTTATTATTTTTTTAATTCAAAAAATATTTGACATATAAATAGTTGTATCACTTATATTTGATTGGTAAATTAGGGAAACCTAACCACAATAGGTTGCATTAAAAAATTTGTTTATACTGGCCCCCCATAAGGTAAATTTCTAGCTCCTTCTCTTTATAGAACAGTTATAAAGCCACTTTCTTCCTTCTTTAATTTTTATTTTAAGAATCATAAAACCGCTTTCTAATAGTATGGAAACCCATGTAACTGAATATTCACATGTTAAGAGAATAATCACATAAAATTGTTCCATGAATAACATTCTCAATAGTTTTGTAACATATGCCAAGAGCCTCATAACTCAATTGTTATCTTTGGATAATTTCAACAAAATCGTCCACAATTGAATTCTCCCAATCCCATATATATATATATATATATATATATATATATATAAAAAAAATTAAATATGTTTGGAATTGGGCTGGTAACTTTGTTAGTCTTTGGGCTGAATTCTCATGTACAATCCAATAGAGCTTTGAGCTTTGTAAGTATTGCACTTGTTTAGGGATTTACGTAGGCCCTTTTAAATTGGGCCCGTCCTTAGGCCCATTAAATCGGCCGTAAACGAAACCTGAAACGGTTTCAATCACACGCAAAAATTAGCTTGTGAAGAAGAAGAGCGAAACCGAAACCCAGAATGTGTGGTGCGTGTGTTGCTTTAGACATTTTGCAAACTTCAAAACATATTTGTTAATTATTTAGTTTAGTATTTATTTTTTTTCTTTTTTTCTTTTTTTTTATGCAAATGACTCGTATTTTTAAGTTTTTTGGGACTTAAAACTTAAAAGTTAAAAGCGCGGTTCTTTTTCTTTCCTTGACAATGCTAATTATCTTTTTTAGTTAAAAAAAAATCGACATGTAATTAGATGATAAATAATTGGAAACCTTGCTACAATATTTTTTTCAAAAGAAAAATCCAAATAATTTCAACAATGATTTTCTTTTTCATTTATTGATTGGTCAAAGAATTTATTTAGAATGATAACAAAATTATTGCACAAGCCTTACAAATTGATGTATCAATCATCAAAATACAACAAATAAATAATTAAATTTTTTATTTTTTATGTGCACCAATCACATTTATTGTCATATAAGTTTTTAAATATTTTGTAGTAAAACTAGTAGTAGTTATTTTATTTATTTATTTATTATGCTATTGATATGACACTAATTACATTTAATTCATTGTCGCATTAGTTTACAAACTTTTAGTAAATTAGTAGCAGCTTTAGCATTTTCCTTGTTGATATTTTGTTAATACTAATTAAATGCTAGTTTGCATTAAAAAAAATTGTTTATATAACCCCCCATAAGGTAAAATCCTAGCTCAGTCCCTCTATAGAATGGTTATAAATCCACTTTCTTACTCCTTTTATTTATTTATTTTTTTTATTTTAAGGATCATGAAGCCACTTTCTAATAATATGGAGACTCACATAACTGAAAATTCATAGGTTAAGAGAATGGTCACATAAAATACCTTCTCACCATTTTTGTAACATGTGTCAAGAGTCTTATAACTCAATTGACACTTCTTGATATTTTCAATTAAATCATTCCACGATTGAATTCTCTCTCTCCCAACTTTCAAATTTTATAAATATATATATATATATATATATTTATATATATATATATATATATATGTTTTACTAATGTATGCCTTTAGGCCATAAATTAATAAACTATTTGAAGAAATTTTTCATGTAAAAATGAAAAATATATGCTCTTAAGAGCACCTGTAGCGGTTGTGCCAAATGTGCCAAATGCCAAATATTTGGCACATTTGGCACATCAAACACCCAAAAACACCTAATAGCAGATATTGTAAATGTTGTAAAAATTTGGAATTGTGTCCGTACCGTTGCAAATTTGCAATAGTACGAACACAAATGCTAAAACAAAATAATATTTTTTTATTTGGTTTTCTCTCCCTTCTCACCTCTTTAATTAGTTTTTTATGCTAAAACAAATGATAATATATTATTTTAATGTGTAGTAAATATTATTTTAATGTATAGAATTGAATTATAAAACATCTGATAAATAAGATGTTGTAAAATAATGTGGTAAAATAATAAAGTAGATTTTTAGTGTGGTAAAATAGCATTTTTTTTACAATATCTGCTACAGATGCTCTAATGTATGCTCTTAAGGACATACCTTAGCCGAACCCTTATAACATACAAGTTACGAATTGGCTTGATAACTTTGCAAGTATTTGGGCTGATTTCTTCTGAACCAATCCAAAACAGCTTTGCGCTCTGTAAAGCATTGCCTTTGTTTTGGGATTTACGTCGGCCCCTTCTAAATTGGGCCTCGGCATTGGGCCCATTTAACCACTATATAAATGCATAGGACCGTAAGCGAAACCTGAAACGGTTACAATCACACACTCAAAAATTAGCTTGTGAAGAAAAAGAAGCGCGAAACCGAAAGCTCAGAAGAAATGGCGGGAAATGATCCTCAGAGGCAGCTCCTAACCCTAATTCGCGATTTCGCATCTGAAAAATCGCAAGGAGGTACGAATTGACTTCCATTTGGTTCCCGAGAAAGTGTTCGCAAAAAAAAAAAAAAAACAAAAAAAAAAACAACTCTGAATCTCATTTTTTTCTATCCTGGTTTCGATTTTTCAAATTTACATTACAAACTCATTTAAAGTAAGCTAATTATTGGATTTAGGCACAGAAAATTGCAATGCGTTTATTTTTATGTCCCGAACAATATAGATCTAAGAACTAAAAGGTTAAACTCTTCGATCTTCCTACATTTTCTTGGCAATCAAACACATGCTTTGGATTTTTTCTTATTTCGTTGCAATTTTCTGAAATGCAATCGTAGATCTTGATTCATATATTTATTGTGAAATATGCAGAGCGAAGAGTAGTTGGCTTGAAAAAGCGAATCGAAGAACTTCGATATGAGCTCGACACAGCAAATGCGGAGCTTGAAGATGCCAAGCGCGCAAAAGAAACCGCTGAGCAAGAGCTTAAAGGCTACGAAGTTGAATTGACTATGAACGAAGCTTCGATTCAAGCCCTAGAGGTTTTGTTTTAATTGGATTTCGTGTCAATTTGTCGTTGAATGTCCTCTCAGTTAGATCAAGTTTAGGTCGAACTAATTTCAATGCAATTGCTCTTAATTTCTTTCAGGCAAGGACTTCTCTGATTCAGGACGAAGTATCCACCATTGGATATGATGTGGAAGCTCTGAAGGTACTGATAAAGCTTTTTTTTTTTTTGTGTGTGTGTAGTTTGAACTTTTTCTTTTCCTGATAAAGCTAACTTAAATTCTGTTTTCTTCAATTGAACCTTGATGTATGGGAAAATGTGATTGGATCTTCCAAAGAATACTGAAGGAGCTTTGCGGTATAGTATTGTCATCCTACACTTGATTTGCCTTTTTGAGTATGGAATCGTTGTTGTAGTGTAACACAAATTTGGCTTTCATGCATTTATCTCTACTGCTCTTGTTGTCCATGCAGAGATGAGTTTATAAGCCAAATGGTTGAGCTCAACGCTAGGATAAGGTTGGTTTTGTACTCTCGCTTACGCAGATCTCAGCGTTCTACTCTTTGAACAATATAACTGAGTCAGCTGACCAGTGTTTGACATATGATCTTGATTCCTGGCTATGATTCCATATGGAATATGAAGCGATTAAGTGCACGTGCGTGTTTCTTAGGTAGGATTCTCCTTTAAATGGATATTGCAGAATGTAAAGAAAGGAAATCCCTAGAAAAATTTGAGTGCTGTATCTGTTGTCAAAATGGTGGTGAGTGACACGGCATGGCATGGGCTACCTGTGTAGTACTTGTAGGCGATATTCAATTTTCCAGAGAATAGATATAGGCAGATAGCAAGTGAGTAAGCTTTTTAATGCATTAGAATATATACTACCCCAAGCTGGTGTCCATTGGTACATATGTCCCATTTAGGCGTTAACTGCATTGTACTTATGTCCATTGTACTTGTGCTTTGTTTCTTATTCTTTTGCTTGCTTACATCGACTAATACCTTTATTGTTGTTATTCTTTATAAATTAGAACATATCATTATCCTCGTTACAGGATCTTGATGATCCTACAACCTTGCACTAAGAAATCGAAAGGCCTCTTATATCTACTGATTGAGTACAAGATACTGGAAAACAACTTTCTATATTATTCGCATGAAGATTTTGAGATTCTTGCTGTTCTTAGAGATAGTATTCAATAAAAAATCATTTTTGTATTCTACGGACCTTGATGTAGTATAGAAGAAAGTGTTCAGAGCGTCATAAAATATATCTAGCATATTTTGATTTCTGTGATCATATTACTGCTTGTTAATACAGGAAATTTCACCAAGAGACAATGACTTGTGATGTACACCATGAAAATCATGTTGGAATGGCAACAGGTGATAGCTTTGGTACAATTTTTCAGTTTAATATTATCATGGAAATTGATTTTGCAATTCCTGACATTGATGTTTGTTAACAAAAAAATAAATCAGGGCATTTGCCTTTTTGTATTGTTTCTGTGGTATGATCATGTGGCATGTGCCTTTTATTAGGGAAAAAAAAAAAAGGCATCATGGGCTTCCCATTTCCCAATTAGTCTCAAGTATATAGGTTAAAATCCAAAAGCTTCTGTGAATTGAACTAATTTGTTGGTTTGTGATTTTTCATAGTTCAACACAAATCAATTCTACATTTCTGCATCTTGGAAGCTGAAGTTTGCAACTACTTTTTGAATAATTAAATTTCTGTTATAAAATGGTAAACTGCTATTGATTGACAACGTCCTGTCAAATTACTACGGAAGCATATTGGTAATTTTGGAGACACATTAACTAATATAAATACGAATCCTCAAGTCAATTATTTTGGCTAACTTTTTGTTCATTGCATATACGAAGGAGCTTTTCTATGTCTCTTCCTGATCACCGTGTCATTTTTTCCATTTTATTCTTCCCTCCCTCTCTCCTCTTTGTTTTCTAATTGAATCTTTCTCGCATGGAATTACTTACATTGATTCATGGTGTTAGCTAGAAACTGAGGAGCTTGTAACTTATTTCAGAAACCAAAGACAAACACGTTACAGAAGTCACTGAAGTTGATCCAAAGACTTCTGAGGACACATTGGCCCATATAATATCTCAAACAACTAAAGAGGAAGAAGAATTCCAAGCAGAGCTGAATTTTCAAAAGCAGGTGAGAAGTTAGTCCTCTGCATAAAAGTTCTACAATATACTGCATTTTTCGAAAGGTATAGACTTCACATCTCTTATTCCTTTCTCATATGAGATCTTGATGAACCCCAAGGGGTGTAATCTGCCAGGGATCATGCCTTGCAAAGCGGAGGTTACTAGTTTAATTCTCCACTACCCCATCCCATTGGGGCTAAAACTTATTTTAGAGAGAGAGAGAGAGAGAGAGAGAGAGAGAGAGATCTTGTTGAAATTGTCTGTAAAAAATAATTAAATTGTCTGTGACTCCTGCAGGTCCAGCAGGATTTGATTGATTTTGAGAAGAAGGTGTCTCTGATGGAAGTGATAATGAAAGTAAAGAAAGCAGTAGATGACATAACAATATATCCTTATCAAAACTATACGTTGGGTACTACCTTTTGAAAGGTCACCAACTGTTTAATAATTTATGAGAACCAAAGATAAAATTGTATCATAAAGAAAACTGTCAAGCTCATATGTACAAACAACATTACAACTGGTAGGAAAGAGATATTTAGCTTGCAACTAACTGACAGTAAAAGGGCTTCATTAAAAAATCTTGACCCCTTTTTTTTTTTTTTTTCATTTTCCTTATTCTCATCCCGTTTTTATTTTTATTTTTATTTTCTGAGTCACCCAGCAACCAGAAGAGCAATAATGTTTAATATAGTATAGAATTGGGAAAATATGCTAGCTTTCTTTCATCTGAGCTATTTTGCTCGTGCTTCAACTAACATGGTTTATGAGCCCAACTAGCCAAGAATGTTTCTTTGACCGTAAACACGCAGAGTGATGAATTGGAATTTAAGTTTGCTTCCCTCAGAGAGGAGTTGCAGAGGAGTTTTATATGTCCGAGTTGTCATTTAGATAATGTGGAGGCTCTGGGTGGATTTGATCAGGTAGACGAGGCAAACTGATTCTTTGTAATTAGTCTACTTGCTATTACTGCATTTATAGTGTTGATCTTATCAAATATGTACTGCAATTGCGCACTCGAGGGTCCAAACATTCATGTTACTTACTGTTCATATTGAAGACAACTGGCTTTAGAAGTTGAGTAAAACCCGAGTTCCAGGGAAGATGCGACTGCCCATTTTGTACAAAAGATAATAATAAGAGGAAAAAAAATATGCTAATTGTTTGAAAATGCTTTATGTTTCAAAGCTTCATTCAAATTCTATCAAGCTTATTTCCATAAACACTTCAAAGAATCCTAATTTTCACACCGTCATACCTTTGTTTTGCTAGATAATTCCCTGCTAACTTAATATTTCCCTCCCCCCTAACCCACCTGTCAAAAAAAATATAAATAAATAAATAAATAAATCAGAATGCTTTACTTTTTATCTGTCAGATCTAATTTTCATTTCGAACAAATAATAATCCCAAAGAAAACCGAGAAAATTAGGACTATGAGACAACGACATATCTCACGAAGCCAGCCTGCAGCTACATAGGCCAGCTGTATCCGTTCTCATCCGTTTCATTTACATTTATGCACTTGTATTGACGATGGTTCAATATCATTTACAATCAACAATAGGAATGTTGATTTCGTCACTTCATCATGAGACAGCTCCTGCAATAAATACAATAATGATAATGATAATGATGATGACAACACTTACATTATTGCCACAAATTTAAATACTCCATAAATGACTCAATTTACTGAAATTTATGTACAAGTAGAATTTCTAGATAACCAGTATTTTCGGACTATCCGGTAGAACTTACAGTTAGTTTGGGGGGTCTTATGGTGGGAAAAATGGTGTGCAGTGCAACAACTCCTGGACTGGTAGACTTAACATCTTGACCTGTGTAGAGAATAGGCCAGAAACGGGTCGATGGTCGGAGAACTTGCTTTCACTACGAAAATAGGATATTTGCTTTATCCCTCTCCCATACCATAGAATTCTATCACACCTGCCATTACATGATCTCGTCTCATACATTGTTCTAGCGAAGTAATTTTAAAGCAACTGCCACTAATATTGTAATTTATGACAAATCACAATGAAGATGGAAATTCATTTCAGGTCAAACTATCACTTGCAACCTAGGACTGGGTCAATCATGGTCATATGGCCTTGAGACAGTTCAAAATTTTAAGCAAAAACTGTGATTGATGAGAGCAATGTTAGGGATACAAAAATTTTGACAATTACTGACATGATAAGTTGTGATTGAAAAGTAACATCATTGGATTGATTATTAGCATCAATCACGGCATACCATCTCTTGTGAAAAAAGATAGTAAAAAAATTCTCTCTCCAGACTTATTGGATTGATAATTATACCATGCTGGAGTCCTTTGCTTCTCTCCTGCTTTGCTTGGAAGGCCGCCTGAGTACCGGTTGTGATTTGAGGAAGAATACTTGTATGTAGGTGCAAAATCTATATCTCCCTCCTGCCAACCCTGAAATACTCTTGCATCTTTTTGTTCCCTCCGAAGTTGATCAAACTCTTGCAATGCTTTCCAGTCTTGCTTCTTTATCAGCTGCCTTGCAAAACTGTCCTCCAAGCACAGTCTATAGTTGAGATCCCCAAACCAGAATATCTGGCTATTCCACAAACATAATACATTTTAATTTATTAAAGATCAGAAATTTTGTTCAGCCTATATCACATAACTTTAACATTCTTCATCCTCTTCAAATTATCTTTTTATTAAGGTGTTGCATTTTAATATTTACTTGGAATTTGATATAGAAGTTTGATACTGAAAATATTTTTGAATGTTGAATAAAATTTGAAATGCAAAGATGTTACTGTGTAACAGTAATGTGATGCGATTAGCGTTAAGATCTTATTGAAATCCAATTTCTTCCTTAATACAAGCCCTCCAAACATCAAAGTAGATGAAGAATTTTATGGTCGTACTATTGACAAAAACTATATATGCTTGTCAAAAGTTTTTGATCTTAAGAAGGATTGAAATTCAAAATCTTAATTTTTAGACCCAAAAATACTGAATACCAACATTGAACAAAACAATAAAAAAAAATTTTGCTTATTTGTTTGGAGTAGGACCACTTACTCATGTCCCAAGATATTGAGAGGGGGTGAACTATTATCAGTTTTAGCTGCTTGAGGGAAAGAAGTTCGCCTGAAAATCTCCGAGACTTGGTGATTCCTTCTGATTTCATCACCCTTTTTCTCACCAGAAGCCAAGTGAGCAGCAATGAAGCAAAAACTAGTTCCTTCAATTGACATGCTAACAGAAACCGCACCTTTGTTTCCCAAATAACCCATGATGCCACAAGCCACTGAACAAACTTTCACATTCGAAACGCAAAACTTCCTAAGCAACTCCCTCTTCATCCACACGCTTACAAAGACCCCAACCATCTTCTTGCTTGCCATTAGCTTGTACTTGCTGTTCCCGTTTAGCTTTTCACTTTGATTCCTTGATCTCTCTCTTGTTGGAGTCCCAATTCGGCCGCCAACACTGCTCCTCTTTTTCCAATTGGGACTCCCTGCGTAGTGGTAATTGTCACTTGAGATTATATTCAACATCGGTGTCAACCAAGGGCATCCATATTTGTTATTGAGAGTTTTTCCTATAAGCATGTTCCAATTTGTAGCTTCAGTTGGATCTTCGGCTCCTATTACATTTAGGGTCTTTAATGGTACAATCTCTTGAAATCTGCAGAGGAATTTTCTTTGCTGTCAAATGATTTCCTTTTTTCTGACATAAGAGATTAAAGAGAGATATATATGTACATACATGAAGACATTAAGATGACCCGAACAATTATTACATACCCAAGAACGTACATGTCCGCAGCATCTTTGAGATTCAACCATTCATCCAAATCTACAGCTAGACTACCTACAGGAGATCTTCCAGCAACATTCCATGTACCCACAAAGATTCTGAAGTGCGCAGTGAGAGATATTTATCGCACACAAAGTAAAAACTTTTTTTTTTTTTTTTTTTTGGTTTATTTCTTAATTTGGACTAAAAGATAAAAAGTCTCACCTTAATTCATTGATTGAAATGGTTGGATCCATTTCTCTTGACCGAAGGAGAACATTGTCCAGGTAATCATCATTCTCATCCTCAACTTCATATGCAAGAGAATTCAGTAATGTTGAAACAAAATACAATTGAAAGCCATGAAACTTGGAAGGAAAAAAGAAGTAGAAGAATAAGCAGTTAACCTGAATCTTCACTCAGATGAAATGGGTCGGCTCTTTTTTTCTTCCTCTTAAACCATTTGCCAAGCTTCCGAGTTTTCGACTTCTGTTTCTCAATATCCATAGCTCACAAACAAAACAATCTAGTCCATGCATGCCATATAAATCACAAGAAGATGGAATAGATGTGCCTTGTGAGAATTTTCGAATCTTCCTTACTTGAAACCCATTCAAAATTGAGCATAACTGCTAGTTTCATCATATTCAATATTACCTCTAAATTTTCCTGGGTTTTGGTGTGGATAGCATCGTTGAGCCAATCGACTTATGTGAAAGATAAAAAGAAAGAGACAGAGCCAAGCAGGAAGCTTATACGTTATATATTTCCACAGCATGCGATAACCCCGAGAGAGATTTTTGATTTTGAGAGAAAATCAATGTTAAAGTCAAAGCTTGTTGGACCAAACTTGTAACCCCATATATTATTTCATGGTGAAGTTCCAATGACTGGTTCAGAGAAAGAAAAACTGCAAATAGATAAGTGGCCTCACAAAGCTTTTATGATTTTCATTTTCTTTCGATAATTTGGATTTTTAGACGTTAGGTGGTGCTGGTCACGTATGTCTCATGGATTTTTACGTGACAATAGGTTATTAAGTCAAACAATCTAGTATAGGCATGGGTTGCCCTCTACAGTGGACCACTGAGATAAGCTATCATATGCACATTTATTGGATGCACCTTCTCCTACTCAATATTCCATCTCTCCACAAACAAATAATAATCATGCAAGGATTAGAGCTGTAAGAAATAGAATTTTGGTTGTACTGTAGTAGTGCTTGTTGGTATTGTTGTACAATGTATAGTTTTATCCAAAGAGTTTTAGTAGTAACGCTTTTGAATTCTAATCGTAGAATATGTTAATTGGTGCTTGATTGCACTTGTTGGATCAAATTCTAATTATGGAATATGTTAATTGGTGCTTGATTGCAGTTGTTTGATCATTAATATCAGGTTCAATGCTATTTTAGTTAAATTGACCTCTACTTTTGTTACTTTAGCCAATATATTATGTACAACAAATGCATCACTCTCTATACACTATTTTTATCCTATTTAACTCTCTACAAATATGTCTTTTTTATTCCCCTACTCCTCCAAAATCATACCAAATCGGTTACTAAAAATATAAAAATAAAAATAAAATCAACCCAAATCTGTTGTGGCCAACGTCCTTCACCACATGATTTGTCATGGCCAACGTCTAAAAATTAGAATTTCAACTTATAGCATCCACTCTATGATTATTATTTTTTATCATCAAACTAAGACGTTAATTGATTTTTGGTGTAGGCACTATTCGAACCTTAGATCTCTTATTCAAATACGATTTTACGAGTTGAGTTAACTGAAACTCATTATTTTTGGTAAACTATTAAGCTTGATGCGAAGCATTTTTAAGTGAGATTTGCTCAAATTTGGCTAAGCCGGCTAAGCTTGCTGAGAATGCTCTTAAGGAATAATTGAGCTAGACTTTTGTGTTGAGAAGTAATAAAAGTTAATAAATAATTAATTACCCATTTAGCTAAACGTTGTGCGACTCTCCCAAAAATTGATAAATTGCAATAAAAAAAATTAATTTTAATTAATGCACTTTGATACTCGTTAATTGAACTCTTTTATTATTTTTCAAATCAAGTGGATATTTCCTTCCTTTACTTTTTTTTTTTTAAATCCGTAAACACTAAATGTGCAATACCACACATAAAGTGTCCATTTGTCAAAAATTATTTTTGCCAGCTTATTTTACTATTTAGCTTATTTTTACTACTATTCATGAGTCACATTGCACTTTTTGATACTACTCATGGGTCCTATTATATTATTTCAGCTAATTTTTACTTTTTTTTTTTTTGATAAACCGTACTTCTATTAGAGAAAAATAAGAATACAAACTAAGGAATCATCCCTACAAACAGCCTCTAACAAGGGGGGGAGATTTCCTTTATTAAAGCGATACTCTAAATCAGAGTTCAGTGCAAACTTGGCAGCTTCATGAGCTGCAGAGTTGCATGTTCTCTAAACCCAACAAAAATTAACAAAATCAAAAGCAGCAGTTAAGCTACGAATATTACAGATAATATTGTGAGTATGCCATTCAGGGGATAAGTCAGGGTTGATGAGTGGATCAAAACAATTCTCTGCATCTCCTTCAAATATCACAGATTTCCATCCCTCCTTGACCGCTAGATTCATAGCCCAGTAAACGGATTTAGCTTCAGCAGTCGCAGGGGAGGAGTTGTGATGTTTTTTGGCCCAAATTAATAGAACTTCAGCAAAGTGGTTCCTTGCAACAACTGCTAAAGCAGAGCCCAAGCTCCTTGTTGCAGCATCCACATTCAGCTTGATGCAGCCAAAAGGGGGAGGAGACCAAGTCTTGCTGCATAGCTCTTTAGGTGGTTGGTAAGCTGAAGAAAAGATATTAACTATTTCATTGAATCTGGTTTGAATGTTTTGCCTAGCCTTCATCGCATCAAGGTCGATGTTACTGAACTGTTTGAGATTTCTTGGCATCCAAATCTCTTCAATTACCAATGCCATGTTGAGGGACACACTCCAAGTCTCATGGGCAGGGATGAGTGAGACAGGTGGCTCCATGATGAAGGATACTATATCCTTAGCCAAGGTAAAGTTCACGTTGTCAACTTGAAGACCCCAACAGGCGGCTGACCATAGAGCTCGAGCAAATGGGCATCTGAAAAAAATGTGTTCACTGTCTTCGATTTCAGCATTGCATAACAGACAAGATACATCTACATGGCTAAGCCAAACTTGGAGATTAGCTTTTGTCGGCATGGCGTTAACACTTACCCTCATATCAACATTTTGAGCCTCTCTGGGAAGTTTACCTTCCAAAGCTTGGACCAACAAGCTTGGGGCTAACCTACATAGTCAAAATGAGCAAAAGTAACATTATGGATGGATTTAACTGAGAACCGACCTTTTGAGTTAGGGAGCCAAACCAACTTATCTTGTTTAGGTGACCTACAAGCTAAATTTCAGCAAAAAGTTTTAGTCCGTTTGGGATTCGCTTATTTTGTTAAAACTGAAAACTTTTTGCTGAAAGTACTGTAGATAAAGGTAAAATTTAGCTGAAATAGTACAGTAGGACCTACGATTAGTACCAAAAAGTGTAGTGAGACTCATGAATAGTGGCAAAAATAAGCTGAAATTGTCAGCTTGTCCCAAATGGACACTTAGCAGAATTTTGCAGTAAACAGCAAATTGTAAATTTTTTCCCTAAAATCTTCAAGTCTCAAAAAGGGGGGGGCGGGGGGGGGGGGGGGGGGGGGACTACAAAAGAGTTTTATGGAATTTAAAGCTCATTTTTTATTCCAGACACCTTCTAATTTTCCAAAAGAAAACAATAGATAGATAGCCATACCAAACATGAGATATTGTTACATTATATCCAACTCTAGTGGCCGGACATTGCATCTGAGTCTCAGAAACTACAATTCCTCAACCTGTGTTCAAGTGGTAATAAAGTAATCTGAGTTTAATTATAAAAAGAGATTTATGACTTACAGCTCAGTATATACTTGCATATTAGAAAAGGACCATTATATTCACTTGTTTATTATATATTACAGCCATTTTTATTGTTTCTTTTGGTAAGATGTTACATCCAGTTCACTCTTTTTTTCTTTTTTCTGGGCAAGTCAAGTTCACTCTTTATTTATGCTGAATTTATTATTTCTTGAGATGTGCTAAAGAGTAAGCCGGGACAGAGAATTCAAGAGAATATTATGCATCTTACAAAAGAAAATTATTATAATTATTAATTACTAATTAAGTGAGATAGGTTCTTAATAGTGATGGCCACGAAAAACAATCTGAGTGGTCCGTTTTCAGACTAGCTTGGTACGGTTAGCATTAATTACTTTATCATTATCAGAATATCCTTTCTAGCAACCCTTCTGTTCTATCTTTATAGCTTGTTTGGAAGTTTAGAGGGGGGAGGAGAGTAGAGGGGAGTAGGGAAAAGGAGAATAGTGGCGAATGATTTCTCTCTACACCGTCTAGAGGGTAATTAGCCCTTTAAAAAGGGTAATTTTGTTAATTTAGAAAGGGTAAATTAAGGAATTCATTTGGCCAATAATTTATCCACTCTACTCTCCCTCCAAATCTCTCCAATTTGGAAGAACTAAAAATGAGGGGTTAGAGGTAGTTGAAACCCCTCCAAACCCTTCTCCCTCCTTCCTTAAAAAACTTCCAAATAAAGTAATTGAATTACTCTCCCTCCCTCTACTCTACTCTCCCTCCTTTTTTTAACTCCCAAACATGCTATAAATCATCCACATTTTTTTTAATTTGGATGTCCCAGAATATTTGTTCCATGTTAAAACAATAATGACTAATTTTCTTGCCTCCATTTCTCTTCACATTTATTGCATAGAGGTAAACACTTTCTCAATAAATTGAGTCTCAAATAGAAAAAATTAATGAGAATTTCGTTTTTTTGGCTGTGTGAAAAGCATTTATGGTCAGTTTTTTTCTCCCTATTTTTTTCTCAGGAATAAAAGGTTATTGTTAATAATTTCTAATGTTGTGACGGAAACTAATTTTTTTAATTTTAGCCGGTAGTGGCAAGGGTTAAAATGACATGGCGTTAAAAATTAAAAACCAAATTAATACAGTAAAAATATTATAAATCAAATTAACATACAGTATAAATAATATGGATTTTTAAGAGGTTTGCTCTACTCTCTCTCTCTCTCTCTCTCTCTCTCTCTCTCTCTCTCTCTATATATATATATATATATAATAATAGGTGAAATTGAGAGAAATTCAAATTAAAATTCTAAGTTAGAGTTACAATTTTGCACCATATGTCCTAAATTATTTATTCTTAAAGAGTTTTATTTCTTAATTTTAGAATTAAATGTGAGACCAAATCATAAATATTCATTCAAGTGAGTTATTAAGTACAAAAATCAAAAAATTAAAAAATTTAGAATAAATGAATCATAAAAAAAATGTTTCACAATAATTATAAAAATAAAAAAAATTATGAACAATTTACATTTTATACCTAATAATGTCCTTACAAAATTTTTAAAAAAATTAACAAAATATAAAAATAACTATTAACAGTATTTAAATTATATATACTAGCCTCTGAGCATGCGCTCTTCTATTTTTTGGGTACAGATTAATAATTTACATTTATTATAATTTGAAATTTCTACTTTTTTTCAATCACAAAAAAAAAAAAACTCTATTTTGTAGATTGTGATAAAGTAAAAAAAAAAAAAAAAATATGTGGAGTAAGTTTTGTAGATTGGAAGAATTTTAAAACTAACAAAAGAGTAATCTTATTTTGTAAGGAGTTAGTGAGTAGAAGTAGAAATTTAAATCAACGTAAAAGTAGGGGTTTATTAGAAACATGAAGGTATTTCAATGTAGAAGTATGAATTTATTATTTTTGTCAATTTACTATTTTAACTTCATTTTTAAGTTTTAAATAGATGTATTTTTTTCGATAAAAAAATAATAACTTTCTTTTTTCAATTTATTATTTTAACTCCATTTTTAAGTTTTTGGTTAATTAATTTAGGAATATTTCTGACAAGAAAAAAAACAATAACTAACTTTCTGAATTTTCTTAATATATATAAATTATATTATGCATCTTGTTGTATATTTTTAAATGTGTTAATCTATATATATATATATATATATATATTAAAAACCGAAGCTTCTGAAACTCCTACAATTTTCCACATCATCATTTTAATTTATAATTTTTTTTAATCCTAATTCTAACGTAAGTCTTTCAAAAAGTTAAAATTTTTAGTTTTATATTATATATAGATATTATTATCTATATATATATAACCAAAACCTCTGAAACTCCCACAATTTTCCACATCATCATTTTAATTTATGATTTTTTTAATTTTTAAAACTAAATAGTGAGAGATTCCTAACAGGAGTTTCTCTTCCTCTTTTTTCCTAATCATTTTAATTTATAAAAAATTTTAATTTGTTAAACTAAATCGTGAGAGAGTCCTAATATGAGTTTCTCTCTTTTTTCCTTAATCCTAATAGGAGTCTCTTTTTTTTTTTCATGTGAGTCTTTTTTTTTTAACCTAAAGTGAGCCCTTAAAAAAAAAAAACTAACGTGAGGTCTAATTTAAAAAAAAAATTATTTTTTAATCCTAATTCTAATGTAAGTCTTTCAAAAAATTAAAATTTTCAGTTTTATATTATATATAGATAATAACAATAATGTGGCAAGTTTTAAGAATACGAGAATACAATTTGTAGATCTATTATCAAGATAATATAGATTAGATTGGTAGTGGATAGTAAATATAATTGTAGTTAAATATTATGTAAAGTTATCATCATAGAATAGCCCGTGTCGAAATGTGTTATGTGAAACCAATGATATAAAAGAAAAAGAATTTTTCTAAATCATTATATTGAAGAAATTAGTTATTTTCATTCATTTTCAAATTACACATTTTTAAAATTTAAGTCATATACCTTTAAGTAAAATAAGTACTTTTAATTTTTATTTAACTATCTCGTGCATCGCACGGATTAGCGACTAGTGTATATATATAATATTACAAATTAGTATTATTAAAACACGTGTAAGACTTGAAAATAATAATAATAATAATAATTAAGTTACAGTGACCACCTCACTATCAGTGTAAAAAGCAGGGCAGATCACCTCACGGCTGGACCATGTCATTTATGAATTAAAGGTACCTGTCACTTTGTATGAATTAATGGTACCTGTCAGTTTGGATATTCTGGAGAGTCTAATAATGTAAAAAGAGATTTTTTTTTTTTTTTTTTTTTTTTTTTTTTTTTTTTTTTTTCTTTCTTAAGGGAGAGAAGGAGAGCAGTACACATCATGATTTGAGATGCTTTTTGTTACATATAATATCATGACACAGATTTCCTGTGATTGGTTAGGTCAAATTCTCTGGTCCGGAATCAGATCATAATGCACCCAAAGCTACAATTAAAGCACTGCCTTTAGTTTTTGGATTTGGGAGTTCATTAGTTTTCCATACACGTCGGTAAGAGATTTTTACCGATTTGTTTAAGTGACGTGAAAATATAAATGGTGATGTTTAAATAATGAAAATTATTGTTTAAACAATAATACTAACATTTAATATTCATGTAAATTATTTCACAAGCAACCACCATATATGGCTATAGATCGATGGTAAGAATCTTTGTATTGTTTCGTATAATACTTTGTAGAAGTTGAGAATTGATAAATAATTATTAATTTTTGTGTGAGTCATCATTAACACTATTTTATTATTTATTATTGAGTTAACAAGTCATTACGTATTAATATGATATGATTTTAACATGAATTTATATAATACGAATTTATTGTGCATGCATGTTTTGATGATAAAAACTAAATAACTTATTATTATACAATTTTATAATTATCATATAGTTTATCAAAGGTTTTATAATTTCGTGTCATAGTTTTTTTATTTTATGTAGATTGTAGTCATAACTTATGTTCTATACTTAATACTTCTATTACTTTTAATTAATGGTGACTTAGTAAGGATGTGAGTTAAAAATAATTAAATATTTTTAATTAGATCTTTTGAAAATAATTTTTTTTATTAAAAGAACTGTTAAAATTAGGATTTTTTTTTTTAGAACCAAAACTGAGGGTTTAATTTGAATTCCCCTGACTATAAGGAGCTTATACAAATGATCAAAAATTTAATAAAAGATAATCATAACTTCTAGAACCTAACTTTCATAATATAATATAATATAATATAATATAATATAATATATGTTTTTTAACTGAATTTTAGATATCATATCAAGTTATTTGGTCCAGTAGTTTTATTCAAAATCAATGTCATAGATGAAAGTTTAAGCAAACAAATGGGTAAATAAATTTATAAATATTTTTGGGGTCAATAACTTGTGCTTAGTGGCATTGTCTAATTCTCTAATTAATTTTTTTTTTATAATTGTTTTTGAACTTTCTTTCTCCCACTTGTTTTAAGGGAAAAAATATACCTTTTTTTTCACATTAGTTAAGAATTATCTCCACATTTGGGTAGGCATGTACATATATACCCCTAAGATTAAAGACAAGCAATATTACCTATTTTGCTAACGTGGTAAATTTGTATCGATTTTTATTCGAGTCTAAATCATTACTGACATTATTTTTTTTAGAGAAATGCTACGTCCACGACATTTCTCACAACATTCTCACAACAAATCCTAGTTGACAAGTTGTTATTTGCTATTACTAGTGGATAAGAAAGTAATTTCAGTGTTAGATTTAAATTTAAACCTGTAATAACCTGCCAACTAGGATTTGTTGTGAAAATATTGTGAAAAATGTTATGGACGTAGTAGTTCTCTTTTTTTTATCTACCATTAATAATCTATCACGTCAATAAATGTCAAATTTATTTGTATTTACATATTTTTCCGATTAAAGACAGCATCTTTAACTGCCCATTCTATAGAGCAGGCCCCTTGTAGGCCTATGGATCCCACGCATGGGGGTCACAACCCCGTGGGAGGTGCATGCGTGATGCATGGAACCACCAAACCTGTGAGAAGATGTTTGCTGCTAAGACTGGCGACCATCCAAAATTCCTAGGCAAATTTAATTTCTCATTGACGGGCCTGATCTTTTAGGTCCTGCTTTAGCCCTTACTAGTTCCTATTTATATATATATATATATATATATATATATATATATATATATATATATAGGAATTAGTTCCTGCTTGATATTCACTTCCTAACTATACACCAACAATACCTTTAGTAGTAAGTTCCAATTAACTCAATTAGTAAATATTTTGTTGTCAAATAAAAGACTTAGAGTTTAAACTCCTCTTATATCAAAAATCAATCAATGTCTTGGTCTAAGAAACATGAACACTTCGTTTAAGATGTTGCACTTATGTCATACAAGTGTCATATATATAAGAATTAGTTCCTACTTGATATCTACTTCCTAACTATACATCAACAATACCTTTAGCAGTGAGTTCCAATTAATTCAATTAGTAAATTTTTTGTTGTCAAATAAAGGACTTAGAGTTCAAACTTCTCTTACACCAAAAATCAATCAATATCTTGGTCTAGGAAATATGAACACTTCGTTTAAGATGTTGCACTCATGTCATACTCGTGTCATACCAGTGTTATATAGGCTGTTTTATGTTATAATTTTTCAAAAATTGTTCATGTCGTCGTGTCATACCCACACTCGTGTTTGTGACCGTGCTTCCCAGGTCTTAGTCTCATAATAAAAAACAATCATCATGAAATGGTTGCCATTCAGTCAAAAAAATGAAAATTTTTTTTTCTTACCTCCCATGACAATTTAGCATGGACCCAGCTCGATTTTCTTCTTAATTGATGCAGTGACTGTCACATGTGGAAAGAGTCGGACATAATAACGGGTACCTTTCGTAGGTAGAGACATTCTAACGAGAAGTAGATGGGTTTGGACGTTGGAGTCGTTGCTGAGTGCAAACAGATATCTTTCAACCTCAAACCATTATGAATTGCACGAACCTCTACCTGCCTTTGTTCTTTTTGGACCACTTGTTCTTCTAATCTTAATAAACTCATACATTTATGTATTTCCCTCTTCCTTTTCTCATCGAAAACCTCCCTTCCCACCTTTCAGATTCAGATTAATATGAAAATCTCTAACATGTATCATGTACATCTCTAACCTCATTTTAGCTATATATTTAATACATGCATACACAATTGTAACCTCCAGTTGCATATTGTTCAAAACCTCTATAAAATGTTTTTTTGAAAAAAAGTTAACAGATGTGTTAAAAGTATTAATTTAGAAAATATTTTTAAAAACGTTTTATTAGAAAAGAAAAAAATAGCTGAATTTTTTTTTTTCATAATTATTATATTTTTTATGAAAACAATATCATAATTTTTATATTTTCTATTAAAAAAAAATACTCTAAAGGCACCCCCATTAACTGGACCCAATATAAAATGTTGAAAATTATCATTATGGACAGCCAGCAGTTTTGTAACTTTATGCTTCTCTTAAATCCTTGTTATCCAAAAAAAAAAAAAAAAAATTGCTTCTCTTAAATCCATCCCCTGTATTGGAAACTCTGTTGGTCTTTAATGAGGCTGAACTACTATTTTGTTAGGATTCTAGTTGTCCTTGATACATCTATTTCCCAGTGTTACAAAAAAAAAAAAAAAAAGAAAAAAAAAAAAGAGAGTTCAATATTCATTTAATATACCACCAGATACATTGATTTCTTTCTTCCACCAATCCCTCCTTTTTTCTTTTTTCTTTTTTTTCTTTTCTTTTTTTAAGAAACAAACAAACACACACAAAAGGCTTCTCAACCTCAACTGGAAATCCCACGGACAGCATGTTTGGATGTTTAAAGGTTTTATTTTTATAATCTTATTTTTTACCCAATTTATTATTTGTTAAGAAAAATAAATTAATCCAAACAAATGACACTGCAAAGAGGGAATTTTGAAAATACCAATTGTTAAACTAAGAAATTGTGTATTCAAAACTTCATGGCTCCAACTATAGTATATGCCTATTCTATTCTATAGAAAACCTAAAATAAAAATTAAAAAACTATAGTATGCTTAGCTTTCAGTGGTCCCTCACTCCCTAATTGTACAAAACTTCCAAAGAGATCCAAATAAAAATTGAAAACTACAAGGCACAAATGTTAGTTCATTATTAAATTCCAAGGTATCTAATTCTGTAAGTCACGCATCTCCATAAACGCGTCAAAGTACGACTTTCATGTTGGGTGAGTTTAATGTTTATGATAAACTTTTTTTTTTTTTTTTAATGTTTCATAGTAATGAAGCGTCTTTAGGGTATGAGTTAACAATCTCATTAAAGAAAGTTTTTATGAGAAAAAAATAATTAATGTTTTGACAGTTTTTCATTTTCCATAAAAGTGATGTCAAAACTTAACTTTCTTAAAATGAATTATTAATCAATACCCTAAAAATACTTATTAACATTTTCCTTTTTTTTATTTTAAGAATTCAATGAAATGATCAACACGGCTGTAATGTGCACAATTTAAATTTTAAATAAAATAGTAATTAAAATCTCTGAAGAAGTTTTTCATGAGTTAGTAGTACTAATTTCAAAATCACCAAAGACATTCTGAATTCTCATAGTATTTTTGGCTAAATCCAAACATTCATTGAAATTTGAAAGTAAGAAAACAACCTTTTTTAAGTGAATATTTCCCCAATTTCTGAAACATTCTTACTTTCTCTTCTTCTTTTTTTGGGTAGGAAAATCTTTTTCAGACCCCCAATTAGCTTTGATTTCATGTCTATACCTTTTGTTTTTATTCTAATTCTAATTGTGTGTTCTAAATTAGGATCCATAAATTGAAATAAAATCCAACCCCCCCTCTAAAAAAAAAAAAGTAAAAACCCCTAAATTTGTGGTATTGAGTGATTGAAAAAGATAGGGTAGGGTCTGAAAATTTCCCAACCACATAACCATCCAATCAATTGCAAGTTGATCCCACCAAATGAAACTATTAAACACGTTAAAAAGAGAGGACACACTGACAAAAAGAACTATGCTAATTCATAATCAAATTGCGAAACATCAACTTAATTGATTGGATTGGAGGTTAAGCAAGGACCTTATGAGTCAATGACATTAGTTATAAGGAGAAAAAAAAAGGACAGGAGGTTCAATAATACATCTGACTCATGTTCATGAATCTACAACAAGAATGTGACTATAATTATTGAACTTTGACATAATATTGAAAAGGCAAAAAGAAAAAAGAAAAATCAAAATATTGTGGTTTAAACTCATCTAATGAAACAATCTTCTTTCTAATCGCAGTCTACATCTAGTTAAGTTTGAGGGTTTGGTCTACTTATTACCTTGATTGTGGCTGCCAAAATTAGATTTTGACATGAAAAATAATAAGTGATTTTTTTTTTTTTTTTTTGCTGGACAAAAAAGTAAATAATAATATCGCATATGTAACACCAAAAAGAAACAAATCACATATTTTAAACAAAATTGAACCTCTTAACTTTAAATAAATATAACATTCACCCCTTAACTTCTACATTTAAACACTTGACCCCTTGGAGAGGAGAGGTCAAGTTAATGTCAGACTTAGCCACCCTTCGAAAATTCAAAGTTTTAGCTCTTTCTGACTTTTCAAAAAACTGGACTCTACCTTTCTTAGCATCTGAAACCAAATGCTGCCTAAACATAGCAATGAAAGTTTCCACTCTCTCATTCAGCTCCTCCTTTGACAGCCTTGGAATCTCAGCATCGTCTTCAACTTTCTCTTCTGGTTCATTGTTCCCACCACTAATAATTTTTTCACTATGTACAATGTCCTTGCACTCTATAGTACATTCTTCAACTTCTGGTGCTGACCATGTACAACAATGACTCTTATTCTTCTTGTTCCTTTCATCCTTCATTGCCACATTGTTATTGCATTGTTGGGTTTCGTTGGAGGCCTCCTCTGACCGTGTAGATGTGAAAAGAATGGCTAAGAGAACAAGGTTGAGCAATAGAAAAACCCATGCACGCCATTGCTCGACTAGTAAATTTGGCATAGCACATTTCACACATGCCATTAGGAGAGCTAGTGTTCCAGCTGAGAACAAAATTGTGTGACCAGTACTACCATCTTCATGGTCTCTCTCTTTTATTACTCTCTCACTCTTTGTGATCTTCCTCACCTCCATATTGTGTTTTTTTCCTAGCTGAGTCAAGAGGAAAAATAGGGTCTTGGACTCTTGGAATGAGGATGCTACTTGCTAGTGTTACACTTTTATAGAGAATTGGAAAATGTAGATCAGATAAAGTTTGATTAATTTACTACAAGATCTGAGGTGTTTTTTATTTACATGATTATGTGGGAGGCAGTGAGGCTTCACTTTGAGGGGCCAGGTTTGATGATAATGGTGAAAGTGGAGGTATAGGAGGAGACAAGCAAACATACTGTGCCTGCACTAGTGCAGCACAAAGAGTAGCTTTATGATTGCTCCCACAGTCCCACTGATTTTAGCTTTGTAACTTTGTGCTTGTTTAGCTTTGGCGTGCACACCATTGGCATTGATCCAACCAAAGCAATTCCATTGCCACTACGTACGTACCTTGGAATTTGCAAATGTAATTTGAGATTGTGTAAAATATTGCATAGGCCTTATCTAGTCAAGTTATTTTTTTGTGTTCGTAGAGAGTGAAACTAGGTGTATTATGATTTTATTATATTGAGCTTAAAAAATGGATGTGTCACCTGTCACCAAATTCAAACATTTTACATGTGTATTACCATTTTCTATACCGAACATTTTTTTAATTTGAGGGTATTACTACTATCCAAATTTAACTTCTTTATATATATATATATATATATATATATATATATAGGAATTTCGTTTCTTGTTTGTGATCCATTCTATGTTTTAGAATGTCTTATAATATGATATCTGTAAAAGTATAATGAACACAATCTTAATAATTTATGTTAACTTAGTCTTTACATTATTTAAGAACTAACACTCATTTTTTACTAATTTTATTTGAATACACATTGCAGAGGTTAATTTATAAAATACTTACATTTTATTTGAAAGATAATGTATTAAATATTTTTCAGATTAATTACTGTAAGTTATTTATGATGTTCTTTCTAAAACTTTAAAACTGAACCATGTTTTCCCTTAGTTATTGGTAATAAGTACCTATCAAAAAAATAAACTATTGGTAATGAGTACTTTGTCTCCTACCATAAGAATTCTTGTAAAATTTGACAGGCTTCCAATTTCTACCCATGTTTTGTCGGAAAATTTTAACCATTAAAAAATGTTAAAAGCTAGGATAAGGTTCTAAATATCTAGCACTAATAATTAGTTTAGAGTAAATCACAACATTCCAGTAAGAAGGAAAAAGTGCAATTAACCTTTTTGATTTTAACAACATGACAATGACCCTACTACTATAAACATGCCACCCCTTTCTCACTGTGAAGTGGGAACTTACAACGTAGGCCATCTATGCTACTTGAAATCTTGCTTATATGAAAGCACAGAAAAAGCGATTTCAGAAAATGTTCTCTCACTAGCATTGAATTGAATCTTTTTCTTTCCTTTTTTTCCTTTTGCTTACAGCAATTAAGCTGATATATATGATCAAGTACGAACTTATTAATCTTGAATAAGTAATTGTAAAGCTTTAAGAAACATTTCAGCACCAATTACACAAGTAAAAATAGAGATTTAAAACCAATGTCAAGTAACATGGGGAAGTGGAAATATTCTCATACTCAAAAACCGCATGACTTTTACACAAAGGACAGCAGTTTTGACAGTGCTCATGCAGATTTTTGCCGGTTGATGATAACAATTGAATTGAATGAATGAAACGTGACGATGCAAAGCACGCTTGTTGGATACACAAAATCATTCAGAAAATGACCCTACATCTTGCTTTATACTACATCATCAGCAGTGAAGCAGATAATTTTTCTCTTGCTCCATTTTGCTATGAGCTTTTGTTTTGACACATTGTTGAAGTGGTGCACAATCACTTTGTACCCATCACCTTTTTTTTCAACTCATAATCCACCACTTAGAGTAAGTTGTGGCAAAATTTATCCCTAGACCTTTTTTGTTATTCTTTATACCTTTTCTATGTTCGTCGACAAGGCTTTGATCCTATACTCAAAGATTGTCAAATAGAATGCAAATCCAACACATGATCATTTTAGAACATGACCCATGTTTATGTTACATATGAAACACTGGACCCATTTCAAATAGAGCCAGATACCAACACGTGATCATTTTAGAACACGTACCATGCCTGTGTTGCATTTTAAGCACTGAACCCATTTTTCAAATATCTTTTCGCGCAGCAGAGACAAGCCTTATAGCTTTTTAACTCAGAAGAATTGTATGCTTCACAAAGGTAAGAAATTATCATTAGGGTGAGCCACAGTTGCCTTAACCATGCCGGTTGCAAAGGTCCTAGGGCAACTAAGAATATATGTTCATATGTAACCAAGTATGTAACATTGTATTGGCCACCTAAAGAAATCTGAAGTGAAAAAATAAAAAATAAAAATGGGCCTTCACAACCATTTATTTATAAGCCCTACATGTTGAGTCACTGCTCGTTACTTCCAAACACTAGCAATCTACCACCCATTATCACCATGTGCATATAGAGATAAATCCAAAATTCATAATTAGGCCACCACAATAATCTGCTTCGTTTGATATAATGACCGGAAAACTACTCTATCTCCGTTTTGTACATCTAAAATCGTATGATTATGTTGGGGGGGAGTGTTTTGTATATATGCCTCACAAATCCATCTAGATTGAAGTAGATAAATAAAAATTAAAAACAGCAAAACAGAAAATGAAACTAAACTTCAAAACTAGTTATGGAAAGCTAGAACTACCTGCATATCTGTATATGCAACTTGTAGTCTGTTTATGAACAAAAATATGACTCTAACCATCGTTGCCTCAACTTATATACATAGCCTTATTTATTCAGCATTTAATGGTGAGTTCTAAAAAAATTATAAACGATGCAAATGTCATTAGACCTTGCCCAAAAATCAGTACAGACATTACTGGTAAGTAACATCTACATTTAGTAGGAGAATTTCATAGGAATGTAAAGAAATTAGGCTGGACAACAGAAACTTCTATAGAACTAAGTTCAAAAGGCAACAATGATTAGAAGTTAATGGCCATTTAACAGCAGATTATTACTATCTCTCTCTCACTCTCTCTCTAATATATGCAGCCTGTCGACGTCAGATTTCCTCAGAAACGCACTTTCTTGAGTTAAAAAAAGATGCGAAGGTTAGTTTTGCTTTATGTCATATCCAAATTTCTCCCTGTTGAATGTAAGAAACAGCCAACTTTACTACCACCATCTCTTCCCAGACAAAGAAACAAGCTGCACAAAAGGGGAAACAAAATAAAATTTTAGACAAGCTTATTAATCATCTGGTAACATGAAACTCAACAAGCATGAGATTATGCACTGAGAGCACCAAAAAGGCAAAAGAAATCAGTTATGCGTGTATATTTGGATGGGTAAAACTTAGGTACAATATTTTAAGTGCAATACATTAACTTCCCCAATAAAACTTTTAAACTCATTGAACTCAATTGTTATTGGACAAAAAATAACACTGGTTGTGCTTTATTGGCTCCCATAACTAAGAGTTTTAATTTGATTGGAGAACCTAAAGAAATATACCTATATTTTACCCTATTTGGATTACAAAATGCATCCATCTACATAAAACAATTATAATTAATTTCAATGGTGATATGATCTTTGGGAATCTTCTTATAGACCTCTATGAAGAAGAAAAATAACGAACTAGTTCATAGTAGACAAGAAATTTGAACACATCATCCTAACTGCCTTATGAAACATTTATAACACTTCAGATTTTTATTTCTAGCCCTCCACATTCAATAAAAATGTTGAACACAGGATACTAATAAATGCCCAATGAACCACAATTCACACCCAGTATACGTTAGGCCAAACATGCAAATTCATAAATCATATCTGTTTACTATTCAGAATGTACTGAGCCAGGTCATAAAGTATTCACAGATACATGAGATCAGAGTGAGGCATCTTAGGTCTGGACACAATCAAGGGGAAGAATTGAAGAAAACCAACCTGACGAGCAACTTGAGCTAGTTGCCGACCATCCCTAGACGATTCATTATTTAAACTAGAATCTTGTAGCTCTGGTGTGCCACTTTGATTCTCTCCTGCCCTTCTCTTTTCAAGAGGAACACTTTCATCAAGGTTGCCCAAGGATTCCTTCTTGCGCTTCCTCTGAAAGGTGTATTTGAGAAGCCTATTGTTGTCTGATTGACAAGAACAATCCTTTGTATCATCAGATGCTTCAGCATCTTTCAAATCAGAATTCATCAGTGGTATGTTGACCATCCCAACATTCAACTCCAGACTTGGATGCGTCAAATTATCTGCAGTGTCACCTTTGTGTTTTCCCAACTCAGAATCATCCATCTTTGTGTCCTCTACCGCATTCTGGATAAGTCCAGATTTTTTAGTTGCCTTCATGCTCACAGTAAGATTAGTAGAACCTAATCTAGGATTTATGTCACGTTTAATTAAGGTCAGTCCTGGATCCAGACGAGTCAAAGGCTTAACTTTGGATTCAATTTCATTTATTTTCAGCCTATCTTCACCAGATTTGACATTTCCATTGACTGAATGTGAAAAAGTTCTGCAACAGGAGAGTACAGAGAATGACTGACAAGGTTTGCTAAGCTGATCAGGAAGAGACTTAATTGTGTCAATGGCATCCCCACTTTTCATCTTATTTTTCCCATCCCCTTTGTTAACAGTCTTAAATTCCTCTTTGTCTGCCTTAATAGATGGTACAGTACAGGCACCCTCAGCAGATTTAACAAACCTGTTGATGGAGTGTGGTTTACCACTGGAAAGAATAGAAGATTGCTGACAAGGTTTCATGAGATGACCAGGACGAGACTTCCGTGAGTTAGCTTTGACTTTTCCAAATCGGTTCCTTCTTCTTCGTGATGTGCGGACCTTAACAGGCTTCTTTACTTCTTCCCTAGTTGAGTTCTTCATTATTTTCATGATAATGGTCCTAGTTGAGGGTACGGGACATTTTCCTGCTTCCTTATGAATCATTTTAGGGGTCAACTCATTCTTTTTGGAAAAATGTTGATCACCTACATCTCCAGAAGTAGGCACTATTCCATCTGGTAAGTTTCTTTCACATGCATGAGTTCTCTGTGTAAATCCATATATGTACGGCTCAGGTTCCTTGCTTTTCTGATCTAATGGTGCGTTCTTCAAGTCAGAAGTTGTCACAGTTTCTGATGCCGAACTTGAAGGTGGAGGAGGGATCATCAGCTGAGCTGCAGTAATTTCACGAGAAGATGCATCTTCTTTCCTGATCCGTCCATTTAAAGCTTTAGCTTGGCTTCTTTTCACCTTCTCCAACTTATCCCATACATGTTTCACCTCTGTCCTAAGATCTGCTATAACATCCTCTGCCTCATTGAGCTGCGCTTCAAGCTCGTCAATCTTTCTTTGCTGATTCAATGATGTCATCTCCGCTTCAGCTGTCTGTAAGAAGGAAAGACTGGTCAATTCTGTATTAATTTCCAACAAAATCTGAGAAGTACACCCAGAGCAGGCACTGTTAGTGAACTCAGATGCTTTTTGAATATTAATGCACTGAAATTTTCTATAGGCTTGAAAGAGCAATGCAATTTATTGACATACTACTACTACTACCCATAGGGGCAGACCTCCCAATCAAACCAAGACCTTGCACAAGCCATCCTCAAAGAATGAAATTGTCAACATGTATAAATTAAATGAATCGGTAACTTACAATGATATTGGTGAAACATATAATGCCTTTTGTTTCTATAAGGGTAGGGTAGATATAAAAAGAGGCATAGAAACAAATTATAACCGAATAATAGGAAACGAGAGTGCAGATTTCTTTTTGACCAACAAATTACCTCTTCCTAGTATTATTTGTGGAAAAGGTCCAGGCCAAAATTCAACAAATTTGAGCAGAACATAGTGGACTCTAGTTACTCTAGTCACTAGACTGACCTCAAACACCAGGGAGTGAAAACATTATTGAAAATTTGAGAACATTTTACACCCAACTAAGAAACAATTAACTAACAAAAAAAGATGGTTCAGAAATAGCTGAATTCATCAAAGACACAACTCCATCCTTTTCTGCACACAGAAGGTTGTGGTCCAAATTTCTTATACAAATTAAGTGGATATGAAATCAACAGTCCATCATGCGGTAATGAGATTAAATGAGTTTGAACACAAATTTCCAAATTGCACATAGATTGCTTCATTTGAATACTTTAGAAGAAACTACTCCAAATAAGAACCAATCTTTCTGGTCCTGTCATTCAAATATTTTTTGAAGCAATCTTTACGCTTGCTTCTCTATTGACACATTTCGCAATTGCTTGGGGAAATAACTCAAGGCATAAGATGAGAGCTTACAGACATAGAAGTTAACATACGAGGCACAATATTAAGCCTCATGAGATGAGACCCCGATACTAACCCTTGAACATGTTCCTTTTCCAAAACAAGTAAATGAGTAAATGACACACATATGCACAGAATAAGCAAATATACAACCATCAAGCAATGCCCAAAAAAAAAAAAGAAAAAAAAAAAAAAAAAACATATTCAAGTTCAACTTCACCAGGAGCCAAAACTACATATTTTACTTCTACCCAATTAAGAAGACAAACCGAACACAAACTCTGTTCATTCAAAATTCATCCCAAGTCCAATAGAAAATACTAGAAACTCTCCTTAAACAATAAAAGAAAATCACAGAAAACCAAAGACACATCATTTCTAGCAATGGGTTTCACTCATTAATTTGGTAAGCATTTCGGAACTACTTTCTAGCATTAATCGCGTTAAAAGTGATAGCTTTGTTAAGTCATTGCCTTGTAAGGTATTTAAACTAATTTTTCAGATTTCAAAATTTTAGATTGCACTAAACCATGAACAAATGAGTGATAGCATTATTCAAACCCTATCACTAAATGGGTTGCTTTCCAAATCAAATAATATTGCACTGGCATTCCCCTCCGTTTAATTCAAACAGAAAGAATCAGAAATTCAAAAAGTAAACACACTGTTTTTTTTTTTCAATTCTTTCCAAACAGCCCCTAATGTAGTGTCAGAATCAATGTAACACTCAAAAAGATCATAATCATTGAAACCAATACAAAACCCAATTGAACATGAAAATCAAACACAAATTTTTTTTTTTTTTAAAAAGGACCTTGGAATCGATGAGTTGCTTAAACCGAGTCAGCATTCGAAGCGCCTCGCCTTTGGTGGCACGAAGATCGTGCTGAAAGCGAAGCGCTTTCCTCTCCGACTGCATTACACGCGCCGCCGCCTCTTTCGCCGTGTTCAGAATGATCTCCGCGTAAGCTTTCTTCAACGCCTCCATTTTCTGCAACCAAACACACACACACACACACACAAATCTTTTTTGATCAATTTCAAATCTTTATTTTATAAACGAACCGACAAAGTGCAAAGATAAAATCGAAGTTTAAAAAAATTAAGGAAAACAACAACGTTGTATAATCGGCGGTGGTGGTAGTTACCGTTACCTGGGCTTGGTCTTCCATGAGTGTTGACTGGAATGTGCGTTGTTTTTGGGGTTTTCTCTCTCTGAGTCTGAGAGAGATTTTTGATTGTGAAATGTGAGTAAGAGAGAAGACAAATAAATAAAAAAAAGGGAGGTTTATTTAAGTTTATTTTTCCCACTTCACTCGTTGCAGTGTGTGCCTGTTGTGTGTCTGTTATTGAAACTTCAAAGAGGGTTCACTTGCCGTATTACGCATTTACCCCTGTTTTTGAATTTCAAATTTTATATTTCCAATAATTTCCTAAAATAGTAAAATGTTATCCTTATCCACATTTTTTTTAACTAAATTGCAAATTATACTTTAAAATTATAGGTATTTAAATTTTACACCGTGACATTTTCAAATTTAAATTTTATTTTTTGAAGTTTTATTTCATTTGCATTAGACATTCGTAACTTTTTTGTCCATATATTTCTATTAAATGTCACATAAATGTGTTATGTATATTTAATTTATTTAATAAAATGAAACCACATCATTTTTATAGCCTAAAAAATTTAAATAATTAAAAATGATATGACATAATAAGCATATATAACACTTCTAATAAATAAGATCTAAATTCTGAAATTTCAAAATATTCAAATATCTAAATACCCTCAAATTTTAGTGGTGTAGTTTGCAATTTATTTATTATTATTTTTTTTTGTTCTCCTACTATTATTTTCAGTCTCTCTTATTTATGTTTAAAATTTATATCTCTTTATCAATATCATTGTTCTTTACATTGTATTTTCTTTTTGGTGAGAATTTTATCTCTAATGTTGGGCGGGAGAAAGCGGGGAAGACAACCTCCCACAACAAAACACCAATCAAAATTTTATTTTTATCAGGTAAGTTGCTTTGTTAGCAATTTTTTAACATATATATATATATATATATATATAAGTGAAGTGTTTATAAGCTTTATGGTATAAATATAATATGGAAAAAGGGGGGGGGGGGATAAAAAGGGGCACGTTTTTTTTTTTTTTTTTTTTTGGTTTGGGAAGAAGGGACACGTCACACATCTTAATATATCACAAGGGTTATAAGTGGATTTGGCTTCACTTTTTTTTTTTTTTTCAGCTTTTCCCCCAAAATTTTAAAGTCTGTTCGGTTAGAGGAGTGAAAAAGTGAGAGAATGAAAAATTGTAAGAAGATGGAAAAGTGGAAAGATATAAAATATTTAGTTTTTCCTCTTGTGTGTTCGATTGGAGAGGTGGAAAAGTGAGAGGGTGAAAAACTTTTTTGTTTGGTTAGAAAGAAAAAATAAAGGATGGAAAATATAATTTATATAAATTGACTATTATACCCTTGTTACATAATATGTAACAAATAGATTTATTTGTAATCATTAAATAATATAAAATTTATCACATCAAATATATATATATATGTAAATTTATACTATTATTTTTATTATTATAATATAAAAAATAGATTAGGTCACGTTGATAAAAAAAAAAAGAGAAGACAATGATCAGGTAACTTTAAAAAAAAAAAAAAGACAACGTTCAGGTAACGTTGAAAAAAAGAAGGAAAAAAAAGAAAAAGACAATGTTCAGGTAACGAAGAAAAAAAAACGTTGAAAAAAAATAAGTGAGAAGAGGGCATTTTTGTAAAAGTACTATTATAGTACTTTTCTCTCTAGATTTTCCTTCCGATTTGGAAGGAAAAAAAATGTAGGCCCGAAGAGAAAACTTTTTCCTGAATTTTCTCTCCTCCTTATTTTCCTTCCCCAAACGAACAGTGAAAAACAGCATTTCTCATCCTATTTTCCTCCTTCTATTTTCCATATTTCCTATTTTCACTTCAAACAAATGGACCCTAATTCTAGGAAGTTAAAATTTTATTTATTTATTTATTTTATGACAGGAAGATGGGATTTTATTTATTTATTTTACGAAGGATAAGGTTGGAATTTAGAAGTTTATTGAGACGATGTCGTTTTTGCATATTTTAATCGATTAACTGATTTACCCTTGGCGAAATGGGATATCGTTGGTTCCCATGTCTCTGCAGACTGCAATTGAAGGCGCGCCGAAAAGGAAAGTGTGGGGGCCCAAATGGGAAAAGTCTTCTGATTGGACGAACAGAAACGGACGCTGCAGGTGATGAGGTCAGCCTGTTCAAACGCGCGACCCAAATCCCATTTTCAATTTTTAAATTTTGAAAATTTTTACCGTTTGCGTGGGTGTTTCGTTGCTCTTGTCTTGCTTGCCAAGTTCCCCGGTCGCCACTCTCTTTGCCTTTGAGTCAACCTTGTCTCTCTCAGTCTCAGGTTGATTAAAAATTTAAAAACAAAATAACTCGTCATAGGTTTCAAACAAATCTGATGTTAGCATTTATAACTTGTCAAACTTAAGCAACTACGTGTTACTTTCCTTTTTTTGATCAATACACACAAGTTGATTGAAAAAAATGCAACCTTGATTTGCCACATATGTAAAATTATATTTTATTTTGCATCACAAAAATGAATTATTTATACTAGCCACATGACAGCACGTGCTCAGATGCATTTTTGTTTTTTGGGTAAAAATTAATAATTTTTATTTATTATAATTTAAAATTTTTATTTTTTTCAATCACAAAAAAAAAAAAAAAAGAATATGTGGATAAGTTTTGTAAATTGGAAAAGTTTTAAAACTAACAAAAGAGCGATCTTATTTTGTAGGAAGTTAGTGAGTAGAAGAAGTAGAAATTTAAATCAACATAAAAGTAGGAGTTTATTAGAAACATGAAGGCATTTCAACGTAAAAGTAGAAATTTATTATTTTTATCAATTTACTATTTTAACCCTATTTTTAAGTTTTAGGTAAGGGTATTTTTGACAATAAAAAAAATAATAACTATCTTTCTTTTGCCAATTTACTCTTTTAACCCCATTTTTAAGTTATTAGTTAATTAATTTAGGGATATTTTTGACATGAAAAAAAGCAATAACTAACTTTTTGAATCCTCTTAATATATACAGATTAAGTTATTAACAATAAGTTACAATTAATCATTTTATATTTTACAAACTTGTTTACAAACATACATAATCTAATATAAAGTCTATATAAGTATATCTTTATGCAAAATCCAATATAAAGTATATTATTATATAATACTTAATTTTTTTAAATAATTATGCAATACTTAAATCGAGTCTCATAATTGTAAGCTTGTTCACAAATACATTATTATGTTTGAGTTTGAGACTCATTTACTTAATGAACAAAAATAAATAAAAATTTCTAAGCCAAGTCTAAGAGTAATTACATCAATCTGTGCAAAGTTGTGCAAAATGAAAAAACTAACTGATTTTACACATCTTGAGCAAAAAAATACCCACATCAGTGGATGTAAAATTGTGCATAAATGCACAATTGCTATAGTAACCATGCATATATGCACGGCTACTGTAGTATGTGCATTTAATATTTTAATAATTTCTGATTCGCTCCTTTTTTTCTCTCTCTTCTCCGTCTGCAAAACTAACCCTCCCTCTCATGTTCTTTCTTCCTCTAATACACACACTCCCACAGAAACAAAATCCAAAATCAAACAACAAAAATAAAAAATCAACCACAAAATCAACAAAAAAAATCAACCACAAAATCAACAAAAAAAATCAACCATTGGAACAAAATCGTTAGATCGGTGATCAGTGATCATGGATTGGAGAGGCGACTTGGATCAGTGATGTGGATCGGTGTTGATGGAGATCGGTGATGGGTTGATGTGGATCAGTGTTGATGTGGATCGGTGTTGATGGAGATCGGTTTTGATGAAGATCAGTGATGGGTTGATGGAGATCAGTGATGGGTTGATGGAGATCAGTTTTGATGGAGATTGGTGTTGATGGAGTGCTTGTAATGGGTTGACAGAGAAGAGGAAAGAAAAAGATTATCAAAAACAAAAAAAAAAGAGAAGAAAGAGAGGCAAAGATAGAGATAAGGATGGTGTGAAGAAGAAGGAGGTGTGTTCAAAGGAAAAAGAAGGGTGTTGATGGAGTGCTTGTGATTGGTTGATGGAGAAGAGGAAAGAAAAAGATTCTCAAAAAAAAAAAAACAAAAAAACAAAGAAGAAGAAGAAGAAGAAGAAGAAGGAGGAGAAGAAAGAGAGGCAGAGATAGACTGATAGAGATAAGGATTGTGTGAAAAAGAAGAGGGGTGTATTCAGAGGAAAAAGAAGGGTTAGATGGGAGTAGGTGAGAAATAATAAAAAAGGCGAGGGAAAATATTAATTTAATAAAAAAAGTGTGTATAATAGATAAATTGATAAGGGTGTTTTGTAAAAGTGATAGTGTAAAATAGAAAAAGTAGGTATTTTGTGTAAAATAGAAGAAATCTTTTGCACAGACTGATGCAATTGCTCTAACTTTGTTTATTTATAACTTTGGTGGCATTCAATCAGTAGCTAACTGTATTACAATTACATAAAGGAACTTGTGAATAATGTTTTAGAGGAGATGGCAATGCAAATGAGAGTGTTGACAAAGATTCTAGGGTAACGCATCTGAATTTCATGATTGATTCCACTAATTCATTTTTGTAACATTTGCCTCATCTTACTTTATGAATCAATAAATAATTTACTTATAGGCAAAAAGTAATATTACATTTCACAATATCTTTACAATAACTTTACAACAGATTATTGGTGACAAGTTATTGTTAGTTACAATTTGGCTCGCCACTTACATTATTTTTTTATCCACTAATAACAGTTTGCAACTTAAAATTTGTTGTGAAAATGTTATAGATCTTTCATTACTCAGGCAAAGATTCAAGTAAAATGAATAATCATATTAATAAAAAAATGTATGACACATATCACTCAATCAATACATAAAAATGTATGATAATCCTAATTCCTAACAAATGAGGCCAAATTTAAGGCAAGAATCAAGGATGTCGCTTCATGTGCCAATACCTCTATGACAATAAATTATTAGATTCATCAGAAAGACTGTTGAAATTATTAGATTTATCGGAGGATTGCTGAAATTTTCATCCCAAAAAATGAAACAATACCACTTATGTAAGTGTTTGCATCAGCTTCTTAATCAGAGAGAGAGAGAGAGAGAGAGAGAGACTTACATAGATGTTAGTGTTTTATTGGTAGGGAGAATCATTTTGATAACCTCTCGATCGACCTAATAATTTCTCGTCTAAAAGTTTAAATATCAACCTACAACGCAAGGATATGAGCTGAATGTTCTAATTTAATGCGCTGTATATAATACGGTTCACTTCAAAATAATTTCATACGGTTAAATCAATGGGCCGCAACAACTTATAATTATTCATGAAAGGTGAAGGTGATCAAAAGAGGGTATCTCATCCTTGCACAGAGCATTGACATAGTTTTATCTAAAGTAAAACCATTTATGTTAAAGATTTTTAATTAAGTGTGCATTGGTTATGGTAGAAGTAAATATGGTGAACTCGTGCAAGATGGGTTGTTATTTATTTATTTGTTTCCCTGAATGGGTTGTTCTTGTTACTTGTTACTTGTTACGAAGGTCAGCCTATAAACGAATATATAGTAGAAAAAAATAGTTTATAATTTTGTGTAGAAACTAGAAACAATCAAGGGTTGTGTTAGTATATAGCTTAGTCAATGCCAAGCTTACATCTTTGGATGGTGAACCTATATTAGATGCTATTCATTATTGTCAGTTGGTTGGTAGTTTGATCTATCTCACTGTCACTTGTCTGAATATTTCACATGTCGTGAATATGGTTAGTAAGTTCATAGATGCCCTTTGTTTTGTCCACTACGCTTTATCATGGTCTTCACTACTCCTCTCGATCTTCTCTCAAGCTCCATGCTTATTTAGATGCAAATTAGGCAAGTGATCAGACTGATTGATGCTCCATCATAGGTTCTTGTTTCTTGTTAGGTACTTCTCTTGTCTCATGGCGTAGCAAGAAGCAGGACGTGGTTTCTCGTTCCAGTACTGAAGCTAAGTATCGTGCCCTTGTTGACACCACTTATGAGCTTGTTAGGCCTCGATGGCTCTTAGCCGACATGGATGCTCCATAGCCCATGACCACTACTCTTTATTGTGATAATCGTAGTGCTATCTACATTGCCTATAACGACTGCCACATCACTCGCCAACATCTCAAGAAAGGTAATCTCCAGTTGTTCTCCATCTCCTCTACCGACCAACCTGCTAATATCTTCACCAAAACTCACCCGCTTGGTCGTCTTCGAGATCTTATATCCAAACTCCAGTTGGCTTCCTCCTTGCCATTTCAAGTTTGAGAGGGGATGTCAGTATATTACTTAGTCTAGCCTAGCTCATCAGGCTTAGCTCAATATACTGTACTTGTAGTATACTCATATTACTTGTACTTCACACATAATTTGCCTATATAAGGCTCTCTATTGTATAGTGTTATATACACATAATATACATCAATATACTAACTATTCAATTTTTCTCTCTCTCTCGCTTTATATTTTTAATAGGTTGAAATTCAATTTTTTTTTTTTTTTACAAAAGCAAGTGAGATTTTGGAAAAAAATGATATTTTGGATGTATTTTCATTGCCCCCGAAGAAGCAAATGATATTTTGGAAATGATAAGGAATTTTTTATTTTTGAGAATAAAACAATAAGGACTTAAACTATTAGGCAAAACTTAAGTATAGTACTTATATGCTGTTCCTTAGGTTCCCATCTTAAAATTCTGTCATGTGGTTTTTTTTTTTTTTTCACGGGATGTAAGTATGTTTTTAAGTTGAGTAGTGACATGACAAAATTAAGAGGAAAACCTAAAAAACAACACCTAAGGTATTGTATATAAGTTTTGTCCTAAACTATATAAAGTAGGAGTGTAGGACATTCATTACAGATCATTTTGAAATTATTTATTTAAAAAAAACATGTTTTTTGGGTGGAGGGGGTGGGGGAGGGGTGGCTAATGTGTACGCGGGTTTCTTTGAACACCTAACTATTATTAATTTGGATGGTGAGTTCCAGTTAAATTAATTGATAAAGTTTCTTGCCATTGAATAAAAAATCTAGAGTTTGAACACCACCTACACCAAAAATTGACTCGTGTTTTAATCTGGTTAGTTTTTAGATCTTTGCAAACTAGATTGTTTAACCAAGTGAATACTTAAGTTTATTATTCAGATCTAGGTTCAAACAATAAAGTCATATCATGTAAAACAGCGAAAAATAAAGAACACAATGATATCATCACCCAAGAAAACAAGAAAACCAAACTAGTAAAAAATCTGGAGAAGATTTAACCTAGATATCCTCAAGGTAAAAAGCAAATCCACTATGAAAGAATTGAAGTTTGTACAATAGAATTTAGATCACTGACATCCTATTGCTATCTCAAGTAAAAAACTTACTACCATGATCACATGATAGCTTCGAGTCCACGAACTACTTCTTTCCTTGGCCTTTGCAAAACACAAACACCCACGTTTGTGACTTTGAGATCCTACTCAAAAGTTTAGCAACACAAACTATCTTGTTTGTGACTCCAATACCACCATTGAAGATTTAAATCCTTAGTATATTTGATGACTAGAGAAGGCAGCAACTGCTACAACATTGGATCTTAAGATTCTTCAAGGAATAACACCGGTAGAAGACAAAAGAGAGCTTTTTGGGTACAAAACTCTAAATACAAAAAAGACACACTCTTCTCTCTCTGAAAAGCCTTATAAAAATGTGCTTAGGGTTTCTTTTATATATTAGAAGAAGTAGATCTGAAACTCTAATCATTTTTAGGCTTGAACTGCTGTTTGGGCTTAATTAAAATTCTGCATATACGAATCTCGATCGATCGAGCCTGTCTCTCAATCGATTGAACCAGGCAAATTTCAAATTCTCTTTTTTGTAGCTTGCTTGTTCTTAGATCTTGATTTGTATCACCTTGAACATTATTTAATAATACCTATAGACTTTAGGATCTATAGCTAGACAAGTTTTTGTTCATGATTTGCCAATTATTCTAAACTTTTAGAACTTAACAATCTCCCTCTTTGGCAATTCGTGACAAAACTTACATACAAAATGAAATTCTCATATACAAGAACAACCCAATACAATAAAATGCCCAAATACATCACAAATCCCAATCTAAGATTTCTAACTTAGAAGTTGTAAGAAAAGGTAGAAGATCTTGATCAGAATATACCTGTCTTTCCTGAAAACACTCAAAAGAACACAGCACCGCATATGTGGAAAGAAAGACATATAAACAATATGAAACACAAATATAAAAACAAAGGTAAACTAACTCTCTCCCTAACTTAAATACATCAAAAAAAATTTTATTTTCTCTCCCTTTCAAAAACAATTTTATCTCTCCATAAACAAAACATTTTAAAAACCTTTTTAAACAGGATTCTCATATTTCATATATTCCCCCCCCCCCCTTTTGTTACATATTAACAAAGACAACTCAAACAAAGAGTAAATAGTAAACATACGCAACAAAGGATAAGAGAAAATAGAGAATCAAGGAAACAAATGAATCTAGCTCTATAGAGAATAGAGACAACTCCCCTCATGAAGAGCAACAACTTCCTCTAAGAACAACAAAGGTTAAAAAAAACTTTTCTCCCCCTATAAAAATAGGAAAAATAAAACATGTTTTGGGAAAAATCTAGGAGGTAGGGAAAATAAAGACACACAAACCAAACTTAAAAACTAAGTTGAGGATACACATGAAGAAAATATTCTCTCTTTCAATATATACAAGCTTGACACTATGTAACCCACAAACAAATGGTCTTTTAAACTCAAATCAAGTAGAGAAAATATTTGAACAATAATTATCCATCATATCTCAAAAAAAAATTTCCTCAGTTTACACATAAAAAATAGCATATACTAAAATGTACAATGGACTCAAAAATTAATCAATCAATTTATAAATCAAGTTGAGTACCCAATTTAGCAAAGTGTATACATGTTATGTGTGAAAACAATGAGAGATTTGACTGCAAAACTGCAAGATGGATATAGAAAACAATGCACTGCATTTGAATCCTAAACATAAATGATGCATGAAAAAAAAATTGGTCAAAAACTTAAAAACTAAAAATTTTTCTATTTCGATTGATCAAGCATCGATTGAATACCAATCGAGTCAGGAAGAAACAATGATTAAAAATCAAGGGATTTTCGATTGGTCAAAAAACACATTCAATCAATTAAAATTCTGGAAAACTGGATTTTTTGAAAAAAAAAAAAAAAGCTGCAAAAGTTTATGCAAAAAACACTAAACCCATATAATTTCATGAATGAAATGCATGAAAATGAGTTTAAAAGTTTTTCAAAAACATGAGTTTTCAACCCAGAACTTCAAAAAAAAAGGTTTTTAATCATCAAAAACATAATTTTTGCCAACCCTTAAACATATTTCGCATCAAACACCATAGAAAACATAATCTTGGATGGCCAAACCAAATTCGCCGTACAATTTCATGTATTAAGTTTAGCAAAGAATAACTTGTGAAGTATGTGCAACTAGTAACAGCATGAGATACATGTAAGGTGATATGTAGATCGTAATCAATCACAATTTCTACATTATTCATCACATAAGTTTGAAAGTGACTGTTACCTAAAGAGTTACATTATATAACTTTCACATCTCCTTGAAAACAAACTTGCAATCATGCAATTTTTTTTAGCCTTATAATGTACACACCATTTTTATTATATTTTTTTTATTCCATGGCTACACTTTATTTTCTTTTTGTGCATGTACTACAGTTTCTCGAGCACAAAATCTTACGATATGCACTAAGGTGTTCATGATTGGCTAGTAAACAATGGTGAGATGGTTATTTATGCCTTTCTCTTAGGATTTTTTAGTCCTTGCAATCGAAAGCATGTACAAACTAGTATATACTCTTATAAAATCAAAAATTGCTTAGCTCTTATATAACACATACTATTCAAGTTTCTTTACAATGTCAAGCATGTTCTAAATCAAGAGAGAGATATCATAATTCATGTAATTCTCAAAACAACTAAAACAAGACACAAAATAAAATATTTTTGTCTTTTTGAAAATTTTCAATGTTTTTGGATTTTTGAATAATCAAAACAATCTAAGAAAATAAAAACAACAAAAAACTAAAAGTAAACATGTCCACAAATAATTGAAAGAATTAAATCGGGAACAAGTCAGCAACACTCACTTTAGAGAATCTTTTCTCACCCATATAGCACAAGTCTTCGGCTTTGTAGGTGAACATCTAAGTGAAGTAGAGTGTATTTGAAGGATTACACCATTCTTCTGAGAAAGATTGAAATCTTGCAAATTCCTTTCACAAGCCAACAAGCTTAAATTTTTCAAAAGAATATGAAACAATTTATATGGACTTATGGCAAGAGAAATATCATCACATATTCTAGATTGAAATACATAATTTTTAAATTTCAATTTATGACAATTAGGACAAATGTGACCGAAAATACCACAAAAGTGACAAACAAGAACAAATTTAGGAACATCAGTATTCCTAACTGTAAATCTAGTTTCAGATTTTGGTTTTTGTCTCAACAAAGAACAATTTGGTTTAATATGACCGACAACACCACAAAGGTGACAAGTAGGCACAAAAACAGATTTATTATGCTTTCTAACAGTAGATTTAGACTTAGGTTTAGAAACTTCAGCATCTACATTAGAACTTTTACTTTTGTCTAACTTAGCAAAATAAACCTTTTCTTTATTATTCCTCTCAAAAGGAGGTATATAAAATTTTTTAGCTTTAGGCTTAAAAGAAGCAGAAATGTTTCTGTTATCAATAGCAGGCTTGGTATTAATTAAATTTTCAATTTTAGTTTTAGATTCAACTAACTCGTGTTTCCAGCTTTTCATCTTCTCATCTTGAGAGGAAATTTGATTTCTCAAAAATTCATTCTTTTTATTAGATTCATATAATCTAACAACCAATTCTTCTTTTTCAAGATTAGCGAAATTTAACTATTCTTTGAATTTCTTAGCAATTTTCATATATTTCAATAATTCCTTACGGAGAGTTTCACAGGCATCAATAAGATCAACAGAAATAACAATGTACTTTTTATTCAAATCATTATAATAAAAAATAGTAAGACACTTAAAATTATTCATGATAACAGAGATTAAGGATCAACTCTAGGTATAATAACCCAAAACAAAAGCAAACCCGCTCTGATACCACTTGTTAGTTTTTTGATCATTGTAAACTAGATTGTTTAACTTAATTAATTAATCAAGTGAATACTTAGTCCTATTATTAAGATCTAAGTTAAAACAATAAAGTCATATCATGTAAAGCAACGGAAAATAAATAACACAGTGATATGATCACCCAGAAAAACTAAACCGGTAAAAAATCTGAGAAGGATTTAACCTAGTTATCCTCAAAGTAAAAAGCAAATCCACTATGAAAGAACTGAAGTTTGTACAATAGAGTTTAGACTACTAACATCCTATCGTTATCTTTAGTAGAAAACTTACTACCACGACCATATGATAGCTTCGAGTTCACAGACTGCTTTTTTCCTTGACCTTTGCAAAGCACAAACACCCACATTTGTGACTTTGAGATCCCACTCAAAAGTTTAGCAACGCAAACTCTCCTATTTGTAACTCCAAAACCACCCTTGAAAGTTTAGATTCTTAGTACCTTTGATTACTAGAGAAGACAATAACTTCTACAACACCAGATCTTGAGATTCTTCAAGGAATAACACTGGTAGAAGACATGAGAGAGCTTTTTGGGTACAAAACCCTAGATACAAATGAGACGCACTCTTCTCTCTCTAAAAAGCCTTATAAAAACTTACTTAGGGTTTCTTTTATATATTAGAAGAAGTAAATTTGAAACCCTAATCCTTTTTGGGCTTGAACTGCTGTTTGAGCTTAATTAAAATTCTGCAGATACGAATCTTGATCGATCAAGCTTGTCTTTCGATCGATCGAACCAGGAAGATTTCGAATTCTCTTTTCTTCAGCTTGCTTGTTCTTGGATCTTGACTTGTATCACCTAGAGCATTGTCTAATAATACCTATAGACTCTAAGATCTATATTTAGACAAGTTCGTGTTCACGATTTGCTAATTGTTATAAACTTTTAAAATCTAACAAATTTGATGATACAAGTACTTATCATTGGAGTTGTTAAAATTCGATTATATCTAATAATAATAAATAAATAAATATATAACTATTATTTGGATGTGTGTGTATTCCCTCGTTTCACATATATCTGATAATCAATTAAATCATACAGGTTTCTATTAATTATATGTCATTGTTTATAGATGGACCTACTTTGCATCCAGTTTTGGTGAAAGCGGGATGCCTCATGGTAATGACATGTGTATTACATGTAAAACCAAGGAAGTCAATACCGTACCGGAGACTGTACCGGTTTGGTCACTGGTACGATATATTTCGGGTACCGGTCAATACCGGTATACCGTTTTGAATTTACCGCTATTTTTTATATTTAATATACACACACACACACACACAAAATCTCTATTTACCATAAAACATTACCTCCTGTTTACAATAAAACATTACTTCAATTGTTCATTGCATACAAAGAAAAAAAAAACACAATATAAAAAACAAAAAATTTAATTGTTCATTGCATACAAAGAAAACAAATAATACAAATAATTAACACAAATTACATAAGATCATCTACTCCCATCCATCAAAAGGATTTACTTTAGGACCATAATATATATGAGTATTACTATCCTGCCCTTAAAAAATTGCCACAATTACTATAAAAAAAAAACATAGTATTTTGTGTTCTGGTCCGGTACGGCTGGTATGAGGCCAGTATGGTCAGAATTTGCCGGTACGGCCGATACGAGGCCGGTATGGCCGGTATTTTTTCCGGTACGAAATAGGGGGGGTGTATGTACTGGTACGAGGACTGTACGGTATGTACCGACCGGTACGGTACGGTATCGACTTTCCTGTGTAAAACTTATCATATGAATATGTCATGTGAAAATTGAAATGCAAAGGAATAAATTCTATAGGACAATGCATTTATCCAAAATAAAACAAGCTGTTCCCAATGCGTTATTGCCATTTGCCATGTATATGATGATCAGATCAGTGCATGCAAAACGTTATTTATATAAGCAATATTGTATCCATGTGATATTTTCGTAGATTGTCACATCAATCCATGTAGTTAATGCCTTTCTTTTTAATTATGCATGTACTAATACTATATTAATAGTAATAAACATGACAATATGGTGACAATATCGTGACAATTTATGCCTTAGGCCCTAAGTACTCCTTAAGTGTTACGATTAAGCTTGACCAAGCTTTATCTACAACCATCCACACCAGGAAATTGCGACTTTATTCATCCTTTACGTAAACTGAGGAATAAACTAGGTGGCTGCAATAACATCATATGTAAATCAAGTGTGGCCAGTGGCCACAATTCTTAATCCTATGCTGGAAGAAAACGCAAAGCACGGCTCAAGAAAAAAGTATCTGCATGATGGAAGACCAGTTGGCTTATAAATCTAAATCCAAATATTAATAATAGGAAAAATTTAACAGATGCCTTAAGGCCGGCTATTGATTTAATAAATATTTTTTAGAAATTTTTTTTATGAAAAAAAAAATTAAATGATTTTTTAAGCCAATTTTAATATTTTTCATGAACTTGACGGTATAAAAAATTTCCTAAAATAGCTCATTAACAAATATTTTAAGGATTCTCAAAAAAAAAAAAAAAAAAATGATACATAAAGGTATCACAACTGGACACGTTAATAAGATTTTTTTTTTAAAGTAACAATTTTTTTTTCCCAATGTAACAAAGCACTAAAATAAAATCTAAATGTTGCGGCAAATGAACAAACCCTCCAAGCTTACTCTGCCAAGTGCTTTTCCCAAAGGTGACAACATCATTTTCATAGAACTAATTAACACTGTAATGAATTAGTTGGGGTAGTTAAAATAGTAAATTAGTTGTTGAGAAGTATTATGGGTCTCTAACATTGCTCTTATGTAATAAACCACTAAAATTTGTATACAAATAATGTTAAAAAAAAAATAAAATAAAAAATAAAAAACCTCCAAGATTACTAGGCCAACTGGCTTTCCCAATGGGTGACGATATCATTTTCATAAAACCAATTAATGGTAGATTAGTTGGTTGGGCAGTTAAGATAGGCTAAAAGCTTCATAACTTCCATAACATTGTTTTTTAGTTTTATGAATATTTGACTCTTTGACCGCAACAACCTTGTGTCCTACCTAAAATATATATCGACTCCTGGCCAATAAAAGATGCAACATAGAAAAAGACAACAGTAATATCAAACTTATTTGCTAACATAAGATTTTTGACCAGTCCAATTTAAGAAAAATTCAAAGGATCTCACCACTTTTAAAGGCCCAACCTCATTTCATGATTAAAGACATTCTACCCTAGTCTTCTTTACCATCAAATCTATTCTTGTCGTTGAGTGTACTGTGTTACCTTATCATGTTAACATCATTTGCTATTTTATCACTATCCTATTATGATTAAATATCTTTAGATTTTTTTTTTCTTTTTTGATAGGAAATATCTGTAGATTACAAAGCTATATAATTGTGCTACGAGCTAGGTTGGTATGCTTATTTTAATTGTTTGGTTTTTTAATCTGGTTCTTTGAAAACTTGAGAATTATAGATTTTTCAATGAAATGAAATGATAACATATAATCATATTGGATATGACTTGATTTGTTAAATATTATATGTAATCTTATTGCAAATGACTTGATTTTTCCTAACTTGCTAAGGACAAATTAGATGGCATTAATGGGAAGTTACATGCACCTGTAAAAGTTTGGGAACGTGGAAAGTGATGTGGGAGCGTATATAGCAGTTACCAGCCCATGTAAAGTGTAAGTAGTAGAGATAAGTGACATTGAAGTAGTTTTCAAAGGTTATAATGAACCATATATCCACCATTCCGATAAGTGTTGTTCAAGCCTAATGAGAGAGAGAGAGAGAGAGAGTTATATGATTTTCCAATGAAGTGGTGATAATATATTATAATCCTATTGCAAATAACTTGATTTGTCAAAAGATAAATAGTTCGACTCATTGGTAATTTTGTTGGTAATAATTCATAATTTACTGATTGGATAAGGGCAGTTCATCTTAGCATAATAGGGAAGTCACACTTGTAAATGTATGGAAACATGGAAAGTGATGTGGGAGTGTATATAGTAGTAATCAACCCATATAAAAGTATACACATTAGATACATGTGGCATCAAAGCAATTTTAAGAAGTTTGGAGCACCATCCAACATTGAGACCAATGTTGTTCAATCCCAAGGGGAAAGAGACACGGGGAAAGACCAACTGTCAGTAATCTTCGAGCCTTAAGTATAAATAAAAGGCTCATTTTCAAGAAAAACACACTATTTTTTACTGACAAACTTGCTTATACATAGATCATATTATTGTCTTGTAATATATGTAGTTTGCTTAGGATTGATTCTCTTGTAATTCATAGGGTTTTAGAAGATGTTCATACTAATAAGTGTTTCCTTGTAATCTTGTTACTTTGTTTAATCTTGTTTATATAAGTTTAAATCAAGTTCACAGTTGTTAGTCCTATTTGATCTATAATGCATTATCTTCAACATGGTTTGATGTTTAGAATGCTTGCTTAGGCTTGATCTATCCGTTGTTTTGTACTTTTTAGCTTCGAACTATTAATTGTTTAGATTGACTAGGCTTAGAAGTGCTCAATTTAGAATTGGACATAGTGTTATTATAATTTAGTGTCATGGATTGCAATGACATTTAATCTTACTTGGAACTTTAGTCCTTATACTTGGAAACTTGGAATTTACTATATTTGCTTTTTGCAGTTTGTTGTTATTTGCAATTTTGCATTTTCTCATTCGAGCATAAAAAGTTCTCTCAATTGAGGCAATATCAAATTAACTACATTCCTTCAAACACAAAGTCAAAAATTCTTTTTTTTTTTGGTAAAAGTCAAATAATTCATCCTACTCGTAATAAATTTGAAGCTTGACAAAAGTTATTCAACCACTCAAAAATAATAAGTTAAAATAGGATAATATTAAAAATATATACTCTCAAACAAAGTTGTATAATTTTTAATTCGTTATGGAGGTAGCGTCAAGGACTGGAATAAATAATTTGGGAATAAAAAATCCTTAAAAACTTTAACATGATGAACGAGAGTATTCCTACACGAAATTCACTAAATGAGACCCTATTGATGAATTAGACATGTATAACAGATAATATGTATTGGCTGGATGGTGTTTGGCTTTGGCAATCACTTAGAAGACAATGACTTCAGCCACAGTCCAAACCTTCCACTCCCATTCAATAAGAGAATGGCAGTATAGTAAATTTACCAGATCCAAATCCCAGACCTCTGATTGGCAGTCTATAAAAGGTAATTCCCCAATGATAAAACTAGAATATATAAAAATCAATCCAAAACCAGAATATAAATCAATCCAAGGGGTATCATTTTTAGTGCAGCATCCAACTAGCCCTCCATAGTGGACCTGGCCAAAGCCTCTGGTCAAAAAACCCCTTAATTAAACACTCAAAAACACATAACCGGTCAACGAAGCAGTAATCATCAGCCACACACTCATCCACTGAATAAAAAAAAAAAACAAAAAACAAAAGCATGATCAACAACAAACCAACCCCGTTCCTCCTCATAAAAAGCACTTAAAACATTCATTGTCAACAATGAGCCCTTCAAAAAGAACTAAAAAGAAACTAAGCCCTTGCTTGAATTTAAAATAAATAAATAAATTAAATCTCACTTTTTGTAAAATAAAACCACACTCTTGTGTCTTGTTTATCAATTATTATTAATTCAACCGATAAATATCTTATGATTAAATAAGAAAGGTCAAATACAAATTTTCAAGTCCTATAATAATATCTATTATTATAAAAAAAAGAAATGTTATCCAACTTACATTTTAAGTAAGCAAAAAATAAACAATGTAATAAATAACGAAACTAAGTATACCTACCCAACACTAAAAACGACAACTGTATCACCCAAATTTCGAACCAATTTCTACTTCAAGACCATTTCCGCGTTTTGTTTTCTTCAGTCTTCACATACACCACACAAAGTCAATGTTTCTCTCTCCCCTCCCACACACATACACACACCATTTTCAACAGTTCCACGCATAACAAAATTCCATCTTTGATTCGTTCTTCTTCTCATTCTTCAAGCTCCAAAATTCTGAAAAATCCATACACCAGCCTTTTCAATTCTTCCCAATGAATAATAGTAATAATAATAATAATTATTATTATTATTACTACTTCCTCATCATATCGATCGCTTTGTTCTTCAATTTTGTCTACTCAGCTTCTTCAGCTGTTGTGGAAGACGATATTCGGTGTCTCCAAGGTTTGAAGAATTCACTTCACGACCCAGACCAGAAACTGGGTTCATGGAACTTCAGGAACACCACGGTTGGGTCCATATGCAAGTTCGTTGGTGTGACGTGTTGGAACGACCAAGAGAACCGTATCATCAGCATCGAACTACGTGAGATGAAACTCTCGGGTATGGTTCCTGATTCTTTGAAATACTGTGGGAGTTTACAAACTCTGGATCTCTCAGGTAACGGCCTCTCAGGTTCGATATCTAATGATACATGTACGTGGTTACCTTATTTAGTAATTTTGGATCTGTCAAATAACGGTCTTAGCGGTTCTATTCCAACTCAGCTTGCAAAGTGTGCGTATTTGAATAACTTGGTTTTGTCAGATAATAAGCTTGTGGGTACTATACCTTTTGAGCTTGCTAGTTTGCCTAGGTTGAAGAAATTCTCTGTGGCTAATAATCAGCTTTCGGGTCGGGTACCTGTGGGTTTGGATAGTTTTGGTAAAGATGCTTTTGCTGGGAATAGTGGACTTTGTGGAGGACCTTTAGGAAAGTGTGGTGGGTTGAGTAAGAAGAATTTGGCTATTATAATTGCTGCTGGGGTGTTTGGTGCAGCTGGGTCTTTGATATTGGGTTTTGGGGTTTGGTGGTGGTACCATTTGAGGTTAAGTAAGAGGAGGAAGAGAGCGTATGGGATTAGGGGAGATGATAATTGGGCTGAGAAGTTGAGGGCTCATAAGTTGGTTCAGGTTTCTTTGTTTCAGAAACCGCTTGTGAGGGTTAAATTGGCGGATTTGATGGCAGCCACGAATAATTTTAGCCTAGAAAATATAATTGTGGGGACTAGGACGGGGACTACGTATAAGGCCGTGTTGCCTGACGGTTCGGCACTTGCAATTAAGCGGTTGAGTACTTGTAAGCTTGGGGAGAAGCAGTTTCGTTTGGAGATGAATCGATTAGGACAGCTTAGGCACCCAAATTTGACGCCCCTTTTGGGGTTTTGTGTGGTGGAGGAGGAGAAGCTTCTGGTTTATAAGCATATGGCTAACGGGACTTTGTTTTCTTTGTTGCACGGAAGTGGTGGTGAATTGGATTGGCCGACTAGATTTAGGATTGGTTTGGGTGCAGCGAGGGGTCTTGCTTGGCTGCACCATGGGTGCCACCCTCCAATTATGCATCAGAACATATGCTCCAATGTGATCCTTGTTGATGAGGACTTTGATGCAAGGATTATGGATTTTGGGTTGGCAAGGCTGATGAATGCTGCTGATTTTAATGAGACTAGTTTTGTCAATGGGGATTTGGGAGAACTTGGTTATGTAGCTCCAGAGTACACGAGCACAATGGTTGCTTCGCTGAAAGGAGATGCTTATGGATTTGGAGTGGTGCTTCTTGAATTGGTGACTGGGCAAAAACCTCTTGAAGTGAGCAATGTTGAGGATGGATTTAAGGGTAAGTTGGTGGATTGGGTGAATCAGCTCTCTAGTTCTGGTCGAATCAAAGATGCCATCAGTAAGGAACTTTGTGGAAAAGGGTATGACGAGGAAATTTTGAAGTTCCTGAAAATTGCATGCAGTTGTGTGGTTTCTCGGCCCAAGGACAGGTGGTCGATGTACCAGGCTTATCAAGGATTAAAGAGCATGTCCAAGGACCATAGTTTCTCTGAACAAGAAGATGAATTTCCACTGTTATTTGGTAAGCCAGAGAATGATTCCATGTAACTTTGGAGCATTGATGGATGAAGCATGAGAAAGTGGTTTCAGGATTTCTACACCTCGTGGTAAGTTTTTGGAGACTCTTAATGTAAATGGTGTAATCTCCATTTTGGCTAGTTTTCCCCATTTGTCAGTACAGCTGTATTATATAATAAACTGCTTAAAACTATAGGCTTTTGCATTTCGAAAAAATCTATTTGTTTGCCCTTTGTTGTATTAAATACAGCCTCTAATCAGGCTAAAAGACTTTCGAAATATGCTCCCCTGTCTGTAGCCTACTACAATTAAACATCAGTATGTTATCAAAGGGATCATTCAAATTATTCACAACTTTATCATTTAAGCTTTTTGAAGAATCAGTTTTCTGTTTAAGAAAAAACGCCTTGGGTTTACAGAATACTCAAGATATACTATATGGTCTCTACTATTTTCCTTTCTTAACAGGAATTTCCACAAGATCTGCATATTTTGCTTTACATGCCTATGCTTTGATTGTTCTTATTACCTCCTTTTACATGTTGTAGAAATCGATTTGTATTGTTTACTGTTGTTTGACTGATGAAATACCATGAGCTCTTCAATAAATTTACAGTTCCAAGGAAAATTAGCTGTCAAATTTTGAAGTACTGAGTGTTGACACAGCACACACTGGTGGTCCACTTGCAATTTTCATTTAGTCTTTCAACCAATCATTTAGGTATATTAGTGCCCTTCACTGCCACCCAACCTCTAGTTGGAGTGGTGCCTCTGGCTGACCCCAAGTGGGAGAGTCTGGGTTTGAGTCCCTGTGGGTGCTAGTCCTGTATTTTCTGTAGCAAGAAAAAGATTGGTGCCCTAAACTTATAAGCGGTAAATCCTCTTAAATAAGCAGAACTCACAAAAGCAGATGTGCTCTCTATTGCATGGAGATGAACTACATTCTATCGAGCTTTTTGCTCAACTGTTAGTGTCTTAGTCTTAGAAATATATCTGCATATTTGGACCCTGGATGTGCAATTTTTTTTCCCTAATGTCATTTCTTAACCAGATAGCAACTGACATAATATTCAAGTAGTGAACTTATTGGTGAGATGTACCACAAAATTATTACACTCAAATTGGCTTTCATACTGAGATCACAAAAATGACATATTTGCTATTTGTCCCTATATTAATTGAACAAAAATTCCTGTTTTTCATTTCCTAAGAATTTGGCATAGAAACATTACCCAGTTTGACATTTTCTTCAATCATTGTCCCCTCCACCCCCCCCCCCCCCCCCGGGGTCCATTACTCTATGTTCTATATTTTATTTTTGGTATTTGTGCCCTGCAAATGCTTACTCACCACCGTCAGTACTTCACACTTGATTTTTTTGAATGATACAATCTATATATATACATGCTACTTTCCTTCTTGCAATTATATTCTCAATTATCATTAGCCCTTTAATGGTGTCAGTGCTTTCAACACAACCAGCAATATTTTTTGATAATCTGCAATATCATCATACATTAGAAATTTGAATGCAAATCATCTATAAATGCAAAAGACGTGCGGGATCCTGCAACCTGTGAAGGTTTTTGCAATGGTGGCATATAATCTTGGACACTTTAAAAGTTTATGTTGAATTAAATTGTTGGCAGATTAGATCTCTATTGATGCTAAGACTTGGGGCTATTCTGAAAAGAATGGTTTGAGTGATGTTGCTATCACATGAAATGAAGCTTGAAAATGAGGTCTTGGGTCTTGGCAATGGCTAAAAAATGTTAGGAGAAATATTGTGGCCTTGTGGTGACTTTTATGGTGAGACTCACAATTCATGTGAATTGTAGGAACATTATTCTTTGAGTTGTGCTTGGTTTTCATGCAATAGTAGTTGTTTAGAATTTTAACACTTCATTTGCGAGTTCATAAAGAAATGGGATAGAATAGAAGGGAATGAATAAATTATAAAGAAATAGAGTTGAATGTATTTAGGTAATCAAATGGAAAGGGAGAAAAAAAAAGAAAAAAGAATGGAATGAAATTAAATAATTTTTTTTTTGATGTTTTAAAATAAAAGAATAGAAATTAATAAAATATAAGTAGTATCATAGAAGAAATGAAATGGATTTATTTTATAACAAATTACTATTATAGGCTTTATAGCCCTATTTTAAAATAAATGGTTGAACGTATAGGGATATTTTAGGAAATTTAGTGTAAAATTCATTAAATTAAATTTCATTTCCTTTGATTCTTCTTAATTTTGGGGGAAAAAAAAAAATGAAGGAATGAGTGTTATCTCTTACATATTTCATTCTTTCTTAAACTCCTAAGCGAGAGAATTATCATTTTATATCCTCCACTAAAACTTCCAAAAAATGGAATAGAAAGAATATTTTAAAATGATTATCTTCGTTCCTTTCCTTTTTCTCTTTCCAAATGGAGTGTAAAAGGTGAGTATAAAGGGTTTAAAGTGAAATTTACTAGTTCTTTAATATTTATTTATTCTTCCCTAATTGACTCAAAACTCCCAAATAGAGAGAAATTGTTTTATTTGGAAGGAAAATAATAAATTTGGGCCCGATTAGCTAAAGTGTCAGCACGAATCTACTTATAAAATAATGTATCTATGACCCATTCGCCATGCCATTTCGAGACCATAAAACAAACAGCCCATAATTCAGCAAGGGTGTTTGTGGTGTTGTGAATATTTAAGAGAGAAATCTCATATCTAGTTGCTCTGATGCTTTTGTAAGAGCCTGCGGCGTGTCCCTACTACCCTAGAATATCCTGTAAACACTTCAATATGTTAAAGTGTGATGTATAGAGAGGGTGGAGACCAATTGATCAAGATGGTTTTTTGCTGAGTTTGGTTATTGGTAAAATGGGTTCACTAGATAATAATATTCATTAACAAGGTGATGGAATTGGAACACGTTTTGGTGTATGGTCTGGCCAATGTTGGAGGGGAAGAATTTATTCCTATTAGGCAGAAATAAAAGATCATTTTCCATGGTGGGATGTCGTGGTTATTTTGCTCATTGAAGGTGGAATTTATTTGGAGCCAAATCCTGAAAGGCGTTTCATAGAAAATTTCTAGATTTGGGACAGTAAGCTCTTTTCAATACTTGTTGGGCTTAGTATTAGTTTCTAAGAACATGGGGATGTGGATTCTAAGAGACCACACTTGGGGCAAATACAGAGATAGGGGTTGGAGTGTCCAAAGGTTTGCTTTCTTGTGGGAAATCTCTCTCATAAGCACATTTCAGAGTAAAATCTTAAAGTTTGTTTGGGATTTTGGTTTTCCAGATCCATGTACATTGTAAATTATTATAAGGTTTTTGAGAATTAAGAAAATGAAAAGCTTCCTTCATTGATCAAAATCCTATAGGGACCTGACCATGTCAGGATATCTTGTACATGATGAACTAGAGGCAGAGGGTACCCTTGATAAGGGAGTTGGAAACCAAGGAAGGAGGTGTAGGTTACAGTTAGATTGCGGTCTTTACTCTTTAGATCCTGGACTAGATTTTGATCATGAAAGGATAGTGGTCCTTCAGCTGTATCTCAAAAGGGAAAAGTTTTGCTGCATAGAAGTATGCAGTAATTGCTGCATATAGGATTATGTGGCAGTAAAAAGAAAGTGACGAGTGTTTAGAGGTCCACCTGATCATTTGCATTGCAATGACTCTTGAACACATGTTGCTTTTTTTTTGCTGCCAGATAACCCATTATGCAGCAATTGCTGCATACTAGTATGCCCTTTCCCATCTCAATATGAGCCACAAGGTAACCAGTTATGGTCCCAAAAGTTGATATTTTGTCCATTCCCACTTGCCATAAAAACCCATTTCTAAGGTAGACATTCCCATTCTGTATGACTTTTTAGATAGTTTTAATTTTACACATTCCCAAAAGTAATTGAAATCGTGACTTTAAAGAATTAACTCTAGTTTTTAACACAATTAACCTAAGAATGGCGCGTGATGTTTGCGACATGCATAGAAGATATGCCCTTGGGTCTATTCATGCAAACTTTCAACTACATGTAGGGAAATACGAATTGTCCTCCGCAACAATTCAATCATTTGAAACAAATTTCCAGAATGGAAGAGAGTAAGAAAAAGTACAAGACAAAATATACACATATAGAGACAATACGTAAAATATGCAAATATCTAGGAAGTTCAAGTCGAATTATCAAGATCAATGAGATCTCCTAAAGTCATCATGTGTAGAGGCTTTGGGAAAGCAGATTTCCAAGTTTGTAATTTTTGATAAACTTGTCGCATGGTTGGACGATATTGTGGATTGGCGTGCAAGCATGCCGATGCTATCTTTGTCACCAAAATCACCTTTTTGGCAACTTCATTTGAAGGATGTGCAAGTCGTTGGTCAAGTACATCTTTCAGAAGAACATTATGGGGTGTCGATGTGGACGATGATGCAAATGGTGATGATAGAAATGAGATCAGATCACCTGGATGCTTTCCCATAACAATTTCCAATGTGATTACTCCAAAACTGTAAATGTCGCACTTTTCATTGACTTCCATTGTGTATACAAGCTCTGAAAGTTAAAGATCATAGTTATGCTCTACTTTCAAACAGTGATTCAAATTAAACTCGCAAAGATCATAGTTATGCTCTACTTTCAAACAATGATTCAAACTAAACTCGCAATAGTCCTCTGGTTGCCACCTATGTACATTCTACTCTATCTACTTCAAACAATTGATTCAAACTGAACTCGCAAGAGTCCTCTGGTTGCCACCTATGTACATACTACTCCATAACTTCGTAGTTGTAAATTTGAAGTAACAAGTCTAAACCTTTTGCTTCCAAAGGAAAATGATAATATTATTACCAATTTACTACAAAAATTCTCATTAGAAAAAATTACTACTAAAAATCTTATAAATTAGGGCGAAGGTAATAATGAATATGATTGATGACACATTTGTTGGGTGTACACATGTGATTGTAGTCTCACATTGAATAAAGATAAGAAGCTTGAGTGGTTAATATAACATAGTTAAGTTCATACCCTTCTGGGATAAGTGCGTCTCTATATATTATATTGACTATGCATGATCTCATCATTACTCAATGTAAATGGGACTTCACTCACATGTGTACACCCTATAACATTAGCAATATGATAAAAAGTTGACATGAAAATGAATGCGATTGATATGACACATTAATTGAAAAGCCTATATAATAAAATTTGTATTAGCTAGTTTTACAATCAGTATTTAGGGAAAAATGCCCATATACTTTCTGAACTTTCAACCACCAGTCAAAATATCCCCTAGACTTTTATATTAGCCAGTTCACTTCATAAACTATACATATATGCCAAATCAATACATCTGTTAGTTTGGAGTTAAAAAACTAACTGAATATGTGAGAAGCACGTGTTCCTTAAAAACTAACTAAATCACAGACACCCAACCCAAAAATAAAAGCAAACCAAGTATTTCTACTAGAGAATTAAATTCGCACATGGAGATTAAAAAAAATTCTTTGTGGATCTAAATAGCAATTTGCTTTCAAGTGGACCTATAATCCCTTAACCCAAATCCGCCCATATATCGATCCTAGCCATATCATCAATGGCACTATAATTACTCCAAGTCCAAGAGAATAAGTTAAGCTTTTTATAACCATTAGTATTTGTTTATTGGGTAAATTCTAGAAAACATCCCTGAGGTTTGGATTAATTACAGTTAGGTCCAAAATATTTTTAAAATGACCAATTTGGTCCTTAAAAGACAAAAAAACCCTTACACCGTAAACCCTTTTAACCCTCTGTTACTTGTCTTTCTCCCTCACAGACTAGCTCTCCCACTGAAAACCACCACCACCACTGAAAACCACTGCCGATCATAAAACCCAAAGAAAAACACAAAACCCAATAATGATACCATCCCGCAGCATCCCACCACCACCCACAGCTCACCCCTACCAGATCATAGCCCACCACCATCACCAAAACCCTCAACCACTAGCCAAATTAAACCAACCATCACCATCAACCACCAACCAAAATTAACTAGCCATCACTGACCACCTCAACCACAACTACGAAAAGCAACCCATTACAACCCATAACCACCACAATCCACCAATACTAGATCGACCCAAACCACAAAAAAAAAAAAAAAAAAAAAAACCCAAAAAAGAAGAAGCCATAACTAGATTAAAATCAAAACAAGCTTGTAAGAAAGGCAACAATTGGTGGTGGAGGCGTCTTTCAACGGTGGTGCTTGAGAACGACGATGTAGCTTCAAATCATCGGTGTGGCTTCAGACTAGCTTCAAATCAACGGTGTGGCTTCAAAACATGGCTAAGATTGGTTCAAATCATGGCTTTGATCGGTGAAGGAGGCAAAGAGAGGCGAGATGATAGGGAAGAAAAAGAGAGTTACGAGGAAGAAGAGAGGAAACAAAGGGTAATGGGTTGCTTGAGAAAAAAAGAAAGAAAAGAAAAGAAAAGAAAAGAAAAGTGTAATGGAGGAGGGTAAAAGGGTTAACAGTGAAAGGGTATTTTTGTCTTTTAAAGACCAAATTGGTCATTTTCAAAATACCTTGGACCTAACTGTAATTAACCCAAACCTCAGGGGTGTTTTCTGGAATTTACTCTTGTTTATTTCAATCATCCTCGTACTACTGCATTGCTAGTAAGTGTTGCTTCCAAAACACAGCTTAATAATTAAAGCCTTGAACACAGTTTCGTGACGTTATTATAGTAGTAAAATGATAGCTTTAACAAGTGTTCTTAAAAGCGGCCAGGATATGAAGATCAATACCACACAGTGTGAGCGAAGATCAATACCACACAGTGTGAGCAGAGAGAAACGATAACTACGTAAGAAAGGGGAAAAAAAATTACCAAGTGGTGGCTGGTGAATGTCACAGTGGAACCACCTAGGCGTTGCCGGTATAAGGGCAGTGAGATGACGGGGAGAAGCTCTACTGTGGCTCTAGTTCTACTAGCTCTCTCTCTCTCTCTCTCTCTCTCTCTCTCCTCTGTCGTCAAACCTCTGGTCTCTTCTCTCTCTCTTCTTTCTATCATGTGTGGTTTTCTTTTTATCGTTTGTGGTTTAGTTATTTTTAAGGAACACGTGCATCTCACATATTCTGTTAGTTTTTTAACACCAAATTAACAGATGTATTGATTTGGCAAATATGTATATTTTATGGAGTAAATTTGCCAATATAAAAGTTCAACAGGTGTTTTGACCGGTGGTTGAAAGTTTAAGGGTATATGGCCATTTTTTCCCACTATTTATAGGACGTACTAAACACCTAAAAATGTACTCCGAAAGTCATGGCTGAACCATATATATTTACTTTGCACCCACCGAAATTGAGAGAGAGAGAGAGAGAGAGAGAGAGAGAGAGAGAGAGAGAGAGAGAGAGAGAGAGAGAGAGAGAGAGAGAGAGAGAGAGAGAGAGAGAGAGAGAGAGAGAGAGAGAGATTTGTTTTTTTTTTATTTTTTACAATTGCACCCACTCCAAAAACTTTGTGAGGTTAATTATGATAAACTTTTTGAAAACTTAGATCTTATTGCGATTTTTAAAAATTTTATGGGTATACTAAAATATATAAAAGAATGAAAAACATTTTACATTTATATGCGATCTCAATTCTCAAAACATATATATCTTGTAAGTAAAAAATGATTTATACCCAATATTTTTGAATTGGAGTGTAATTATTTGATTGTTATAAAATTGAAATGGATTATTAACACTTTTATTAATTGTATATTCATTTTTAAATAATAATTGTTAATTTAACATAATTTTGGTTTAAGTGTTGATATGTATTACTACATTATTATTTTTGAATAACTTGTAAAATTTCTTAAGAGAAAACCAATGTTAGGGCACATCCCAATAATTAAACTAGTAGTTAGGCCTTACTGTAAAAAAATATTTGTATTAGTTTTATAATCACCATTTACATAAATTACTATACAGCTAAAAATGTTCTCCAATAGAGATAGGCGATAAGTATTTTACTTTGCACCCACCGAAATTGGGAAACAAAAAGGGAAAGAAAATTCTATATAAAGTATATTAAAGAGATTTGGTATTTTTGTACAATTGCACCCACTATAAAAACTTTTGCGAGGTTAATTATGAGAAACTTTTTCAAAACTTAGATCTTATATTTAAAAAATTCATGGGTGTACTAAAATATAAAAAAGAACGAAAACTATTTTACTTTCGTATGTGATCTCAATTCTGAAAACATATATCATGTAAGTGAAAAATGATTTAAACCCAATATATTTTATTGGAGTGTAATTATTTGATTGTTAGAATTGAAATGGATTATTAACACTTTTATTATATAATAATTTTTAATTTAACATAATATTGGTTTAAGTGTTGACATGTATTTACTATACTATTATTTTTGAAAAACTTGTAAAATTCCAATGTTAGAGCAAACACCACATCCCAATAATTAAACTAGTAGTTAAGCCTTACTGTAAAAAAAATTGTTCAGAGCAAAATCATGTTGAAGTTGACTTCGAATATCTAGGCACAAATCCTAAACTCTGTAGATTACTATAAAAAAATATCTGACGAAAGTTAGAAGAGCATCACAATGATCCTTGCCAACCTCATATCCTCTACTTTACACCAAGAAAAATTGGAAAACTTTCACGTAAATTCATTAGTGCTTAGTCACAGAGTGCGAAATTTTGTTGTAGTGTAGTATAACAAATACTATTTTTCTTGTTGACAAAATAATATCATTAATTTATTAATTAAGAGTCTGTACCCACTTATTAAAAAAAATACTGGCTCATAACCAAGATTCTAGCACTCCGCACTACAACGAAATGTATTTTTGGTGATGAATATTAGTGATGATAATTTTTCATCACCAAAAAGTTATATATAGCGATGAAATTTATTATTTGTTGCATTTATAAAAAATTAATAACATTTGACAACAAAAATTAAAGGCAAAAATGCAAAACTGACCCTCTAACTTTCACATTTTTTCATTTCAGTCCTCTAACTTTCAATTTTGTCAATTCAGTCTTCTAACTTTCAATTTTTGTCAATTTAAGGCTCCGTTAGTGGTTTGTCAGTTCTGCCGTTACATTGTGAAAAATGACACCGTTTTGTTCTTTTTTTTTTTTTTTTTCGGAACAAAAAGAAAATAAAAAAAAATCTGGAAAAAAAAAACCCCAAAACCCCAAATCTCCTCTTCATAAATAAAAAACAAGAGAGAATTCACAATTCCAACACAAAATACGCAGAGAGAGAGAAGAAGAAGAAGAAGAAGAAGAAAATGGGGAAAGACGAAGAGGAGATGAGGGGAGAGATAGAGGAGCGGCTGATAAACGAAGAGTCCAAGATCTGGAAAAAGAACATGCCTTTTCTCTCCGATCTGGTCATTACGCACGCCTTGGAGTGGCTGTCTCTCACTGTCGAGTGGTTGCCTGACCGCGAGGAGCTGCTCGGGAAGGACTATTCCGTCCAGAAGATGATTCTCGGCACTCATACTTCCGAGAATGAGCCCAATTACCTCATGCTTGCTCAGCTGCAGCTCCCGTTAGATGATGCAAAGAACGATGCCCGCCATATGACGATGACCGCTCTGATTTTGGCTCTTTGTGTTTTGTGTTGGAATTGTGAATTCTCTCTGGTTTTTTATTTATGAAGAGGAGATTTGGGGTTTTGGGGTTTTTTTTTTCCAGGTTTTTTTTATTTTCTTTTTGTTCAGAAAAAAAAAAGAACAAAACGGTGTCATTTTTCACAATGTAACGGCAGAACTGACAGACCACTAACAGAGCTTTAAATTGACAAAAATTGAAAGTTAGAAGACTGAATTGACAAAACTGAAAGTTAAAGGACTGAATTGAAAAAATGTGAAAGTTAGAGGGTCAGTTTTGTATTTTTGCCAAAATTAAATTTTATCGCTTTTGTTGTACTGAAATAAAAGCGCCAAGGGAAAAGAGTGAGCGTGAAACTCAATTAATCTACTGCGATGAAATATTTCATCCCTAAAAGTTTAATTTATCGACAACAAAAAATGTCGTCACTATAGGGGTTGCTGGAACAGTATAGGAGACAACCAATTTTGTCGTTGACGATCACCAATAGCAACAAAATAAGTTGTCGCTAAAAAAATACGCAAACTTTTAGTGATAAAGGTTTGGTCATTCTCATTTTTCAGCCAAAACCCACTTTCACTCTCTCTCCCTATTGCGACAAAATATTTCGTTGCTACAAGTTTAACTTTTTGGCGACAACAAATTTCGTTGCTATAGGAGTTGCTGGGAATAGTTAGGCAACGAAACCAATTTCATCGCTAAAGGTCATCAATAGCGATGAAATAAGTCGTTGCTAAAATACAATCAGTTAAACATTAGGGTTTGGCCACTTCATTTTTCAACCAAAACTCACTTTCACTATCTCTCCCCCTCACTCTTTCGCCGTTCACTCTCTCTCCCATACGCCGTCGATATTGCCCCTAGCCACCAGTGCCACATCGCCTCCCTTTACCGCCACTCAGCTCTGATCTCTTACCCCTCTCAATCTGGCCGCCTCATTCTCTCTCTCTCTCCCCCTCACTCTCTCATATTTCACTCTTGCTCGCCTATGTCATTGCTGCCGATATTTCTACCTATACCCACAGGCGACACCACCATCTCCCTTTTACCTCCACCGATCTTCGATCACCTCACTCTCTCTCCCCTCTCACTTCGCTCAATCCCTTCTCTCTCTTCACTCCATCGTCACTATTGCCTCCTTTGATAGCCATCATGGCCGTCCTGATCTCCTCCCCTCTCTCAGCCGCCTCACACCTTCAAAGTTCCGATGGTATTTTCTCTCTCATTCCTTTATTATTTTTACTTTATTTGTCTTAACTTTTTCGGTTACTTTTTTTTCCCCCTTCTTAAAGCTTCGATGGTTTCTATGTGTTTATTTTTTTTTTAAAAATTTCTAGAAATGGAAAAGCTATTTAAAAAAAAAATTTGTGGGTAATCTAACCTGGGTTTTGAATGGTATGATGTTGCAAATTAAACTTGGTTGAGAAATGAACATTACTGATCTTTGTGGGTTTTGAAAAGTATAATGTTAGTTTCTATAATCTATGATCCTTTACTTTTTTGTTTTCACGTATTGTCCCCAATTTGATTTGTATTATGGGTTTGGGTTTTCTATGTTTTGTAGTTCTTGAATACCCATCTTAGCACAACTTAAATCAAATTGCTTGGTAAAGCTTAGTATTTCAACAAAGGTAAATAGTAAATGTTGAGTAAAACTTGTTTAATTAGTTTTTTTTTTTTAATACTTGTAAGCATTTTATATTATAAGCTTTCTGTATTATTTTGTTGATAATTGGTATTATGGTGGGTTGTTGAGTTGTAGCAAGCGAGAGGCTTGTGTAGTGTTATAAGATGGTATAATTTGATATTGTTGAATTATATTTGTTTGATTATTTTAATTTTTTTTTTTCAATACTTTTAAGCTTTCTATATTGTTTTGTTCATGATTAATATTGTGGTGGGTTGTTAAGTTGGAGCAAGCGAGTGGCTTGCATGATGTTTTAAAGTAGTTTAAATTGATATTAGGAGTGCTTATTATTTTTAGAAATGTTGCATAAATATTGTTGAGTTATATTTGTTTGATTATTTTAAATTTTTTTAATACTTGTAAGCAATATATATTGTTTTGTTGATGATTGTTATTGTGATGGATTGTTGAGTTGGAGCAAGTGGATGGCTTACGTGGTGTTATAAGATGGTATAATTTGATATTGGGATTGTTTATTAATTATCTTTAAAAATTGTCGATGAATATTATTGAATTACTTTTGTTTGATTATTTAAAAAAAAAAATACTTGTAAGCATTCCTTATTTTGATGTTGATGATTAGTATATATTGTGGTGGGTTGTTGAGTAGGAGCAAGCAGGTGGTTTTCATAGTGTTATAAGGTGGTTTAAATTGATATTGTGAGTGCTTATTATTTTTTGAAATGTTGTATAAATATTATTTTTAGAAATGCTGTATAAATAAATAAAGAAGTGGTGTTGAAATCATTTGAAGACATATGCTTTTGGCCCTATTTATATTACATTAATGTTTTTGTATTGTTATAAAATTTCTTGTGTTATTGTATGTGTTGCAAACAATTGTATGGATGGATTGAATCTAATACTTGTTTTATTTACTTTTGGATTGTATGGATTGTTTGCTTATAAATGTGTTGTTCAAATGTAAGGTTCTAATAATGTAATGATAGGTTAATATCTAAGGAAATTAGAAAATTAAAATAAAAATAATAAATCTTTGGCAACGAAATTTTTCATCACTAATAGTTTGGATATGATAAAATGTTGAATTAAAAAAAAGGTTTAGGCGAAGAAATATTTGGTCGCCTAATATGGCAGAATAAAAAAAAAAAATGGTTTCGATGAATATGGTCAAATTAAAAAAAAATTGGTTTTTATTTCGTCGCCAATTATGATGTAATATAATAAAATAAAATAAAATACTTTTGGCGATAAAACTATTTTATCGTTGGATAATGTATTTAACGAGAAAAACATTAGGGGACAAGATGATTTAGTCGCCAAAAGTTTTTTTTTTTTTCCTAAATTTTAAATAGCCAGACTTTTTGGCAGCAAAATTTTCGTCGCTAGGACTTTTGGCGACGTGGTATACACGATGAAACTAGTTTCGTCGAAAAAGTCATAAGGAACAAAAATAGGACATTTGGTGATGAAACTTTTCATCACAAAAAAGCATTTTATTGTAGCAGGCTTTGTGGTGCAACTGCAACACCTATATGATAGTAAAAATTACCTTGAACCTAGGTTTGACGCCAGAAGTGCAGAGAGTTTATGACTTATTAATCACTTAGTCTTTTTAGTTTTTGGTTGATAAATTGAAAATTATGGAATTTGAAAGAATTGAAAAATTAGAAAATGAAGCTAATACAGTAAAAATAGTTCTTTAACTGCTAAAAGTAAATCAAGCACATATGACACTTGAAAGAGTTAGAAAAATTATTATAAAGGCTTTATGAAGACAAGCCATGCCAATAGAAATAACATACCTGGAGCAACATAGCCGATAGTACCAGCAAATGAAGTCTGGTACAAAGTGTCAGAACTCAAAATCCTAGCTGTCCCAAAGTCAGATATATGTGCTTCATATTCTGAATCAAGTAGAATATTTTTACTTGAAATGTCACAATGAATTATTGGACATGAATAGTCATGGTGCAAATAAGACAAAGCACGTGCCACACCTTTAACAACATTTATCCTGTTAACCCAATCAAATTCCATGGCTTGTTCATCATCCTTCAGTACCTTGTCCAAGCTCCCACCTTCCAAGAACTCATAAACCAATAGTAAGTGTTGTGGATGTGAGCAAAAACCATGAAGCTTCACAATGTTGCGATGTCGTATTTTTGTTAAAGCACATATCTCACTCTCAAAAGCTTTTAGATTGTCAATACTGCCATCTGAGAGGGCATGAAGTTTCTTTACAGCAACAACTTGACCTGTTGGTAACTCAACTTTATAAACATTTCCATACCCACCCACTCCAATACAATGTTTGTCATCAAAATCCTCCGTTGCTTCGATAATGTTTTCATACACCATTTTCCCATCATAGCTCCATACTGCAAAAAAATTTTGATGTTGTGCTTCTAGTGGCTTGTTTTTTGTTCTCTCCTTTCTTTGGCGAAGAATTGATGTAAATCCAATACCCACAAATGCAAGAAAGATGGTGCCAAGAAAAAGAAATAAAATTAGTTTCACAATTTTATTCCCTCTTTTGACATAATGATCCGCAGAGGGGCAAGCCTTTAAACCAGTGGCATTGCCGCATAAGCCCTTGTTGTTTCTAAATGCTTCTATAGGTGCCTCACGAAATGGTTTGGTACTTGGAATAGGACCCTCCAACTGATTGTAGGACAAATCAACAGATGTTAGGCTTATCAATTTATAAAAAGTAGATGGAATAGAACCAGAGAGCACATTGTGGGAAAGATTCAAAATTTCCAAGGTTTGCAAATCTCCAAGTTGTTGTGGTATCTCTCCTGTAAAATTATTTTGGCTAAGATCAAGATAATGGAGAGAGTGCAAATATCCAAATTGAAAGGGAATCATGTCGTTTAAGCAATTGTTGCTCAAATTCAAGTACCACAATTTCTGACAATGCCCCAATTCAGGAATAAGGCCACTTAGACTATTTCCAGCTAGGTTAAGCCCCTCTAAATTGGATAGCATTCCAAAATCACAAGGAATATTTTGGGAAAGTTTGTTATTGTTTAGATAAAGCTCTACCAAAAACATCAAGCTTCCCAATTCCTTTGGAATCTCACCATCAAGATGATTTGATGAGAGGTTGAGGAAATGTAACTGAACTGCTTCTCCAAGCTCATGAGGTATCCTTCCAGAAATATTATTGTTAGTGACTTTCAAGCATTTGAGGTTATGAAATTGGCCCCAATTTGTTGAAAGTTGACCATATAAATAATTAAAACTCAGATCTATATAATCCAAATGTGGATATATGCCAAAATCTTCTCCTATATTTCCTGTAAGATGATTTTGGTCAAGCCTAACTCTAAACAAACTGGTGCAATTTTTTAGGCTTTTTGGGATTGGACCAGTGAAATGATTATCGAAAGCAGATAAGTTTTGAAGCAATCCACCACGGCATATATTTTCAAGCAAATGACCAGTGAACTGGTTGCTAGATAGTGTCAAAATATTTAATTGCATGAGGTTGTTCATCTCAATTGGAACATGCCCGCTAAGATTATTCTCGAGTAGTTGTAAGTTAGTTAGGAATTGAAGTTTTCCCAGTTCTGGAGGAATGGAGCCAAATAAATTATTATCAAAAAGAATTAATGCAACAAGTTTGGTTAAGTTTCCAAGAGAAGCAGGGATGACACCAGTGAGATTGTTTGATGACAAACCAAGTTGACTAAGAGAACTTAACATTCCTATTTCCTTAGGAATGAAACCAGAAAGTTGGTTATTAAAAAGATTTAGAATGGTTAGGTTTCTTAAGTTTCCAAGAGAGGCAGGGATGACACCAATGAGATAGTTTGATGCCAAATCAAGACTACTGGCAGAACTCAGCGTTCCTAATTCTTTAGGAATGTAACCAGAAAGTCGGTTCCCAAAAAGAACTAGAATGCCCAAGTTGCTTAAGTTTCCAAGAGAAGTAGGGATAACACCAGTAAGATGGTTTAATGACAAATCAAGGTCGCAAAGAGATCTTAACATTCCTAATTCTTTGGGAATGGAACCAGAAAGATGGTTTTCAAAAAGATATAGATTGGTTAGGCAACTTAAGTTTCCAAAAGAAGTAGGGATGATGCCAGTGAGATTGTTTCTTGATAATGTTAGGTTACTTAGAGAACTTAGCATTCCTAATTCTTTGGGAATGGAACCAAAAAGTTGGTTATGATAAAGATATAAAATGGTTAGGTTTCTTAAGTTTCCAAGAGAAGTTGGGATGGTACCTGTGAGATTGTTTAAGTGTAAACTAAGTTCGCACAGAGAACTTAGCATTCCTAATTCTTTAGGAATGGAACCAGAGAGATGGTTCTTATAAAGATATAAAATGGTCATATTACTTAAGCTTCCAAAAGAGGTAGGGATGCTACCAGTGAGATGGTTTGATGACAATGCAAGGCTATTGAGAGAACTTAACATTCCCAATTCTTTAGGAATGAAACCAGAAAGTTGGTTCTTATAAAGATGTAGAGTGGTCAAGTTGCTTAAATTTCCGAGAGAAATAGGAATAGCACCAATGAGAAGGTTTGATGACAATGCAAGGTGTTTGAGAGAACTTAACATTCCTATTTCTCGAGGGATTAATCCAGAAAGTTGGTTTTGATAAAGATACATAATGGTTAGATAACTTAAATTTCCAAGAGAAGCAGGGATGATACCTATGAGATTGTTTGACGACAAATCAAGTTCAAATAGACAACTTAGCATTTCTAGTTCTCGAGGAATGGAGGTAGAAAGTCCATTATCAGACAAGTTTAGATTTCTAAGAAATTTTAGCATTCCTAGCTCTTTTGGAATTGATCCAGAAAGCTTATTTGTGGAAAGAGAAAGATCGGACAAATAGCTTAAGTTTCCGAAGGAGGGGGGTATAGATCCCGTGAGATTATTTTCGGCCAAGCAAAGGACACGAAGTCTCCTTAATTGGCCTATTTCAGCTGGAATGCTCTCAGTGAATTGATTAGTAGAAAGGTCAAGATAGGAGAGCTTAGAGAGGTGATAAATATATGAGGGGATAGGCCCAAATAGGGAGTTGTACGAAAGGTCAAAACTGAGTATATTGGAAAAAGATGGGAAGCTGAGATTTTGAAGTGTACCTCTCAAACCATGACTTGAAAGGTTAAGATTGACGATGCTTCCAAACTTGTCGCAACTTATTCCCACCCAATTGCAAGCGGTGCTTCCAGCCCAAGAAGACAAGACAGACTGGCTTTTGATGTGAAGGCTGGTTTTCCATTTTAAAAGAGCCTCCGCTTCGTTCAGTTCTTTAGCTACCTTAGCCTTGCCATCAGTGTAAACAGAAGGAGCAGCTGAAGAAGCAGAAGGTAGGGATGAGAAAAGCAGAGCAAGGGTGGTGATAACAATAAAGAAGAACAAGAGTGGGGATGAAATAAGATGGGTGGAGAGTGGTTTCTTTAACTGGGTTGTCATTATGTTGGCGGGTGATGAAGAAAGGACTTTTACTACAAAGTAGTATGGTTGTAATGGTTGATGAATGATTCCAAATGGCTGGAGAGTCATTTATAGGCAATGAAATGGTTTGGCATTTTCCCACTCCTTTTTTTGAGAAAATATTTATATGAAACTTGGAAGCTTATCCCGTGTGGGGCCTGGGTTGGAATGTGGGTCGATGCCAAACAATTTTGGGGATGGTTATTGGCTTATTGCACAGTGTGTTACACACATGCGTGTGAATCATGAAACACCCACTGTCTGTGACAATCTGGATAATAGATTTTGCCCATTAAGATTTGTCCAGAATTGACTTGACTGGTTCATAAAAAAAAAAAAAAAGAAGACTTGACTGTACTATACTTCTATTGTTTAATTGGTTTAGACATTTTTTTTGAAAAAAAAATCTAAAAGAGAATATACATTTTTAAACTAAAAGGTTCATCTTCTTCTTCTTCTTATTATTATTAGAGAGAAAGCTAATTTTTAAAGTAAAAATAAATTAATAAAAAAAACCCATGCGAAACGAACACATCCTTTGAAAATTTAGAAAATTTCTAGAGGTATTGAGTTGATCAGAGGCTTAGTTTTGAGAGCAGCAACGATCTGACAATAAAGATTTAATTTAGGCGTGTCAAATACTAAATTTTTAACATATTACATGTGTCATATGCCAAATTATTTTGACATATAATAGTAGTAGTGTACCGTAGTTATGTGCTAATTTTTTTAATAATTCTTCTCTCCTCTCTACTAACTCTCTCTCTCTCTCTCTCTCATATATTTCTCTCCTCTCTCCTCTCTCTTTATTACTTTATTTTTTAAATAAATAGTGGGTGTTATTTTAGGTTATTTTAATTGGTGATATGTTAAAATAAGAGATGTGATGTATAATGTATTATAAAGTAGTGTGTTAAAATAAATAAAATAACTTTTTAGTGTGTTAAAATGACTTTTTTTTTTAAATTATCACAACTAATGTTGATACTCTAATGACAACAAGCAATATATTGAAAATGTCTAACAACAATGTAAGGACTATGGACGCTAGAAAGTTTTGATCGTGGACGGTGAAGGGCACTAAGAATATTTTATTGTGCCATCATTTCCCAACCAAGGAGACTATTTTTATATATTACATGAAAAATTCTTAGGTATTTCTGGAGTATGTGATGTAGTGTCCTCCTCTCATATTCTTGATGGATCTCATCATAAATTCAATTCTCACTTCAAAAAAAAAAAAAAAAAGTTCAAGCTTTTGACTTACTTAATCAAAAGAAAAGAAAAGAAAAAAAAAAGACGACCAAAACACACACAAATATCTATATTTTGTTGAACATAATAATTATATTTTATATTCAATCTTAATTAAATGGCCATTTAAGGAAAATAAAATAAAATAAGCATTTATTGATGCTTTTCTTTTTCTTTCCTATGCTATTTTATAAGGAAACTTTTTTATTTTTAAATTAAAATTAAAATTTAGAAAAAATTTTCTTTTATTAAAAAACAAATCAAAGCTGTCACGACTAATGTTGATACTCTAATGACAACAAGTAATATATTGAAAAGAGAAATGATATGTCCACAACATTTTTCATAACATTTTTACAACAAATCTTAAGTGGCAGGTTGTTACTGATTGTTATTGTTGGGGCAAAAAAGTAATCTTAGTGTTAGGTTCAAATTTAAACCAATAACAACTAACCATTTATGATTTGTTGTGAAAATATTATGAAAAATGTTGTGGACGTAGTACTTCTCTATTGAAAATGTCTAACAACAATGAAAGGACTATGGACGCTAGAAAGTTTTGATCGTGGACGGTGAAGGGCACTAGGAATATTTTATTGTGCCATCATTTCCCAACCAAAGAGACTATTTTTATATATTACATGAAAATTTTTTAGGTATTTCTGGAGTATATGGTGTAGTGTTCTCCTCTCATATTCTTGACGGATCTCATCATAAATTCAATTATCACTTCAAAAAAAAAAAAAGTTCAAGCTTTTGAATTACTTAATCAAAAGAAAAGAAAAGAAAAAAGATGACCAAAACACACACAAATATATATATATATATATATATTTTGTTAAACATAATAATTATATTTTATATTAAATCTTAATTAAATGGCCATTAAAGGAAAATAAAATAAAATAAAATAAGCATTTATTGATGCTTTTCTTTTTCTTTCCTGTGCTATTTTTTTAGGAAACTTTTTTATTTGGTGCGATGGTCACTCTACAAGTTTAAGTGCTTGTGGGGTGTCGGAGGCAAGAGTCGGGGTTCAAGTCTCCAGAAGAGAGCTTCACACACATATGCACTTAAATTAGGTTAGAGTAGAATTCTATTTTGTATAAAAAAAAAAGAAACTTTTTTATTCTTAAATTAAAATTTAGAAAAAATTTTCTTTTATTAAAAAAACAAATCAAAGCTGTCATTATGCGTTGATTGAAGTCAACTAATGCAATTTTTTATACACATAGTTACAACTATCAAATGATTGTCACTAACACTAACAGGGGCGGAGCCACGTTCTGGGTAGGGGGGACCATGGCTCCTCAAATATTTTTTTAAACCTTCTCACAGTAGGTAAAAAGTACAAGCCACTTCAATTTTTCTTAGACCTGGCTTCCACAAGAGCATAGATTGGCCCCTCCACCTCCTACACATCAGCCAAATTTACCCTCCAAATTTCCAACTTTCCACCTAAAAACAATTGTAAAAAAAAAAAAAAAAAAAAAAATTCTCTTCAAACTAGTTTGAAACAAAACTATTCAAACTCATATTTTTATATTGGGTATGAATTTTGAAAATTTAACCATTCGATTGCATGTTCTTATTATATCCGTCATTCTTGCAAAATTTTAAGAAGATCAAAGATCAATTGCCATGTTATCAAGTAAGTGTTAAAATTTCAAGTTTTTGTGATCTAAAATTGTGTATAAAAAATAGGTTTATTGATCGAGTAATAAATAACATCTGATTTGAACAAAATTTGATAAACATGTTAAGAATATAAGGAAAATGAAATTCAACAGTTAGATTTTCAAAATTCACACCTAAAGAGGAAATATATAAGAAGTTTGAAGAGTCTAGTTTGGAGAGAAACTTTGTTGATAAAAAAGTGTGTAATTGCATTATAAAATACTAAAATAGGCAACTCCCAAGAAAGTTTATTTTTTGTCAAAGTCTACCCTCCCATATCTACCCCTCTATGGCTTTTTGTCACTTTATAAGTCTACTTTCTTTATAAAAATTGTTACACACATCCTGTTATACACACATTATTACACACTTAATACTATTTAAACTGAAGTAGTAAGTTGAATACACGTTTTTAAAACTTTAAATTGTCTTCAACTTATTATTTTAATTCAAAAAATGTGTGTAATAGTAGTTTATTGTAGCTCACTTGCTAAAAAAATTGAAAGATAGCACCATCGATGGAGCATGTTTTTTTGTGGTGTGGATTGATAAAAATAGCAATATAGAAATTTGAGAGCATCACTATCAATGCTCTTAATTCGATAGTTATAACTTAGAACGGGGAGATGAGAGATTTGAACCATAGATATCATAAAAGTACCAGGATGTGTCAACCGGTTGAACTACAAAACTCTTAGTGAGAGAAATATTTCCGAGGATAGAAATTTTTAATAAAGAATGTGTATATATTTTGTCACATATGTTATCACAATTTTAACCATCACAATTCTCATATATATATTTTTAACAGAATTTAAATTTATAATATATTTAAACTATCCATTGCAATCTTGCCATATTATATTTTCTTCAAATATTATAATATATTTTTCAAGTAATACTACATCCATAAAATTTGCATAATAATGTCACAACAAATCCTAAATGGTAGAAAAAATTATTTTGTATCTAATGACACCACATTAACTATACTACTACTTAATGGGATTCCTCTGTTTGGATCAGATTTTTTTTTTCCCAAAATACCCCCAACACTCTTAAGTTTAAGTAGAGACAAAACTAAAAGATAGTTAAGTAAAAATACATGTCTAACTTGCACTAAAACATTATCTACAAAATAGGAACACTCTCTATTCAGAAATTTGAAATGATCTAATTACCTACACTCATGTTTTCAAAAAAAAAAAAATTCACATTTTTTTTTACCTTTAATAAGTCTTAATCATTCACATCAACCAAAAAAAAAAAAAAAAAAGTCTTAAACAGTTTTTATTATTATTATTTTATTTTATAAATTGAGGCACAAAGAGAGAGACCACCTTTGTTATACCGTCACATGCAGGCCGGCATCCACCGAATAACATTGGCACTGCTATCGGTAAAGGGTTTTATATATATATATATATATATATATATATATACAAAAAAAATTGTCCTTAATTATGATTTATGTTTGGTCATTTTGGATTGATTTGTTTTTCATTTATGTATATCAGAAAAGATAAGGAAAAGAAGGATGAAGACCTCTGAAACGCCGGAGAATGAATTATAGTTCATCAAGAATTGACAAGAATTCCCTCAGGCCTCAGCCCACACCATAAAGGTCACACCTAAAATCGGTTAGCCCCTCTCTTTATTTCAATTTCCTTCCTTCATGTTTAAAAGTTCAAAAAACTTTGTTCTTTTCACTTTTCAAAATTTATTTTCCTAACCGCCGCACACCCTTGGTGCAATGGTCACTCCACAAGTATAAGTGCTTGTGGGGTGTGGGGGGTAAGAGCCAGGGTTCAAGTCTCCAGGAGGGAGCTTCACACACATATACACTTAAATTACGCTAGAGTAGAATTCTATTTTGTATAAAAAAAAATTTATTTTCCTATACTTGAAATTTGCATATTTCTTTAATATTACTTCTTTTAGAAGAACTTTTTGTTATTCAAATATAATCTTCTCTGAGAAAATAGCAATCTCTCTTCATGCAACTGCTTTTATTGCAACTTTTAAATCCCAAGTTAGAGCGTCTCACCCTTCCCTTAGTTTCTCTTACTCTAAGCTATGGTAGGCGAATAAATTCGTATCAATGAGTATTATCTATATCTATACTACTATTTAAGGGGTTGCTCCTGTTTGGACTGGATTTTTTTTTGTTCCAAAATACCCCTACAGCTTATGTTTAAGTAGGGGTAAAACTTGGTAAAAATGCTTTTTTAACTTCCATGTAAAACACTATCTACAAAATAGGACCACACTCCTAGTACACTTACATTGGTTTTCAAACTCAAATTGCTTCTTCTTCAGTTCTCCAATTCTCTCAATTCTGTGTTTTCAAATTCCTTTCACCCACCTCTTTGCTTCAGATTTCACTACAAACAACAACAACAACAGATAGATTTGAGGTAAGCTCTTTCTTAGATCAAATCTCAGCCCCCTCTCTCTCTCTCTCTCTCTCTCTCTCTCTTTTATTTCTACATTTCTCACTTCAATTTCTCTCGATTGATGTGTAGAGAGAATAGGTTCGTTTTTAACTCTAAGTCTGATTTTTTTTTTCCTTTCAGTTTGGGCCACATCGAACAGGTTCTATTTCCCTTAGGAAAAAGCTCAAATAGGTTCTATTTCCCTCAGGGCCACATCCAACAACTTCGTTTTTAACTCTAAGTCTGTTTTTTTTTTTTTTTTTTTTTTTTTTTTTGTCTTTCAATTTTTTTTTGGAGGAAAATCTTTCAATTTTTATCATTACGCTAGATACGTATTGCTTCATATCATATTTTGGTGTAGAATCTGATTTGCTTCTCTCTTTTTTTCGTTTGTCTCCAAAGCCAACGAGAAGAGGATCGTCAGGTTCCATCTCAAGGATTGTCCCCAGTGGCAGGTTTCTTTCATCCTATATTTACCATCTATTTATTATTTCTAAACAAAAAACCTATCATACTTTCGTTTCATATGGCTTTTTAGTATTGAACCCAAGATTATCATCTCTAGGAGGAATAGTAGCATTGTGAAAGGTTGAGTGTTTTTTTTTTTTTGATAGTTTTGAGCTTTTGTTCTTGGGTTTTCTTGTTCAAACTTCAAACTGGTAAGTAACGAATTTTTTTTTTTTTGAAGTCTTGGATTGTCGTTTAATTTGTAAAAAAGGGTTCTTTGATCAAAGCTCAGTTCTCTGCCTCTCTCTGATGAGGTTCTATTTCTTCGAACAAGACGGTTTTTTAAGTCAATTTTATTTATTTTATTTTATTTTATTTTTTGTCTTTCAATTTGGGCCACATCAAACAAGTTCTATTTCCCTCAGGTTAGGAAAAAGCTCAAACAGGTTCTATTTCCCTCAGGGCCAGATCGAACAGGTTCGTTTTTTAAGTCTGATTTTTTTTTTTTTTTTTGGTCTTTCAATGTGGGTCATGTCGAATAGGTTCTATTTCCCTCAGGTTAGTAAAAAACTCAAACAAGTTCTATGACATGAAGGATATGTATCTCAAACATGAAGGACATGTATGCATGAAGTTTGTTGTTCAAAGTATAAGTAACGATTTTTTTTTTTTTAAGTCTTGGATTATCGTTTAATTTGTAAAAAAGGGTTGTTTTGTCTCCAACAAAAATATATTACTTTATCATGATTTAGATTCTAAAAGGACTACACTTTGTTAACATTATCCTTTCCATATCATTATCTTATCTTATATATTTTTCTTTTTTCTTTTTTCTTTTTCTTCTATTTGGTCAGTTTGATGGGTGTTTAAGTATTTCTCTAATTAATGACTATTTTTTAAAGAATAGGAATGATATATATTGATTTGTCTTTCTTTTTTCTTTTCTTTTTTTGGTGTGTTTATCGGGTTTGACTCATTATTTTGGTGTATGTGTTTTAAGCGGTGCCCTCTCTTCCTCTTATTATTTTTGTTTGTTGTTTTTCTTACATTTAAGCCTTACTCTCTATTTTTTTGTATTTTTTTTTAGGGTGACATATCAACAAGTTGGTTAGATTATATAGCAGACACATTGGATGAATTCGGGTAAGCGAAGTGGTAGTCACTCTATCAAGTAGTTGTTAAAAAACATTTTTTGTATTATCAATATCCTACCTTATGAAATTTAATATTTTCCTTTTTTGTGCCTTTCATTGCACATTTGATGACTTTGTAAGCAATTGTCATATACGCAAATTTGCTAAAGCAAGAATGATATTGGAGAACTTATCTTTAAAGATAAAATTTTAAAATTGTGGTGAAAATTGCTTCTAAATAATAGACTAACTTTTAGGGATAAAAATGAACACCCTTAAATATATCTTATATTTTATACTTTAAAATGTTACTTCATTTTAAATTTTAAAATCTTAAAAATTGGTAAAATTAAATTTGATCCAAAATGACTTACCAAAAGACAAAAGGACTGCAAACAAACCATGTCTTTTGAATTTGCATCAAGTGTTATGTGTCCTCAATTAATAAATTTGCATCAACTTTGTTTTTTTTTTTTTTGTTTTTTTTTTTTTTGAGGGTGGTCAATCCTTTAATGTTGGTTTCCTTTTTTTTTTTGCAACTTCAAAAAAAAAAAAAAAAAATCCATCAACGTTGGTTTCCTATTTTTTTTGCAACTTCAAGAAAAAAAAAAAAAAAAACCATCAACGTTGGTTTCCTATTTTTTTGCAACTTCAAGCAAAAAAAAAAAAAAACCCCGATGTTTTAGGTATTTTAATAATATGCGAGCACTGTTTTACATTTAAATTTTTTTAAAAAAATGTTTTAAGTATTTTTATTCCTAAAATTTTGCCTATTAATTAGATACTAAAGTAAGAATGATACTGGAGAACTTATCTTTAAAAATAAAATTTTAAAATTGTGCTGAAAATTGCTTCTAAATAATAAACTAACTTTTAGGGGTAAAAACCTACACCCTTAAATATATCTTATATTTGATAGTTTAAAATGTTACTTCATTTTTAAATTTTAAATTTTAAAAATTAGTAAAATTTAATCTGTTCCAAAATAACTTACCAAAAGAAAAAAAAAGACTCCAAACAAACCATGTGTTTTGAATTTGCATCAAGTGCTACATGTCCTTAGTTAATAAATTTGCATCAACATTTTGTTTTGTTTTGTTTTTTGTTTTTTGTTTTTTCTTTTTTTTTTGAGGTTGGTGAGTCCTTCAACGTTGGTTTCCTATTTTACTACCACTTCAAGAAAAAAAAAAAAAAAAATCCTGATGTTTTAGGTATTTTAATAATATGCCAGCACTGTTTTACATTTAAATTTTTAAAAAAAAATGTTTTAAGTATTTTAATTCTTAAAATTTTGCCTATTATTTAGAAGTAATTTTTTCCATGATTTTTGACTTTTATATTTAACGAAAAGAGGAAAAAATAAAAATAAAAACACACGTTTTATAGATTTTCAACCAATTAATAACATGAAGCCTTTTCTATACAAAAAAAGGAAAAAAAAAATTAATATCCTTCAATAGTTGGGCGAGGGAAATTTCAACCAATTGAGCTATTATTTTAAAAAAAATTTATATTATGGCTAAAATATTTTGTTTACATATTTTAGTGTCAGACTATTGCAACTCAAAAATAAGGGTGCAATATTATTTTGCGAAACTTTTATATAAGAAATTTGACTACAAAATTTTAACATAGCACATGCTTCCACTTTTACTAATTTTATTAGAATTGCACATATTACTACAATTCTTACATGTCATTGGCCAAGTGCCTTGCATTTATAATTTACTCCAATGTTTACAGGTTTAAATACACCCTCTTTGGACTAGGGAATAATTATTGTGCTAAATATGTATATATGTGCAACTAACACAATTATTATTATTTTTTTTGTCTATTTTAATGTAGAAATGAGTTCGGAAAATACACCTACGACTCATACCAATGACGTAGAACGTCGTCGAGAACTATGGAGATATTATGATCGACATAGTAGACAAATAGAAGACAATGAAAGCAGACAAATTCGACTGGCAAGACGTCGTGCCAATTATGCAAGACGAAGACAACAAACTTTGGGTAGTTATATTACTTTAGTGGGAAGTCCAAAAAATTTAAACGAAGACGTTGTGCATTCTAATTCAAAATCATCATGTGTATCACTAATACCACCTACTCGCGAGGCTACACCAAGTTGTCATCTTACACATATCCGTAACTTGGCGCGAAATATTCCAGTTGAGCGAAATGCTATGCAAGAAACTAATGGTGAGATCATAATTTTGTACCTTTTAAAAAATATTCATTGGTTGGACTATGATTATTTTGGGGAAAAATATAAATTTTGGCATGTTAGTTTTATGTCAATATCAAGAAAAATGCTAAGTTAATGTTTATAACAACTTTAGGTTTACCTCCAATATATCCAACTATAATGCCAAATGATTTTGCGGCTGCACCAAGATATATAAATTCTGATGTTAATGATGGTAAGTTTTATGTTAAATATTTATAAACTTTGCGCCATTATATTTTTTTTTTAAAATTAGCATTTTTTATAATTACATTGCAGATGTGGAAAGAACTGAAGAAGTTGAAAATATAAATTATCAAAATCATGGAGATGGCTACAGAAAACAAGGTTTGTTACTCAATGTCACCATTTTTATTTCAATTTACATGTTTATTATTGTTCAATTTTATTATTTGTTTACATGCTGCATATTCGAAACATTATTAATATTTTGCTTATTTCACAACATAATATTTGATACAATTTTTAATATTTTCTTTTACAACTATCTTTGCACTCTTTATCTCTAATTTTTTCCTTAAAATTAAAATTAGGTGTTAAAAACACATTCAATGGTACTACACATGTAACAAATTGTATGCAAGGCAGATACAGTTGTGCCAAAAATTTTAAAGAAGGTAGAGAGACCATTAGGTATCAACTACCACAACCAAAGACATGTCGCTTTTGTAATGCCCGTTGGTTCCATCGAGAGACATCCTTGATGTGTTGCAAGGATGGAAAAATATCCTTATCCAACATACTAATTTGTCCTGAATTTATGGAGCTCATTTGTGAGCAAACACCACGAGGCAGACATTTTAAGCAATATATATGGTTTTACAACAGCATGTTTGCATTCACCTCAATGGGTGTGCACGTGGATGAAAGCGTGGCCTCAAATAGTCGAGGAATATATACATTTTGTGCCCAAGGTGCCATCTATCATAGAATCGGTAGTCTTTTACCATATACACCTCTAAGTGTGCGGCATATAATTGTATATCTACAACACCAATCTTGAAATACAACGCAGAATGTCTCAATCTGTAGAAGCTCAAGAAGATATTGTGCGACTTATTCAAAGGATCTTAGACATGTATAACCCATTTGTGGAGAGTTTCGTCAAGTATCTCGAACTCCAAATTTACATCAATGTAAACTCCTCATTAAAGAACAACCTCTAAACCAACCTCAATATTACCTTCCTAGCACTTCCCAAGTGGTAGCTATTATTGTAGGAGGTGAAGAAGCTGGGCGTTTAAGTGGCAGAAAAATTTTGGTTTAAACATTTAGTGGTAATTTGATCAATGTTCAAGATACAGCAGGATATTATGATCCATTGCAATACCCTATACTTTTCCATTTGGAACATATGGATGGGATATCAACACACGTGACGCTAATAGAAATAAAGTGTCATGTCGCGATTATTATGCATACGTCCTTCAAGTAACAGTTTTATTATTTTTAATCTATTACTTCAAAATGCCGCTTACACTATGAAATAACTGAACCTAAATCTATTTTTACTATTGTTGAAGATTCGCCTCGATGATCTATCAATGATCTGGTATGAAGGACGCCTTTCACAACAGTATGTTGTTGATAATTATGTCAAAATTGAAACACACAAGCTTAGGTGGTTTGAGCACAATCAAGATTCTATTAGGGTGGATCTGTACCAAAGCTTACAAGATGCTTTCCATGAAGGAGAGTGTGATACTGGTAATGTAAACTTCACACTTAAATTTACATTACTTCATTAATGGCGAATTTGCATCAATATTTATTAATGGCCGAACTTTGTCATCTTATATATAGGAAATGTTGGACATAGAACCATTTTACCATCATCATTTGTGGGAAGCCCACGAAATATGATCCAACGATTTCAAGATGCAATGTCATTGGTTCAAAAATTTGGAAAGTCAGATTTATTCATCACAATGACGTGTAATCCAAGATGGGAAGAAATCCAAAATGAGTTTTTACTTGCACAAACTGCTCAAGATTGTCTAGACTTGCTTGCAAGAGTTTTCAAATCAAAATTTGAAGAATTGAAAGATGATATTGTGGTTAAGGGATTTCTTGGAAGAGTTATTGTATATGTGCAGGTCTTTGAGTTCCAAAAAAGGGGTTTACCACATGCACACATGCTTATAATTCTCGATGAAGGTGATAAATTGCATTATCCAGAGGATTATGATTGGGTTGTTAAAGCAGAAATACCGTGTAAAGAAGAACAACCTCAGTTACATAAAGTTGTATTGAAGCATACGATACATGGTCCTTGTGGAATACAAAATCCAAGATCACCGTGTATGAAAAATGGGCAATGTAAAAAAGGATATCTAAAGCCTTTAACCTACCAAGGCAATGACTCATATCCTCTTTACAAACGATTTGATATTAATAATCCCGTGCCGTTGAATGATTATTGCAGGATTATGGTAGATAACACTTGGGTTGTTTCATATAATCCTTGGTTACTGTTGAAATATAAATGCCATATTAATGTTGAAATATGTTGCAGTATTAAGAGTGTAAAATACTTATATAAATATGTGCATAAAAGCCCAGATCATGTCTCTATGGAAGTTAGACCAGGCCCAAATTATGATGAGGTCTAACAGTACATTGATGCAAGATGGGTATGTGCTCCAGAGGCATGTTGGAAGATATTTTCTTTTCCTATGTATTGAATGTACCCTGTTGTTTTTGTTTTGCAAGTTCATCTTCCAGATGGACAACAGGTACACTTTAGAGCACATGAGCCTATTGCTAATGTTTTGGAGCGAAGTAAAAAGACAATGCTCACTGAATTTTTTTATATGAATATGATTGATCATGATGCACGAAATTATTTATATAGAGAGTTTCCTGAGCATTATTGTTGGGATTATAAAAACAAAACATGGACACGAAGAAGATCTTATAGAAAAGTAGTGGGCAGGGTATATACTGTTTCACCATTTGATGGAGAGAAGTTTAATTTGCGTGTTCTTCTTAATCATGTCAAGGGGCCAATAGGATTTGACAATTTATTGACTGTCAATGGGATAGCCTATCTAACTTTTAAGCAAGCAGCTGAGCAAAGGGGTTTACTAGAGAATGATAACAGCATACGACAGTGTCTGCTTGAGGCAAGAGACATTCGAATGCCGTCAGTTTTAAGAAAATTGTTTGTAACAATATTGATATTTTGTCTACCAACTGGAGTAAGAGAATTGTGATATGAGTTCTACCCATATATGGTAGAAGATTACCCATCAACATCTGTTACAACAGAGACACGTCGTACAATAAACTTCTCAATGATTTAGAGGCATTACTCTTGCAACATGTGTAGACGACTAAATTTCTAGTTCGAAATAAATCAAACAAGTAAAATAGTTTCACAATTGTGAATTTGTATTGATGAATGTGTGGTACAATTCTCTGTGATTACAAAAGAGTAATCCTCTGATTCGATCTCCTTGAAAGATTTGTTGATTGGAATTGTGGTAATGTGATTTTGATTCGAACACCAAATATACTTTAATTTGACTGAAGCATGGATCGAAGATCTTTGAAACGAATTACAAGGAATCTCTGGCTATGAGCTTGTTAGAAATCCTTTGTTCTTCGCGTTCTTCGTGTTCTTTTTGTTCTTGGTGCGTTCTTTGTCTTCGAAGGTTTGTAGTGGAAGTTCTTCGGTGCTTTAGAGGCTTAGATCCGTAGAGCTTTGTTGATTTATGGTTTGTTGAGGTTTCTAGAGGCTTTTACGCTTAAGTCCAGCAAACTTCAAGATCTAGGCTGACAGCTTGGATGATTCTGCTTTGAATGTTCCTTGCATTTGAGTTTGAAACTCTTGAAGTTCCTAGAGGCTTCAGGGCTTGATTCCAGCAGAGTTTCAATACTTCTGAATCTTCTTTGATGCTGCTTGTGCTCTAAATGACTTTCGTCCTCCCTCAATGCCTTAGGAAGGCTTCTATTTATAGGAGTTTAGAGGTAGGTGAGCGACACGTGGCGGAGCCTGATTGATGACACATGTCACAGCCTGATGGTCCGCTTGTGTCATCGCTTACACGTGTTGGACTGCTTGTGTCATCGCTTACACGTGCTGATATGTGATTGGTTTATTTTAATGACACTTGGCAAATTTCTGTTAGTTTCTGAGTAGTGATAGCAAAACTTAGCAACAGTATGTGGCGCTTTGTAATTGGCTGTTTTTTGTGGACTCGGTAGTATGATGTGTCAGCTTGTGATAGGTCGGGAATTTTTCCTCTCTACAACATGGAAAGCATATCACGGAGTATGATTTGCCGATTTCATCTGGAGAATGTGACAATGATTCAATTGTACCAATACTCATATAAGATGAGCTAATTGTTCCTAATGTAGATAAAGAACTCACTTTAATTGAGAAGTTGAATTATGACCAGAGAGTTGCATATGAGACAATTATGACAGTTATTGATCATAAGGAAAGCATGATATTCTTTGTCGATGGGCCAAGAGGAACTGGGAAAACATTTTTGTATCGCACAATATTGGCAACCTTGAGAAAAGCCAGTCACATTGTAATTTCCATAGCTACATTTGGCATAGCAGCAACATTACTCCCTGGTGGAAGAACAACGCATTCTAGGTTTATGATTTCTTTAACTCTTGATGCTTCATCTACTTGCTCAATAAGTAAGCAATTAGACTTAGCTGAACTTATTAGACGTGCCACCATAATTATTTGAGATGAAGCTCCAATGGTAAATCGACGTGAACTTGAATCTTTAGATAGAACATTTAAAGATATTATGGAAGTAAATTTACCTTTTGGTGGGAAGGTGCTAATTTTGGGGGGAGATTTTCGTTAAGTACTTCTGGTTGTTCCAAAGGGTACAAAGGCAGAAATGATTGATGCATGCATAGTGAAGTCCCCATTATGGATAGACGTCAAAGTGTTACATTTAAAGCAGAATATGAGGTCTGTCAATGATGAAGAGTTTGCTGAGTATATACAACGCATCAGTGATAGGAATGAACCATATAATGGATGATTTGATTAAACTACCCCTTTCAATGGCAATGCAATGGGAGGGTCAGAATTCTATATACAACTTGATTGATCAAGTTTTTCCAAGTTTGCAAGAACATGCCAATGATGCAAGATATATGGTTGATAGAGCTTTGCTAACACCTATAAATGATGATGTTGAATAGCTTATTGCAAAGATAATTTCTCAGTTCCCAGGAGATGAGTTTACGTTATATTCTTTTGATGAGGTTGAAGGAGATATGCAACATCTATATCAAAGAGAATTCCTAAATTCTATATCTCCAAGGGGTTTACCATCACATATATTAAGGCTAAAAAAGGGTGCTCCAATTATGCTGTTACGCAATATAGATCCAAAAGCCGGATTATGTAATGGTACAAGATTAATATGCCATGGATGTTTTAACAATGTAATCGACGCTGAAATTTTGACTAGACAATATATGGGTACACGCGTTTTTTTGCCAAAAATCCCTTTGAAGACAACAGAAAATGTACACTTGCCATTTGTAATGATCAGAAGACAATTTCCTGTACGTTTGAGCTTTGCAATTACAATAAACAAAGCGCAAGGTCAGAAAATTCCAACTATTGGAGTTTATCTTCCTGATCATGTTTTTAGTCATAGCCAATTATATGTGGCGTTCTCAAGGGGAGTCTCCCAATCCACAACAAAACCATTGGTGCAAAAAGGAACAATACCTAAAGAGGAAGGTGTTCACACAAGAAATATTGTGTATAAAGATGTTTTGTTCCCTTCATCATATGTATTAATTAACAATTGGAAAGAATAGTCTTACATATAGATTTATTTTAATAATTTACAAATTTTAATGGTTATGCGGCCTACGTTTTAATATTTTATTTCTTGATATTTTTTATGTATACAATTAATTGGTTAAAGGAAGGATGCCCAGCTTAAATGTGAGGATCGAGTCCACTATGCTAAATAATGGAGTGCATGCTGTTCCTACTTCTCATTGGGAGAATTGGAAGGATGATCAATCAATATTAAACATGGAGGCCATTGATAACAAGGTATATTTTTTTTTAATGATATCTTTAATCAGCATCCCTTTCTATTGTTTTATAAAAATTAATATTAAAAATGTCATGCTGTGTATGGGTTAGGTTTGCAAATTGGAAATTTATTCACCTGGTTGGGGATTCACTATTCGAGCTGGCAAGAAAGAGCTTTGGAAAGAAGTGAAACGAGTTTTAGAGTCACAAGAATTGGAAAGGTTTGTTACTCTATTTTTAAAAATAGGAAAATAACTAATTGATAGTCTTAATATACAAACAAACAACAAATCAATGTTAAGAGCAATGAGGTTTCCAACATCCATAAGAATAAAGAGAAAGGAAAAATGAAGGACGATGTGATCTCTAACACTCATGCCAATAGAGACAAATGGAGAATTAAAATCAAGGACAATGTGGTTTCCAACATCCATGAGAAAAAAGAAAAAGAAAAAAGAAACGAACAAAAAAAACAAGGAGGATACAATTTTCAACATCCAAAACAGTAAAGACAAACAGAAAATGAGAGTGAAGGACGATGCAATAATAAAGCAGGTACAAATCATTACCACATCTACTTTTTTTAATAAAGAAAAATACTTAATTAAATATTTTGGATATAAATTTTTTTTAAAAAAATTTGGTAATTAAATGATAGTTCTTCAAGTCCCAAGCCGAAGTAGACCATTTCACATACATGGAGCTATGCAATATCATCACAAGGTCAGTTCAAATATTTCATTTCACAAGTTTATGCTTCATGTTTATTGTACTTATCTTTATTGTGTACGTTTTAAAGTCTCTATTAATAACACAAACACACACATTTTGTATCATAGGTTCATGGCAAATGCAGCTGGAAAGCAATTAGAATGTGGAACAAATAAAATTACTCCACCAACTTCTCCACCGTAGCTGGCATAATATGAATAAGTTCACATATTCCATGTTTCAGATATAGTGAATTATTTTACAGTTTTACTTGATGTAAATATTTCACTTTTCTACATTGATCCATCAACTTTTCATAATAGCTTTTGTAAGGGTCACCACATGTATTTTGTAAGTAGTTTTATCGTTACGATTTCATTATGCATTTTCATTATATGCACTATTTATAAGATTTATTCAATGGATCTTTTTCTCCTCCCCCTATAGGTTAATACTATATTATAGCATCATCTTCCAATTAATAACATGTTGTTTACTATATAAACAAAATTGGCAAAAATGGATAATAATTACAGAATACTAGCTTCTGAGCATGCACGTGCTCAGAGGTTCTTCTAATTTTGGGTAAGATTTAATTTAGAGCATTTATTAAAATTTGGGATTACTACAATTTCCAATCACAAAAAAAACCTAGGGGTATGATGAAAAATTATTTCACCACACATAATACTCATCATACCCCTAGGTTTTTTTTTGTGATTGGAAAATGTAGTAATTCCAAATTTTAATAAATGCTCTAAATTAACTCTTACCCAAAAAATAGAAAATCCTCTGAGCACGCGCGTGAGCGCGTGCTTAGAGGCTAGTCTATACTATTATTTAAGGGGCTGCACTTGTTTGGGCCGGATTTTTTTTGTTCTAAAGTACCCCTACACCTCTAGGTTTAAGTAGAGACAAAACTAAAGAATAATTTTGTAAAAATACATATCTAACTTGCACTAAAACATTGCCTACAAAATTGGAACACTCTTCCACTAACCCACTTCTTCGAAGCAACTGTTTAGAAAGTTCAAATAAGTGGATTAGAAATGTAAAATAAATTATTTTAAAAAATTATAAATTATAGATAACTTAAAAAAAAAAAAAAACACTTGCCTCAAATCCACGTTCAGATCCTATCAAAAAAGCAAAAGAAAAAAAGGGCACGTTTATACGGATAGCAACTCCTAAAAAAAACTGAAGCAGTTATAAAAATCCATGTTGCCATTTTAATTTTTAACCCAAGGGGTGAAGGTCTTGCCACTGTTTGACATCAAATATGATGACTACCCAGTAACCACATACAGTGGATGACGCTTTAACAATAACATCTTCTCTTTCAGTGTTTGTGCCTTCATGTGTAGGTGAATCTCATTTATAGACAAAAAATCATGGTGGCCCTTCATATCAAAGGTAAGAATTTTTATTTATTTATTTTTCAAAAATTTTTTCGTTAAATTATTTTTCTCTTTTGATCTGTCGTTTACTAAAATTCTTATCCTCTGAAACTTTTTTTTTTCCAGACTTATCCTTTGAACCTTAAAGGCTACAATTCCAATGAAAACTTCTCAATTTATCATACTAGCCTGTGAGCCATGGGCTACTCTATTTTTGTTTTCTTTTTAGTTTCAACGTTAATCTAAGTTAACATGGTTTTTTTTTTATATAGAATCATTGAAATCAAAGGTATTTTTCTTTTGTTTTTCTAAGAAGGTGAGGAAAAAAGAAAGAGAAGAATTGAACGTGCCTAAGAGGAAAATAAAAAATAAACAATAAAAAAAGGAGAGATTTTGTAACCTAAAATTTAGGATTTTAAAATTAATAATTTTACTTAGATAAGTTAAAAAGAGTGGTGGATAACTGGAAATTCTTTTAACTACATGGGAAAATCTCATTAAAAATTAAAAATACATGGATGATGGGATAAGGATAAGGGTTTAAAAAAAATGGAAATAAGGGTTTTTTTTTTTTTTTTTTTTTTTTTTTTTTTTAAGTTTCAACTCTAATTCAACGTTAATCTAGGTTAACATGGTTTTTTTTATTTTTATTTTTATATTAGAATCATTGAAATCAAAGGTATTTTTCTTTTGTTTTTCTAAGAAGGTGAGGAAAAAAGAAAGAGATTTTAGAAGAGGTTTCTATCTAGCAAAAGAGATTTAAAAAAAAAAAAAAAAAGAGAGGTAGGTTTGATAGCCGTTTAGTGGCATGCTCAAGAGCTCTTTTGTTTTTTGGGTAAGAGTTAATTTAGAACATTTATTATAATTTAGGATTACTACATTTTCCAATCACAAAAAAAACCTAGGAGTGTGATGAAAAATTATTTCACCACACATAATACTCATCACACCCTTAAGTTTTTTTTTTTTTTTTTTTTTTTTTGTGATTGGAAAATGTAGTAATTTCAAATTATAATGAATTAAAACTATTAACCTTTTCCAAAAAAAAAAAAAAAAATAGAATAGCATCTAAGAAGAGCGTGATAATTATAGAATACTAGCCTCTAAGCACGCGCTCACGCGCGTGCTTAGAGGCTCTTCCAGTTTTTGGGTATTAATTAAAAATTTGAATCCATTATAATTTGAGATTACTACATTTTCTAATCATAAAATACCTAGGGGTGTGATGAAAAAAATATTTCATCCACAAACGCATAACACTCATCACACCCCTAGGTATTTTATGATTAGAAAATGTAGTAATCTCAAATTATAATGGATTTAAATTATTAACTAATACCCAAAATACCCCCAACACTCCTAAGTTTAAGTAGAGACAAAGTTAAAGGATAGTCAAGTAAAAATACATGTCTAACTTGCACTAAAACATTACCTAAAAATAGGAACACTTTCTATTCAAGAATTTGAAATGATCTAACTACCTAAACTCATGTTTTCAAAAAAAAAAAATATTCACTTTTTTTTTTACCTTTAATAAGTCGTAATCGTTCACATCAAAAAAATAAAAAAAATCATTCAAAAAAAAAAAGTCTTAAACAGTTTTTAATTTTATTTATTTTTTTATTTTACAAATTGCGGCAGAGAGAGAGAGAGAGACCACCATTGTTATACTGTCACATTCAGGCCGGCATCCACCAAATAACACTGGCATTGCTATTGGTATAGGTTTTTTTTAATAAACAAAAAAAAATTGTCCTTAATTATGATTTATGTTTGGTCATTTTGGATTGATTTGTTTTTCATTTACGTATATCAGAAAAGATGAGGAAAAGAAGGATGAAGACCTCTGAAACGCCGGAGAATGAATTATAGTTAAAAGGGTGCCTGCTCTGTATTGGTTTCCCTCGTACCTTAGCCCACACCATAAAGGTCACACCTAAAATAGGTTAGCCCCTCTCTTTGTTTCAATTTCCTTCCTTCATATTTAAAAGTTCAAAAAATTCTGTTCTTTTCACTTTTCAAAATTTATTTTCCTATGCTTGAAATTTGCATATTTCTTTAATATTACTTTTAGAATAACTTTTTGTTATTCAAATATAATCTTCTCTGAGAAAAATTGGATAAAAGTAAATAAAAATATGGAAGAGAAAGAAAGAGAAGGGAAAGTAAGCAACCTTTAAGGTTGAAGTTTTAGTCCAGAATAAATTTTAGTGGTGCAACTTTGAAAGACAGAACAATTCATAAATTATTAATTAAAATACTACTCATTGACACGAACTTATTCGCCTACCATAGCTTAAAGTAAAGAGAAACTAAGGGAAGGGTGAGATGCTCTGACTTGGGATTTGGAAGTTGCTGTCAAGAAATTCCTCGACTAGGAGTCAAGAAATTGTCTCTTCAGGTATGTTCTATGTTGTCAATTTCAAGGCATGCCATATAGGTAGAACCAAGTTAGTTCCTTCAATGCTTTGATAAATTATAATATGTTTTGGTTGTTTGCAATACCGTGATATTACAAAGTTTATTTAAAGAGATTTTTTATATCACAACATTGTTAGCAGCTTGCTTTAATTACAAGATTTTTTAAAATGATATGAACAAATCATATACATTTTTTTTTAAGAAAAAAAAAACCTTCTAATGTGCAGTATCCATTGATCATGAGCCATGTTCTTGGCAAAGAATGCGACATAATCTACATACACATGTAGACATAGACATGCATGCATATTTACAATGTTATGCAAAGATCGATTGCTTGATGTAACAAAGATAGAGGATGCTTATCATATCTTGCTTGGATTTTCTCAAATTATAGTTTTTTAATGCTTATGTTGAGATTTTTTTATATAATAAATCAGCGAAAAAAAAATTGAGTTATATAGTTATCATGCAACATTCATCCATATTAAAGAAAAAAAAATTTAAACTCTTCATGGTTTCAGTCCAGTATTGATCAACTTTTTTAGGAAGTTATTGAATACAAAGCATGATTTGATAAACTTTTTCTGTCATGAATTGAGCTTTTTAGATTAATTTTTTCAAGTTGGATTTTGTAGAATATAAGTGCACAACATCTCATCTAGAATCTACAACAATTGAGATCTTGAGGAGATTTTCTTACCATTGGTCAGTACTTTTTATAATTGTAATTATCTAATCAAATTAGCGTTAAAATTTGATGTCTAAATTTTTGGACTATTTGCAGTTTTATTTTAGCTGCATTTAATCAATGTCTTTGGATGAAGAAGTATTAAGATCAACAACGTGCAAATGACAACCATGCTTCTCCATCAAATTCCTTCCGAGGATATTCTCACCATTTTTTTTTAGCTAGTCTTTTTTTAATTGATAGGAAAATTTTGTCTCCATCACATATGAAGTTATTGTTCAATGTAGTTGCTTACAATATGTTTAAAAACATTTTATTGGTACGAAATATATTGTTACATTTATCAAATATACATGATTCTACTATATATCTATTTTTCTCTCCTCACTGTCAATACTTCTACTTGGCTTTTTTTTTTCTTTTTTTTTTATGTGATCTACTTGGCTCTTTCAATGAACCACAAATTTTAAAAATTATTGTATTTATTTGTTACTAATAATTTAAATAAAAATACTATAATTAAATAATTAATAAAACTGATTAAGATAGTTATTTACCTACATACTAAGTACTAACAACTAATGAGAGTTATACCAAAAAAACTGTTGATTTCTATAATTTATAAACTTGATTGCATTTAGCTACATACTTATTTAGTACTAGCCTATGAGGCTCTTCTATTTTTTTTTTCATAAAGGTTAATAATTTGCATCATTATAATTTGAGATACTACATATACCAATTACAAAAAAAATCCTAGGGGTGAGATGAGTATTATGTGTTTGTGGGAAAAATAATTTTTTATCACACCCCTAGGATTTTTTTTATGATTGGTAAATGTAATATCTCAAATTATAATGAATGCAAATTATTAACATTTACGAAAAAAAATAGAAGAGCCTCACATGCTTAGAGGCTAGTTTGTATTAATATCCAACAAATTAGAGACATATGTGAAAAAATAACTACCTACTTATACATGTATTTCCTTAGGACAATGATTAACAATCAATTTAAAGAAAGTTTTTATGGAAAAAAAAACAATTAATATTTTAACAAACTTTTTCATTTCTTCATAAACGTGATGTCAAAAATTTTTTAAAATGAATTGTTAACTATTACCCACTCATTAGCATGACCATTCATTTATTAGTTGGGTAGTTATTATTTGCAATCGTGTCTCTCGGATTGCGGGCTATTACTAATCTAATCTGAACCGACTATCCACGTCCGGTGCAAGGATCCATTGTGTTGTGGTTCACTCTTCTGGCCCTGTTGTCACAGTCGCACTTGGGCCTTACGTACTTGATACCCATATGTAAAAAGTCCCACTTTAAGCTAACTGGGCTCGACCTCTAGCAATATAAAATAAACAAATTGTCAATAACCATAGAGTGCTAACTAGGCTTTTTAATTGAATTGAGCTGTAGCAAATAGCAATGGCGGTGGTTTCACTTTCACACACTCTCATCATCGTCTCTCACAACTACTCGTTAGTAATTTATATTTATTTGAACTTTTCTCGATTTTGTGTTTAACGATATGTTGTTATCAGAATCGAGGAGTGATTTGAGAGAGTAGCGAGGACAAGAAGATTTTGGTCTCGATCCTCACGACCTCTTATTTGAACCTCCTCCTCCTCCTCCTCCTCCTAAGGTTCTCTCTCTTCGGATTCTGTTTGTTTGCTGAGAAAATTGAGAATATGAAGATATAAAATTGTTGTGCATTTTATGTTGTTTTGGTTTATTGTGAAAATGAGAGACTTGCCAATAAAGCTAAGCCAAGTAATTGTACTAGTTGTAGTTGGTTCAGATTCTGTCTGGTGGCTGAGAAAATTGAGAAAAGGAAGAGACTTTGAAGATATAATGCTGTGCATATTTTTTTAAATTTTTTTTTTTGGGTGAAAATGAGAGACTTGGCAACGTAGCTAAGCTTGCAGTTAGTTGGATTTTCTTTTTGTTCAATGATTTCTCTTAATTATTGGGAAAACAAATAATCATAGTTTTAAGACTTTCACTGGTTTCAAAATTTTGTATTTTTGGTTTTTAAATTCTTGTATGGAATTTGATTTTTTAGAGTAAAGAGGACAAGGGAAGTGCAAAAGAGAGAATGATGAATTTCCAAGTACCATAGTTTTTTCTGAGCAAGAAGATGAATTTCCACCGTTATTTGGTAAGCCAAAGAATGATTCCATGTAACTTTGGTAAGTTTTTGGAGACTCTTATAATGTAAATTGTGTAATCTTTATTTTGGCTAGTTTTCCAAATTTGTCGGTATAGCTGTATTATATAATAAACTGCTTATAACTATAGGCTCTTGCATTTCGGAAAAAATCTATTTGTTTGCCCTTTGTTGTATTAAATACATCCTATCAGGCTAAAAGACATTTGAAATATGCTCCCCTGTTTGTAGCCTACTGCAATTAAACATCGATATGTTATCAAAGGAATCATTCAAATTATTCACAACCTTATCATTTAAGGCTTTAAGCTGGTCCCCAAGTGGGAGTCGGGTTCGAGTAATAAAATGGAAATGGAAATGGAAAGACCAAATGAAAATTGCCAGTGGACCACCAGATTAATTGGAATAAAATTAAATAATCTTATTTGAATGTTTTAAATTAAAGAATGGAAATTAATGAAATGTAAATAATTTTGTTTGGAAATAACATAAAAGAAATGGAATGGAATTACTTTGTAACAACAATACTATTATACTCTTATCTCAAAATAAATAACAGAATGTACAGGGATATTTTTCTATTCCTTTCGATTCCTCCCAATTTTGGGGGGAACGAATATTTAAAGTTCTGAGAAGTGAAGGAATAAGTGTTTGTTTTTACACATTTCCTTCTCTCTCATTTAAACTCCTAAACAAGAAAATGGTTTGTTCATTTCCTCCATTAAAATTTCCAAAGAAGAGAATAAAAAGAATATTTTAAAATGATTCTCTTCATTCTATTCTATTTCTCTCCTCCCAAACGGAGGGTAAAGGTTTTAAAGTGAAATTTGCCCTTAGTTCTTTAATCAGTATTTATTCTTTCTTAATAAAATCAAGGCGGAAATCATATTTAGTCCCTACATTTTCAAGTGATTCTCATTTTAGTCCCTACATTTTATTTTTACTGCTTTTATTCCTTATCCTAAAAAACGCTTCCTGTTTTGATCCCTGCCGTTACATCAGAAATGAAAAAATCAGACGTGGCAAACAACAAAAAATAAATTAATACTATTAATGTCCACGTGGCCAAGAAAAAATATTTTATTATAATTTAAATATTTTATCTTCTTCTTCTTCTTCTTCTTCTTCTTCTTCTTCTTCTTCTTCTTCTTCTTCTTCTGAGCTCCCTTATTTATCAATCCCAGACCCAGAGATATAAGAAAATATGGAAAGCTGTTGGAAAATCAGCTTTTGGAGCAAATCCAACTGCTCGACAGAGACAACGCATCATAGTCGCCATGTCCATCTTCATGTCCCATGGCATTAGCCTCTGCAAGCTCTGCGTCTTCTCGCTCAGCTTCTAACGACGCTTCCTTGCTAGCTTGCTCTGTGGCATCACCCTGCAGCTCTGCACGATTGAGTCTAGAGTTTCCTGGCTGCGAGTTGCCGAGTCAACTCGAACTCGTTTCGATGGCAACTCAGGAAGAAGAGGAGGATAAAGTTGGACTTGGACCTGTTGAGCTTGGGTGAGTTCCAGGGAGTATAGGTCTGGCAAGTGGTGGAACGGTGAAGAAGATGATGACGTGGATGAGGAAGAGTTGGTGAGAACAGAGTGGTTTGGGATTGGGATGGATAAGAAGTTAAATGGCTGAGTAGACTCAGTTTCGAGGAACCCGTCCGATGGATAATACAACGGTTCGGTTTTGGGAAGCTTGAACACCGGCTCCGAGCCAGCGTAGTTGAGATAAGAGCTTTCTCCCAGGTGGGCGGCGGAGGCGGAGCGGTTGAGATTGAGAGCCGGAAAGTCCTCGCGGAAGAAGGTGAAGGGAAATGTCGACGTGGTTGTAGCTGATGAGGGCATTGTCTGAGTAGTATTCAGAGTGAGAAAAGACTGAAGGCTCACTCTGGAAAACATGGCGTCGAAGTTAGCCTCATCAAAGGTGAGCTCTCCAAATCCCTCTCCATTTTTTCACTCGCAATCAAACAGAGCTTTCAGAATGATAGATGAGGGAGCTCGAAGAAAAAAAAAGAAGAAGAGGAAGAAGAATGAAGAAGAAGAAGAAGATAATAAAATATTTTTTCTTGGCCACGTGGACATTAATAGTATTAATTTATTTTTTGCCGTTTGCCACATTTGTCGTGTCTGCTTTTTCCGTTTCTGATGTAACGGCAGGGACCAAAACGGGAAGCGTTTTTCAGGATAGGAACTAAAAGCGGTAAAAATAAAATGTAGGAATTAAAATGAGAATCGCCTAAAAATATAGAGACTAAAATGTGATTTCTGCCTAAAATCAAACACCCAAAAAGAGAGAAATTGTTTTATTTGGATGGAAAATAATGAAGGGTTAAATAATGGATTAGAGCTACAATGATTTTTCAAGTGTAGATCTCTAAATGAGAAAAGCACCTAAGTAGAGAGGTTATTAGGAAGAGATTTGGTGTATGGTTTGGTCAATGTTACAGAAGATGACTTTATTCCTAACTAGGCAGAAATAAAGGTCATTTTCCATGGTGGGATGTCGTGGTTTTTTTGCTCATTGAAGGTGGAATTTATTTGGAGCCAATTCCTGAAAGGCGTTTGATACAAAATTTATAGATTTGGGAGAGTCTCCCAATCCTTGTTAGGCCTCATAGCAGTCTCGAAGAACATGGGGATGTGGGTTCTAAGAGACCACACTTAGGACAATTACAGAGACAGGGGTTGGAGTGTCCAAACATTTTCTTTCTTGTTGAAAATCTCTCGTAAGTACATTTTAGAGAAAAATCTTCGGTTTAATTGGGATTTCGGTTTTCCAGATCCATGTACATTGTAGATTATTGGAAGGTTTTTTAGAATTAAGAAAATAAAAAGCTTCCTTTATTGAACAAAATCCCATAGGGACCTGATCATATCAAGATATCTTTAGCATGATGAAATAGAAGCAAAGAAACAACCTTCATCAGGGGCGGAGCCAGGAATTTTTGTTTGGGGAGGGCCAAGTTGCGGCACTAATATATTTATCAAGACAACCCTCCCCCCCCTCCCCACACACACACACACACACACACACACACACACACACACACATTTTTTTTATTATATACACACACACACACACACACACACACACACATATATATATATATATACACACACACACTTTTTTATTTGATAAGTTATATATATACACACATAGCAAAAAAAAAAAAAAAAAAAAATAGAGCTTAGTATTTTCAATCAAAATTATGTTTGATGGTGCTCTTTCATAAAATAAAATTCATTTTTTCCATTTTCATAGTGAAATTCTTAGAAATTTTCATATTAAATACAAATTATCAAATTTTATACTAAAGTAAGTCAAAAATCTTTCAATTGAACTAATGAAATTTTCAAAAATATGAATGACCCAAAACTTGGAGAAATAAATTAGTCTCAAAACATATTTGAAGCTATCTTACTCTAACTTATTATGTGGCAACTAAAGACATATTTCATGTATAGTTTTAATGACAAGAAATTTTTAATGAGTCAGTGACTTATTAATCGCCACATAGCGGGTTAAAAAAGATAGATTCAAATATGTTTGATGCCAAATTTCATCAAATATTTAACAGATATAATAATACATTTTACAATAAAAAATAAAATTGTGAAAAATAAAGTTATATCTTTATTAATATTAGACCAATTATTTTTTTAAGAGCATCATTGGATTAATTCAAATATTTGGAGGGGGGGGGGAACTCTTATTTTTATAGACTAAATTTTGAAAACATTAAAATAATTATATATATTTAAAAAAATTTCAAAATTTTTTTTTGGGTGGGGGGTGGGGGCCAACACAGCTCCGCCCCGGGCCTTGCTAAGGGAGGTGGAAACCAAGGGAAGGAGGTGTAGGTTATAGTTAGATGGCTGGTCTTTAGATCCGGGGACCAGATTTTGATTACTAGATTTTGCTCATGAAAGGCTAGTGGTCCTTCAACTGTATCTCAAATGTTGATATTTTGTCCATTCCCACTCGCCATCTAAGGCCCTTTCTAAGGTACACATTCCCAATTTGGATGGCTTTCTAGATAAAGGATCTATTATGCAGGGGAGGAGCTTTGATTTTGGGGAAAGGAAAAGGGTTAAACACTTAAACTTGTTACATACAAGCGGTTTTACACACATCTCAAAAAATTCACAATTTTAGTTGCTTTTTGGGAGTGTGTGTAAAACATAGATTAACGTGGTTCAGCTTGATAGCCTACGGACACATTAAATATCTCTTAGTTGACTATTTTTGTGGACAAAATGGGCAAATGCCCTTTTCATGCAAACAAAGTAGCATTTTGCCCTATTTGCTAAACTAATTAAGGAAATGCCCCTCTTTTGAAACTCTATTTTTTCAAAATCGAGTTAAAAAAAAAATTGGAGTCCTATAGTGGCTTTTTAAAGAGCTTATAGTGACGTTTTAAGGACCTATAGTGGCGTTTTATAACTCGACCTCCATGAAATCGAGTTATAGGCAATTTTTTTCATTTTTTTTTTTTTGCCTATAACTTGACTTCGTAGAGGTTGAGTTCAAAAACGTCACTATATGTCCTGAAAACATCACTATAGGCTCCTTAAAAACGCCATTATAGGGCTTAACTCGATTTTTAGAAAATTGATTTTCAAAAGAGGGGCATTTCCCTAATTAGTTTGGGAAATGGGGCAAAATGTTGTTTTGTTTGCGTGAAAGGGGCATAGGCCAATTTTGTCCCTACTTTTGCTATTCATAATTGTATGTTACCATGAACCTTAAGTAAAGATTGTAAATACTTATATAAGAACTAACTCTAGGCTAAAATATGTGCCTCTCTTAGACCAAAAGATTTTTAATACAACCTAAGTGTGATGATGTTTGTGACACGTATAGGAGAAATGCCCTTAGATTTATTCATGCAACTTTCGAACTACACATAGGGAATACGAAATGTCCTCCAGGCTCCAACACAATCCAAGCATTTGAAACAAATTTCAAAGATGGAAGAGACTAAGAAAAAGTATAGGACAAAATATACGCAAAAAGAGATGATTAAGTAAAATATGTAAATATCTATGAAGCTCGAGTCGAAATATCAAGATCGATGAGCTCGCCTAATGTTATCATGAGTAGAGGCTTTGGGAAAGTTGATTTCCAAGTTTGTATCTTCTGATAAACTTGTTGCATGGTTGGACGATATTGTGGATTGGTGTGCAAGCATGCCAATGCTATCTTTGTCACCATAACCACCTCTTTGACAACTTCATTTGAAGGATGTGCAAGTCGTTGGTTCAGTACATCTTTCAGAAGAACATCATCAGGTGTTGATGTGGACGATGATGCAAATGGTGATAGTAGTAATGAGATCAGATCACCTGGATGCTTTCCCATAACAATTTCCAATATGACTACTCCAAAACTGTAAATGTCGCACTTTTCACTGACTTCTATTGTGTATACAAGCTATGTAAGTATAAGTAATAAGATCATGGTTATGCTCTACTTTCAAACAATGATTCAAACTAACCTCACAATAGTCCTTTGGTTGCGACCTATGCACGTACTAGTCCTTTAATTAACTTTATAATTGTTAATATGTAGTAACAAGTAAAAAGTTCTATATAAAGCACATTAAAGACATTTGGTAATTTTTTGCAATTAAACCCACTACAAAACTTTTTGTGAGGTTATTATGTGAAACATATTGAAAATTTTGATCTTACTGCAAATTTTAAAACTTTTACGAGTATACTAAAATATAAAAAAGAATTTATTTTTATTTTTATATGTGACTTCAATTATCATGACATAACTTATTTTTGAATTGGAGGGTAATTAATTGATTGTTAAATTGTTTTAACTGAAATAGATTATATAAACACTTTCATGATTTATTAGTTTTTAAATAGTGTTTCTTTAAATTTAATATAATATTGGTTTAAATGTTGACAAGCTTAGTTAATTTCTTTTTAGTTAGTAGAAAATTTATGTTTATACATTAATTTTCTACTAACTAAAAAGAAATTTGGTTGTTAATTTATTTTATGAAAAATGAAATTATATTCTTAAAAGAGTTAAAACTTACTACATTTTTATTTTTGAATAACTTGAAAATTTTCGAGCTGAGAAAACCAATATTTGAGCAAACACTTCCAAAAAACTTCTTGTTACGAGCCTTACGGCACTATATAAATTTGTTCATAGCAAACTCATGTTGAAGTTTGACTTCGAAAATCTTTGCAAAAACCCTTAACTTTGTAGATTACGATCAAAATTATTTATAGGAAGTTAAAAGAGCATCACAGATTCACAATGATCCTTGGCAACCTCATAACCTCTATTATATGAAACTTTGTTGTAGTATATATAGTATTGCAAATACTTTGTTTTTTCTTTTATTTTTCTATTTAACAAAATAATATCGTTTATTTATTAGTTAAGAGTTTGTACCCACTTAAAAAAATATAAAAATAAAATCTTGGCTCATAAAGGGGCTGGGTGAGCCCTGGTCAAATAGGACAGGTAGAGGCCAATTAATATTTTAACCAACCTGCCATTAGTGAGTTGGAAAAATCCCAATTCACTACCAATCCACCAATCTATGAATTTAACGAGTCAGCTAAAAATATTAATGGTTTCAACTTAGCAGATTGAGTGGGTTAGATGGGTTGGCAAATTCAATTGACTAAATGAAATTATCTCAATTAAATTGGATTATTTTTTTTCCTCAAAAAAGGAAAAAAGAGAAGAAAAATTGCAATTTTTATTAAAATAATTACAAATACTACATTATTTTATATTAAATGACTGAAAATTTTATCACACTAAAAGTAAAAATATCTTAGAATTTGAAATTGGACATATACATAGAGTAAAAATAATAACAAAATCTTAGAGAGAGCAACTGGAGTTTATTAAGGAAGAGAAATGTGAAAATAAAAATATATAAAGAGAAAGGGCAAGAGATGAGAGAAATAAAGTAGGTGAATATGTGAGGGAGAGTTTTGCAACATGACAAAGTGTGTGTATATATATAGGTGGACAGGTCGGGTTATGGCGGGTTAGAAAATCTCAACCTATTAGTCAATCCCACTTGCTAAATTATCTATCTAACCCACCCAACCCAACCCATCTCACTTAATGGACCCGCATAATTTGGGTTAGGTTGGTTCAAATCATGCAGGACTGCGAGTCAGACAGTTTTTTTTGCACAGCCCTATAATCAAAATTCTAGCATTTGCCGTTCGGCGAAGGAGAAAACTAATGGAATTGTATGCATCTATATTCTATAGGTGTGTGTTAAGTACCCCCAATAGATAGCCGCAACACTTTTTCTTTCCTAATTAAAGAAATAAAAGAAAGGGAGAGAATGGTGGAATATGGGACTACCACTACAAAAAAACAGACCTTCGGCCGCGTTTATAAAACGCGGCCTAAGGACCATAAACCGCGGCCATAGGCTATAGCCGCGGTTTTTTAGGCCGCGTTTTTGAGTGCGGCCTAAATCCCGCGACTATAGCCGTCCGGGGTCTATGGCCGCACTTTTGAAAACGCGGCCTAAGGACATAGTCTATGGCCGCGTTTAAACGCAGCCATAGATATAATTTTAGGCCGCGTTTAAACCGCGGCCATAGACTACGTCCTTAGGCCGCGCTTTCGACGCGGCTATAATATGCAATCTATAGCCTCGTTTCGAACGCGGCTATAGGCAGGAGGTCCTATAGCCGCGGTTTAAACGTGGCCATAGGACCCCTTTTGACAAGTCTATAAAATAATTTTAGCCGCGCTTAAACCGCGGCCATAGAGCTGTCCTTTAGCCGCGAGTAGCTAACCGCGGCTGAAGATTATCCTATAGCCGCACTTTAAACGCGGCTATAGGAACCTGAGTTTTTTTGGAATTTTACTATAGCCGCGTTTTATAAACGCGGCTATAGTTTTTTTTTTTCCTCTGTTTTTCCCTGTGTTGGCGGATGACATAAGTTTTACAAACGCTGTTATACATCATTATTGCTGCAAAATTCCAACTTATGGCTGCGTTTTAAACGTGGCTATAGGAGACCCATTTTAGAATAGTTCTCCTATAGCCACGTTTAAAACGCAGCCATAGGCTAGAACTATAGCTACTTGCTCAAACCTATCATAATAAGTCTTTCAACCATAATAGTAGAACCATATTTAAAAAGAAAACATGAAATAAGTTGCAACTGATTCTATATTGATAATAAAAAGTTACACCATATTGTGTATCAACATAATGATTAAAGCAAATCAAAGAGTAGATTTTGTCCATGGGTTACAAATCAAAGAGTAGATTTTGTCCATGGGTTACAAATCAAAGAGTAGATTTTGTTTCTACTTACGTTCCACCAACTCCTCCTTGAATGAAATGGAAGCTCACAAATTCCAACCTTGCATCAAAATTTCGAAAAGTCAATCAAACGCGTTTCTCCATAACCAAACGAACCCATTTAATAACGCATAATCTAAATTTTCAATATCCGAATTCCAAACAGATCAAAATCCTAACATTTGTTTAAGCTGTATTCAATCATTCAAAATTTTCTCCATAACCAAACAAACCCATTACAAATGAAGAAATAATAGAGAAAAAGCTTATTTCATATCTCTTCATACCGCATAATTTAAATAAAAATCATAGCCTTTGTGGAAGCTGGACTACTAGGAGTTGTTGGACAGTTGTTGGACAAATCATAGCATTTGTTTTTGCTATGAGTAGGCCTACTTTCCAGCATTAACATAAACTAACATAAACTAAATTAAACACCCTAACCATCCTCATGAACAACTTTCCAGCATTAACATAAACTAAATTAAACATAGCCATAGCTTGAAATTTGCATTTTAACATAAACATATCCAGCATTAACATAAACTAAATTTGTATTCATACCAAAGAATTAGAGGCCTGTTCAATCTCATATATTGGGGTCCTTGGAAACATGCTCTTGCTGAATGTTTATCTACTTTCACCTGTTCAAGCAAATTAATAATGTTAATAGATAACAAGAATTGTTGGTAGTCTCTCATAACAAAAGCGTATACTCATGTTCAGTCCAAATCCAATAGATAAATTGAACCCTGTTAGAGAATAATTTCCTCAATCAAAATTTCCTCAAGTTGGGACACTCCTACATTTCATTTTCATAAAAGAATGTACATTTGAATAATATTCCCCGAATTTTGTGAAGTTTCTGTAAGTCATATTCCTGGGATTTTGTTAGAAACATTCGTACTACAAACATATAAGCATTTCACAAAGCATTCTTTGAACATTTCACTACTCTCACCTTGATGTAGAGATTAGAAAAATAATTAAGCATTAACCAAAAAGAGCAAAGACTTGAATATCTTCATTACTGAATCTTCTACTGGAAAAATATTCAGTCATAGAGTACCTGGTGTGAAACCAAAATCTCTAATATGACAACATATTATTTATAGCTTGACTTATTTTGCAAAGGATTAAAACAAACTACCAGTAAATTTGGAGAGAGAGAGGAACTGTTCTTCATGAAAGACCCTGAAAATACCCAAAAACATCATGACTATATAAACCTTGAAGGGGAAGAGGTAGCAATGTTTGTGGGGCATGATATATTGTCAAATATAAAGAGCATCACATAAAATCAAAACATCGTATGATCATGTAATGATATATATATATATATATATATATATATATGGTGCCGCACAAAATACATTAAAGATCACACTTCAAGAGTACCCATTAGTCTGGCCTTCTTCCTCGTTGTTGATTTGATATATTCAAATTTGAAAATGCCCAAATATGCAATTTACAGTTCTCAAAGCCCGCCTACCCATCTACTAGGCTAACTTTTCATAATCTTCTAGCTCCGGTATTGTAGGTTCAAGAACTTTACATTATTTATATATTGAGTTTTATTATGTAAAGTTTTTATTTTATTGTGGAACTCAATAGGAACTTCATTCATTCAAAATATATATATAACACAATCCTGTAGCCTCACAAACAGGAATTTACATAAGCTGAGTTGTCATAAATCTTTAAGTGATTCAGAGATATTCACAAAATGGTTGAGGTAGATTGATGTGAAAGCAACCTATTCAGAACAGAGTTGAACGACGCCAACTCTCCCTTTTCTCTTCTTTTTCCTTGGCCACACTGAATTCACATTATTATGTAGTAGACCACTTTGACCCCACAAATAGAGCAAACTTTTTCAACTCTTAAGTTATTCCATCCACCTAAAAAGAAAAGCCTGAGGTAAAAAAAACAACAAAATTTTTATGCATTCTTATTTCCAACCAAAATATATGGGACCAACTATTCTTCCTACGACTACAAATCATAGAAGCAGTACTATTCACATATATACAATTTCAAATATATCTAATTTCAACCATTACGGCTTAGAATTTCAAGAATTTTTTCTTATGTAATTCGATAATTGGTGTAGAGTTGGGATTGAAGAGATAAGAACCTTGAATATGTCCATTGGAAACCTGAAACAATGTCAACTAATTGAGGTATAAGGTTCTTGGCTGAATTGAAAGAACTTCTATCATACCAATATTGCTACTTTTCCAGGATTCATTTGAATAATATTTTCTAAAGAAAAAAAAAGACAAATATTTAGTCACCTACATGCTTCATTAATCTAAAACTAAGTTTTAAGTTAAGTGACATTTTTTAGTATTTCTAACAGAGATAACTAAAGTTCGAATCTCCCCACTCTCACTTAAAATGTGCACACAAAAAAAAAAAAAAAAAAAAATTTCTATGACGCAGGTTTTGTCTATTTCCCCAATCAATAATTGGGGAGAAAATAACTCTACAACTCCTCTTGGTATCTCCTTTCTTTGCCCAAAACAAAGCTGCTTTAAACCTCAAGCAAAAACATATCCGTTCCAATTCAAATAACTTTGTTTTGAGAATTGAAATTAAAATGTCAACAGTAGTTATTTTAGTGGGGCATCTACATAGTTGCAAGCCCATGGTCCTCTATCTATATTGTAATTTTACATGAACACACCTTTATATGTCTAACAAAACATCTATATGGGCATGTAATAATTACAAATTTACATTAGGTAGAATTAAAAAATACCCATGATATTTGTTTAGGTAAAATATAAGAAATATATACTATATAAAGGATGCATGCATTTATTAACCTTTATTCCATATATCCAACTACTCTTCCATTCCTAGAAGCATCTACCAACTACTATTCTAACTCTCTTTTTAAATTTTGAATTGTTGCCTATAAATTATAAGAATCATACCATACGAATGAAAGAAAAAAGGAATAAATGTCCACGCGTTTTCTACACCAAAGTATCACCCAAAATTAAAGGGAATTGAGTATAATTTACTAAGATAAGATGTCAACATCTCCCAAAATAATTAATTGTTAGCTTACATGTCGCTTAATTTAAAGTAAATTCTAAACAAAAGAAATAAAAGACAAATAGCTTACTTCATATCTCTTCAACAACACTTCATAGACAGAAAAAGTCCAATTCTATAAACAATAGGACATGGGTTTGTTTAAATTTTCAATATCTCAATTCCAAACAAATAAAAATTCCTAGCTTTTGTTTAAGCTTTATTCCATCACTAGTTGTTGTTTAAGTTTTATTCCATCATTCATCATTGCAAAAGAAGAAATAAAAGTGAAACGCGGTTACTTCATATCTCTTCATGGCGCATACCTATACAAAAGTGAGCACACAGGTGCACACACACCTTCTCAACAACTACTATACTTCACCCAAGCAATATGATAATTGTAAATTCATGATGAAATGTTTTTAGTTTTTTTCCATACCTATACTACGTTCTGCTATTCCATAAGCTTGGTGGATAATAAATATGTATGAAATGCTCCTTCCCCTTACTCAAAAGTTAAACTGGAAGTTGACAACCATCAATTAGCAAGGAAAGATGGCCCGCCCTACAATAATACATACAATATAGGCTTGTAACTAATAATCTAAATGTATAGAGAGCAAACAAGTTAGGAAAGAAAATGAGGGAAGAAAATATAATGCGAATGTACCTTGAAAAGACCTGAATATCCCAATGTGGACAAATCTGTTATAAGCAAGATAAATAAAGACTTAGAAAAGTCACAAAAACATCCAAGTTTGCAATCTAGAGCAATAATTATTGACCTCCAATGAAAAACCAATTAGATACAAATACCCCTTACCATGAGAACCATGCAACGATTGACACGTCATACTTGGAGAATCACAGCCACCATACTCTTCCCCCCAATTTTATTTTATACTAATTAAGGCAAAAAAGGCACAAAATATCCATACAATCACAAAATATCCACCAAGAGTTGTCCTTATCGTTGTGATGCAGCGCCATCCTGAGTATATTAAACACATCATATTATTAGTAGCACATAACAATGCATTGCAATAAAAACGCTATTTCATTAAATTAAATGCAACATTTTTAGTACCAGAGCACGCAATGAGCCGCTTAAATTTAAACCTGGCGACAGGTGGTCTAACGCGGCTTTCAAGCTCGACATCATGTCCTCCATTTGCACCCTATGCTGAGCATCAAATTGCTGTTTTGCTTCGGCCAGTGCTTCGGCCAGTTGCTCCTTATGCTGCGCATCTGATTGCCGCTTTGCTTCAGCCAATGCTTCGGCAATTTCCTCCTTATGCTTCGCATGTATTTCGGCGACTTCCTCCTTATGCCTCTGCTCAGACTGGGCAAGTTCATCCCTCAAACTCTGGTGCGAATTTTCCAATGAAGTCATCCTATTGGCCGTTTCGGTGGACGACAGTGGGGTCGACGTATAACATGGAAGGTTAGACCCACTTCTTCCTGATGGGGTTGGTCCAAAACCAACCCCACGTACCCGTCCAGAACGTTCTGCTCCTATCACTTGAGCAAACGCATCGTCTTTTGCCCATAGGATTCCATCACGAGGCTCTCCATGTAATGTGCACCCGTTGTTTAAAATTGCAGTCATTTTATCCTGTTTTCACACAATAACCAAATAATATATTACTTGTTATAAACAAGAATGCGTAAAATACAAATGACCTAGGTTATGATAAAAGGCTTACAATCTTCTCTTTCACTGCAGTACTAACTGGAGCCCCATCTTTGGTGCTGTACACTTTTGCAAAAAGTGTTGCACGCTCTACTGCTTGCCCACTTTCTTTTGCCTACAGCATATTCAACAGTCGCATTACAATAGTGAAAATTTATGTTAGTGATATGAAGCAGCGATCAACAACCAAACATCGCAAATGGACTTTGGGACATAACATGCAATATACTATATAACAAAATATGAATAAAGAAATACGATGACAATGTTATTTGTTCCTATCAACAAATACTCTTCTATGCAAACTACCCTCTAAATTGGTTTCAACCCAAAAAAACAAAAGTAACCCATAATTCTTAATGAAATCACGAATCAAAAACAGGAAACATCACAAGAAATGTCTATTACCATAGAGTTGAACATGCAAATTTATACGTTGCCTTCTTTCCCCCAACATTGTGCTCTCCTCACATGCTCCTCTGACATTACTTTTTAGTACGAACTTTTTACTAATGAGACGAGTAATTGTAAAAATTTCATACCAATTCACACAAACTGCTCAAATTCATCAGTAAATTAGTTTCATTAAACTCTTCATATTCGTTACATTTGATGCAATATAGTAGCATATTAAAATGCTATTAGTTGTGGTATAATACATTTCTTACCATTTTGTCCGCAGTTTGGGCAAAACTGATAGGTCCTGATCTCGCAATGTCCTTCTGAAACCCACGACTGCTCTTGTTCTTATCAACTAATGTCTACAAACACATTCCCGCCAACAAATTAAACCAAACAAATCAATTAAATAGACTATACTCGATAAAGTCAATTCCCTCATCATATGTATATTACTAGTAAAAGACAATAGAGGAAGAAAATGTAAGCAACCTTCGTACTCGGCAAAAACCAATAGTCAACTAGCGCCGCGTAGTCTTGCTCATCAGCCCATCTTGGTATTTTCCCAATAACTTCTTCTTTCAATGCATTTGGTAGGTAGCATTTCTTTTTCAGCTTGGTCCTTCGGTTCCTCCTCAATTCCCCTAGTAGGTGCAATGCCCAGCTCATTTGATTAGCCGGTTGGATAATTTCTGGGTCAATAATCCACCGTTTCTGAAATGCACAAACTGAGTTAGCACAGTGCAATAGTCCACCCTACTGAAAAGTCATTTACCACACATACAGTTGTACATAACAATAAAAAGTAGCTTGATTTTATACTACCTCAATCTCTATCCAGCAATCTAGTTTATTTTTTTGAGGAACACGCGTCCAAGCAACTGGCACAAGAGGGCACAAGGCATGGCTGAGGCAGAAAGTGCCCAACCATCTTGTGAATGTCTGTCCGCTCTCCCCAATCGGCTGGCCGCGTACATTTAGCTCACATTCAATTTTCAAGTTTGCTGGAAGACTCCATATTCGCGTCATTAGCGTGGTCCCACGCGTTTTCCGCACATTACTAGATGCTGGGGTTTCTTGAACCACATCTTCTGCACGCCCATTACTGGATACCGGGGTTTCGTGAACCAAATCATTTGCATATAATAAACCACCATTAGGAATAACACTTTAAAGTTCACATTTACAAAAAAGTAACTGTATATATCTATTTATTTATATTTCGACATATATATATATATATATATATATATATAGCACAAGTGCTATATATATTGGTTAGTGATGTTGGTAAATGTGGACATTTTCAAAACAATATTATATTTATACGGCAAGACTTTGTCCTACCGTAGAAATTAAATGTATTACACGCTATCCTTAGCCCGAATATGAAATTTCATTTTCCACCGATGAAACTCTATTACAGCTTTAAGTGGCTCACAAAACTATAGAATTTAAAGCCTACTTTCATTACATACAATTGTTAGGTTAAATTACAAATTACTTCAACTTTGTCACAATCAAAGTGGATTCATCACGTGTCCTTAAAGAGACATTATTTTTAAACTGCGAAACTACCATTTTTACATCATGTTCGAACACTTAATGGCTAATTCTGTAATGAGAAGTAGAAGAAATGATGAGAAGTTACAAGAAATGAAAAATATATGTATCTAATATTTATTCTCAAATGTTGCATTTCAAGACGTCAACTACCTGGAGAAGGGGGTTGTGTCTCATCATCATCATCTGCATCCCCTCTTGCCTGCTCAACCGCAAGGACGGCCCTTAGCTCCTCCTGCACGCTCTCTGGCGAACGTGATGCTCTTTGGCCAACTTGAACAACCGTCAATGGACGTTCCCTTCGCATGTCTGCGGCCAACAACAGTCTCATTATGTGTCTAGTAATAAATATCAAAAATTACAGTTTAAGACATGTAAACTACCTGGGGGTTGTGTCCCTACATCACTGGCATCCCCTCTTGGCTGCTCTGCAGTATGTGCTGATGCCCGCTCCTCCCCTCTCTGTCGTGAACGTGATGGTCCTTCGCCAACTTGTACAAACGCCAATGACCGTTTCTTTCCCATTCTTGCGTCCCACAACTGCACAACACAAAGAAAATGTTAATTATAGATAACAATCAATTGCGGCCTAAGGTACTTGAAAAAGACAAAGTAAAATAATCACATACATATGGGCTGCAAAAATATGTACAAGTATATATCCAAGTATATATCCAAGTGTAAGAGCTTCTCTTTGCCAACCACTACAACAATGACGAAATGAAACCCTAACACCACACGAACACACCAATATTATCAGGACTTAACAAATTCATCAAATACTACACAAAGACATTCTAAGTGATATCCAAATTGACACATTTTCATTAATAACGGTAACATCCAAATGCAAAATGAACCATTAAACTATTACACTACTCATCCTCGATGTACGCATCCTCGTTGTCATCTTCATTGTCAAACTCATCTTCAATAAACTCACAATCGTCAATGAACTCATCGTCAGGAAGATCTCTTTCAGCAATGATAGAGGCATCAATTGTCATTCCCTCTACGTCATCCCGAGCCCAACCAAGGTTGTCACTCATAACCTCATTAGTACTTATATTGTACGGAACATTCTCAGCAAAATTATACATGTCATCCTCGTCACGTTGAGGACCACTACCAGCATCAAACACATCCCTAGCTTTAGTTTTGACAACAACATACCAATCCTTAAGCCTTTTATCTTCCACATAAAACACTTGAGTAGCTTGAGATGCCAAGACATATGGTTCATCCGTCATTTCATCCCCACCATGTCTGAAGTGTATAAAGTTCACCATAGGAAACCCAAATTCATCAGTCTTAAATCCTCTCCTATTTTGGTCATCAACCCATTTACACTTAAATAACACATGTTTGATATTGTCAGAATAATTCAACTCGATTATATCATTTAAAACACCATAATACGTAATGCCACCATCAGTAGCAACACTAACTCCACTATTCTGCGTTTTTCTGTTTGCCTCATCATTTACACTCCTAAATTTTAAGCCATTTATGACATAATGCTTCAACCGCTTTACATAAAAATATGGCCATTTGGACAGTATAGCTAGGGTCTCACTAACTCCATCCCTATCTCTATCAGCATCAGTCAATGACATCACCTAACATATCCACAAATAATTATTCATGTTAGTACAAGGAAATATAGTTGGGACAGTGTTAGAAGTTGAATAAGTTGAAAATGTGATACGTACATGACCCCTAAACCAAGTACAAAACTTCTCCATGTGGTGCTTATATATAATGGCCTCGGATATCCGATGGTGGCCTCTTCGGAGTTCTTCCTCTATCAATGTTCTGTGCATCCTGTGCAGGCAATTGTATTAGTGGTAATAGACCTCACGTACATTAGATTGACGTGCAATCATATTTGTAGACGTATTACTTACTCACGAAAGTGGTTGATATTTTCGAAATTGAATAAAACGTAGCGATGGGCTTGGGTCCACTCTCTATTGTTCAGTGTCACGATTGAAACCACCCCTGTTGACTCCTCAATTGTCCTGGTGGGTCGATTGAATATAGTTTCAACTCTTTCCATATACCGTGAACAAAATGTTAAGCACTCCTCTACTATGTATCCTTCAGCAATAGACCCTTCCGGAGCAGCTCTATTCCGTACGTAAGACTTAAGGCGTGAAAGGTACCTATAAATGACAAATAAGATTAATAATTGGCAATGGTAATTCGAACACACACATGACGCTCACATTTGATCTGTAATATTACACACGTCTTACCTCTCAATGGGGTACATCCAACGGTAGTGCACTGGACCACCAATCTTGGCTTCAGCAGCTAAATGCATGACTAAATGTACCATCACTGTAAAGAAGGATGGAGGAAATATCTTTTCCAATTCACACAATGTCACTGCAATGTCTGCCTCAATAGTCGCAATATCTGAAACCCTAAGAGTTTTGGAACAAATGTCTCTAAAGAAACAAGCTAACTTTATCAAAGGCCTAGTAACATGAGATGGCAAAGACCCGCGTACTGCATTGGGAAAAAGTTGTTGCATCAAGATGTGATTATCATGACTCTTCAAACCAGAAATCTTGCGTTCTTTCATATTCACACGACGTGAGATATTGGAAGCGTACCCATCAGGCACTGTTATGTCCTTTAGAACTTGCAAGAAACCATCTCTCTCCGATGAAGTCATATGAAAACAAGCAGACGGTATGGTATACTTATCATCACTTCTTCGCTGTAAGTGGAGTTCACTCCTTATCCCCATGTCCGCCAAGTCAAGGCGTGCCTTGTAATTATCCTTTGTTTGATCCTTCAAGTTCAACAGTGTGCCAAGTATATTATCCATCACATTCTTCTCTATATGCATCACATCAAGATTGTGTCGCAACTTGTGATCTTCCCAATAAGGTAAGGTAAAAAATATACTCCTCTTCTTCCAACCACTATGGTATGCCTCCCCTCTCTTTCTTTTATTGTAAGCAAGTTGACATTTCCTTCCCAGACAACGTCCAACTAAATGTTCAGTTTCCAGAATAATGTCAGACGCGACTGGTGGTTCAGGAGCCGATCGCGTATCATTCGATCCATCAAATAACATACCTTCTTTTCGGAAATCGTGGTCAACATCCAACCATCGCCTATGTCCCATGTAACAGAATTTGTGGCCATTTTTCAAATATCGAGAGTCCGTCTCCACCGCACAAGAAGGACATGCCAACCCACCTTTGGTACTCCAACCCGACAAATCTGCGTATGCAGGAAAGTCATTTATTGTCCACATCAATGCTGCACGCAATTGGAATATTTCTTTTGAAGATGCATCGTATGTTTGTACTCCAACATCCCATAACTCCCGTAGTTCTTCTACTAACGGTTGCAAATAGACATCTATAGCAATCCCTGGCGAGGTAGGACCAGGAATAACTAATGATAGAATCATAGATGACCATTTCATGCACAGCCAAGGTGGGAGATTGTAGGGAACCAACATGACAGGCCATGTACTGTGACTAGTACTCATAATTCCAAAGGGGTTGAACCCATCCGCAGCTAAGCCAAGTCTAACATTACGAGAGTCAGACGAGAACTCTAAATGCTTACTGTCAAACATTTTCCATGCATCTGAGTCAGCAGGATGCCGCATAACCCCATCATCAGTACGACCATTAACATGCCATTTCATAGAACTAGCCAGATCGGGGGAAAGAAATAGTCGCTGCAATCTTCGCTTTAACGGGAACCACCGTAGGATCTTCGCAGCTTTCTTCTTCCCCTTATTGGATGAAGCATTTTTACTAGCAACAGATGCCTCATTTTTTTTCCACCTTGATGCGTTACAACAAGGACATGCCTCGAGGTTAACATTTTCCTTCCAAAACAGCATACAATCATTGGGACAAGCATGGATCTTCTCATAACCCAAACCCAAATCTCGAACTATCTTCTTCGCCTCATAATGGTCCTTTGGCAACTTAGCATCTGAAGGAAGCATATCCATCAGGACTTGAAGCAACATAGTAAATGACTTGTTCGTCCAACCATACAGAGTCTTCAACTGGAACAACACGAAAATAGCTGAGAAAATGCTAAATTTTGTACAACCTTCATATAAAGGTTTATCTACATCATCTATCAGCTTGTAAAATTTGTTGGCCTCATCATTCGGACCTTCAGCCGAATGTTGTGCAGTTGGACCTTCTTCCACTGGTCCGGGTGCCATTTCATGCGAAGGGCATAAATCATCCAACATCCCACAAAAATCACCATATAGATTTTGGGTTTCTTGGACATGAGAGCTCTCACATTCAGTGGCCGTCGTAGCAGCCTCCAATTCCCCATGAAATTTCCATAGTTTGTAATTTTCTAGCATCCCCGAAGTCCAACAATGATCACGTGCCACATTTAGCGGTTGTAATAGCAAATTAACACATTTCATACAAGGACATAAGATCTTCCCACCGCGCGCGGAGAGAGAGGCAAATTCCACAAATTTGGTTACACCTTCAAAATATTCCCTTGAACCCCTCCTTTTCTCCATCCAACTTTTATCCATTGCGATACAAAATGTACGAAATTTTACCTACACCAAAAATTGTTGCTACAAAGGTAATAATTATTATAATTACATTCATTTGTAATTTGTTAAAAACAAACATACCCAAGTACGCTTAAATTTTCTTCAAACATATAACACTTGTCCTAGACTAACTTAATGTGATAAGTTGAAAAAGTAGTTAAACATAACTGTTTTAAAAATATATTCAAAAAATACCCAAACCCTAACAATTTGGTTAACAAATTAAACTGCAATCCATAGTTCATTGAATACAACACGAGTAACCCGTGTGGATGCAAGAGTGTAATGTTGGTTTCATACCAAACATGTGCTTCAAAATAAACTACATGAACATAATCCACCAACAATGCATAAATGAAGGACACATTGTCTTTGCTTCATGTTTTATCCTTATGCATTATAGAAGTAAATCATGCAACGACACCCAATAAACGACAAAAACTGGGCAAGTTTCGAAAAGGAAAGTAGTTCATACCAGATGGTTGTTCTTGTCTAACTCAAAGGAAAAAGTGGTTCCACAACCTGCAATCCAAAAAAGTTCAATTGCACATATTACAGTTGGCAAGGGTTCATCAAAATCAACCACAACAAGATCAAATTGATACTGTTGTTTAATCATAATGCATTATTCACTTTTTCTTCTATTTATTGATGTCAATGAAAATAAACATAAACCCGTACGCAAAAAGAGAAATGCTAAGATACTAAGGTTAATCTCAGGTATCTATATCAGTTCACATATAAGCAAGTTCGTCATGTATGAACCTCAATTGCCATTAGTGTTGTGAGTCTAGTGTACCTTATTTAGTTATCTACAACTTTTTAAAATTTAACACTTCTTTTTACTCAACTCATTGTTCAAGCTGTTTTGCTACAAAAAATTAAATAAATATATTGTTGAAGTTGGCGAGTACTTTTCTTAATAGTTGGACCTGGAGTTTAGAGGGGGAAAAAAATGTTACTCCATTTTAGTTATGACATTATAAAGAAGAATTGACATTCAAAGTCATACAGCAAGCCATCATATAGAATGTTGATAAATAATTTCAGTTGTAAAAGGTTAAATCAAAATTAATACAAATGATGGCTTGATGCATGTACCGAATAGGATTAAAGTGGACTAAATAACACCAAAGTGGATTCCTCTTTTTCCATTCCCCAAAAAAGAAAAAAAATAAAAGAAAAAAAAAAAAAAAACCACTTTCAGGTGGACCGAATAAGACCAAAATGGACCGAATAGGACAAAATTGGACCGATTAAGACTGAATATGATTAAGGTGGACCAATAGGAATTTAGTAGATTGAATAGGATTTAATGGACCTAATAGGACCAAAGTTGATTCAATACGACTGAACAAGACCAAAGTGGACTGACGTATACCAACATAGACCGAATAGATCAAAGTGGACCGAATAGGACCTTAATGGATTGAACAGAACCAAATAAGACCAACGTTGAAAAAATGGACCGAATATAAATAAAGTCGATAAATTTCAAACAGGTGATGGGAGAAGCTGCATAAACAAAAATAATTTTCAAACTGCACAACATATGCCACAAATAAATAATTTAACAACGCAACTAATAAAGAAAAGATGCATACCTATTGGATTGGGGAAGTTAAAAATAGCATCCAATTCATAGGCTGACATCATGTGTGTGTGTGTATATATAATTCATATTAAATTCTAAGTTGGATAGTTAATTTTGTATTATGTATCCCATCTAAATTTTTGTGCTAAAATAAATGATACAGTTGTGTTCTTCTTCTTTAATCCAAAATGTATAGCCAACTTAAAAGAAATGACGTATTTCAAGTATATTTTGTATCAAATATTTTCAGAAGAATTGATAATATGATAGTGCTTATAGGAACAAATAAAATATGTGGATTTTATATTCCTAGAAGGGTCATTACATTACCAATCAAACCAATAATCAACACAACTACATTTCTATATCTTTGAACCTGCTTACATGTCGCATACTACTCAAGGACGTGGCCTATAGCGAAACATAGTTCTTTGTTTAGCATTTTTGTTATCATAAGTTTTATTTAGCTTTCCCTAAATTAAAAGTTTTCAACTTGGCTTGGCAGACTTCTAAAAAACGAAACAAAACTTCATGTGTCCTAAAGTTTGATTGATGAAATTTATATTCTTTAATAGAGGCCCAAATAGCAATAGAGTCCAAAATTTTTGGTTCCTAAAACTGTCATTGCAGAAATTTTAGTACGTTAATAGAGGCCATATTTGGCAATGGACCATGGTTTTCAACGTCTCGCCCAGTTTTTTATAATAATAATAATAATAATAAATAAAACTATGTATTTTATGAGATGAGGAATCCCTTCAAGCTAACTGTGAAGGAATTCGTATCAATAGATAAATAAAATGGCTCACCTGTTGTTTATATCGGACAGTGTTAGAACACTATTTTGAAAATATGTATCTTATGAGATGCCGCATTACACCTCTCATCTAAACACTACATAGTTCCTTCCCATTTAAAAAACCACGACCATCCAACAATGCTATATAAATTGGATGAAACTCAAATGATCCAAGTTGACACAAAATATTGCTAAATACTAACTTAACAAGTTGTAAACCACCTAGGCCGAAGAAACTAAACCAAAACACCTTTAACACACGCACATGAAGCTCAATGCTCCCAACGGAGTCATAGGTAGTGGTATCAATCCTAAGTCCTTACAACCAATGCTACAATTGTGTTTTTTTCAGCCATATATTTTTAAGACAGCCACATTCATTACCACAATCTCTAAAGGGGAGCAACCAAAGACAATGTAATTATTAAAAGAAACAAAATGATTATTTAGATGCTGACATTATAAAGAAGAATGAAAATACTCAATTAAAAAATGGTAGGCAAAAAAAATTGAAGTCAATTATGCCTTCGACTTCTTCAATCATAATAGCATTTTAGAAACACAATCACAAGTTTCACTACATCACATGGAGGACAACACAACACTCAAAAGGTATGTTCTTGTCAAATTCTTCTACAGCATCAAAAGGCAATTCTTACAAAATCCTTCACATTCTATAAAATCAAAAATTCTCATTGTGTTTTGCACACAAGTTGGATATAAAAAAACAGACAGAGCATTATTGAAATATACTATTTTTTTTTTCAACTTCTTGGAACCCTTTCTTTTACGTATTACATATCAATGCCGGTATTTTGACCAACCGTTATCTATGCTCCAACATACCTTTGAAATATAGCTTTTACTCCTTACTGCTCCAGCTCTAGCTCCAACACACTAAAAGTTGGACCAAAAGAACTCATCAAATTCATGCTAAACTTGTGAAAAGTATATTTTCTTCTACTTAGTCAAGCACAGTATATACCTTCTTTCAACATTTAAAGACAATTGGGCATTTGATAAAACAGCATACTAAAGTGGGATTAGAAGTTACACATCTTAAGAGTGAGTGAAATGGTTTTCCAGCCATTTACACCTCTTAAATGATTTCCATAAATTGAAAGAAAACTAAAGAGAGGAGATTGTATGGCCACCTACACTTATCTGAATACTTTCAAGAGATACAACCAAAATTTGTCCAATTAAAAAGGCTCACATAAGCATGATGAATCTAACCCTATGGGAAACAATGCAACCATTCAAAAGTTTTGACAAAAGGATACAGATGCAGCGATTCAAGGTTTTAAACATATTTTGGCTGCTAAATAATTTTTCCGAATAATTAACAAGTATGACCTCTTCCAACTAAAGTTTGACAGTCCAAATAGCATACTGAAAGTCCATAGCAAGAAACAATGTGAAAAGCGCAGATATTAACACCATAGTAAAATTAAAAACATACCTCTGATACCCAGCTTGAAGCCCAGCGTTTAGGATCATGGCTGAGACAATAACTCCAGCTAGGGGATCTAGAAATTTAACTCCAAGAATAGAACCTCCTGAGGTTGAGATAAATGGTACTAGGTTAGTGAATTTCAAGATTGAACAGCATCAGGTTCCCAAGAAAATTTTGTAAAGAGCACAACAATTTTTGAGACATAAGGAAGACAAAATAGTGCACATGTACTGTATTGCTCGTCATTTCTCCGAATTCCAATCAACCACAGATGGATTTTGATAAGCATGTTAGAAGATCCATTTGGAACAATATATAGTTCAACAAAAGAAAAAATATAATAAACAGTAGTAACTCTCACTGGATATTGAACACAAAAGAGAGCAAGATTGGCACAAAACATCACAGGATAGCATCAGCAAACACGCCATATTGAAACAGAGGAAGTGAAATGAAAAGGTTAACTTCATTAACTTTTTTTTATTAGTGGGTCAACATCATTAGCTGCCTAAGCAATACATAGATTAATTACAGTTATAATCTCTCTGAATTTTCCTTTCAAAGTAATCGCCTATGCTTTCTTTGAAAACATATAACCTACATCTGAGACAGTTTCTATCAGAAATACCAATATCAATCATGAGTTATGGTATTACTTGCCTCAACAAATTGCAGCCCCTTCCAAGTTTCAATCACCGAAACAAATTTTCTCCACATTACAAAAATTAGATTCTGATATTGTACATTACTGATCAACTTTTTTTTTGTGCACTTATGATGGATGGAATATAGAAATATCAAGCAGCAACAGTGACCGTTACTCAAGTCCCCTGTAGTTGCAGTATTGTTACCATCAACTATAAAAGGTTTTTCACTCATGTATTAAGGGACCAATATGATACACTTAAGGTGAAACATTAAGCCACATATACAAACCAGCAGTGTCTCATATTGTACAAGTATACACAATAAACGCATTTTGCAACAACTATTGACCTCAATCTCACTCAATTATGTGTCGTCCAAACTACTGCTGTAGGTATTGCAGAGTTGTAAAGAACTAATCAGCTACAGAACAATTAGCAAAAAATCAGATTTATACTTTACTAATACCGAACGAAATAGTCATTAGAAGAGGCAGTGCTCCTTACCAACGCCGATGAGAGCAACTACTGATGAAACAGCGTCTGCACGATGATGCCAGGCATTTTCTTTCATCAGCCCACTGCCTTGTCTTTCTCCAGCCCGTTTTGTTATCCAATAAAGCCTATGGGAATAACATTGACAAAAATATAAAACAAAGTCAATGAATAGTTTTGAAACACACAAACAGAGAGACTCATCAACAAACACACACACAAACACAGAGAAATTCCAAATAAAGTTAAAAATGAACAGTCAACACATAGATGTGCGGTTAACACCTAGATGGACAAAGAACCAGTTGATATAATTAACAAGACGGATCATTAATTGCGCCAACGTTAAGTGCTACATTTCAACTTATTTTTTTGATGGGTAAGAAAAAATATTACTGAAAATGGAAAGGCATGAAAAATACACAAGGTTCACGATACCAAACAAGCAAGCTGACACTAAACTGTTCGAAGATACAAAAGAAAATCTATAAGTGTAGAACAATCCGAGAGACCATAACACCGATACCAATCATAAGGGGTCCGATGGCATACATCTAACAACCAAGCCAAAGGTTTTCCAGTATGTGCATGTTAGCAAAGAATATGGGCATGTTAGCAAAGAAGGTGTCATATAATCAGTGTCTACAAAACTTCATTATAGCACATATGCATGATAGTGACAGTTCAACAGGGTTGCTTGGCTAAATATTCCAGTGCAGCATCTTGACCCAATTAATTATGTTACATACGTATTTCAAAAGTATATTATTCACAGAAAAGCCAAAATGACTAATGTATAGAGGAAAGTTGCAATCAATTCAACACATAAATATTATTCCCAGTAGCACAAGTTCTGTCGTTTTACTTAGCAAATCATTATTTTTATCATTCATCTTCTGCTTTTTTCTCTGGTGAATCATACCGCAACATATATAATTTGCACATAAAGTGAGTTAGCAGTAGGAAGTCCAAGAATACAAGGGAGGGAAAATAAGGGACAAAACCTATAAAATGTAAATAAATATTTAATCACAGAATAAACTTTCAAGGATGAAAGACACTCCTAACAAAAACACAACTATACAGCAATCAAAAGCTGCAGTTGCATTTGCCACTCTTCTCACCTGTTCGTTAACACCTGCAACTGTTGAATAATCAGTGGTCACATAAGCATCTCCTTCGGACTAAAATTTTGATCTGGTCTCAAGATACAGAATCTGGATCCAGGTCCAGCATAGTTTGCAGCGCCAGGAGTTACTGCCTAGATAAAGTAGCAAGGAGAAACAAAAAAAAAAAAAAACATAAACAACTGTACATGCTTTATAAATATAAATAAGCATGTTAATTATTATGGTGTAACACCCCAAATATTTTTAAAGTAATTGATAAGGTTAAAGGCAACCATCGCCTTATGGGGCTAGATGAAACATTGGAGGAACCTGAAGGGTGGTTTGGTAATTACACGCAAGATATTTTTGGGGCAAAATAACACAATCATCCTATTTATTTAGTCTCAGTACAAAGGTCCAGAAACAAACTAATACCATCCTGAACCCAACATATGGAGGCATGCCTTAACAAAACAAACAGAAGTTGAGACTAAACAAACAGTGTGCAGTTGTAACTTTTGGACATTGTATGGTCTTAAAAGTGGAAAACAGGTAAAACCAAAAGTCCTAAGGTGAGTTAAGTTTGGCTTAGTGTGGAAAAGAGATTCCCAAGGGGATTTGTTGTGTAAAGTGGGTGTGGGAAGTTTGTTTATGATGTGAGTGGCAGTGGACACAGCATAAGACCAGTAGGGTAAGGGCAATTTGGAGTGAGATAGCATAGTAAGTGAGCATTCAGTCAAAATGCCTATGTTTTCTTTTTGTAGTACCATTCTGTTGGGGTGTGTGAGGACAATATATTTCATGAGTGATGCCATGATTCGAACAAAGAAGATTAAATGCCTAAGAAGTAAACTATTGACCTCCATTGGTTTTCAACAGTTGCCTTAAAGTATTTGAAGATGTCAAACACATCAGATTTGTATATTAAGAGGTAAATCCAAGTATATTTGGAGAAATCATCAATAAGGACAAGGTAATATCTAAAATAATTAATAGAAGTGATTGTTGCAGGGCTGCATACATCACTATGTATCAATTCAAGAGGTTTTGTGGAAAAAAAAAATCTGATTTATTAAAAATAAATTGGAATTTTGCAGCTTTCCACTTAGACAGTGTTTACAATGAGATACAATATCAGACTTAGAAAGATTAATTGGAGAATCAAGGAAGACAGCAGATTTAAGGACAACATCACTATTATGGCCTGGTCAGAAATTAGACAACATCACAATTTGTCTGTGCCAACAAAATGTTTTGACATACAATAAATTTTTTCATTGGACCAACTATAGCAGCACAAATAGTAATCACAGCTATTCTCATTTTTCCAATTGCAAATATTATGATTACTTAAATCGCATATATGTATATATATATATATATATATATATTATTTGTAAAGGAAAAACAAGTGAATCATGACATACAGCAACAAGAGCAAACAGTTCCTTCTCCTTCACATAAATCACATATTTTTCATTGACATAGCTACTATCATTTTCCCAATAGCAAATAGCATGACCACTTCAATCACATATTATGACGACTTAAATGACATAGTTTTCATTTACAAAACCAAATAAAATCTAAACACATTCAACCAAAAAAAAAAAACTGTTTACAGTTTTGAGATGTGTACGAAACAACTGCAATACACAGTGTAACTTTTCGCTTTTAAACGGTGTCGATTTTTAACTTAAACGTGGCAGCAGATATAACAGAAAAAATGGACGATGATCAGTTGACAATCCCAACTTTATTTTACAAATCAAATAGAAGAAGCAAATTAAAAGGAAGCAAATATCAACATCAATCGATCATTTTTATTACTAATGTCAAAAATGATGACATGGTTTGTCTTTATAAAGGATGGATGAACATAATTCTGTAGAATGCAGCTCCTAATCTACAAATGATAATATTAACTACAAAATAAGATCATTCTTATCTGATTAACTGCACCAATGGGTTTGGGCTAAATTTCATGAGCCATATGAATGTGTTATAGGCCCAATTTTTGTTGTGCCAAAATTGTCCTCAACCATAGGCATGGGTGAAAACTCACTACCCTAGCAAGACAATCAGAACATATCCACATGGAACACATACCACTACAAACCAAATCATGAAAAAACAAAGGAAGTTTGACAAAAGTTTTTCTTCTTTTTATATTCTTTACATTTGACAAGCTAGAGAGTTCATTTCTGTCATTTTCGTTACATAATAAGGAACCAACAGCAAGGGCCAATGAGACAATGCAGTACTCATACACCTTTTCTTTATAGATACATAAAGAAGATTCCCTTAGAAAACACTGATTCATTGAAAGACCGACCTCCAAAGAAAAATCCCTTTGTGGATTATAAGGGGAGGGGGGGGGGGGTAGCTCTTAATTATGAAAGAACACGATGAGTTGGTGGGACATGAAAATGTGACACAAACTTTTACCATTTGTCTGTACTCTGAAGGACATAAAAAACTTGATGAGACAGACACTAACAAACCAAAACCCAACCCCCACTGCTTAAACTTTTAACGCCTACAGTATAGTTTCTTTTTCTACATTATTTTATCTGCTAGCAAAGTATGGCAGAATCTTCATGATCTGTATAAACAGAACCAAAAGGCACCTTGAGCTTTTGGTTGGTTTTGGAGTGGGGATACAAATATACAACAATACAAACTATATAAAAGAAACCATATATTTCTATAATTTCTATCAATATCCTAATCACTCCTACTTATTCCACCATATATACCAACAGAATTAGCACTGTATACCAACAGTGGAACTGAACTAAATACTGGAAAATACATTGACAATTCAAAAAATCAGGCTAAGAAAACGTACGTACCAGAAATATGTGACTCTAAATTGCTTGATGATTCCAAGAGAGCAAGCACCACCACTAACAATTTGAAAACGCAGAAAATTTAGCCTCAGAACCCCAAACTGGCTGCATAACGTTGAGGAAGCAAGGCCGTGAAGCTGTGAAAAAACTTTCTGATATGAAAGCCTAAAGGAAGAAACATACATATATATTCATCCAGGTACTTGAACATGTGATGCATATATGCGACATGAAATGGGATCGATTTCATGCATATAATCCTCACACAGAGAGAGAGAGAGAGAGAGAGAGAGAGAGAGAGAGAGAGAGAGAGAGAGGGTTATGGGTTTCAGTTAATATCAGCTAGTGAGACACACCAACTAAAAGAAAAATGAGGCCCCCCGAAAATCCAAACCCACATCGAAAATCAAAAAACCTAAACCCAAAATCGAAACCCTAAACCCGAAATCCAAACCCTATCGAGAATCAAAAACCCTAAACCCAAAATCCAAACCCTTTCAAAAATCAAAAACCCTAAATCGAAACCCTAAACCTAAAATCTTTACCCTAAACCAAAAATGGAAACCATAAAACAAAAATCAAAACGAAAATCCATACTAAGAAACAAAACACCATCAACAAGCTTTGTTGAATCTTTTCTTTTGCTAAGTTACAGTCTGTTACTGCAGCTCATCACCAACCATGATTGCATAAGATCCAGCAAGAAATTAAGACACGTAAGTGCATTCTTGTTTGTGATTTAACACTAGAAGTAGATAAATTAACACCAATTAGTGAGGTAACATAGAGAAAAACCTAAATTAACCTACACTACTATTAATGGTTTTCTGGAATGTACATATTAAGAACTACTCCAAGCCGTTACCACATGAAGATGTGCACCAAGGATGGGGACCAGGGTAAATGAACTAAGCATATAACCATGCCAACAATTTCATAATAAGAAGATATCACATACATCATTGCTACAAAAAGAATTGTGAACCTAAGATTGCTTTGTTCGTCAGCATCTTTCAAATTTCAATTACAGAAAAACAAAAGGCTTAAAAGGCCCAAGTTAATACCTATTAACTCCAATAATTTTCCCTTTCAAAATACAGTGAATGTCACTGATGATAAACTAATGCAGTGAATAAGACATCAAAAAATGCTAAGAGTCCTAAGACATATATTTATGAAAACGCAGTTGAAGTTCACAAATCATTTTCAATGTCACAACCATTTGAAGCATGTTAAAATTACTCGGAAATGAGATAGACATGCGTTCGAAATCGTTACCTCCTAGAGTAATGAGGACGAGAGCCCCGTTCCACAACACAGAACTAGACAGAGTGAGGATCGGAGATGGAGGAGGGTGAGGATCGGCGATGGAGGAAGGTGAGGATCGGAGATGGAGGAGAGTGCGGATCGGAGATGGAGGAGAGTGAGGATCGATCAGCGATGGAGGAGGGTGGAGGAGGGTGAGGACCGGAGATGGAGGAGGGTGAGGGTGAGGATCGATCGGAGATGGAGAGGGTGAGGGTGAGGATCGATCGGAGATGGAGAGGGTGAAGGTGAGGTTCGATCGGAGATGGAGAGGGTGAGGGTGAGGATCGATCGGAGATGGAGAGGGCGATGAGGGCGATGAGGTTCGATCGGAGATCGGAACCTTGAGGCTCGATGCGGGTGATGAGGGCGATGAAGGCTTGTGGGAGATGAGATCGGGCTTGTGTGGGAATCGAAAGGCCGGCTAGGGTTGAGTTGGTTTGACCCGATGGCATATATACAAAGCCTATAGCCGCGGGTCTAACTTGCGGCTATAGGCAAATACTGAGGCCGCGTTTCGTTGAACGCGGCCCAATTGGAAACTGAAGCTGCGAGTATAGAACGCGGCTTCAGAAAAATGTAAAGCCGCGTTTTATACACGCGGCTTCAGCCAAAATGTAAAGCCGCGTCTAAAAAACGCGGCTTTATGTATACTGGAGCCGCGCCCTTTTAAACGCGGCTCTTGTTGAGGAAAAAAAAAATATTCGCAAAAAAATTGAAACACGCGGGGCATTGGGCCGCGCGTTTTAAACGCGGCCTAACTCACTCAAACGCGGCTAAAACGCAGGTCCTATGGCCGCCCGTGTAAAACGCGGCCCAATGGAGACTGTTTGGGTCGCGTTTGACAAAACGCGGCTTTATTATGTTTTGGGCCGCGTTTTCCCAAACGCGGCCCAAAAAAATGCGGCCTAAGGCCCGCGTTTTTAGTAGTGTACCTCTATATGACATTTTCTGACATAGGTAGTTCAAAAAGTTTGTGACTTATCTTTTAACTGATAAATTGAAAATCGAAAATTATGGAGTTTGAAGGAGTTGAACTATTGGAAAAAGAAGCTAACTCAATAATTATGATTCTTTAATTGTTTAACTACTAAATTTTATTTTGTTACAACAGACGAGGGAGGATTGTACCTAGGATGTCATGGACATACCAAAAAATACTAACTAGTTGAGCTACTAGGTTGTTGGCTTTAACAACTAAAAGCAAATCAAGGAAATTCAAGCACATACGACACTTAGTAGAGTCTGAAAAATTGTTATAAAGGCTTTACAAAGACAAGCCATGCTAATAAAAATAACATACCTGGAGCAACATACCCGAAAGTGCCAACAAATGAAGCCTGATACGAAATGTAAGAACTCAAGATCCTAGCCGTCCCAAAGTCAGATATGTGAGCTTCATAATTTGAATCTAGTAGAACATTCTTGCTTGAAATGTCAAGATGAATTATAGGACATAAACAATCATGGTGCATATAAGACAAATCACTTGCCACACCTTTAACAACATTTAGCCTTTTAACCCAATCAAATTCCATGGCTTGTTCATCAACGTTCAGTACCTTGTTCAAGCTCCCACCTTCCAAGAACTCATAAACCAAAAGCAAGTGTTTGTATGTAAGCAAAAACCATGAAGCTTCACAATATTGCAATGTCGTAATTTTGTTCAAGCACGTATCTCACTCTCAAAAGCTTTTAGATTGACAATACTATCATTTAAGAGGGCATGAAATTTCTTCACAGCAACAACTTGCCATGTTCATAGCTCAGCTTTGCAAACATTTCCATACCCACCCACTCCAATACAATGTTTGTCATCAAAATCCTCGGTTGCTTCAATAATGTTTTCATACACCAATTTCCCATCATAACTCCATATTGCAAACAAATTTTGATGTTGTGCTTCTTGTGAGTTGTTTTCTATTCTCTCCTTTCTTCTACGAAGATTAATGTAACTCCAACACCCACAAATGCAAGAAAGATGGTGCCAAGAAAAGGAAATAAAATCAGTTTCAAAATTCTATTCCCTCTTTTAACATTACAATTTGTAGAGGGGAAAACCTTTAAACCAATGACATTGCCACACAGGTCCTTGTTGTTTCTAAATGCTTCAATAGGTGCCTCACGAAATGGTTTGGTATTTGGAATAGGACCTTCCAATTGATTGTTGGACAAATCAACAGATGTCAAGCCAATCAATTGATCAAAAGTAGATGGAATAGAACCCAAAAGCGCATTGTGCGAAAGATTTAAAATTTCCATGGTTTGCAAATCTCCAAGTTGCTGTGGTATCTCTCCCGTAAGATTATTTTGCTAAGATCAAGATATCAGAGAGAGTGCAAATAGCCAAATTCAAAGGGAATATTTTCGTTTTAGTAATTGTTGCTCAAATTCAAGTACCATAGCTTTTGACAATTCCCCAGTTCCAGAATAAGGCCACTTAGAGAATTTCTTGCTAGGTTAAGCCTCTCAAATTGGATAGCATTCCAAAATTATAAGAAATGTTTTGGGAAAGTTTGTTATTGTTTAGATTAAGCTCTACCAAAAACATCAACCTTCCCAATTTCTTTGGAATCTCTCCATTTAGATGATTTGAGGAGAGGTCAAGGGAATGTAACTGAACTGCTTCTCCAAGTTCAGGAGGTATCCTTCTAGAAATAATATCGTTAGCAACTTTAAAGCTTGTAAGGTTATGACCTTGTCCCCAATTTGTTGAAAGTTGACCATATAAATTATTATAACTCAAATCTATTTTATCCAAATTTGGGTATATGCCAAAATCTTTTGCTATATTTCCTATAAGATGATTTAGGTCAATCCTAACTCTAATCAAAGTGGTGCAATTTCTTAGGCTTTTTGGAATTGGACCAGTAAAATGATTATCAGAAGTAGATAATTTTTGAAGCAACCCACCAAAGCAAATATTTTCAGGCAAATGACCAATGAAGTGGTTGTTAAATAGTGCCAAATCGTTTAATTGTGTGAGGTTGTTCATCTCAGTTGGAATGTTCTAGCTAAGATTATTGATGCCTAATCCTAATGAAGTTAGGATTTGAAGTTTTTCCAATTTTGGAGGAATGAAGCTAGAAAGTTGGTTGTGAGAAAGATATAAAATGGTTAGGCTGCTTAAGTTTCCAAGAGAAGCAGGGATGACACCAATGAGATTGTTTGATGATAATTTAAGTTTCCAAGAGAAGCAAGGATGACACCAATGAGATTGTTTGATGATAATGCAAGTACATTGAGAGAACTTAACATCCCTAGTTGTTCAGGAATGGAACCAAAAAGTTGGTTCTCAAAAAGGTATAGAAGTTTTAGGCTACTTAAGTTTCCAAGAGAAGCAAGGATGGCACCAATGAGATGGTTGAATGACAAATCAAGGTTACTAAGCGAACTTAACATTCCTAATTCTTTGGGAATGGAACCAGAAAGTTGGTTCTTAAAAAGAGATAGAGTAGTTAGGTTGCTTAAGTTTCTGAGAGAAGCATGAATAGCACCAATGAGATGGTTTGATGACAAATCATGGTTATTGAGGGAATTTAACATCCCTAACTCTTCAGGAATGAAATCTGAATGATAGGCCAAGAATGTATTGACCCCTTTGGTAACTTAATCAAATTAATTAGACAAATGAAATTAATTAGATTCAATTACATGCAATAAGCGTTGTAGCACAAACAAATCACCAACTAAGTTAAATGCAGTGGAAAATAAATTTGACACAAATGATTTGTTTACAAAGGGGGAAAACTACCGAGGCAAAATCCCACCGGGTGAATTTAAGGTCACCACTCCCAAGAATCCACTATTATCAAAACAAACAGTTACAAGTAAAAAGAATCCTAGTACCTAATACCAACCTACAGTTGAACCCTTACCCCAATACCCAATTGGACATGTAATGTAGTGATAATCTCTCATTTCAATGCACAGCTCCTAGTACGTGACTAACCAATCGATACACGAATCCAAGTACATGACTAACACACCAACTTGAGGAAGATGTTGGCTATGAAGTTCTTCAATTCATCCAGACGATGAATATTAAGAAGCTCCTTGGTTACAAAACCCTCGGCGCAGTAGCTTCTACAAAGAAGATGATGAATTAGGGAAAATTCTGTCTCCGATCATAATTTGCATGCAACAACAATAGCAACAACCTTGCATCACCTTTGATAGCCCTTAAAATAATCCTTATATATGTCTAGGGTTGTGAGAAAAGAAACCCTACACAAATAACTTGGATATGCGTGAAAAAAAAGATCTGGAAATCTGAATTTCGTAATTCTTGATAGATACTGTTTCTGTCGAGCAACTGTCGAGATTCCTTATTAAACCTCTATAGATATTATCTATCGAGAAATCTATCAAGCTTTAATGAACAACATTTTTTCACTTGTTTCTTAAACAGATTTGCATGGCTTTAATACTAGGTTTGAACTCTTGTTCCTTGAAGTACTGAACTCATCCTAGATCTACCCAATTATAAGTAAAATGCGTTTTGTCCAAAGATTAGCCAATTTATAATAACACATGTTCTAACAAAATTCCATATATGTCCTAATAATCTTCCCCTTTGGCAATCCGTGACAAAACCACAACAAACAAATGAAGTATGAGAAAAGTCATAAATCACTAAACTCATATTTACTTGTTGAATACAATAAAATCTAACCCTAACACAAACTCTTGAAAAACTTTGCAAGAAGAGAGTTCATGGCATGATAGATTTTGACAACTTGTCTTTCTGAAACACTTCAAAAAAAAACTCATCAAGGCATCTTAGTGTGAAACAGAAATAAAGGATTGCATACATAAAGAAACATGTGTATAAAGAGAGAAAAGAAACAACACATGGAGAGATAGGTAAAATGATAACAACAGCATCATATATATAAAAAATAAATAAGTACAATGTTTGTTATCACTAACTGGTCACAAGACCGTTGTACAAAAAGATAATATAACTACAAAGAAAGAAAAGAAAAGTACATAAATCCTCACTACATCCCTCAAAAACAAAGACACTCCCCCTATCAAAAATGTCCTATTCTAACTCTCCCCCTAAAAAAATGACTCCTCTCATCCCAAAATTACTCCCCCTTTTTGTCATAAATGACAAAGTGTAAGTCATTGAGAAGTCATCATCTCCTCATCACTAGAAGAGCTAGCATTCTCATCATCATCATCATCATCACCATTAGTATCATCATCAGTAGCTTCGTCCTCAGACGCCTCTAGAGAAGGAGAGGGAGAAGTGACGAAGCCACCAAGGCGAGCCTGTCGTCGTGCAATACAACCGACATGGGTGGTCACCTGACACAACTCATCATTGAAAGTGTTAAGGCGAGTATCCATGCGTTGAAACTGCGTCATGATTGCCTCAAGTGTCACACCACCACTCTAAGAAGATGGAGCAGAGGTGGATGGAATGGAAGGGGCTGGAGGAGTCATCGTCTAAATTCGTGGCCAATTCAGTTGAACTCGCCCTGTCAAACAAACGCTGCGCTAATGGCACCCATGATGGTAAAGAAAGGAGAATCGAGATAATGAATAGAAGAATGGCGAATGATCCTCGTGATAGCTCTTGTGATAGCTGAAGGAAAGATGAGCTTATCACGGGTCGTCGTATCCCTATAAACATCTATGAGAGAGAGAATGGAGTGAGAAGGAAAGTCTATAGAGTGGTCCTCAAAGAGGGATAGCAAAAAGTGAGCATGAGGCTCGACAATGGAGTTATAGTGAGACAATGGATGGAGAACAAATGTCATCACCATGTTAAGGAACCTTGAACCTTTAGCAAAGCCCGAGCATGAGGTGTTTTGGCACTCACCCCATGAAGAAGGTGTCTCACAGAAAAGAGACAGAAGTTTGTCCTTGGACATAGTCCTTAGACATGGACAAGTGGGGTAAGTAGGATGCGATACCCGCGGAACTTGTAGTATCTCGGAAACAATCTCCGTAGTGACTACGATACGTGTACCTCGAATCTGCGTAACAAATTGAGGTATAGTATCTCACATAGAGATTCCCATCCCCGACTGTGAATGACAGTGGGTAGAGTAGTATCGAAAAAGTTCAATAGAATCACGTGGCGTTCTGAATGAATGCCACATTTGGAGAAGTTCTCTGAGAATTCCTGACGGGCCTTCTCATTACGGAACCGAATGTGAAGAGGAGTAGGATTAGAGGAAGATGCCCCAGAACAAAGAGGGTTTTGAGATGGAGCAGATTATCCGAGAGAGAGAAGGAGACAAATAGAAAAGCACTATCACAATAGAGTACCAGAAGATAGAAAAGAAATGGTACGTATGCATGAAAAATGCATGAACATGTGATATGCAAAAAAAATTGCATCATGGGTTCAACTCAATCCAAATCTATCAGCACACTTTTTTTAACATATATACACACATCTTAATCCATGAAACATTGTGAAAATGTAAATGGAATGCAATGCATGATCATACAGCAAAAAATAAGCAACACCCAACCCAAAACTTTTACAAAAACTCAAAGATTTTCAAAAACCCTAAAAATTTCAAGAGAAACCAAAAACCTAGGTCAAAATGCGTGAAATGCATGAAGAATGAAGGATTAGAGAAGCATATCAAGGGAGAAATGCTCAAGCTAGGTCAAAATCCAAGAGAGTAGGAGGTTTTGAGTGAGAGCAAGGTGTTTGGGAAGTGAAAAGACAAAACTTTTACAAAAACTCAAAGATTTTCAAAAACCCTAAAAATTTCAAGAGAAACCAAAAACCTAGGTCAAAATGCGTGAAATGCATGAAGAATGAAGGATTAGAGAAGCATATCAAGGGAGAAATGCTCAAGCTAGGTCAAAATCCAAGAGAGTAGGAGGTTTTGAGTGAGAGCAAGGTGTTTGGGAAGTGAAAAGACATTTTCTGTCGAGAGAGAATGAGAGAAATGAAAATTGATTTCGCTGAAGCTATTTAAAGAAATCGCAGCTCGATGGATTGAGGATCTGTCAAGCATTAAATCTTGACAGATAAAATCTGTCGAGGTGCTATCGAGAATCTGTCGACGGAAAAAAAATACCTTGATGGATCAAACAGCTATCGAGTAGCTATCGACCAGACAGAAACTTTCTCGATTGATCGAGAATTAGTCGAGAAGCTATCGAGACAAATTCCAGATAGCTTGATGGATCGAAGATGCGATAAGATCTGTAGAGAAAAGAAGTCCAAGGGTCTTGATAGATAGTGTTGAGGATCTGTCGAGAAGTTGTCGAGCTAAATAAAAAGCAATTTTTCAAAGAGAGGAAAAACACACATAAATGATTGCAATCAAGTAAGCTACTCAACTAAAGATCCAAAAAACATTTTAAGCTTTCAAAAACATCTCTCAACAAGAAAAATGCAAAGCATTCATAGATCCAAAACACACACACACACACACACACTAAACAAGTCTAACCAATTTTATATTTCAAAAACAAGTCAAGACAGTTTAGTGAGCACACATTTGCACATGTATCCCTTATGATGGCCAAATTACATTGTACTTGCACATGTATCAAAAGTAACAAAGAATTTGCGTGTTGTGTATGAAAACATTGCAAGAGTGCATAGGTGTCTCATATTATGATAATTTGAGATATGAGAAAATCAATTTAACTCACACACAATCATAACTGCTTGATAGGGACTATCTCCTTTGAGGTATATCATATAACTCCCACATCTCCTAAAAACACGCTTGCAACCATATTTAAAAGCATTTTGATTCTTTTTGCTTTTATTTTCTTTGCATATTCTTTTTCTTTTTAGCATATCATGTAGGGGCATATAAGAGAGAGAGAGAGAGAAGAAATACCCAATTATGTTAAGCTTTAAACGTCACAATTTTGCTATGCCGAAGCATATAGATGTTATTCATGATTGGTGGGCTTTAGTGGTGAGATAATTAATTATGCCTTTCTCTTAGGATTTTTTTGTCATTCCCATCAAAAAGAATGATATGAGTGTTAAGTACTTGAGATTACTTAATTGTACTCATCACAAACATGAGCCACAAAGTTCACTTGTTAGTTGTGCATTGAAATGGTCATTTAAGCTACAAAGTTTAGAAAACTTTGTTTTAATGGCCATCCAAGATACACAAGTACCAATATACACAAAACACACACTGTTTTTGTATTATTCTGATTTTTCAATTTAAAAAAATAAAATAAAGCAAAATTGAAAACAACCAGACAAAAACATTTTAAACAAAACATAGCATAAAACTAGACTAACTAAAAAACAAGAAAGAAAAACACACAAGTAATGCATAAACAAAAAGAGGAAGAGAGAGAGAGAGAGAAGTGACCAAATCACTTTGAGCTTTTTTCCTTCCACACCTTGGAAGAACCTTTCCGTTGAGCAAACCTTTGATCCGACGGTGAGGGGGAAGAATTGAAGCTATTCAAGTTCAAAAGAAATATAAAAGCCTTAAGAAGATCTCTAAGAGGAGCAAAAGAGGATGAAAATTGATTCTGGTTTCTAGATGAGATCATACTATTACTCTGTTGAGTGGCTAACCACTTATAGCAATTTGGATGAGTATGCCCAGAAGCTCCATAGTGATGACAAAGATGATGCTTCTTCTGTTTAGACTTTTGGTTATTACCCTTCTTAGTCCCAGGGTTTCTAGTCTCTTTCTTTTCAAGTTTAGGGGGTGCTCCTAAAATTGATTTGCCTTTGTCTACGTTCTCACTAGCTATATCAGTTTTGCAATCCTTGTTCTCAGAATTAACATTATTAGCAAGTGAGACAAACATAGTAGTACCAGAAGAAGAAATATTAGGAAAAGAGAAATCATACTCCAAACTGGTTCTATTAGAAGCAAATTTCTAAAAGCTAAGCATTTCATTAAGCTTTGCACTGGAAGTCCTCTCCAGTTGAGCTCTGACTTGAAACAGCTCCGCTTCAAGCTTCTTGGTCCTTTCAGCTAAGAAATTGTTCTCAAACTGCAATGCTCCAGTGGTCTGATTAGCTTCTTCAAACTTTGTGGAGAGCTCCTCTCGATCTAGCTAAACATCACTCAATTTCTTGGTGGCCAACTTGTATAGTTTCTCATGCTTTTCAGAAACCTCGTACAATTTTTCATAGGCTGTATGAATATCATCTTGATTGTCCATTTTCTCAAACTTAGAGTCCACCAAGTCCTCTTCATCATCTACTGTTTCCGAAACCCCATCAGTAGGATCAACTTTAGCAGTGAAGGCATTCAAGATTCTCTCATCATCATTGTCATCTAAATCATCCTCAGGCTCGGTGTCACTCAAGGTAGCAGCAAGGGCCTTGCTTTTTCCAATGGTTTTCAGATATGTTGGACATTTTTGTTTCATATGTCCAAAACCTTGACATCTGAAGCACTTTGGTCCGGAGGGAATGGTGTACTGACTGCCTTCCTTAGTATCCTTCTTCCCTCTATCTTGACTCTTGAATTGTGAAGAACTGGATTGCTTACGATTTTTGTTGAATCCTTTTGCATTGGCATTCTTCATAAACTTCTTGAATTGATTGGCGATGTAGGATTTCATCTTGGAATCTTCATCATCAGAGGACTCATCTATATCACTCCTTTTGGCCTTCAGTGCCATTTTCTTGCTCTTGCTTGATTTCCCGATCCTAGTCAAACCCAATTCATAGGTTTACAAGTTGCCAACCAGCTTTGTCAAAGTAATTTTGTCAATGTCCTTTGATTCCTCAATGGCGGTGATCTTGGCATGAAATTTCTCTGATAGAGATCTGAGCACCTTTCTTACAATCTTGGGTTCAGGAATGGTTTCCCTAAGATTAAAGGCGGAGTTGACTATGTCCTTCAGCTTGGCATAGAACTCATCAAATGACTCATCCTCCTCCATCTTAATTTATTCAAAGCCTTGACAACCTTAGTCCCTTCATAGGTTGTCTGGAGGATAATCCATGCTTCCTTAGCAATTTATGTAGAGGATATCTTCTTGAAGTTCTCATTGGTGATCGCACTGAATAAAGCATTCAAAGCTCTACTATTGAAGTTTGCCGCTTTGATCTTAGCATCATCCCATTCAGCTAGCGCTTCCTTTGGCTTAGTCCAGCCAATCTCCACAGCTTACCACACCTTCTCATCTAAGGACTGCAAGAAAGCTCTTATGCATACTTTCCAATATGCATAGTTAGTGCCATTAAATAAAGGAGGTATAATTAAAGATTGTCCTCTATTCATGACAAATAGGGGTCAATGGATCACACAATAAAGATTAATCCAAATCAGAGTGTGCCTGCTCTGATACCACTTGATAGGCTAAGAATGTATTAACTCCTTTGATAACTTAAATTAATTAGCCAAGTGAAATTAATTAGATTCAATTACATACAATAAGCGTGGTAGCACAAACAAATCACCAACTAAGTTAAATGCAGCAGAAAATAAATTTGACACAGGTGATTTGTTTACGAATGAGGAAAACCACCGAGGCAAAATCCCATTAGGTGAATTTAAGGTCATCACTCCCAATAATTCACTATTATCAAAACAAACGGTTACAAGTAAAAGAAATCTTAGTACCTAATACCAATCTATAGTTTACTCTTACCTCAATACCTAATTGGACTTGCAATGTAGTGACAACCTCTCCTTTCAATGCACGGATCCCAGTACGTGACTAACCAATCGATGTACAAATCCAAGTACGTGACTAACACACCAACTTGAGGAAGATGTTGGCTGCAAAGTTCTTCAGTTCATCCAGATGATGAAGATCAAAAAGCTATTTGGTTACAAAACTCTCGACGTAAAGACGCAGTAGCTTCTATAAAGAAGATAATGAACTAGGGAAAATTCTGTCTCCAGTCACAATTTGCATACAACAACAATTACAAAAATGTTGTATCACCTTTGACAGCCCTTAAAATAATCATTATATATGTCTAGGGTTGTGAGAAAAGAAACCCTACACAAATAACTTGAATATGCGTGAAAAATAGATCTGGAAATCTGAATTTCGTAATTCTTGGTAGATACTGTTTCTGTCGAGCAACTGTCATGTTTCTGTCAAGCAGCTGTCGAGATTCCTTATTAAACCTCGATAGATATTATCTGTCGAGATATCTATCAAGCTTTGATGAACAACACTCCTTCACTTATTTCTTGAAATACTAAACCCATCACAGATCTACCCAATTACAAGTAAAGTGCATTTTGTCAAATGAATAGCCAATTTATAACAACATATGTTCTAACAAGTTTCACATATGTCCTAACATAGAAAGTTAGTTTAGATAAAGATATAAACTGGTTAGGCTGCTTAAGTTTATCTGAGAAGACGGGATTGACACCAGTGAGATTATTTTTATATAAATAGTACTAAGAGAACTTAGCATTCGTAACTTTTCAGGAATAGAACCAGAAAGTTGGTTCTCAAAAAGAGATAGAGTAGTCAGGTTGCTTAAGTTTTTGAGAGAAGTAAGGATAACACCAATGAGATTGTTTGATGACAATTTAAGGTCCCTAAGAGAATTTAGCATTTCCAATTCTTCAGGGATGAAACTAGAAAGTTGGTTATTAAAAAGGTATAGAGTGGTTAGGTTGCTTAAGTTTCTAAGAGAAGTAGGGATGACACCAATGAGATTGTTTGATGACAATGCAAGGCCATTCAGAGAACTTAGCATTCCTAGTTCTTTAGGGATTGAACTAGAAAATTGGTTCTCATGAAGATATAGAATGATTAGGCTACTTAAGTTTCCAAGAGAAGCAAGAATAGATTCGACGAGACTAATTTTAGCAAGGATGAGGACTCCAAGACTTGTTAATTGGCCTACTTCAAATGGAATGCTCTCAATGAATTGATTAGCAGAAAGGTCAAGATAAGAGAGTTTAGAGAGGTGACAAATAGATGAGGGGATAGGCCCATAGAGGAAGTTGTAAGACAGGTCAAAAATAAGTATATTAGAGAAAGATGGAAAGCTGAGATTGTACCTCTCAAACCATACCTTGAAAGGTTTAGATGGATGACGCTCCCAAACTCATCACAACTTATACCAGTCCAATTGCAAGCTGTACTTCTAGCCTAAGAAGATAAGAGAGACTAGCTTTCGATATCAAGGCTGGTTTTCCATTTTAAAAGAGCCTCCGCTTTGTTCAGTTCTTTAGCTAACTTAGCCTTACTACCATTAGCGTAAAGAGAAGGAGCAGCATAAGAAGTAGAAGGTATGAGAAAACCAGTGCAAGCACTACCAAAAAAAAATGTTCTGTAGCCGTGTTTAAAACGCGGCTATAGCTCAGAAAAACGTGGCTATAGGTGGGTGGAGAGTGGTTTCTTTAACAGGGTTGTCATTATGTTGGTGGGTGATGAAGAAAGAACTTTCTACTAC